>OX439035.1:91682845-92914397 GCA_949317995.1 Acholoe squamosa | reverse complement strand
CTTACGATAGAAAAATCAATGGATCCTTCTTTATATTCAACAAAATGGAGAAAATTAGCACACATTCCTCGTCTATGGATCATATACTTCTTGGGATTTTAATATTATAACATGACAAGCTTGGAATCAAGACGAAAACTGAGTGCAAACATAGGACTAGGACCGAAGGTTAGAACTTTTTCCATTGAAGTTCATCACCGTTCAGTGTGGCGCTATGGCTAAGGCCTCCGCCTATCTCCACTGCGGCCGGGGTTCAATTCTCCTATGAGTTTGGACGATTTTTCACATTGAAACAATGGCGAGACTGAATTTGTATGTCTTCCAAAATTTCCCAAAATATTCTAAGTCCAACTTGACCTCGAAAAAGTATATCCAAAAATCCCTAAAATGAACATGTGCGTATATGCTCTCATAATGCACTGGTAGGAGAGGGCATAACAGTAAGGAAGGTGCCAGAATAGTGGTATAACCCTATTTATAAAACGACTGGCAGTGCTCTGCTGCACAATAGAAGTGACCTTGAGTGCATTATAGGAGTACAGTGCATGGCTGAGCAAGGTCACCATAGCTGTAAACCAGTCAGATGCATTCGTGCATTTTAGGACAACAGACAGTCTCAATGTGAAGAAGATCGTTGTCTATTCTCTAAATAATGCACGGCAGATATGACTATAGCAGCACTGTAGGTACCAAAATCGTGGTATAAAGTGGTGTAGACTATTAGTCGGGGTGTTTTTATATCTCCTCTTATTGTAGGTCTACATGTCGCAGAGGGTTCACGTGGACAGTTTGTGATGGTTTGTGAGAACTGTATTATTATCATGGACATTTCATGACACATATGTCTATATATGAGAGGCACAGGCCTATACCAAATGCTGTGGACGTTTTGTGGTCTGTGGACAAATTGCGGAACATCGAGGGTGGGGCTGTTGTATCCTATATGTGATAGTTTCAGTCCATTTATGATATCTTCTCCATACCTAATTGTTAATTGTTTCTGTGGACCATCATAGATTGTCCACGAAAATCTGACGTGGAAACGATAGAGCTTTACAGTTTGAGTTTGCAACTTTTTATTGGCCACACATCAAATTGATACAATTAGCTGTTCATTATAGCCAAAACAAACAGCTCTGTTAACAACGGTCTGTAATAGGAATTTCTGTTTTAGCATTATCAGTCATCAACTGATCTCATTACTGAAATGCTAATCAGTCTATAAATAGACTGTAGCAACATTTGGCATGTGGCGTAGAATTAGCATATTATGTAGATTCCCTGGTGGAGAAGAGTTAAATCGACTAGAAGACTGACATAATGAGATGCAAATCACTTGCTCACTACTACATTGTCCCGAAAAGGGTCAGTTCTATTTCGACAAGGGCGATCAATAAGCCGGATCTGGACGTGAGATTAGGTGTTTCACAGTATAAAGGTGGGCTCCACTGAGCCGGCATTGGAGTCTTCTCATGTTGCCTAGCCTGGGGATATAATTTGGCTAAATATTTTGCGCCAGATTCAGAGAGCACAAACAGCAACCTCTGCTTTTTGTAGAAATAAGAGGCTGTGCTGTTGGGAGGCACCTAACAAGTGAGGATGTATTGATAGAAGTCTGGTCACCCCCACTAAGGTTAGGTTACAGGCCTGTGACTACCAAGATAAGAGAAAAAAATCAATCACTATTTGTGGCTTTAACCTGATCAGCGAAATGGGAAGGTTTATTGGTGGCGTAACTCCAGGACGTACGCTTGCCAGGCCCAGGCTCTAGATCAATTCATGTAATAGAGTCGCCATTGATGGTCCATCAGGATCGGTTTTCTTCAAGGCGCCGACGTGGATTTCATTGTCTCTAAATTGAATCATATCACAGATAGACCTACTCCCGGTTATAGAGAGGGAAGCTAGCTCTTGGAGATACAAATGCCACGTGCTGTGTTTTAGATCCCACTATATTACTATAAAATCGGATCCTATTGTAGTCAGTAATTAGTATAGAGAGAGTAGGGCGGTGCTGTGTGAAGTCTATAGTAGGAACTTCGGAATCCACCAGGTGTGCTGCTTGGGTGTTGTGCATAGGAGCAGCCTTTTTCTGTGCACAGACTGTTTACCAGAGCCCCCAGACACTGTAGTCAAACCTCTTCTATGGGCAAGTTTTTTGTACTACCCTATTTTAGGTAATGACATGTAAAAGGAATTGTGTTTCCAGACATACCAAACACCACTAACTCAAGAGAAAAGATATGTCCATTTTTCTTTTATATGTGTGAGTAGGGTATTTTCAGAGCATAAGCAGAGTATGAAATGCTCAATGGTTAGACAGTAAAAAGAATTGTGTTTCCAGACATACAAAACACCAATAACTCAAGAGAAAAGATATTTCCATTTTTTATTTGTATATGTGAGTAGGGTATTTTCAGAGCATGAGCAGAGTATGAGATTCTTGCTGCTGTTGGTTACCAATTTGGATGTAGATGCTCTATTAGGTACGTGATATGTGTACAAAATCTCAACACAATAGGGGGATGCTCTCTAGTGCTCCAAAGCCATGAGATATAGGTAGTCCTCCTGCCAATTATGCTTCTTTCACTTTAGGAACTGAGCCTGTACAGATCACTGAACCTACACATTTAAAAATAAATCCCTTAAAATACATTGAATCACTGGCAATGGCAGATGCCCTGCCCCTGCACTCCCCATTTCAACTGAAACCATCCTCGTTACAGGAAATGAAAAATACCCCATATTCACTGATTTGGAGTTGAAAAAATACCCTATTTGTAGTAAAATAGCTGATCTTTGGCACCTAACATCAAAAATAGTCTAATAAACAAAACACTGACCAGTTAAGTAATGTTTTCTCAGTTAGGGTGAATCACCGGAAACTTTTACAGAGTTTCCATACAAAATTTAGGCAAATTTATTACAGTGTAGAGAAAAACACTCATACAGCCCTATGTGCATTCTGGACAGTACTGGATGGTTGGTGGCGACTCAGTTATGCCTCAGCAGTTTTGGCAGGGCAGGTTAGGGTATGTGGTCACAGCTAATCTGGGCAGATGAGGGGAAAGGGCCCTCCCTGTGAGATTTTTAGTACTGGAATTGGCCACAAGGGCAGCTACAAAGGCTAAAAACATGAAAAATAGACCACATATTGCTGTTATGTACATTTTTATGCAGAAAAAGATGGTTTTCTCAAAAATGTTCTATTTCCTGGCACTTCCTGTATAATTTGGAATGTAAATGGAATGTTATTCCAAATAGAAAAATGTAAATGTCAATTGATAGAATGATTCATGGAGGTTCATATGCTGAAGAAATCATAGAGATACCATTTCTAGATCCAAAGCTATGCCCAAATATATGGAAATAGATTGTCATTATTTGATTGATTATTTAAATAATTTTGCTAATTAGATGCCTGATTTAATCAAAGCAATAATTGATAGAGCTTATTGATTGCATTGGTAAGGTTATGTCATTCCATTTTCGTGAAGCAATATCTCCAAGACCAGTGGGGCTATCTGCAAGTGTTATACCTCATTTTAAAGCTGAGAACGTCAATTTTAAATTTCACATTTCACCTTGGAGGACCCTTTCACCTCATCTGTCCAGTCCTGTATAATAGGAATGTACAGGGGCAGAATTGTTAATTTTTCAGACACAAATCATTAAATATCTCAAGTTCTAAAAAGGATAAAAAGAAAATTCCAAAAGATTTAGACTCTGTTCAGCAGGCTCTATGATTATAAAGAAAGAAAATATGGGATATAATGAATTAGAACCTTTTCTTGAGTCCCTATCTATAGCCATAGAGGCAGAAGGGGTTAAAACTAAAAAGTGCATCGCATATTTCTAAATCATGCACGAATCACAGTAAACTACAATTTTATCATTCTCACCTTGTTGACAAAATTGTCTTCATAACTTCGGATGATACCAAAGATATATTGCAAGTTCATACAAAACTTTTAGATGCTAAACCCAGGACATTTCACTTATTAAGATACACTGATCGATCATAAGATTTCTTTCAAAGGTGCAAAGAAAATTCTGCTAGAAATATCTACTTTTGTTTCTTCTCTCCAATGCCATGTTTTAGAGGACGAACATCAAGGGAGAACACCCCTCTGCGGGGGATTTTTAATTCCCCATTTGGCCACCAGGGCACATTGGAGGGCAAAATTACTATAAAATCATTATAAAAATACATTAAGGTGGCTGGCGGGGATTGTTAGTTCAGCATTTGTACACCAGGGGTCTCTGAGTTACATTGACAGTATGGGTAAACGAAATATGCAAAATACTGGAATGCTTGGCATGGCAGGGAGTTGAACCCTGGGCCCTATGAGTGGAAGGCAGAGATGTAACACATGTGCCACAGTGGCTGTTGAACTGATCTCTTACAATGAACTATATGTTCTATCTGTCAATATTCTACTCATGTCCTTACATTTTCTTATTTCAATTATCCACAACTTTAGAAATATAACTGGGACCATATATCAATATTGCAACCACTGCAAAGATATACTTATATCTAAGTGCTGAGGAAGTTATAAACACATCTGATTACTTTTAGATATGAATCTGGGGATTTATGTGACAAATCACTATATAATCCTATGTAAGATTAAAGCTCCTGTATCTCAAAAACATGCAAGGGACCCCCACATTAATTTTGCATATATGAGAAGTACATATCATTATGAACCCTTTGATGAGAATATGGCGAAGATCTAATTACTTTAAGTCTATCCCCACCAGCCACCTTAAGCTAATGTTTATGCAGAGCTCAATGGTCTCATTTAAAATTCACCATTTTCAGTAGAAATGGCCCATATTTGGATGGTAAAATGAACATTTTTCATGAGAAATCAACCTATATGCCTGTTCCTGGGTGCCATGGCAACCATTCTAATAATCAACATTTCTATGCCAATTTTCGGGGATACTCACAAAAAACCCAAAACTGACAACAGAAATGGAAAATTCCTTCTAGGTCCAAATCTATGATAAAAACTACCATATTATCATGCACTTTTTTATGAAAAGGCTGATATTGTGTTTTTAGACATTATTATGGTTTATAATGTATTTAGAGCTTAATCATCGATCTCAGATATGAATAACAACCGATGTTCAAGGAGGGGTTCTGACATAACTACTAGGAATATTGAACCCAATGATGTCTCATTTTAAAGATCTTGAGATGATAATGAATTCCCTACAGAGGGATGTTTTTGCTTGCCTGGTCACAAATAACAAAGTAAACCATGAGGAATATGTTTGAATCATCAAAGTAAGATTTTATAAGTGATCCCGTTAGTAGTATATACATGCAAACTGAGCGCAATGGATTAGCTACTAACTAGGTCATGACCTACTGGTAGACCGGAAGTGACCTAGTTTCAGCCAATCAGAGGGCTGGATTTGACAGGAAGTGACGTCATAAGGTCATGACCTAGTTTTTTCGACCAATCAGAGAGCTGGATTCCATTTGACCTAGTGACCTGACCTAGTTACATAAATTAAAAGAATTGTGCAATACCTAGAGCTGACCTACTTGCAAACCGGAAGTGACCTACTAACCTACTTGCAAAAACGTATGACCTACGTATGAGGGTGCATTGCGCAATGCTTGTAAGAATTTACACAATGTTCTGATGCAATACTTTTATGGATTTACGCAATACTTATGACTCATTTTGTTATGTCTCTTCATTTCATGCATTAAAATAAAACACAACTCATTTATTTCACATAACAGATTATATTTTTATTAGACACAATATTTACAGATGAAGACAGATTTTCCATTTCCGGGGCGTGCACATATACTACAAAAACATTTGTTGTGTGTGAATTTACTTGCTTGATACCAGCTTTGGCCAGTGAGACTAGTTTTCCATGTGTTGTGGAAACAATAACTGTTAAGTTTGGCTATGTTAGATATAGCATGCTCGAACAAAGCCTGGGCCAGGAAGTATGTTTGACTGTTTTTGGGTCCAGGTAAAAGACCAGATAAAAAACCATCCTTAAAGTTTACCTCAAAGGAGAAATGATTTTTCACTCCAGGTATACTTAAGGCATGAAGTTCCAGTGAGACCTGCAGACATGTGAAACAAATAGTTTTAGCAATAGCAGATACTTCCAGTTTACAATTACACTGACAAAACACTCCTACTATGGGATTACATTCTAACTCTTGGAGAGTAAGAGCAAACTTTCTTACACTTCCTAAAGTGTACCTTGTGTAGTGTCTTGGGCAGCCAGGTTCAGTGTGCAATTGATATACTCCTATACACCAATCATGCATTATCAAGTTAACTTTTTTCACTCGACAATAGTACATGCAGTTTCTGTAGGCGTCCCAAAAAGCTGAAGAGAAATATTTGTACATTTTAACACTAGTTATACAGTGGTCAACAGTGTCTGGTTCAGCTCCTCTAAAATAACCAATGTTTTCTGCAGGTATTATTTCCCAAAAGAAATTCTCTGAACATCCACATGCTACAGAACTTATATCATTGTCAGGTGTTATAGAAGAAGCTTGATTATATGAAGCAACACTTTGTAAAACTGGACGCATGTAATAGTCATAAGGTGGAGTTTCTGTGGTTTGCTCCACAAGCATAGCTTCTAAACTTTCCATGTTAAAATGGTTGCTTAAATCTAACCAGATACTAATAATCTGGTGAACGTGACGCTATGAGTTAAGAAATCTGGTACCACTTTTTTTTTCTGTTCCAACTTAATTTCTTCAGCGCCGGATTTTTATTTTTTGTCGTGAACATGTACAGCGTTCACTTTTGTGAAAAGTTTTTTTTTATTTTTTGGGTGATACAGTTCACTTTTCTTACTTTTTTATTAGTTTTTTTTCATGATACAGTACACATTTTTTTTACCTTTGTTTTTTATTTGAAAAATGTTCTTTTGAACAAAAAATATTTTCCAGTTTAACACTGTTTTCTATGGAAAAAAATGTTCATTTGAACAAATGTTCGTTTGAACATTTGTTCAAATGAACATTTTTCAGTTTAACACTGTTTTCTATGGAAAAAAATGTTCATTTGAACAAATGTTCGTTTGAACAATTGTTTAAATGAACATTTTCCATTTTAACACTGTTTTCTATGGGAAAAAATGTTCATTTGATCAAATGTTCGTTTGAACAATTGTTCAAATGAACATTTTCCAGTTTAACACTGTTTTCTATGGGGAAAAATGTTCATTTGAACAAATGTTCGTTTGAACAATTGTTCAAATGAACATTTTCCATTTTAACACTGTTTTCTATGGGGAAAAATGTTCATTTGAACAAATGTTCATTTGAACAATTTTTCAAATGAACATTTTCCATTTTAACACTGTTTTCTATGAAGGAAATTTGTTCATTTGAACAATTTGTTTAAAAATTTTTTTCTTTCAACGAAATGTACAACTGGAAGTGAAACTAGAAAAAGAAACCATTTTTTATATAGAAAGGGGTAGGGTGCTTACACCGTCTTCACATACTTGTCTCTTTATGTACTGATAGGTTAGACCTTGTTTCCTTTGAGAGTAAGTCGTAACGCTGTGGTTAACTACTTTAAATCCTTTGTTGACTACCGTGACAACATTTTCACTGTCCAGTACTTCTTTGTACTTGTCAGTGGTCAGGGGGTTTTGTTTTTGAATTACACCTTTGCAACTCATTTTAACGGGCACATTTACTCCTGTGCCTATGTAACATTTGGAGTTCAAGGCAGTCATTTCATCACCTTCCCACTCCACTTTGAATAACCCGGGGGTTCTCTTGTCAAACGCCAGACGGCTCTTACAGCATGGTTGAGGCAACCACAGCTCACCCAAAACTTTGGTCTGAACATAGGTCTCTCTGTGGTGACTGTTGTCACATGATTCAGAGGGCAACCATTTGTGACGTTCTCTGAAGAAAGCTTCACGTTTTTCAGGAATAATTACGTCTTCTATTTTCTCTGCACTTAAAGCAAAGTAAAAACTGTCAGTGTCCATTTCACACATTTCAAAATCTTTCTCGTCTATGTATTCAAGGAGAAAGTCGTAATAGAAAGCCAACATTTTAAGTTTGGCATATTGGTATACCATGAACCCTATTTGAACTGGGAGGTCGTAGGTGATGGAGGTGGGCAAACAGGACAGTTCTACCGTGTTGTCACTTATGTCTTGCACATCTTGCACTGACCAGTGCATGGCCAAACGTCTTGCCTTAGAGGGGTGAAGATACTTTGTTTGAACAAAGTTTTGTTTGTTGCATATGGTTTTTCCGTATGAACCATTTCCCAAAAGTTTGTACAGATCTGACAAAATCTTACAGTCTATATTTTCGTCTCCCTTCCTCCTAGCTTTGGTTACTTCGTCCATGAAGGGTAAAAAAGTCTGTTCTGGTGTGTATTCTACGAGAAGGTGTACTGTCGTAACTACCAAACCTTTCTCCAGGTACCACTTCAAGAGAGGAGTTCCCAACAAAATTCCCTCTGCGTGGTAGCTGCCTATAAGTTGGCGTTGCGGTTGTTTTAGCTTACCTGCTGCTTCCAGGTAACGTTTCATATGTTCACCTACGTCTTTTTTTCCTACTAAACAGTTTTTGAAAATAGGTGTCATTTCACTGAATTTTTCTTTCAAGGATTCAGGTGTTTCTATGTCTACCTGAATAAGTCCAAAAGTTGTTCCTTTAGAAACCCCTCTCAGTATTTCATCCTGACTTTTTCTGCCTTGGCACAACGGTCTTTTAATTTCCCATTCACTTTTTGTTTCTCTGCACAAGTTTTCAGTTTTTTCTTTCAACCACATACACTCATACTTTTCCTCTACTTGGTAACCTAACGACTGAAGATATAGGGTAGTCAAAATGGTATTTTGGTTTTTTTCTTCTAACCATGCCTTTCCATTGGGGTCTCTCAAAACTGATTTAGTGAGGTGACATATGTGACCATGCCAGTAGCACCCGTGAAACTGGTATACTTTTTTTGAAGCTGGATTATATCCGTCCACTTTTATTTTCCTTGAACCCAATACTACTTCCCCGTAGTTGTATTGGTGTAATATCTTGACTTTGTCTGTCACAGTTTTGTATCGCAACCATTCTGTGGCTGAGTAGCTAATTTGTTGACTGCAGACAGCTTGAAAATCGTTTTCTTTCCTGCGCACCACATAATAACCTGTGCAGTGCTCTTCACCCATGCACTTGAGGTACAAGCTGTTAGCATCTACCCCTACTATGTGTCTGCATACTTTGCTTTGTGACCCGTATTTTTTTTGTCTTATTCTTGTTTCTCCACTTTTGTGATGTCTGTGAAAAATAATAGAGGGACCCCCTACTAAGTTGCGTCTGAGCAAGGAGTGAACATCCTTTTCTTTCTCACCAAAAAGAATGTAAGGAGTGGCATTAGGTGCAGTGTTGTTGAAAAGAAACTTCAAGGTTAAACCTGGCAAAGTTAAACCGTCTTTGAACATGTCTACCCCACGATCTATAAAAAATTTTGTGTGCTCGTTTATGGCTAAAACAAAGGGTTTAACATCCAGGTTGTTGTAATATATCAAGTAGTCCTTCATAGTTTTCATTTTGTTTTCTGTCCAGACCTTTTTACATTCAAGATAATCTTCTTTGCTTATTCCACTACCCGACAAAGAACTGTAGAAGCAGTGGCGTGGAGGAAGAGCTTTGTTGTTCAGTTTTCTTATGTTGTCCATCCACTCGTAGGGAAAAAAACCTTTTTCAGCTTTCCCTTTTAGAAAGGCTTTCAGGTAGTTTGCGTAGGAATAACCTGGTGCCAAATAGTTAAACATGTCAAGGAAAAGAAGATGGTCTGTGTACACTGCTATGTACTTGTTGCATTTTTTTATGGTTTTCATTTCTGTTTTGTCTGTGTCTATAAAAAAAGAATGAAATTCCTTTTTTATTAAATTAATGTCATACTTTCCAGAGTTGAAACCTAGAACAGGGACTCTTTCTATGTAGGTAAGAAGTTTTTCCTTCACTTCAAGAACATGGGAGATTTTTTTTTGGATATTTTTTTTGTTCTTTGCTGGAAAAACTTTGCTAGCTTTATGTTCTAGTTCCTTTTGTTTTTCTTCTAGAGAGTCTAGTTCGTCTAAAACATCTCTAAAATTCTCTTTCACCTGTTCTCCTATCAACTGCCCCAAGTTGTTTATGTGTTCCAACACATTTTTAACCAAAGGATCGTCGTCCCTGTTGGAATTTCTGACAAAACACACTGGTTCTGTATGACCAGGAAAATCAGAAGCTACACTGGCAGAAAGGGGTATGTGAGTTTTTTCTATCACAGTGTTAGCATTTTCTGGGGACGAATTTTCAGGTTGGACGAAATAGCTTTCAAAGTCAAAAACAATTTTATAGGGGTATATTTTTTTCTCAGGTGAACAAACTATTCCCAGTTCCTCTAAATCTTGAAAAACTGTTTTGGATGGATTGTATGCTCCACCTTTGTACCTGAAGCTGACTTTGGTGCAATCTTTTTTCACCCCATTGTGTTGTTTCAAAAGGAAGCTACGAGTGAAAACTTTATGACACTTTTCACAGGGGTACATTTTACCATACAGTCCCATGTTAGTTATTAAACTTACATGGTTTCTGTGTAAGTTCAAGTTGATGATTTTTTTGGATGAACACATGTTTGACCTTATAATTTTAGGTCGCCCCTTTCTTTTACCAAAAGAGGGAAGGTAAAAAATTCTTATGTTAACTTCAAACATTTTTTCTAACCTGTCTAAATCTCTTATGTTAACACCCTCAAAAGTCTCCTTGTTCACCCCTGGATAGGCTTCAAGGAAAAGCTCTTGAGTTTTTTCTAAAGATTCATACAGGAAGAAAGACAGACATCTAAAGAAACACAAGTTGTCCTTGTACGCCCTTTTGGTTTTAGGGTCTCTGTGAAAGTGTTGCATTCCTCTTTGTCTTAAACCTGGTGGAACAGTTTTCATTTTACCTAAAAGATATTCTCCTCCCGTAGCCCTTATGAGTGTGATGTTGGCGTTCACGTTGCCTATTACACTCCATTTAGTAGAGGGTCTTTGAGTGTCTTCTTTAATGTTGTTTTCTATTAAATCTAAACACTCTGCAAAGTCTTTGTCGTCCCTTATAAAAATGTAAGGGTCTCTATGACTTTCACTGTCATAGAACAAAGACGAGTTGTTGGCAGAAGCATGAAAGTACATGACTTTCTCTTCTTCTTCCTCCTTAGAGGAAGACAACAACCTTCCAAAAGAGACAGCCACTTTGTAAGCCATAACTTGATTTCTATGAATAGAGGTAAGCGCCTCTGTTACCTGTTTGGCTCCCAAGTCTTTGTCGAAACTTGTCATTCTGACGTTGAAAATGGACTGAAGCTTACCAAGCACAGCCAAACCTGAAGCTATGGACTTGAAGTTGTCACGGTAACTGCTTTTATGCAAAGAATTTTTTTCTATTTCTTTTGGAAGTTCTAAGCTGTCGGAAAAAGTTTCTCTTCTACAAGAATCTGAGTTACATAAAGTTTTTCCACTGTTTTCTACAGTAACCAAACGTGGAGGTCTAGGGGTGTTACACATTGGACAGTTGACGGTATAAAGTTGTTTTACCTTTTTGGGCGGCATTTTTCTTAAGGTTTCTTTTTCTTGTTTCACTTTATGTTCTATGTACAAACTTATAACTAAAACCTAACCTAAGTATACATGGAGTACATATGGAACTTAAACCTACGCTGGGCTATGTTGACTAAAAACGGAGTACATCTAAATCTAACTACAAATTAGCTGATATACATGATAATGTAAAAGCACTGAACAAGGAGCTGTTGACCAGACACTATACAAAGTTGACCACTTACCCAGAGTAGAAATCGGTCGTTTCGTCTAGGAAGGGCCCAACTCGTGATTTTATGTCCTCCAGAATGAAGGGGGACACAGTGTGTCCGCAGTGTGTGGCTGAGGGGGGCATTCTGAAGCTGGAAGACACCGAGGCGTTCATTTCCTCCACGTAGCTGGTTGTTCCTATGTGAACTTTAGGAGTTCCCTTGTACAAGTTTACCAGGACCATAGCCCGGCCTCCACTGGGGTCGGTGCAGTCTTGGTTCAAGGACAACAAAAGATTATACACCTTCCTCTCTCCAAGGGCAGCTAGGCGGTGTAACTCCTTGTACTTTCCTAGGATGCACTCTATCTGGTCCACTAAGTTCCTGAATTCACGCGCCTCTAGGTTTAAGCACCGCTCGTAAGGTTTGTCCAGGTAGGTTCTCAAGCATACTCCCCTGATGCTAGGTTCCCTGTATATTTCTATGCAGGCGTTGTTATCCCCTTCCGGATAAAAAACTTGGTTGGGGGCAGGTGACTTTTCTTGGAAACCAAATCGAGCAGGCCACTTTTTTACCACCAAAGGCACTGACCTAAAGCCCACAAGCTTGCTGGAAGAACTGGGGGCAGTGCCCTCCCCAAACTTTTGCCTGTGTGACTTGTCTTTAGGAGACGGAACACCTGGGACAGAACCAATGGGCTCGGCACCATAGGATGAAGTCGCTGAGGAATCTGAAGCAGGGGTAGAGACAGGGGTTTTCTTGTGGTAGGCGCGCTTCTGTCTTTTTTTCTTAGGCTCCCCTTCTCTCTCACTGGAACAGTTTCTTTTTTCCGGCGGGCTTTTAAGAAGCAGCTCCTCTACCGGAACCGGGAGAGAGTACAGAGGAGAAGGGCCGGTTAAATCTATAACCTCTACCTGCGAATACCCCCCGCGGTGAGCAGGTGAAGGTGTCCCTTGAGTTAAGTCCACCACTTCTATGGGTTTAACTGCCGGTGATGAGGTTGTAAGGTCTATAACCTTAATTGGACTGACCTGGGGAGAAGGTTCCTCCGGAGTCACGGGTGAGTAAGAGGCGGACGTAGGTGCTTCAGTGGGGGGTTGGTAGTTCAAAGGTGCCGGGGGATTGATGTATTCCCTGATGTCAAAATCGCCGTCGCCAGCTTCCTGAGGAGAGCGATCCCGGACGCGATCCAGGAAATCAGTGATTTCGCCATGAAGAGCTGCAAGAGCGGCTTCCTGTTCTCCTGCATCAGGCACTTCAGTTGGAAGCCGAGCAGGAGTTGCAGGTGGTTTATCAGGTGAGGCTGGAGAGGTAGGAGGAGGGGCGATGCCCGATGCCTTTTCCACTGTCTGTTTAGAAGTAGTAAAAGTTAGTGGAGCCAGTTTTTTAGCTCCTCCTCTCCTGACACTAAGTCCCGTCTTCATGCGACCAGGCATTGTTCTCCTTGAAGATGAAAGGGTGGCAGGGCTGGAAGGTGCAGGAGCAGGACGGCGAACAGCAGACAAACGTCAGAAAAGGTTTGATGAAGATCGAGCAGCTCAAGTCTACTTTATAGTAACTATCCTGATATGATGCTGGGACGTTCCCTTGTCGTTCAGATAACGTACAACCACGTCCATGAGTCGTAGATAACCGTGCTTTTCCATTCATAGTATGTTTTACACTTAGTCAGTGTTGTTTTGGAAAAAAGTAAAAAAGCTTAACTCAAATAAAAAACGTGATAACGTTCAGTCAACGTTCAGGGTGAGGCTTGTAAAACGAATCTTGTTGTTACCATTCTGTAATTAACGCAGACCATTCGTCATTTATCAGAACTAGCTTCTCTCAAGCAGACATGGCTAACTTTTGTCCTTTGCCTTTGTCTTTGACCGTAGGTCACAAAAGGCGTCAGGAGGTGTTTATTTCAGACATCAGGAGGGGCGTAGAAGAAGGTAAGGTGTGGGCTGTGTGGAAATTCTGTCCTGAAAATTTGAACAGGGATCTTTACATCCCTCCTAACTGTAACTTCAAACAATGCTTTTTGTACAACCAAACCACTGCATTGGTTCCTGGTGGACCCTCTGTGAAAAAACTTATCTCAGAAAATGGGGAAAGTTTTTTTTCAGGTGTTCTTTTGGGACATGGTGCCATGGTACACTTGATGTCTAGACATTCCATTTCCTCTGGAAGTTCAAAGAAATTCATTTCAGACAGACAAAAACCCTTTTTTCTAAGGGATCAACCTTTGGGGGGAGGGCCTGGTAATTCAGTTTTCATCGATTCTACTATGGTGAAGGCTTTAATTAAAGCCACTTTACTTCACCCAGACAAAATTACACACTCTTTAGGTTCAAAAATTTTCTATGAAAGAGGATTCAGGACAGAGATTGGACACAATTACCATGGATGCTGTCATGTTGTGAGAGTTATTACTGAAATAACTACCTCCCATGAAAAAGGTCAGCTGAAGGTGGTAACAGCCTACCCCGTATCTAATTTTTGGTCCTCCTAATGAAACTGAACAAAAATAAACGATGATCCTCCGGGTAAGGCCCCTGGGCCAAACCCACCCTTCCACATGTTTTCCCCTCTTTTCAAAACGCTCAGGCACTGACCCTGACGTTTGTTTCGTCCTTGAGCAATAAATCATTTCAGGAAAGTGCGATAAGGAAAGACTGACAGGTTTCCTATAAAGGTTAAACGGGGACTAAACCATCGTTATTTGACACAACAACCTTCGCCCTACTATGTCGCGTTACTCCCTGCAGCGTGTATTAGAACAACGTCACCCCGACGACACTCAAGTTCTGACATACGTGAGGGAAAGAAATGAAATTATATGTTGCTCTTCAATTTGTTTCAGGTACGTGTGCAAATACTTGAAAGAATGTGTTCTTCACCGGAAAAAATTATACTTAGTTTTTTCTTCAGTGCAATCAAGTTTTACATCCAAAGACAGAAAAACCTTGAGGAAAATGGTTTTGAGTCATAACTTGTCGAAATTTTCAGCGGTGGAAACCTTGGGTTATGCCCTGAAGCATGGAAGAAAGGGAAAAGGCCCACTGAAAAACCCCTTCCATGTGGAAGCATTGAAAGCGGCAGAAGAGCATCACGCCAAAGAAAATCCCCGCCTACTTAACCAGCGTCTTCATTTCTTCATGTCTATTTTGGAACTTCTAGCTGAGTGCTTAGAAACCAAAACTTTGTTTTCCTCCTGCCCCATATTTCACATCCCATCGTCGTCCCTGGATCGTTTCAGTGTAGAGGAGAAAGAAAAAGTTTGGTTTTATCTGGCTATGTGGTGCACCCAGCTTATCTCCCTTACTCACTGTTTTCACCACAATCAGCTCGCTTTACACTCAACGTCATAACAAATTTAAACGAACGAAGAACGATGTAACATGCTTACCTAAACAGGGGGAAGGGAATGGGAGAGATATATAGAATAGGATAGAATAGGGTAGGATAATATAGGGTAGGGTAGGGTAGGGTAGGGTAGGGTAAAAAAGGGTGGGGTTGGGTTTAAAAAACTATGGGGTGGGGGGGTGGGGGCACCCCTCAAGTATGGGGGGTTTGGGGCTTGTTGGCCCGGGCTGGCCGCCCAAATAACCCACCTAACCCAACCAACCCACCCACCCACCTAAACCACCTACCCACCTACCCTACCCTACCCTACCCTACCCTACCCTACCCTATATAAGTCAACTGTGTGCTTTCTAGCCTGTCATAACCTGCCTGCCTTCCTACCTGCCTGCCTTACTTGCTCAACACCTTTTATTTGGACGCTATGGAGTTTCACCTTTCGGACGAGTTGTTATTCAAGGTCAGTGAAAAAATATCTGAAAAAGACTACCCTCGATTAGGGGTTTACTTAGGACTTAGACTAAGTTTAATGGATTACATGGAAAAAATACCGTCTCTTCGTTCTATGGGGAGAGAAATGCTTATTTCATGGAGCAGAAAGAACGTGCGTTGCAAGTGGATGGTATTGAGACATGCATTAAGTGACATAGGTCGTTACGATCTAACTGATTATTGTAGATGGTACATGGGATATTACAACGTAGTGGACCATTGTGAAATTCCTCCAGAACAGTGGAAAGTTGATACTTTGTTCGTCAACCTGGCAGACAAGTTCGAAATGCTTGACTGGAGGAAACTGGGAACTCAACTTGGACTGAGCGACCACGAGCTTAACCTGATATCCAACCCTGTTCCAGGGAAAAAAGGTGTCACAAATCCTGTTTTCGAAGTTCTGATGGTTTGGAAATATAGAGAAATATCTCATCCAAGCTGCCTAATAGCCAGTCTATACAACATGGGACTTTCTGATGTAGCTCTTTACGTGGAAGGTTTGAACAAGGGTTCTACTGGTTTAAAAGAGGACGAGATTGCTCCTTTGGTCACTTTGGTTTAAGATATCGTCCAACATGGATCACAAGGAAAAGGAGATCATTTTTGACCCACGTCTACAAAGCCCCTTCACAATGATCATAGCTGGACCTACTTCTTGTGGAAAAAGTCAACTTGTTTTCAAGTTGATTAAAGGTGTAGACGAGCTTCTTACTCCAAAAATACACGACATATACTACTGCTACAGTCAATGGCAAGATGGATTCGACGAAATGGTGAAGTTGGGGGTTAAGTTTAACAAAGGTCTTCTTTCAGAAGACTTTTTGTTCGAGGATGAAAGAGACGTGACTAAACATGGACTGGTCGTAATAGACGATCTCATGGATCCCGAGTACGTTCCCACCATAATGAAACTTTTCACTGTGGGCTCTCACCATCGCAGTTTAAGTGTAATTTTTATTACTCAAAACTTGTTTTTCAACAATCCTGCCTTCAGAACCTTGAGCTTAAATGCACACTACCTAGTTGTTTTTAAAAACCCTAGAGACATGAGTCAAATAGGGCACATTAGCAAACAGGCCTTTCCAGGACAGAAATCCTTTTTGACGGAGGTATATAACTTAGAAACCAAAGAGAAACATTCATACATCCTATTGGACTTTAAGCAGAGCACACCTAACGAGCTTAGGGTAAGAAACAGCATAACAACTCCTTGGAACACCTTGGTTTTCATTCCTCAAGCTTCAGCTTCGAAAAGAAAAAGATAGAATGGTGACCAAAAGATCTCCTTCTGGAGGAAAATTTAAAACAATTAGGAAACATTACCACTTGTTGAAACACATATCCAAGTGTTCCTCGGCAGAGTGTTCCCACATTATCAAAGGTCTCAGCGATGAGGTCATTAGGTTGATGAGTCAAATTTGCGTCAACGTAATGAACAAAAACCTGTTGCGTAACGAGTCCGACGCAGTCAAACGTTTATCACCCTACAAGAAAGAACTCAAGTCAGTCACAAGGCACAAGGCTACCGTTAAGCAGAAGAGGAAAACCTTTGAGCAAAAGGGTGGATTTTTGGGAACCATTTTGGGCCTCGCCTTACCCCTGATAACAGGTCTCATAGGAGCACGTCGATAAAAAATCATGTCTTATTCAAGGATGGCCCTTGTAAGGGCGGATCTTGTTCCCCGAGAAAAAAAACCTTCTTTTGTTAGTCCTTCCTCTCCTCCCCAGCCTGGACCTAGTGTTCAAGACCAGTACTACAGCACTCAACTTTTAAGAGAAGGTTTAACTCCTGATTCCAGCCTGGTTCAAGTCCTGAACCACCTTCAAAGTAAAGCACATGAGGTGCTTAACTCTCCTAACCTCAAACTGAAGGAAAAGTTAAGGCAGTACAATCAACTTATGATAAAGTCGGGAATTTTAACTAAAAAAGCCAAGGCCTTAGGACAACGTAGGGAAGGTCCCTATCCTGGTCGAGCAGTAGGACAAGGCCCTGCAGGAGCAGCAGCAGCAGTAGCTGGGGGTGTAAACAATTCTTTAGAAGACACCGACGACGGCGACGACGATGATGACCACACTTTCACAGAGACTAGAGCCGATCCACCACTTCCTGACGATTCAGACGGAGACAGTGTAGACGAGTTTAAAGGGGAGGAAGGCTTTAAACCTCGTGCAAGAGACAACACAGAGGGTATGGACGCCGACATAAAAGAAAGAATACCTGCAAGTTACAGAACGACTGCTAAAAATCTCTACAGAGAATTATCTCGTCACGGAAGTCAAATTTTGAATTGGAACAGAGACGGAGAAATATATGTTAACGGGGAACGTGTGCCTGGAACTGACATAACAGATTTGTTAGCTTTTGCTGCCCGACCAAAGTCTTTGAAAAAGGACCAACCTAAAGGAAGCCAGGTTTTCATGAGAGCAGTTAAAAGGCTGAACCCCACCTTAAAATTTGTCAAAAACAAGTCGGCTTTTGCAGGGCACAGTCCTTCCTTTGCTGCCAGTCCCTTGAAAAGAGCTTCCCCTATTAAGAAGAGGAAAGTAAGTCAAAAAGGAACTGGACGTAAGTTTATATGGCGCACAAGGCTTTGAAAAAAGATGTCCTCAGGTTTTACACAGATCCTAAACAACCTGGAAGTTTCACCAGCGTATCTAAACTTCAACGTCATCACTTCAAGAAAACAAAGAAAAAAAACATAGAACAAGCTTTGGAAGATGTAGACGCTTACACCAGACACAAACCTTACAAGAGAAGATTTCCAAGAAGAAAAACACAAACATGGGGGATAGACAAACAGTGGCAACTTGACCTCATAGACATGCGAGAATTTTCAAAGGAAAACAAAGGATACCAGTACATTCTAGCGGGAATAGATGTTTTTTCAAGGTATGGTTTTGGACAACCTGTGAAAAGTAAGAGAGCTGATGACGTGACAGAGGCTTTCAAAAAAATGAGCAAAGAAAGAAAACCTCAACAAATTCAAACTGACAAGGGCAAAGAGTTTGTCAACAAAATTTTCAAAAAACACTGTGAAGATCAAAAAATCAATTTTTTCACAGGAGAGAACGACGACGTGAAGTGTGCCTTAGCCGAAAGGTTCAACTCTACTTTACAAGGAAAAATGTGGAGATGTTTTTCTCATTTCAATAACTACAAATGGGTTGACTTGCTGCCCGACTTGGTTAAGTCCTACAATTTAACTTACCACAAATCCTTAGGAGCTGCCCCTTCAGACATAAATAAAGACAACTCTGAAGTCTTGTTCTACAGGTTGTACGATCAACCTCAAAAGAAAAAAGTTCCTGTCCTTCAGTTGAAGAGAAAAAATCAAGTGCGAATGTTGAAAACAAAGAAAACATTTAACAGAGGGTACGAACCTAACTGGACTGAGGAAATATACACAGTCGACAACATTTCGCCCAAAGGGTACCACCTGAAAGATCTCCTTGGAGAAGAGATAAAAGGAAGCTTCTACGAACCTGAAGTTCAGAAGGTGCAAGTCCGTCACGGAAGACGCTACAACATAGAAAAAATAGTAAAATACAGAGGAAAAGGCAAGAAAAGAGAAGCCTTGATCAAGTGGAAGGGTTATGGAGACAAGTTTAAGGTCAAAAACCATAGAAACAGAGCATATCCTATTTTTGGCACTTCCGTCGGCCCCTGTACTTAGATTTTTGATTTTTTCTTGGATTTTTTTTGCTAATATCATCGGGCTCGATGAGTTCTTGATGTTACATATAGGTTTTTGGGGTGGGAAATTGATATTTTAGTCTCCAGGGCCTCAAAATAGGCCAAAATTGACCCTAAATGAGCAAAATAATCCCCCAAAATATAAAAAAAAAATATTTTCGGGAAATCGTACCAAATATGTGAGTTTCCATTTAAGTTACATACATTTGGTGGTTGGACATTGTATCAGAGCCAAACATCCCCCACCTGGCCTCATTTCTTGTATATTATGGGAGCATTTGAATTTTGGTGAATGTCTGTGTCTTGGCGAGTGTTTCAGCCTCATACCCCCCCCTAAAAAATCACAGAGGTCAATGGGTTCAAAAATGCCTTTAAAAATTAGAATAAGGTTATATTTAATGGGTGTGAAAAAAAAAAAAAATCCATTGATAAACATGGAAATAATAGACCCATACCTAATTTCTGTAAGAGAAGGCAGTCTCGCCAAGACATTTTCGACAAGACAGAATATAATAATTTTTTCCTCCTCCTGTTCAGGATTTGAATATTTAACTCTTCTAAACATGTCAGTAATTTTCCCCTATCACATACCTAAGTGACCAATGTGTAAAATGATTATTTATTGCCTATCCTCTGCAACAGCAGAGCTTGGAAGGAGATTTTTGTCTGGGCGAGATAGTGTCTTGGCGAGTGATTTTTGAGTAATATGCCAAGTTTAGGGCTTGATTTTTGAATAAATAATTATCATATCATCACAAAAGTCTCAGATCTGGACCATTTTGACCTGAAGATTATGAAAATCACGTTTTTATTAATGGCAGAGGTGTCCTTATTGTCATAAAATCCATGTAGTTTTGATAAATGATTATCACGATTCCATTCCCATTTCTGTCTTACCAAGGAAATGAATGATTTTGATCCTGCTGTATACAGTTGGTATATTTTTATCTATTCTACATATGTTAGTAATTTTCCCCTATCACATACCTAAGTAAACAATGTGTAAAATAGTTACTTATTGCCCATCCTCTGCAACAGCAGAGCTTGTAAGGAGATTTTTGTCTTGGCGAGAGAGTGTCTTGGGAACCTGTCAAAAACATAAACAAATGGCGTTTACCTTAACTTTACCTAGTAACTCATCTATGAACGTTTTTCCTGACAACACTTTAACTAGTTACAATACAATTTTGGCAGAATACATTAACTCTCCTACTCAGTTAGAGTGTGCTCTTCAAGAAATAACCTGTCCTACCACGTGGTACAACGTCAAAGAAGAACCCATTCTCTTGGTACAGGGAGAAAACGACCTGACAAACAACCTCCGCTCTGTAGTAGCTTTATTGAACAAACGCAGAAGAGAATTTTTTCCTCTGGAAAAACCAGGAGCCCATAGTGTCTTCAGTAGAGCTTCAAGCTCTACATCAAATTTATCAGCCCAATCTGCTTTGAAGAGAGGAGTAAAAATAACAAAAAACCTACGTCATGTCAACCCTGTGGGATCGACTGAAACCATTCCTCCTGCTGGTCCTGCAAGTGAAAGTCCACCAACTCCTGCTGCTGCGACTGAGACGCCATCTGGAGGATTCACTTCTAACCAACCCACGCCAGAGAAGGAGGAAAAGGAAGAGGAGGAGGGTGAGGGGGAGCGTGACACGGCAGGCAGAGAGAAAAGGGAAATATCGTCGGCTGTGGCTGAAGTAATGTCTATGGATGACAGGGAAAAAAGGTCTCTTTCTTTTTTTGAAGAAAAGGCCGTCTTCACAGACTCTGCTAATGTTTCTCCTCTCTCTCCCAGTCAGTTACAGGCTGTGAAAATATGTACAGGCTTCAAGGAAATTAGCAGATACCTGTCTAAGTATTACTTCAAGGAAGGTAGTATCTACAATATGTTTGCCTTAGAAGGTGTGAACCTGGAAAGCAACTTGATAGGATACTTGAACAGGACCATAAATAAACTACAGAGCATGTTGGTGAGAAAACTAAGAAACTACAGGAAAAACAACAAAGCCACCGTGTTTCACTACAACAAATACACAATGAAAAGTGTAGTTTCCTTGCCTCCTGGTGTGGTCATGCAACTCCCAGAAAACTTAGGGAAACAATTAGGTTTTGACGGAAGTGTTTTCCTAAGTGGAAAAACACAAAGCCCCTACGTGGTAGACCTTCAGTACAAAAGTCGATGTGCTTTCGTGTACTCTGACATAGTCAAGCACAGTCTTGTGGGTGACTCTAAAGCACCCCTTCTGAGGCAAATCAACATAAATCGCTACAACGGTGACATGCAGACCATAAGTTTCCAGAACTTGATATATCTGCCAGTCACTAAAACCACCTTCAGGCAGATAGGGATATACTTAAGAGACAAGACTGGGGAACCTATACCATTTGAAAGCGGATCAGTGTCGGTGGTACTTGCCTTCAGACCTCTTCAAGGATAGGAGTATATTACCATGCTTCACTACTATGGAACACCTCCATACCTGGCCCCTAGGGGTCAGTACGCTGAATACTACAGAAAATCACAGTTTGGGAACGGTGCTTTACCAGCGTACGGTGGCAGGGGCAGACAAAGAGGGCACGGACTTGGTTCGTTAATAGGTGGTTTACTGAGAGGAGCTGTTCCCCTCTTAAGTAAAATAGGACGCTCAGCTGCCAAATCTGCAGGCAAAGCCTTGCTTACTACAGGAGCTGGAGTCTTGTCCGACGTGGTAACAGGAAAAGGCTTCAAGAAAAGTGTAGTTAGGAGAAGTAAAGCTACAGGGAAGAACTTACTCAAAAGGGCTGCTTCTTCTGCTCAAGGATACATAAAAGGTACATCTGAACCTCCTCCAGTCAAACGACGAGCAACCGGCAAGCGCGGAGGACGTAAGGGGCAACGCGGCAGAGGTAGAGGACAAGCTAGAGGAAGGACCTTGTTCTAGTCATGAGTCTCCTTCATCCCAAGGGTCAGGTATGTGCAGTAGGTGAACTAGACCTACACGCCTTGCCTGTCACTCAAAAGGACATATTAAAGTGTCAAAAAATAACCAAAACTACCAACAATGCCCTGACTCCACACACTGAATCATTTGACTTCACCTTCGAACCAAGCAACCTGTACACAGACCTCTCAGAAACTGAGCTGTACATGGAACTGGAAGCCGTGGCGGCAGACGGAACAACTCACCTTGCCGTAGGCATAGAAGCTGCTCCAGTCAACAACTTGGCACACGCTCTCTTTGCTTCCTGTCAGTTGCTGATAAATGGGGAGAAAGTCACCGGCAACAATGAAGACTATGGTCTCAAGGCCTACATTTTGGACACAATTTGTTGCAACAAAGAAGACAAAGAGACTCGGTTGAAAGGGTGTCAAAAGTACATGAAAGACACCTGTGGTCACATGGAAGCCAGAGCGGGCGAAAATGCTGGATGGACGGCACGGAGAGCAGAGTTCAGTGCCCGCAACAAGCATGCCTTAGTAATGAAGCCGCACCTGGATTTAATTAAACAGTGCAAGGTGCTGCCTCCGAACTGTGAAATCAAGTTCATATTTGAAAAAAATCAGCCCAATTACTACATGATGCAAGCAGCCGATCAAAACTACTGGGTCAAAATCACCAAAGCTGAAATGACACTTCTCCAAAAATGTGTCGACGACGAGGTGGTGAAAACTCACGTCAGCAGTGTCAGGAATCCACATTGGGGCCCTTTCAACTATCACATAGCCAGGTGTAAAGTAACTAAACACACTTTGGACGGCGGCTCACAAGACTACAGTTGGACTCAACCTGACACTACTCAGATCCCCACCAGGATAGTCTTGTGTATGATAAAGGAAACAGCAGCTGCTGGGACTAAGACAGAAAATCCTTTCAACTGCAGGCATTTCAACGTGAAGGAAATATGCGTGAGATATGACGATCAAAAGTTTGAGTTGAAGACCGACTTCGAAACAGGCAACTGCATCAGAGCCTACAGTCAAATGTTTATAGACAGTGGGCTGTCGGCTTTGGGGCAAGACTGTGGCATAACTTTGGAAGATTTCAAAGATGGATATTCCTTCTTTGTTTTCGACCTCACCCCAGACAGAGCACCTGAAGACAGTCGTATAAATCTCATCAAGCAAGGAAAGCTGGGCATTTCCCTTAGGTTTGCCGCCCCGACTACTCACGCCATATCTGCCGTCTTGTGTTCCTTCTACGACAACAACATCCAACTAACGGCTGACTGTCTTCCTGTCACAGACTACCACATGAACTGAGAAAAAAATGAGAACTTCAGACATAACAGGTGCACTGGGAAACCATCCACACACAAGGCGTTTCTACCTGGGAACTTTTGCCAGTAATCAATGTCCTAAAAAACCAATTCCCTCTACATGTTTCGTCAGTAACACAGATCCAAGCTCTAAACCTGGTCAGCACTGGGTGGCATTTTACGTTTCTCATAACGGGAATGTATTCTACTTTGATCCCTATGGCTTACCTCCGTTTACTATATATCACCAAAGGTTCATGCAAAAGTCGTCAGATGGTCACGGGTCGTTCAGCAGAAAACAAGTGCAAAACTTTTACGCTAAAACGTGTGGAGCCCACTGCATTAACTTCCTCATAGAAACATGTCGGACCAAGGATCCACACCACACTGTGAAAAGGTTTTCTCAGGTCCCCTTCAACTTAATGGACAAAATAGTCAGGCCCTTCCTGAGAAAAAGAGAGAAGAAGAGGCAATGAATTTCGAGATGAGTCCAGAAGAAGTAGCAGTCAAAGCAGACGTGAGCAATCTTTTGGTGAAAGGAAAAGTTAAACGTGAACTGGACGTGATAGACGGGCTTCAGAACACGGCGGAAGTAATAGACAAGATTCTCATCATCATGGCCGAGTTAATGGACAAAGTGGTAGCCCTGGAGGAGAACGACATAGGAAGAAAGGCCTTGAAGGATTTAATGGAGAGAATGCGGGCCTTAGAGGACCGTAGTCAAAGTCCTACTCCAGCCAAGACCGGGTGCAGTTGGTACTGCAACAAGAATTCATTTTCCATATAATATCCATGTACTCTGTTTGCAAAGCATATCTGATTATAATGATTCATACCTAGCATGTACTCTGATAGGAAGAAAAAATAAAAAGATTGAATTAAAAAAACCGAGTTGTGTCTTTGTTGCATTTAATCTCATATCAAAATAGTGAGTCATAAGTATTGCGTAAATTCATAGGAACATTGCATCAGAAAATGAGTCATGGTTATTGTGTAATTTCTTTCAAGGATTGCACAATACACCCTTATACGTAGGTCATACGTTTTTGCAAGTAGGTTAGTAGGTCACTTCCGGTTTGTAAGTAGGTCAGCTCTAGGTATTGCACAATTCTTTTAATTTATGTAACTAGGTTAGGTCACTAGGTCAAATGGAATCCAGCTCTCTGATTGGTCGAAAAAACTAGGTCATAACCTTATGACGTCACTTCCTGTCAAATCCAGCCCTCTGATTGGTTAAAACTAGGTCACTTCCGGTCTACCAGTAGGTCATGACCTAGTTAGTAGCTAATCCATTGCGCTCAGTTTGCATGTATATACTACTCCCGTTGCAGATCTAAAGAAGTCTACCTGAAGTAGCACTTGCAAAAACTTTATACTTTCAGAATAGAAAATGGATATAACTATTGCAGCTGTGGATGGCAAATACCAGGAGGGAGCCTACACCAACGTCTGTTTAGAATAGTGGAATGGCCGAGCCCCCAACTGACAGTAGATGTTGCCAATTCTATCTGACGTTAGGGAGCGTTCATTATTTATGGCAGGGGGGGGGACGACAATCTGTCAGAATGAATACGTCAGAAAAAACTGACCCCCCCCTTCAGAATGGGTTGAAAAAAAATGACCCCCCCTTTCGGAATGGGTTGAAAAAAAATGACCCCCCCCTTAGGAATGGGTTGAAAAAAAATGACCCCCCCCCTCAGAATAAATTGAAAGAAAATGACTCCCACCACATTTAACTACGTTCAACAGAGGCTACATCAGGTCCATTCATTATACAAGGTGATATTAGCAGCTTTAGAACCATTTCAGTTATGTGTCATCTTTTGAGCAGTCAAATTGTGAATACACTGCTGTTGATTGATTTACCTCTAGGTAAAATATCAATTTGAAGGCTAGCATGGATAAGACATACTTGCGTGCACATTTTTTTAGCTGGTTTCTGTGAATTTGTGAACGATCTTTGAGCAGGTACCTATATTGTTTGTTCCCGTGCTAGCCCCCCTTTAAGGGCCGGCTAGCATGGGCTACTACTGATGCAGCTAAAATAGGTATACGTCTTAGTAAAATATTCCATGTGACCTACTCCTGACCAATGGAAAAATTGTTCTGATTGAGGGACTTGGTTCTGGTTTCTTTTTCAAAAATTTTATATAAGGTACAGAAATAAACTTTTGTAGCTTGTCTTTTTCTTTAGATTTCATTGTAATCTCAGTTTTTATATCAATTTGAAGGGTGTTATAGACATAATTCTTGTCAGGGTTGATTTCATCAATGGGTGAAAACAAGAGTTAAATCTGGAAAGATCTGATTGCGAGTTGCGGTGATTTTAGCATGTAACATTTTTAACTACTGACAACTTTGTTGGTGCCCCGTTCACTCTCGTGAGGTGTATGGTGTAGCACCACAAAGTGCTGTTTGTGGTGTACCATACCCTTCCCAGTACCCCTTTAAATGAAAGTACTTATTTTCATGATGACATCTTTTGAAACAATCAGCAGGGCGAGCAAAAGAACAAGGAACATTGTGTCACAAATTGGGCCAAATACTTCAATCTCAAGAGCTGAACAGTGTTACACCCCAGGGAAAACTGTATACATATACCATAGTGGTAGTGACTGGCCTCATCCATGTTTTAAAGGGGGCTTATCATGTCAAATTTTAATATGGGTACCTGCCAAAAGATCTTTCACAAATTTGTAGGAACCAGCGGAAAAATTCCGATGCCCCAATTGGTCAAGGAGTGGTCATGTGAGTTGGTAACACAGGTACCGGTACATCTTATCCGTGCTTACCGCCCTTTGACACACAAAGGAGTAAGACTCCGATCATATAACATAATCAAATGGATTTGAATTAGAGGTAGCTGGTAACAAAATGTTGGGCAGAATTATATCTAGAATTATTACTGAAAACCAAATAGTTAAAATTCGCGACGTGTCGCGAAAATTTTTGTTCCTTTGTCATAAAATTTGCATCACATTGGCAAATACTCCCCAACAGGAAACTACCTGGCCCTCGGGAATGGGTTAAAAAAAAATGACCCCCCCTCTAAGAATAGGTTGAAAAAAAGCGACCCCCCCTCCAAGAATAGGTTGAAAATAAATGACCCCCCCCCCCTTTGAATACCTCCAAAAAAAATGACCCCCCCCTTCATTTGGTCATCCCCCCCCCTGCCATAAATAATGAACGCTCCCTTAGCGAGTTATTGGGCCTGTATAGGGGTGATGGTACACTTCCATATTTGGGCAGGGGCTACACAGATATTAACCAATCACGCCATGGGGTTGTTAGCTGTCGGTTTAGGCGCGTGGAGGACGCTGGCCAATGTCTGTGTAGGATGAGGTGGGTAGTTGCGTGGAGGCGGTGCTGGGTAATTGATATAGATCACCCCCTTCAACAGGGAAAACGGTGACCTAACCAACAGACCCAAGATTTACCCTTCTTGTAGTCCACCATGACCCCCCCCCTTTCCCCCCACACAGACCTCCTCTCTACGGCGTCGTCAAGAGCTAAGGCAAGCTCCCAATCAAGATATTGCTCAAGGTATATCAGTGTGTATTAGGAGAGCTCATCTTTTATAAATTTACACTTGATATCATGAAGACACCCTTAGAGACAAAATTTGTAATCGACCTCTAAAGCTAATTTTATATTTCAATTTTATATTTCAAAGGAATCAGTGTTTGGCTTTGGGTCCTGGTTATTAGTACGTGGTATGCATCTTATTGTGCCCATGCCTGTCTAGTCGAATTGTATGGTGCTGCAGCGCCATTGACAAACATTTCAGATGCATGCTAGTACTGAAAGGTCATTGCATTTGACACAATGCTAAAAAACCATAATCAACCCTCAGTTGTTCATGATTATTAGATTGTCTCCATAACTATTATTTCAGGATATGCGGAGAGGCACAGGATACTTGACAGGATACTTGATATCCAGCTACGGAATAGATGAAATCACAAAAGGGCTGTGGCGTTGTGCTGTCCTACATTCAGCAGGAACAAACAGGCACTCCCGAGTGTCTGACAGACAGAACTGGTGTTTACTGCAATAGGTGCCGTGTGCAATCAGTAGCCAGGTCCACCAGTCCAGGGGGTAGGGAGACACCCCATGTAGTCCCCTATTAGCTGCCGTCACGCTCAGTCCTACAACCCATCTCACTCTTTACACACCGCTACAAACTCAACGTGGCAACACTGCTTCAACTGCTGCTGCTGCTCTTGCTGAACTTCACCTCGGCTCAATTACTTCTATCAGTAAAGATTTAGTCAGCTAAAATCTATTTTCTTTCTACAAGAAGGACAGACTAGATGCGACTATACATGACAATTATCTTGAGTGCCATAGAAGCTTTTGCATTTCCCTTCCAAATACCAAAGCAAAACATGTCAAGGGTCCAAATTAGTTCATGTTGTCATGGCCAAAGGTGTTATATTAGGTGGTAGACAACACCGAACAAATTGGATGGGAGCGTCAGTCAGAATTTACTTATAGCACAACGGCACAATACAGACACAATTCTGTTCACATAGATATGGAGGTCATTTGGTTTGCATGTCTGAGAGATAAGAATATGCATATAAGCATGTCTCATTCCTCTAAATAGAAACCATTAGGGTACAATCATCTGCTTGTCTCCATTCCCTTTTTCGGACATCTGTAGTCCTAAATAGACCACTGTGCACAGGATGGGCGACGATTAGCTGCCAACAATTAACTTTGATCCAGTCGAGCAGGTGAAACGTTCCCAGAATGGCTCTGCTCAGTTCCACTGTAGCAGAAACTTTGTCATCACCTTCCACAACCCCGTGTCATATTAATGTACATCATTTTGCCGAAAAGCAGAGTGTGCCACATGAAGGGAGTGTAAGCAGCTTATTGGGGTGTTGGCGACAAGCTTCTTGTAGCCAGATTCTCATTGTATGCTTCCCTGCTTCAGTACAAGATGAATAGGCTACTGTGCTTTAGGCAAGATAGAGTGTTTTATCTTTATATAGTTGCTGGGTTGTAAATATAGACAAACATTCCTCAGAAAATTCTTTCTTACCCAAGGGCCGCCCGCATACAACTTTCAAGGGAGAAGAAGTACATTATTTTTAAATCACAGAGTAACTCTAGGGGAATAACATGTTTTTAAACATGGCTTATGTCTTTGCTTTAAGAAAATGAAGCCCCAAGAGGCGAGCGCAGACAGAAGCGTATTATATTCTATTACACAAAACTCAGAAAGATGACAGGTGCGATCAACAAATGGCTACAGGTTTTCCTTCTCCCAATAGGCATCGCTGCAGCTGTTCATCTCAATCATCACTGGAAACATCAAGGAAGAAGCCAATCTGGCCCCAGCTCGACCACTAGTGTGAGTCGTCTCTTGCACCTAGCGTTTGTGGGTAAAAGAAGTTTTTTTCCCCTGGTTGCTGTAGTGCTTATTTGTAGGCAGGTACCTCTCATAGTAATTTTCCCCAGAAAATGGGGATTATCATTCCCATACACAAGAGAGGTATTCCCTAGAATCCCGACCGGGCGAGACTGGGAAGAAGCTAAAGTATGGAAGGTTGTCCATATAGAAAAGGTATGTCTTCTATTAAACCTTTTTTAAAAACAGAAAGGGAACATCACATATAAATATTTCAACATCTTTGCCTCAATATGCTGTGAAGAAGAAACTGAATATAAAACCACAATGATGACTTGTTTAACTTTGACCACGTGCCCCTGTCAAAAGCGTGTTGTAATTGAGTAAAATTGTCATAATATACATTTTGGTTGTACATAAAAATGCCTACGAGCGGGTCTGTAGAAGATAGTTTGATGTTGGCACAAATGTGGATACCCAGTAAACACACTACATAATTCCAAAGTTGCTGATTGGTGGATTTTGGTTTAGTTCCAAAGAAACATCCATGTGACATAAATCTATGTATATTTTAGTTGATGAAATAAGGCAGTTATTCACACTAAAATTTACGTAACAAAGTGATGTTTATTTACATATTTCTCTTCTTCTAAAGTTTTCTAAAAATGTATGTTTGCTGGATGTTGATGTGACATACATTTCGGCAGGTACATTTAGGTCTTCAATATGCTAAATATCTACCTTACACATGGAAGTACACATGAAGTAACATGATACAGGGCCATGTGGTACTGTAGTGGTGTCAGATGTGTCAGATCATTATGGGTCAGTGTCAGAATAAGTGTACAAAACCTGGAAAACCATGGTTTCTGGCCTTTATGCAGCCATAGAATAAATTATGCTTATCCAATCTTGTCTTCCATGGTCTCATCTTACAGAAGACATTCTAGCCTTTCAGAAAAATATCCATTTGTGTCTGTCGGGTAAAAATTCTTTGAGTTAAGGTGACCCAATGTCCCAAAATCACTAAAAATTCTGTTTTTTGCAGTTTATGTCATTTTGCACATGTCCTATTGTTCACTTAAAGACTAGAAACCCATCCAAAATTGCCTGTGGTATTAGGCATATATTAGGCCTACACTATTTATGTCAGTTTAGGTGGATGTTGATTGAGAATTTTTTACTATGGTCACTCATGTGTGGAATTTTACTCTTCGAGGCGTCTGTGACAATAACTCTTAGGTCAGAATAACTCTATCAATAATAGTGATATAATGTCTCTATTACATGTCACATAAAGAACTTATAAAGGGGTGAAGTTGGTATAAAGATTTTAGCCATCAGTCAAATGGTCCCTGATTTGTGGGTCAGAATGTCCATGTGGACTGGGTTTTCATCACAGACGCCTCAACTAGATGTTATAATGTTGCTAATTTATTTAAGTATCTATTTGTGTTTCTTACATGTCATATCAACCATCACAGCCAGCTTATTAATTCTGACAAGCATTGGTAGGCTGTGGGCCTCCAGTGTAGCATTTTGATAACCATTTCTCATATAGGGGGTTTTCGTCACAGACGCCTCACGATTTTGTTTGTTGCAAAGTCAGAATCATCTGCTGTTACCCAGTGGAAGTCAATTACTTGGGAGAGCCTTGTTTTTGTCAAAAGAGTGTTACAACTGGTTGTTTATCAAAGTTTTTCTGAAGATTCTCTGCAGACTTTGACAAATTTTGCCATCAAAGTTTAGGAATCCAATCAAATTTCTTTCGCAGTCCAAAGATTATATCCCCTAGTACTTGCTGATGTGGTTAGATTTGGTTATTTTGGTCTTATTTTGATGAGAACAGTATAGCTTGATTGAATCAGCAAGCCTCTTGGACTTGGCAGGTGGCTGCCATGTTGATTTTGGGCGATATTTGATACAGACTCATATTCGTGAGGTGTCTGTGACGAAAACTCCTGTTGAACAAAATTCTCTCTGGTGAGCACCATATGCTGCCCTAAGGATTGAAATGTGCAGATATGATGTGCCCCAATTATTTTAGGGCATTTGCTACATGTTCTGTTGATTTTATTCAAGAGTTGGTGGGTCTAAAATTGTGCCTCAAATTGCTCCAGAAATTCCTACCTGTACATGAAATGAGGGTATTCAATTGACTTCTCTGTGGTTGATATGATGTTTTGTACTCCTCTTCATCAATTGTGTGTGTTATAATTAAAATCCTATTACTTATTTGGCCACAACAAGCACCAAAGCGCAGAAATGAGTTTTCGTCACAGACGCCTCCGACAGAAATGAAATTCTGTTCTTGTAATCTTGCAAAGCATCATCTATACAATATTTATTCTTGGTAGTCTATGATACTGTAATAAACATTGGCGGGCGGCTCGGCGGCGGCCACCGAAGCTCGGTGGCGGGTTCCCACTGTGGCCGCTAGGTGGTGCGTCGGCGGTGACGTCACAGCCTTGTGACGTCACCGTCGGCGGCCGGAGGCTATAAAACGCGGTGTTCGGTGGTTTTATGGCAGACGCGATCAGACACTCAGGTGGCCTACGTGTAAGCTATCTTAAGGGAATTCGGTGGCTGGTTTCTAGTTCATGAACAGAGTGGCGTCTCTAAGCAAGAATAAGTACAAGTACAAGTATCAGTATAAGCAAGTAACTGATGACCAGTGACTGTTAGTCCTTAAGGCTCCTAAGAAATAAAACAACAACAACGGCTGTAACTTTATATTCCATTCTTTATATACGGTGTCGACTCTGGTTATTAGCGAATTAAAGATGGAGGAGGAGAGGAAAGCCCTGGAGGAGCAGTTAGGGGCGGGCAGGCGAGGAGAGCTGATCCAGGTTGTGGATGAGGAGATCTCTGTTAAAGTAAGAGGGGCGGTGGCTGCGGCAAGAAGTGGGTGGTGGAGGAGCGGCCGGACGTGAGGGCAAAGGATGCAACACCCGGAGAGGAAGTGGGAGTAAAAGGTGGCGTGGCTAGTCACCGGGCACCTCTTGGTGCGGCGGCTAAAGTGGAAAGCGAGATGGGCCCGACTGAGTTCGGTGGCCCGTTCGGTGGACCGGGCGGCGGGTCGGTGGGTGGCCAGTTCGGTGGCTCGGTGTTCGGTGGAGCGGGGAACGATAAGGCAAGGGAGGGTCACCGGAGAGAGGAGCTTGTGCGAGACTGGGGCCCCGACAGAGCCCAGGGGGAGGTCAGAGAGGGCCATGGAACGGTTGGAAGGGAGGGGACAGACCCGTTAGCGGAATGGCTGAGGCAGGGCAGCCACAGAAGTAGCTCTAGGACGGAGAGTGTGGAAGGGGCCAGGAGCTCCACGCCCCTGGGGATGGATCAGACGCAGGGGACGATGGCGCCAGGTTGCGGGATACGCCCGGGTAGGCCGGGGCCCGGGGGCGAAGGGGCCACCCGGAAGCCAATTGTTATGCCGGGCAAGTATCAGGGGTCGAGCGACCTGGAGGCGTTTTTGTCACACTTTGACCTCTGCGTCATGGCCAACGGATGGACGGAGAGGGAGTCAGGGACGTTTCTAGGAATTAGCCTGTCGGGGGTCGCCCGGCGGCTGTTGGCGTCAGAGCGGCCGGCTGCTCCTGGGGGATATAAGAAGTTGCGGGACGTGCTAGTTAATAGATTCCAGCCGAAGAGTCAGGTAGAATCCGGGTGCGGAAGCCTGGGGAGGAGTTACAAACCCTCTCTGAGGAGATCCTGCGACTGGTGCGGCTGTCCTACCCTAATGCGGATGCCCAGATGGTAGATGGCATGGCTAAGGATAGGTTTGTCGAATGTCTGGAGGATATGGAGCTCCGACAGTGGATATACCAGGGCGAGATCCCGACCCACCTACGGGCGGTGGAAAGGGGTATACGGGCGGAAACTCACCTTAAGGAGGAACGGGCAAAGGCAGTGAAGGTCAGGTCCGCCACAAAGTCGATGGCGGAGGAGATGGGGGAGCTGCGGGTGGCGGTCACCCAAATGAAGGAGTCCCTTGCCCGATCGGCCCCAGTAACCGCAGAGGGGGAGGGGGCAAGTCGGGGACAGGGCTGCTTTGAGTGCGGGGCTCCAGATCACTTCAAGCGCGACTGCCCTGCCTGGAGGAAGCGGGTCGAGGCCGCTCGGAAGAGAGAGGCGACGAAGAAGGCTTCGGAAAACTAGACGGGGTCCCCTCTTCCAGCCGGGAGGAGACCCATGGAGTGGAAAAGAGGAGAAGGAAGGAAAAGAAGGGGAACGGCCTGGAGGTCGGAGGGAAGTTATGGGGTAAGGACATCCCCTTAGTGGTGGACATGGGGGCCACCAGCAACCTGCTCTCCACAGCGTGGTGGAAGGCGGAGGGGTCCCCTGGGGATTTGAGACCGGTGATAACGGCCTTCCATATGGCGGACGGGAAGCCGCTGCCAGTGGAGGGTCGGGTGACGACGGAGCTGCAGTGCGCGGGCCGCGCGGAAACTACATCGTTCGTCGTGGCCGATATATCCACCCCTGGCCTGCTGGGTGCAGATTTCTTGAGGCAGACGCGGGCGACAATCGACATGGCTGGGGAGAGGCTGGTGTGGCCGGAAGAGGAGCAAGGGACTCAGCCCTGCCGACTGGTGAGCTCGCGGACGGAATGGGTGAGGGGCCGCACGGAGAAGGTCATACAGGCGCGGATGCCGGAATCGGCCGGGCAGACGGACATGCTGATGGCAGGAGTGGAGAAGGTAGAGATGGCGAGGGGGATTCGAATAGGCAGGTCATTGGTGACGCCCGACAAGGGGGAGGTGCCGGTCCTGGTCTGTAATCCGGGTCCTAACCCGGTGGTCCTTTACAAGGGGATGCACATGGCCATGGCCGAGGCTGTGAGGGAGGAGGAGCTCCGGGGGGAGGAGTGCCGTATGGTGACCGAGGAGGGGCCGCGCGAGGGGTCCCGGGCGCTTGTAGAACCCAGGTCGAGAATGATCAGGGGTGGATCCAACTCATTGCCCGGAATAAGGCGGCGTTCCAAGAGGGGGATGAGGACCTGGGGCATACTGACTTGGTCTCGCACACCATAGAGACGGGATTGGCGGCCCCTATTAAAATGGCTCCCCGACGACTGGCGCCGCATCGACGGGAGGTCGTGGACAAGGAAGTGGAGGAGATGTTGAGGAAGGGCGTCATAGAGCCGGCGACGGGTCCGTGGGCAAGCCCCGTGGTCCTGGTAAAGAAAAAGGATGGGAGGGTGCGGTTCTGCATGGACTACCGCCGTCTAAACGGGGTGACGGTTAAGGACGCCTACCCACTGCCACGAATAGACGATTCGCTGGACTCGATGGCGGGGGCGTGTTGGTTCAGCACGTTGGACTTGGCGTCAGGATACTGGCAGGTGGCCATGGAGGGGGCGGATAAACCAAAGACGGCGTTTGTGACGCACCGGGGCTTGTTCCAATTCAAGGTGATGCCTTTCGGGCTCTGCAACGCGCCCGGGACATTCGAACGCCTGATGGAAGTGGTGATGCGAGGGCTGCAGTGGTCCACTTGCCTCGTGTACCTGGACGACATTATCATGTTTTTGTCCACCCTCGCCGACCATGCTACCCGACTGGAGACGGTACTAAAGCGCCTACAGGACGCCGGTCTCAAGGTCAAGGCCAGCAAATGCCAGTTCGTGAGGGAGCAGGTCAACTTCCTGGGCCACCGCATCGATAAGACGGGGATCGGGACCGTTCCCGAGAAGGTGTCAGCTGTCCGGGAGTGGCCTACCCCAGTCTCGGTGACGGATGTACGGTCCTTTCTGGGGTTGTGTGACTAGTATTGCAGCTTTGTGCCCAGAATTGACCGAAAAGAACAAGAGGTTCCGCTGGGACAGATCCTGTGCGGAGGCCTTCCATTGTCTGAAGGAGAAGCTGAGTGAGGCTCCGGTGTTGGCATATCCGAGGGCGGAGGGGCGCCTTCTACTGGACACGGACGCCAGTGATATGGGGTTAGGCGCCGTCCTCCCGCAGATGCAGGAGGGGCAGGAACGACCATTGGCCTATGCCAGTAGGACGTTCAGCCGTTGCGAACGCAATTACTGTGTGATGAGGCGGGAATTGCTGGCGGTGGTGTTCGCAGTGAAAAAGTTTCGGCACTACCTGATTGGGCGGCCGGTCCGGATACGCATAGATCATGCAGCCCTTAAGTGGCTGGCGAGTTTCCGGGAACCAGAAGGGCAGGTGGCCCGGTGGTTGCAACTCCTGGAGACGTTCGATCACGTGATCGAGCACCGCCCAGGCCGGGATCATGGTAATGCGGATGGGTTGTCCAGGCGGCCATGCACGCAGTGTGGTATGGAGGGGGAGGGTGGCTCTCCCCTATTCGACCAACCGGGGGAATGTAGGGCAGTAACGCGGAGGGAGGCGGCCGCGGACGCGGAGGCTGATGAGGCCAGCGGGAGGTCCCAGGCGGCGGAGGGGGACGAGGAGGAGGAGGGTCCCACGTTGTCCTCCGCGGAACACTGGGCGGCCCCACATCGGCCGAATTGGCCGGGGAACCCTATGCGACGCAAGCGCTGGCGGTACAAGTGCCACGACTGAGACTAGAGGGAGGGGTGCTTACCCGAGTCTGCTGGGAACCGGGGGGCCGAACCTTCGGCCAGATAGTGGTTCCGGAGGGAAGGGTGCCGGAGGTGCTGGCGGAGGTGCATGGGGCTCCCCTGAGCAGTCACTTCGGGAGGGCCCGCAGCCTACGTCGGTTACAGCAAACCTACTATGCCCTCTGGAGCCGCCACGGTGGTAGAGCCACCTAGTGTGGTCGGCGGAAGGCGGACCACATCTGGGTGTTACGGCGGTAACCAAGGCGACTCCCGCTGACCACAGGGACACCGGCGACTCGGTGGCTTCCATGGGTGTGGTGACTAATAGAGGAGGGCGCTTGTGCGCGTCATATTGGCATTGGTACCTAGTAAAAGGGGAGGAAAAAGGCGGGGGTGACTCACCTGAGAGGGAGGGAATCCGGAGAGAGGCTGGGAGGCGTGGTGTGAGGGTCCCCAGGCCCGGGACAGCGGAATTCATCCTTCGGCCACCGGCTGGCCACGGTGGGGGTTGGCGCCCTGAAAAAGAAGAAGGAGAGATTAGCACTGAGAGAGTGGTGGGGCGGGTGAAATTGACTCAACAGAAAAGGGACTTACCTGCGATTGGTCAGAAAAGGGCGAATCTGGCGCGAGAGATGAGTGAGAAGGTGGTCGCAATTTTTATGGCCAAGAACCAGCGGTGGGAGGAGCAGCAGAGGCGGGAAATGGAGGTGGCCACGGCCACATCCACCGACCGCCGAACTAATGAGCGGGAACTACACCGTGACCTCGTTAGGACCGCCGACCTAGAAAGGCGAGAACGAGGCGCGGCGTGGCCCCACAGGGACACCGACACCGAATCCAACATCATGAAGAAGTAGTCGGTGCCTCTCCCCTGTTCCGTTTGCGGCCGGAAATTCATGCGAAAGGACAGCCTCACGCGCCACATCAAGGCCGTCCATGCAGAGAAGGGGCCGGGATGGAATTGCCCGGGGCGCAAGTGCCAGGCGCAGGCGAAGGAGGGTCGGTGGGACGACCTGATGGCCCACATGGCGGCACAGCACCCGGGCCACCCGTGGCTGAGCCTGTCCAAGGCCGAGCGGCCACCGCTATATACCATACGGTATAGGGGGGCCGCCACCGGAGCGGCGACCACCACCACCGGGGAGGAGCCACTGCCATCCGATGAGGGCGCTAGCGCGGACCCCGAAGGAGAGGAGGGCCACGCCTCGGAGACGGCCACCGACCGTGTGGAGGAGGCCACCGACCACGGGGGGAAGACCGCCGAGGAGGCAACCACCGGGGAGAGGGCCACAGAGAGTGGTGGAGACAGCCCGGCGGCCAGCCCCGCCAGCGCTCAGGACTCCCCACGACCTCTCTCCCGCAGTGGCACCGGAAGGGCGGCCCGCCTGGCCACAGAAAGGACCCCCGTGCCCGCAAGCCCGCGTCGATCGCCCAGGCGGCTGTGCAGTGTGGTCTGCCCGGCTCCGCAGCCGGGAGAGCACAGCCGCTCGCCGCAGAGGGATCGGAAGCGGAAGTCGGAGCCGAGGGTGACCGCGGAGGCGTGGGACGCCCATCCACCCCGGATCGAGTTGGGGGAGGGGGATGACGAGGTGGTCACACCCAGCAAGGTGGCCCGGACGGGGGCTGGGGGCGCCCAGGCCCAGGGCGCGGCGGAGCAGTGCCGGTCCCGCCACCACTCAGCGGAGGACCAGGAGGCCGCCAGGGTCCTGGTGGAGGAGATGGGGCAGCTCACGCCAGTCCAGTCGACCTTGGGCGTGGAGGCGGAGGCCATCTTGGACCGGGTCCTGGAGGCCCCCTCCGCCGGGGGAGAGGGCGACCCGCTCCTGCTGCGGTCGCTGCTGCGGAGCGAGGGGGGCGACCCAGCCCCAGCCGGGGTCGGAGAGGGTCTCCTCCGACATACAGGCCAGCTGGCTCAGGAGATGGCGAGGCGGTACCAGCGGCAGCTGCTGGCGGAGGCCCTGTAACGTCGGCAGTGGCGAACCCCCGAGGGCGAGGTGGTGTCGCTGGACCGCCCCTCGTCAGCCACAGTGGACACAGAGGAGGGGGGGAGCCAATCGGTCGCTGGGGGGGTCCCCCCGCCAGGGCCTGCCGCCGGAGCAGGTGCGGCGCATCCTACAGACCAAGCCGCCCCCCGTTCAGCCCCACACCTCCGACAACAACACCCCGGCGCCGGGGAGCCAACTGGAGGGCCTCTTCGCCGCCCGAGTAGTGGACGACGGCCAGGAGGAGGAGGAGCTCGATTGGGAGGAGGAGGACCCCAGTCTAGAGGCGGTGGCCTACCATAGCGTGCCCCTGACTACAGACTCAGACGAGGAGGCGGCATCTCCGGGGGAGGCGGCCGACAGGCGGGTGATCACCCTTACTGGGCTGGACCGCGAGGACAGCCCAGCGCCTGAGGCTGAGGCCGAGACCCGCACGGTCACGATGGGGGACACGCCGCTACCCGGGGCCGCTAGTCAGGGAGCAGGAGAAAGAGAAAGGAAGGAAGGAGAGGAAGCAAAGGCGCCCAGAGATAAGAGGGAGAGAGAGGGGGAGAAGGCCACCAAGGACAGGAAGGAGAGGGACAGGAAAGGGAGGGAGGAGGAGAAGGCGAGGAAGGGCAGTAAAGAGAGGGAGAGGAGGGAGAGAGAGGAAGAGAGAGCGGCCAAGGATAAGAAAGAGAGAGAGAGAGGAAGGAGAGGGACAAGGAGAAGGCGGCTAGAGAAAAGGAGAAGAGGGAAAAGGAAAGGAAGGAGAGGGAGGAGGAGAGAGCGGCTAGAGAAAAGAGGGATAAAGATAAGAAAGAAAGGGAGGAGAAGGAGAGAAGGGAGAGAGAGGAGAGAGTTGTGAGGGAAAAGAAAGAGAAAAGAGAGAGGGAGGAGAAGGCTACTAGAGAAAAGAAGGAAAGGGAGGAACGATGGGCTAAGGAGAAGAAGGAGAAGGACAAGAGGGAGAGGAAGGAGAGGGAAGATCGGAAAGAGAGAGCGGCCCACGAAAAGAAGGAGAGAGAGGACCGGGATAGGAGAGAGAGGGAGGAGAGACAGGCTGAGGAAAGGGAGAGGAGGAGACGGGAGGAGGGAAGAGTGGACGAGGAGACGAGGCAAGAGGGCCGGGGGAGTCAGCGGTATGAGGCTGGCCCCCACAGGAGTGAGAGTTACGGGGAGTACCGGAGGCCCCGGGAGTTCGAGGAGAGGTATGAGGAGGAGAGGGGCCGCCGGGGGCCGGGGCCCAGGAGAGAGGAGTGGAGGGAAGAGTGGGGAGAGAGGATCCCTGGGGTGGAGGTTCCGGGGCTACCGCGGGCGGAGGAGATGGACCCGCTGGCGGGGAGGCCGCTGTGGATCGGGGACACCTACCAGCGGATCCCATGGCGGCGAGTGGACAACCCCGACAAGCTGCAGAAGTGGGCGATGGGGCTGGCTCCATCCCCGGACCTGGGCGAGGAATACACCCCCGTAGGCGGGCGGGCGCACGGGTGGGTGGAGCTGGTGGGCCCATCCCTGTGGCGTACGCACTACTACGCGACCACAGTTTAGAGGTACGACCCAGGGATGGGTCAGGGAGGCGTGCCCCCGCCACCACCTCCACCTCCCCCGCCGGGAGTGGGGCGACCTCCACTGTCGGCTGCAGCGGGTAGACCGCCCACCCAGGCGTCAGGAGCAATGGGGACAGCCGGGCCCCAGGGTTCAGGCTTGAGTCAGCTGCCACCGTCATCCCAGGTACAAGGGAGATATGTCCATCAGACCCTCACACCCTTCGTCCCACCGCTCCCAGGGCCCTCCAGAGCCACCCCGCAGCCGCGACCAGCTGAGGCACCCTTGAGCCGCGACCTGGAAGAGCGGATTCGCCGGATGGTGAGGGAGGAGCAGCAGAGGGGGAGCCAGTAGGCAGGATAAAGAAAAGGAGAAGCCGGGGAGAGCGGTCGCCAAAAGGGTGAGCGGGAGACGCGAGAAGGAAGAGGGGACGGGCAGTGGCCGGTAAGAAGGGATGGCAGGGACGTCGGAGGGCGCAGCCGGGAAGCTGAAGGACAGCCGGGAAGGGGGGTGCGAAGGGGGTTAGTAGGGGTAGGGGGAGTACTGGTGGGGGATTGAGTACCTGCCAGGAAACCCAGGCCCTGAACATCCCTGGAAGCCCCCAGGGCATAAGACAAGCAGCATAAGATAAGGGCTGGCGGCCCAGAGAGTAGGGAGGATCCCCGTGGCCAGGACAAGGAAGAGACGGCCCCACTTCCTGCATCATTTTACCGCGCCCTTCTAGACCGTGGATTTCCGGTGATCGGTTGTATATAGCTCGTTCAGTGCATAGTCAATTAGGAACAGCCCACTGTTGGTGCTGGTAGTCCAGATTAAGTCATTTTGTATAAGTCATTTTAAGTCGTTCACGCTCTAGTAGGGATTAAGTAATATTACCTTAAGGACGGCCCACTGTAGGTGCCGATAGACTGAATTAGGCCTTGACATATTATACAGTTAGGGAGTTAAAGACAGGCGGTCCACTGTTGGAGCCCATAGGTATTGTAACTAATCATGATAATAAGGGGGGGATACTCACCTGGTACATACTACGGTAATTATAGGATTAAAGAGAATCTAGGTTTAAATAAAGTAATACTAGTCCTTAGGCTGTACGGCACGGGTGCCATTGTTGGACACTCGAGTAATGTTTGTTATAAAAAGTTATACCCATATAATAAAGTAAGGTGGGAGGGATGTAATAAACATTGGCTGGCGGCTCGGCGGCGGCCACCTAAGCTCGGTGGCGGGTTCCCGCTGTGGCCGCTAGGTGGTGGGTCGGCGGTGACGTCACAGCCTTGTGACGTCACCGTCGGCGGCCGGAGGCTATAAAACGCGGTGTTCGGTGGTTTTATGGCAGATGCGATCAGACACTCAGGTGGCCTACGTGTAAGCTATCTTAAGGGAGTTCGGTGGCTGGTTTCTAGTTCACGTACAGAGTGGCGTCTCTAAGCAAGAATAAGTACAAGTACAAGTATCAGTATAAGCAAATAACTGATGACCAGTGACTGTTAGTCCTTAAGGCTCCTAAGAAATAAAACAACAACAACGGCTGTAACTTTATATTCCATTCTTTATATACGGTGTCGACTCTGGTTATTACAATACATTATTACTCAATGTCCTGATCTAAAATAATTACATTTCCAGCATATTTATCTAAATTTATTGCATTTTTAGTTTTCGTCACAGACGCCTCATTTCAACATTTTCCCCCCAAAAAAATATTTTCAGTCCATATAACCAACTAATACTTTACCACAAGATGCCCCTAGCCTAAGTCCATTTTGGTACAGAGCAGCTTTGCAATTGCTGGAAAAAACCTTTTGGGGGCCCCTTTACCTGTGTGAAATTTGGATTTTCCTCATTTTTTTCCACTTCGGCAGATATTCAACACTCAAGGGTACAAAATTGGTTCTAGTGAGGCCTCTACTGTTTTATTTTCCCCAAACTAGACATAATGAGGATTAGTTAGAGCAATTCTGGAGCTAATCAGGGCATTATTGACAGAACTACAGTAAAGTTAGTGATTTGAAGATAAAATTGTCCAATTTTTCAATATTTTGATAATTATGTCCCGGCTCTGACAAACATTTTTTAAAGATACATTTTTGCATTCTTGTATGCTTAATCCAGTTAGTAATAGCTACTTGCAGCCCAAATTTCAAGTTGCTGTGATTGTCCTAACTTGTTTTAGAGCAATCCTAGAGTTTTCGTCACAGACGCCTCACAAAATTCGCTGATATCCAGTTGGCCATGAATAAAAACTGCAGTTCTTGGAGGAAGCCAGTCCACCAGGGGTTTTCATATGGCCAAGATGTTGCGTTATCAATATAATACACTTTTGTAATGTTATCTTGACTTTTATCTTTCTGTACTGTGTGCACCAGATATGTGCACTTTTTCTGACATTCACCCTTATTAAAGTTGGTATATCCGCTAGAAAGACAGATTTGAAAATGAGTGGAAACACATCTAAAAAATTTGTATATGCTCATCTCCTTTTTGTGCATATATTGTTCCAATCACTACTGGCCCCTAGTGCCTCAAAATGAAGTGTCTAATCACAACACAATACACTTCACTGGATGGCCCTTGACATTGCAGCTCACCACAGCACCACCTTTTGTCTACTCTAACAGGCTTTATGTAGTGTTTAGAGCACCTTGAGAATTAGGGCTAAATAGTCATTTACAGCACACAGGCTCCCTCTATATGCAATCAGACAAACCTGATTTAAAACTAGGATAGGAATAAATACAGGGCATAGATTTTCTTTGTTTTGGAGCAGAATTTATTTAAATAATCACTAGACATTTTAACACATGGTTTAGAATGTTGTCTAGATGGTGTTTGATGAGAAATCCCAGATTTCATACTGTGATAGCGGACATCCCCACTTTAATATGGTGGCCATGACCCCTTGCTCCTTTGGGATCACCTCTGTCTTCCTGTGTCACTATTACCCCTGGTAACCCCATACTTTAGCCAATAGATATTCTACCTTGTCCAAGTACCATCATCTCCCCTAACTCCCTCAGATGCATACTTCTAGAAGGAAACACAATTTTTATGAGAAAGGGACTGGAGCACATGCAGTTTTGCCTCATGTCAGTGCCAACATAACCAGCCTGATGATCAAGACAGCTGTGGGAGTTATTCCATTTACTTGTGTATGCTTTTCCTACTGTTAATCAGTTAATGCGCATGAATTTCAGAATATGGCCATACCTGATTTATCACCATGCATTATGTATTCCATTTCCATGTATCCTACAGGACTTTACCAGAATAGACCAGCAACCAGGGGTTCTGAATGGAGGGCAAAGCAGCTACTTATGGGAAATATGAGGAAGTCCTATCAGAAAGCATAAGTGAAATTGATGAATAAAAGCTACTCCACTGAGATAGATTTCAGCAGGGCGTAGTTAACCGGGATATACCAGAGGTGTTCTAGGGTATACAAGGCAAGCTACAGCAGGAAAGGGTAGGGGTTGGGTTGGAAAAACGTAGAAGTACATCAAAATATGTATATTTGGGCTGGCATAGATACGTCTAATTACATAGAAATAACATTGTTTTAAATAAATCTACCTCTATTTATGTAGGTTCTCCCAAGTAGTTCATATCAAGATTATGCTGAAATATGTAAATTAACTTTAACATACATGTAAACTCTACCCTTTTGACATCAATCTATGTGGCAGAATTATGTATAGTAGATGAAAGGTTATGTATATTTATGTCTGAGCTATGTATTTGTGTTTACTGGGTAAGGCCTAGTTTACGATTTCAAAACATGCAGCACATGCCTACCTTCCAGCCAAATGACGGAACTTATTCGTTACATTACATGTGATTAAATCTGTTATAAAATAGGAGTAACTGGGCTCGGCAGCTTAGAGAATTATAGGTTTTTGTGTCCGGATTAGTTCTGTATTTGCTTGAGGCAAATGAATCCAGGAACTATAGGCAACATTGCCGCACCTCTGTGCGTTTCACTAAGGTTGAGATTGTCTGCCCCCATAACTGTGGAATAGGTCTTTTTAACTATAGGAGTAATAGTGATGTTTAAACCATGTCCGTGAGATTTATGAATGAAGAGGGGTGTATTTCTGCTATAGGGACTGCTTGTAAAGGAGTCACCAGCTCTCATTCACTGGCGGGGGGGGGGGGGATCGGTCACCATCACACCAACCCATCGATCTACCTCCGGGGTCCCTCTGGGATGTGGTCCGAAATCTTTCCCTCTACAAAACACGACTGAGGTTGAGGTTTAGCAAGTTTTATTTGGTAAAATCATACTTGTATGCTTTTAAGGTCAGCCAAAAACACAGAAAAAAATAATTTGGCGCTCAATAAGGCAGTAAGATGCCAATATCGTAGTGGGTCGCCAAAACACAGGAAAAAAAAGAACTGTTATACCATCTTGCTAAATAACACATGTACAATGTACAATGCGACACTTAGCACAATGACAAAAGAAAAATAGCACAGATAGTATAATTTCACATGGTTACATGTTAACTGGCAAATTGCTGTTAAATACAACAGTTGGGCAGATAAGTGTTTAATGGATGGAATGATCTATCTGGTGACAGATTCATAACTTACTCATAAAGTCTTTCTTAGTGCCGATATGCTGGATTTCTGCACAAAGTTTATCCCATAACAGTGATCCCCTTAACAAGGACCTTGACCTGCTGACCTTAAGTCGCTTTTTAGCATTTCCGCATAGGTCTCCATCAGAAGTTCCATCAGACACGGCGCCACTCAATTTGTCAGCTCAATTCTAAGTGGAGTGGGACCACAGGGTGTGATGCAGGTGGGACGGGCGTGGGAAGGTGACAAGTCAATCATGTAGGGACTGCAGGCGTGAGGCCCCGATCTGACCAAAAAACATCCAATACGTTTTATAGGGGCCAGACTTAAGGTCTATATAACTGTGCTAGCCATTGTCTCGCGCTACAATGGCCCTAAATCGCAACGCATTGTCTCTGCACTGAAAACATGGAAGATCCGAAACTAATCAGCGGTGACCACTTTAGGTCCTCAATATGACGACTCTGTACTGTCATCCTGATGACTCAGGTCGTCAGGATGATGACTTAAAGTCGTCATTTTGACTACCTAAAGTTGTAGTTTTAGGTATCGTCAACTTGAGGACCTAAAGTGGTCACTGCTGACTAGTTTCAGAACTTCTAGTTTTTCAGTGTGATTGGTCCAAAACACAGAGTGGAAATTGCACATTACTGGATTTTAAAGATTTGCCCTTTGCAAGCATGTGAGTGAGTTAGTAATAGATGTTTAATGCCATTTGACAGCTACGGTCATATTTGTGGGGAGAACTACATTACACAATTTCACAGAGGAATGTGTCAGTGCGCGCACATATATGTGCACCACCACATCCGAGAGCATCGGAAAGATGAGACATAGACCCTTTTAAGTGGGCTAGGGAAGCCCATTTCAAGCAAGACATTGTACAAACTGCATCGAACCTACATGCATACAGCATTGGCAGCATCTAATGTATAATCATGGTTAAACCGATGCTGGTTTGATATTTTATTCAGTAATGTGAGAGGCCTCAAGTAGGGTATTTCTACGATTATGAATGCCGGTTCCCATAGTAGGTTCTGTAGAATTTCTAAGATGATTGTTCTAGTGAGTCTTAGCTATGGATACCCCTACTGAAGGAGGTGTCGCTGATAAGCAGGTAGGTGAGGTAGCTAATGGGGGTATTCCACCAAAACCGGCAGAATTGTCGGCCCGATAGTGGGTTTTTGCTATCGGCGACGGTCGTCGGGCGCCTGTCGGGCCGACAATTTTGTCGGCCCGATAGTCAAATTTTATCGGGGACAGTGAAATCGGGTCTCAAAATCACCAAAAAATTCACTCTTCCACCGAGGACAAAATTGTCGGATTGTCATCGCCGACAGTCATCGCGGATGGTTCCACCCTCTTCCACCAGAGGCCTCTTCATCGGCGATGACCTAGTATCAACCATATGACCTACATACTGAGCAAATCCAAGATGGAGCCCACAGATGTGCTCGTGGTCGCTCACGCCACTTTAATGCTCATGAAACTGGATGAGGAAGATGCTGACATACTTCAGGGCAAGAAGAGGAAGCACAAGTACCACGTGGCTCCATACTTGAAGGACCGGACAGACAATCTGCAGCGAAACACCTTCACTAAACTGCACAGGGACCTACTGGAAGTAAGTACTACTCTGTCTTCTTTGTTTACTTGGGGGGTAGGAGTCAAGGGGTACCGGTCTGTGGCTTCATGTTCCCCTGACAGGAGTAGAGCTCTATGGGGTGGTGGTATTTTCACTTATTTTAAAGAGATCAAGAGGAGAAGAGCAGCTCGTGGTCATAAAAAAACAGATGTGAGTCCTTATTTGTCCAAGATAAAATTTATCAGAGATAAAAATATTATAAAATAATTTCAGATGGACGAGGTGAATGAGTTTCGCCACACTCTGAGGATGGGCCCTGGAGAATACAAAGAGCTCCTGAGCAAGGTCTACCCCCTGATATACAGGCGTGACACAAACTTCAGAGAGTCTATTAAGCCAGAGGAACGCCTAGACATAACCCTACGGTATTTGGCTTTAGGTGAGCTTTTGTTTTATTTTCTATAAAATGTATGATATATAAAAAGTATCCCGTGAAATTTACAAAGGTAGAATATCAATGATAAAATGTGTGTTTTAAATATAGCGTATTTTTTATTGGGATTTCAACTATCTGAGACACCTGACTTAATTTCCTTTTTATTTTGTAGGAGACAGCAGTCAAACTCTACACCACGGTCATTTAGTGGGGGGGTCAACAGTCTACCCTATAATAAGAGACACCTGCATTGCCCTGACTGCCGTACTTAAAGATTTCTTGAAGGTTTGTTTCTTTGTTTTCTTTTCTATTTATAAAGTGTTTCAAATATAAAATCTTGGATTTCACCTAGCCGAAGGTCTTGTCTGCTACAAAAAAATCTGGGATATATACAAGAAACATATATTAAATAATTTACATCAATTATTATATGCTTTCCTTTCCTCCCTCCAGGTCCCACAAACCGAAGTGGAATGGAAGGAAATCGCAGATGGATTTTGGAAGGAGTGGCAAGTCCCTCACATGATCGGGGCAGTGGACGGGAAGCACATTCGTATTCGCCAACCCCGGAAGAGTGAAACCACCTTCTACAATTACAAGAAGTATTTTAGTGTAGTGTTAATGGCTGTCGTAGACGCCTACTACCGGTTCATATATGTAGACATAGGGTCAGAAGGCAAGGCAGGTGATTCCCGCATATGGAAGGAAGGGCCCCTCTACGCTGACCTTAATGACCCAACGAACCCTCTCAACATACCACCAGCGTCTAAGATAAATGGCATGCGGGACTTGCTACCTTACTTCATGGTAGGGGATGATGCGTTCTCACTAGCAACCAATCTCATGAAGCCGTATGCGGTAAAAGACCAGGGAGATGAGCAGATAGTGTACAACTACAGAGTATCTCGGGGCCGTCTCATGTCTGAGAATGCTTTCGGAATTTTTGCTACCAGATTCCGCCTCTTCCTGCGTACACAGGACATGGAACCGAAGGGAGTTAAAATGGTAACCATGGCAGCAGTTTCCCTGCACAACTTCCTTCGCACTCGAGCACCATCAGAGTACATCCCAGCAGGATCCGTCGACTATGAAGGGCCAGAGCTCGAGGTCCATCCTGGACAGTGGCGGGATGAAGATCATGGCCTGGATGGCCTTGACAGGTCTCATCATGGGAGGAACATGCCTCAGAGTGCGAAAGCCATGCGGGAAAGCCTGTGCCGCTGGTTCAACTCCAGGCACGGTAAGGTACCATGGCAAGACAAGTACATGCGCAAAAGGCGGATGGAGGCTGTAGCAGAAGTTGAGGAAGAGGAGGATGACTAATAATCTCTGACAAAAAATGTCCAAGATAATTTTATTGGGGACAAACAAATCTGGGAAGAGGACTTTTGGGTTTATGAGCGACATGTATTGTTTCTGTTATATATATATGGAGATTATAAATGTTTTCAAAGTCATTGAAGGGAAGAATTAATTATAAAAGTAGAAACCTCTTTTTATTGAACACACAACAGTGGATGAACTTTTAACTTTTATGATCTCTTTCAGACGAAGCAACTTTTAACTTGATATAAAACCATGTAGTAAACTAGAAATAAAGTCGTCTAGTCTGTTTCCATGATAACCAGAAGGCTTTTTACTTCTCCTTGAAATAAAAAAAAATATTTTCCTTTTCCATGAGGTAATCGCCTACTACAAGAAAGTACAAAGCAGGATTATACAAGCCTTGTCTTCAGTCCTTGATAGATAATAACAGCGACAGCAACAACAATAGCAACAACAAATATTATCATACACTTCCCTCAATCTCTGCGATCCTGAAAAATTGTTGTCTCATATTGTTTTTTTATGCACTAGAACAGAACATATAGCAATCCTCAAGTCTTTTGAGTCAAGTGCACTAACAGTAAGAATATTGGTTGAGATCATCGCTCGGATCCTATATAAAAAATGTCTGGGATATATAACTTTTAACTACAAATCTGGGATAATTCGTCGCGAGCAAAACAGTTTTTTATGTCTTTTATGGGACCCAGTCCCCATTCACAGCGTCTAAAGCCAAGCTGTGCACGTGTAGCTTAAACTTTTCTCGTACTCTCTGGTTCATTCTCTGACACTGGAACAAGATCATCTTACTCCAGTGGGAGTCCTCCGTCTCAGGTTCTGCCACAGGAGGAGGTGGAGGGGGCTGAGCATGGCGTGCTGCAGCAAGCTGGGTCAGCTCTACCACAGAGTTGGTGCACTTCTCAAAATATTGCTCTCGATTTTCAAGGACCTCGGCGACAGTCTTGTTTTTTTTCTCTCGGAGATGCTGAGGCTCCTTGTTCCTGAAATATTCAGTGGAAACCTCCTCATTATTCGTATAGAATTTATCTTTGTCAGCCAGGTAATCTGTCCTGTATGTCCTCCTACCTTCAGAGGAGGAGGGTCGCTGTACCGTCGAACTGCCTGTGCTGCCAGCCCTTCTGGGGGGGGGGTTTAGTGGTAGCCTCAGGAGTTGGCTTTTTGGAAGAGCTTTTACCTGAACCTTTGCCCTTGCCAGAAGAGGGGGGGGTCTTAGATTTACCAATGTTCTGTTTGTTGGGAGAACTACGCGTCCTGGATGAAACAGCTTCTTCTTCGTATTCATCTGGGATTACATGAGCTTCCTCCAACCCTCCTTCATCAGGCTCCAAGTTTTCCTCCTCACTACGGCCCTTGTCCTGGTCCTCGTTGTCGACCTCCTGTTCTGGTGATTCCTCCTCTACCTGGGTTTGCTTGAAAAAACAAGAAAGGGGGAAAAGTAAATGAGCAGAGAAGATAGCCTGGTAGTCTATTAATCAGGGTAATAGCAAGCAAAAATTATCCAAGATGCATTACTTTATAATTGTCGTTGATTAATTAATTGATCAAGGTAGCAGGCAAATAGATAATCAAATTTTATATTGGGGTATTTTGTTTTTGATTATTTTATATATTTGGGATTTTTTTTTGGGGATTATTTTATTTCAGATAATTTTTTGTTGGGGATTATTTTATTTGGGATTTTTAATCCATTGCGAGCATCATTGGCCTGTTAAAAATCAAGAAAGGGGAGAACTTACCTTCCTGTAGTTAGTTATGCTTGCTTCCTTCTTGCAATACGGATCCAAGAAGAAGCAAAGCCGCTTAATTAACTCCTTCTTGTATGGGAGCTTCCCGTCTGCTGCAGAAGAGCCCGACTTGACCTTGCCTGAGACTATTTTTTGATAGTCTGTCCTCAGCGAATTCATCCTTGTGTTCACAAAGAAGGCTGAAAAAAATAGAATTTTTTTTTATTTTCATAGTAATTCAGATTTGTTTTAAACACAAGAGCAAGTAGAAATGAAAGAAAGCTGTTTTTAATAATAATCAGAATTATTTCTCTCTTTTTTATCTTGGATTTTTTCTGTTGTCTAGGACGATTTGAAATATGTGGGTCTAGGATAAAATATATTTTCTTGAAAATCTTGAATAAATTACCTGGTATCCCTAAGTCGTCGCCAATTTTTCCTAAGGCGGCCCACCTTGCTGTCGGGTCCTTATACAGCTTGTGATTTTTGTCATACAGGTATGGAACAGCCTCCCATAGCTCACACAACCTTTCCAACACCGCATTGTCTTTGAAGTACTGTCGGCCACTTCCAGGGGCATCTGGTCTGGACTTTAACTGACCTATAGTTTTTTTAGGAGTAACCTGGCTCTTTTTAACCTCACTAACAGTCTTCTTAGGAGTGACCTTGGTGACCTTGGCCTCCTCCTGGTTTCTTTTAGTCATGTCAAAGTTTGTGGGGGCTACAGGTCTTTTCTTTTTGGGTGGCTTTATGGTAGGGAGGGGATCGTCTTCTTCTTCTTCTTCATCTTCATTGTCCAAAGAAAATTCCTGTGAATCATAATCGGGGTCCATATACCAGGGATCATCCTCGTCGTGATCAATAATGATTTCTGTACCTGCAGAGGTAGGGGGGCTCTTAAAAGACTTGGCAGGACGAGGACTGCCTTCTTCCTCTTCATCTTCATTGTTTTCATCGTAATCGGGGATGAGTTTTCTCTTGGTCAGGCGGCTGCCACCCATACCTAGCCGTGAGTAGGGACCTTTGGAGTCAGAATAGCCTCCCCTGGAACGGGAGGAAGGTGTGCAACTTAGGTCTTGGGGCTCGTCATTGTCGTCGTCTTCATTGTACTCCTCCACTGCTCCAGATTTACTACCGGTAGTACGGTCGAGAAGACGTCGAGCAGATTCTTCATCTTCCTTTGTTATTTCAAGCCTAGGCCTACCTCTTGCCGTGAAACGTGTTCCCTGGCCCTTCCTCGAGGTATCCTCAGGCTGTTGGCCCTCATTCCCCTCGTCATTTGTTGTATTTACTGGTTTTCTTTGCGTCTTGCGCTTAGTTGCACGCCGTGGAGCCATCTTGGATGTTTTCCTCTAGTACGGACGAAGTGCAGGTCACGTGATTTCCATGTGATCGGCGACGCGTACACCCCCCTACCGCCTTCCCCGGAAACTAAAATTGCCGGGCCGACAAAAAATAGAAATGATTCCTGGCCGATTTTTTCTGTCTGAACAGAAAAAATCGGGTCCAAAGTGAAACCGTCGGCGATCATTCCCGATGCGTTCCCGACGTGATTCCGATGGTCTCCGATTTTTTTCACGACCTCTTCCACTGGACCCGATTCTTGGCCGATGATACCCGATTTCCACCCGATAAGGGTCCGATTATATCCGATTCTCTATTTCTGTCGCCGATGCATCGGAAATGCATCGGAGATGGACTATCGGCCAAGAATCGGTTTCGGTGGAATACCCCCATAAGGATGGGGGAGGGGCGGAGGTAACGTCAGCAGGCAGCGGCGAGAAAATTTCCAATTTAGATGCGGTGGGTCTGTACGGGACAGCCCTATCTACTGGTATCTGTCAGTAATGGTCAGTGTGCATGGTCAGTAGCTGGGATCTGAAAGTCACTGGACCAGACGACCCTCACCTCTGCTCTAATCAGTCACTTTGAATCAATCCATCTCTCTCTAGTTCGAAAGTGCAAATATCTATACAAAGTTCCCATATCTCTTCCATACAGTTTTTGAATTTGAGTAAGATGAATTTACCGCAAAGATTTGTCCACTGAATAACTGCCTTTCGTCTTCTGATGCTGCCAATATCAAATACCTTCTAAAGTTCAACTATGTTCTCTTCCCATTCAATGTGCAGTAGGAATCGGATGGCCGAGGATGATAGGAGGCCTTTACAAGGAATCCATTTGTCATCTTTCAATGTACCCCAGGTATGCCGACCAGACAGGTGCAAATGGCATTGGCGACGTAAAAGGTATATTTGCCACCTGTGATATATAAACATGGACTTGTATAGAGAGTTTTCTATTGCTTTTTGTGTGTGTTATATACTTACTGGCTTAGGGTAATTTTGCTTTGTCAGCAGACCTAGGGCTTTCATCTATTCTAAGGGCAGAAGATGTATGAGTGCTATCAGAAAGGCCAGCCCCTACAACATTTTCTTAAGCCCTAATCTCTCTGGAATTTGTATCTGTGACGCAACATGCAATAACGCCCCTCTGTGGGAAATTGAAATTGCCCATTTGGCCACCAGGGGCATAGCAGGGGCTTTATAACCCTAAATGCATATAAAAAGGCATTAGGCAGAATTCAATGGTCACATTCAAAACATTGAACTCGAGATATAGGTTTAGTACTGAAAACTTAATAGTTCCACAGCCCTGCAACTATATGGGCAAACTGACACACTGGTCTTCGACAAAATCTTATTTTGCAATTGGGATCTTTCTCGAACAGGGGGAAGCGATGAAATCACTCCTAACTCGGAATGGAGGGGGCGCCTTAGATTGTGTAAGTGTACATGATTTCTTTCTGCTTTAATGTACGTGTCAGTAGGTTACTGAGAGAGGTGGGGCCAGCTCGGTTAGAAATCCACTACAATTAAGTACTGCACTATTTCACTATTAGATTATCCAACAGCAGGTACTAAGCTTCAGCAGTGCGCAAATATTCGCCCAGTGTGGTTAATACATTCACAAAAAGGCGGGAAAACTCTTTTCCGAATAACCAATGTTAGATATCGGTATATATCTATATCTTTGCCAGGTGGGCTAATAATAGTTTTATTTCTCCACGTATACGAGCCGATTGTGTCTGTTGCATATGACATGTGGTCATCTCCTGCTGGCAAGAGGATTTGTCATGTCTATATAATATGCTTCAATGGACAGTTGAATCTTGCTGATAGTAGAATTTATCACACATGTAAACGTTCACTTAGAGTTTTCTGCTGCTGACAGTATATATTGTCTCCGTACACTGATAAAAGGAGACAGTGGTTTATAGCTTCATGGTCTATGCATCGTACTATTAATCTCTTCATTTGTTTACAAAATGATATCTGCCAACCTGTGATACTTGTTTCATCTAATTTACCAAAGGACCAACTTAATGAAATAATCGGGTCAGAATCAGGTAGCCACCGGATTTTATCCTACGTCAGAATTGGCATAAGCGGAAAAGCGCCTACCTACTCATTAAGTGCCTTGAATATTCAGTCAATAAAGGTTAATGAAACCGACAACAAAGCTGGGGGGTCCTGTCTCTTAAAGTAATTACTAACCGACGTGAGCTGACCACTGCTGCATACTATAGATCCATGGTGGAAGAGAGGTCGACACTGCACATTATATGTGACCCATCCTTACACAGTGGTTCTAAAGTCGCACATTAAGAAGCCCAGATATAAGCTTTTCAATTGGTATAGTGTCAAAAATATCAGAGTTGTCAAAAAATTGACATTTTAGCATTTTTTCTAACATAAGGGGAGATGTCTTTTAGAATCCTTGCCTACTCAACTAAATTTCAGCCCCAAATGCATAAAAGACATAGTTATAGTTTCCATGGTTATATAGAATTACATAGGAATTATATAGGATTCATAAATCATTATGATTATGTTTAATATGCCAGTTATCTCAGTTTATCTCACGATTCAGGCCCCTACAGTGCCTTTTTGGTCATAACCCCGTTCGGTTATCGGGGTATAACCGCATTCTCAGAGTCCATTTTTTTTTCTAAGACGATCTTGGTTAGAACCTGAGCAAGTTAATAAATTGGAGAAGGATATGAAGCCACCCTCACCATAGTTTTCCAGTTAAAACCGTTAAGGTTCAACGGGGAATCGATCCCTGGCCGCTGGGGCAGGAGGCGAGCTCGCTGTCCACTATACCAAGCCGACCGGTGATACAAAGCAATCTACATCAAGGATTTGAAAAAGTTTTCCGACATACCTGAAGTTTGCAGACCTCGTTAGCATAGATTTCAATGGAGCCTGGTGGAGTTATTAACAGAGAACCATCCTTAGATATCCTAGATGAACATGCCATGCCAAATTCCTCCATTTTCTTCGAAATAAATAAGAATCCATTGATTTTCCACATCGATACGAGTCGGCACCTGCCCCGTTCGGCCGTTCATTGTTCGATGCGTCTCTGACCTAGTTTTTACATCCGGGCACCTATCCGCTCTGTCAACAAGAAGCAATGGCCGTTTACCGGGCCGTGTGCGTTGGATCGGTATGGAAAATCAATGGATTCTTATTTATTTCGAAGAAAATGGAGACAAAATGAAGGCGAACACCAACTAGAGATCGTATATTTGGCGGTGTTAGAAGTACAGGACTTGACATTATTGGATTATACCCGAAAAATGAGTGTAAAGGTGGAGGTATGTCGGGCAGAACGACAACATGGCCACGATGGCTTGGCAAACCGAGCGGATCACATGCACTTACAAAATGTCTTCTCATGGATTAATTCTGGGGTTATAAGGTAAGAAATTAATACAAAATGGAGGAATAAGTGCGATAAACGCATTAATGCATTGATATTGTAGGACTCGGTGAGGTTAGCTGGAAATAATCGCCCTCCCGCTGCGCAGTCGGGCGATTATTTCCAGCAAACCTCACCTTGTCCTACAATATCAATACATTAATAGCTTATTAATCAATTTCTAATTGATTCGACTATATTTACAGTCAGAAGATCTGTAGAGGGCCACCTGGTTCAAATATGCAAGTGTTTTATACCAAATGAAAGCTCTTGATAAGCTCTAAATGAATATGCCAATGACTAAACATTCTGTATGTGCGACCTTCCGAAGCATTTTGTAAGGATGGGTCACAAATTGTTTTATGGTGGTTGATATCTCAATATACAAACATCTTATGTGAGGAAATTAACAAAAATATTAGCAAGGAAAATCGCATTTCAAAATGTGTGTTAAAGTTCGAAATCTTGATATGGCATTTGCGTTTGTACAAGTAGAAGTTCAGCAGGATATAAAACCATCAACATCAACATCAACCGAGCAACAATTACACTGATGCCATGCCATTGCAAGAAACATTTTCTGCTCTCTTCAGACAGAGCATCTTTTCACTGTGAAGACCTTAGCTAGCCTATAAGGAGACATAGGGGTACCAGGGGTACCTAATAGTCACAGTATTAGTTTGCGTAGAGTCAGGCGTAACATGTGAAAGGAGAGTGGAAGGAGGAGGAACTAGCTGGTGGTTAGTAGTCGCAACCAGTAGAGCTGCTCTTCCTGTATGGCATTGGAGGGAGCAATTCAATATTGGCTGACCCATGCCAACGCCTCACGCGGCTGGATCATTGGTGGGGAATCAGGATTGGGCAGGATTGATTGCTGCTTGACTGCCACAAAGGTCATCTTGGCCACGACTCTGTCCTCTGACCAGTATGCTCGGGGGTTAGGGTGAAGGGGGTAGGGACTAGAGTGATGGGGCTTGGGGGAGGGACTGGTGGGATGGTGGGGTTTTGCTGAATTAACTGTGGGGCCACTTAACTGCTTTAGGGAGCTGAGCCTGTGTGGGTGTGTGCGATGGTGGGCAATAATGGGCGGATTGGATGTTTGCAAACATGTTGAAATGAGGGAGGGATCTAAGCCGGGGGGGGGGGCAGAGAAGAAATGGATTTAGGCTTCTGTTCGTTCCTATCCATCTTTGTGTAGTCTGTCTCGAAACATGTCTATGCCTATATATCTTAAAGCAAGCAGGTGCTTCCTGTGTTCACCAGTAACGCATTTGAACACTCCTCACGCAATGAGTGCTGTGTATAAAATGATCTTATGTAGCGTAGTAAATTCAGCTGCTGTTGCCGAAACAAGGCATGGGGTCGTAAATGAGTTGTGTATTAATTGATTGGATTAACTGTCAGCTAGTTGATGTTCTAGGTGGGTTACTTTGGTTGTGTGGCAGAACCTAACCCAATTTGGATCTAATTTCGTAGTCATTGGCCCTCGTAGACAATTTTAGGATAGAGGAGAGAGGTAGGGGAGTACTGGGTATTATACTGCACCGTGCAATTCTACATTAGGAATTCACCTGCTCGGCGATTCCACATTGAGAATTCCCCCCCCCCTCCTTTTCTGTAAAATAGTCATGTGTTATGTTGCTCATCTTTTCGTTAAATTTAAGAAAGAGGAATAGACCGAAAAATAAAAGCGAATAGAGTTGTGGAATTCTAGTTTATTATATGGCTAATATCGACAACACTATAGATTAGTACTACTTATGCTGTATTCAATGGGGGGGGGGTGGAATACGATCCTCGCATATTCAGCGGCTCCATTTTGAAATTTATACAGAGCTAATTAGTTTCGTATTTAGGTATGGTTATTAGAAGTTTTATGCAAAAAAAAAAAATGATTGAACTAGTTAAATAATATGTTATGAATTGTTTAAGGTATATCTAAGTGTTAGCGCCATGTTAAAAAAGAAGATATTGCCCTGCGCAAGGAACATTTATATCGTAACTAAAAATAGAGGCTAGCTCCGTATCACATGACCTACTTCCGTCAAGCAAGCTGTCATGGTGGACGAAAACAAATCGAGATGACTCAGCACGTTGAAAAACAGTAAATATGGTTGTGTTTCTTGATTTTAAAGCAAATTCATCCTGTAGGGCCATATAATAAATGCAAATGTCCACTCCCGTGAATAATTTCGCATCGTATTCACGGGTTGTGGACATTTGCTTATGTCTCAAGCATTTGATTCCTATAAAAACACGTATGCTGTAGGAAGAAAAGCAACTCACCATACCCAGTTAGGGGACTGCTGAATGAACCTCACGATACTGGAGGCCATCCAAGACGCACTTGCCACTATGAATTGGAAAAGGTCGTTGTGGAGGCAATCACATCAGCTTCATTAGAAGCTGAGCGCTTTCTGTTTCCAGAATTAGATTCCTTGGCTGGGCTGCTTTACATCCTATAGCTGTGCACAACGTCACGCCAAGGGTCACTCCTCGGAAGGGTCCCACAACGGAAACCACTCTAAGTTGATGAAGATGGGGAAGCTAAACCCTTGCTTCCATGGGTTCAGGAAAATAGAAGAATTTGCTGAACCTTCTGAGATGCAAATACCATTAGAACAAAATGCACTGAGCCTTCATTTTCAAAATAAAGAGCAGCAATATAATAGGCAAAGCTCGAGGAAGATTCAATTGAAACTGTGCATTATAATGACTATAAGATACATTTGAATGCAGAAATGATCCGCCTTCGTGTGCACCCCCTCAGAAAAAAAAACAGCCTAGGACACGCACATGCATGCTTGATTGCGGTGAAAAACAAGTACACATATCTGCGGTTAGTTGTATTCAGTTAGCTATCAGCTAGGAGCTAGACTGGGGAGATAACTTTATCATATTCAAGCCCATGTGTCTCAACTTTGCTTGTGCCTCGATTGTTTATTTATCAACGCTGAGCACCAACGCTGGGTAACGTCTCCCTTCACAGCATGTTTCTATTCACCTGATTAATTACCTACGCGAAGCCACAGGTGCACATGCAGCCATGTGATTGTTTGTTCACCTGAGTTTGATAACAAAAGAATCCATTTTGCAAAAGCATTGTAGCTGACCGCTGGACACCGCTGGCTAATAGAATGTGAATGTGTTTGATTTGTTAAAACTTTATGGAACTTTTGTTCAATCTGTCCAAATGCTGTACACTGTAATTGGAATAAACAAATGACCTTATCCGGAGCAATCATAGATAATCAAATCCCCTATACAGATGTTCGCCCTATGCACATTGACAAGTGGGACATGAATAGGCTGCAGTATTGTGAGGTTTCAATACTCAATCTCCAGGCACTAGGCAATATGGCGATAATTCTGGATGTTTTGCCATCGTAGCCATCTTAGCTCCCATCTCCTGGCATGTACATATACCGCGCAAGCGGGGACCAACCTAAATAAGTAAAAAGGGACAACTGTGTGGGGATTGTTATCGCCACATGAATGTTCCTCATTCCTTTAGCTCTTATGATATAGAACATTAAGTGAAATTAACTATTAGGAGTTTTCAAGTCCACTGTATGTGCCATTGTAAAGTACTTCTTTATTCTTAGGCCTCTTCCAATTGAATGGAGTGGCGGGGTATCTGGTGGAGATATAAATATTCCAACACCAATTTTAAAGGTATACAAGAAGAGTGCGAGCTAAGAAATATAGTGTATTATATCGCATTATGACTTAGAGTCCGGGCATAGAGCTCTTACAATAACATAGATGTTTAGGAATAAATTATCTTCATGTGGCTATATCAAAAGTATTCCAATCTGTGCAGAATCCTTCTCTTTTCATCTCTTTTCAATGAAATGTGCAATGCTACGTGTAGCATTCCTTGTATTAGGAACCTCTGGTTTGCTGCTCGTCATTTTTCCATCAACGGAACCCAATTTAAAATGTCCCCCTCCCCTTCCCAAGTTCATACCCTAAACAAACCTGTGATTATGTTAGGTAAAGGGACAGGTAAGAAGTGCCACAGGTCACGAGCCAGTCACTTGTGCAAATAAGGGCGGTCCAAGGTTGGTCTACAACTTTTGTGGATCAGCCAATACAGCAAACAATCATGTTCTCCTCGACCAGTGTACTGAACATCCATCATGGAGGCCATAAATATCATTTCTCATCTCACTTTAGTAAACATGTTTTCTTTTTTACATGGCAATGCTACACCCGTAATGTAATCAGGTGCCTCATTGCACGCCCATGTTCTAGTGGGATGTGCCTCTCAGTGGGACAGAGGCATTAGATAAAGGTCAGGGGTATGAGCTATTTGATCATCTACTTAGCCCTGAGGCAGGGTATGTAGGATGATCTTAATGACAGACCTTCAGCCTTTATAACTTTGTTTTCTGTTCACCCGGTCTAACGATCACTGACCTGTGGGAGGTAGATGGGTTGCTTACATTCGACTCACCTGTATGTCTGGGAAACACACACACACACACACACACACACACACACACACATATATATATATATATATATATATATATATATATATATATATATATATATATATATATCATTATGATGACTTTAAAGTACCTGATTGGGGCGTCTACTTAACTACTTATTGTGCAGTGCCTCATTATGAGGTTTCACCGGGGATCCCATATTGGAAGTTTAATCTGCTTCTCGGCCTTGCGACTAAGGTCAAAGTGGAGTTTAATCAAGCCATGATATGATTGCAATGACGTATCAGACACGCGTATGGTAACATATTCAGCAGTTGACTTTGGCCATTTGCAATTGTCAATAATTTAAAGTGAAGTTTTGAAAGGTAGGTTGCATGCGACCTCTGCATTCCCGTCAATAGTTGGTAATTGAATCTTTACTTCCAAGGATACGGCGTATGTGTATCAAAGTTATATTTTTTTTAAATCACTTGTTTCAAAATTCACTGATTGTGTAACTTTTCACCATGGTACCTGGAGGTGTTAGGAGTCATCTGCAAGTGATTTTAACATTTGCAAGTGATTTTAACATTAATTTCACCGAAACACGTTATTTTGAAATGGGAATGGAAATTAAGGCCTATCACAAAGATGGTGTAAAAATGACATAGAATTGACATGAAACCCTGTTTTACGATGTGTAATAGCTGGATGTTTTATCTTAAAAGCATTTACAACATTTAATGGAGCAGACAAATCGGTACGTACTGATTCAGAGGCGAAATCTTACACAAGTAAAGAAAATCGTGAGTCATTATGTGAGGCTCAACTACGCAATTTTTGCAGAGAATCGCAGCAATTCTCAGAAAATGGGAGATAAACATGGGTTAAAGAGTAGTATTTGTTACCATTACAAGGTAGAATGTGTATGTTGAGGGAGATATTTGTTTATCTGGGGATGTGATTGTGTGTGATCTCAAGCATGCTTGTGTTGTCAAAAAGATGTTTTTGTTTACTAAATCAAGCTGATGTTATGTAAACATTGCAGACTTTCACATTGGGGAGTATCTGCAGCTCAATATCAGACAGGTTTAATTTTTACAGTACAAGACCCTGCGATCTGTGTGACTGACATGTTGTTATTTATATTTTGCTGTGTTGATGTTTATATATTGAACTCGCACCCAATCACGGAGTCTATCCAGGTGCAGGTTAGTTTGTAAATATGGCACACATGGAGAGATCACCTATGAAATGACCCCTGAAATCTCATGTTTACAATTTTGAATCTCATGTTTATAATATAGGAATGTCAACACCCTATAGCTTAGGCACTATAGGGATGGCAGTTAGTGAGAATGTACCAAATAATCACGTAGTGGAGCCTCCACTATTATAAATTTACGGATTTAAAAAAAAACAAACTAAAACGTTGATATAAATCATCACTGCCATTGCATTAGTGTTTGGCCAGTAGCCTGAAAGGTGGGCTTATAATCCGAACTCCTCTTCCCTTTTCCTAGTTCATACCTAAGTGCGAACAGCTCTAATATCCCCCAGTGACAACCATTATTTAAATAATGCCATGGGCCATCTGGTGAGCACTGGAACTCTAGTAGGCTGAGAATGAAATATAAGTAAAATGGATGGTGTACGGTAAAACTATAAGTACATCGGTGACTTTTCCCTGAGGTGGCATATATATAGGCTTAATGGCAGGCCATAAGCCACTCTGAATTATTCTTATCTGCTCCCAAAGCCTAGACCCACCCACGCACGCTTACTCAGGGGAGATAGAGGGACCGCTCACCTTAAACATATATATTTTAAGAATATAACGGGTCTAGGTACTATGCTTCTCTAAAATAGCAGACCACTCTCTTCATGTTCTCTATCAAATTTTATTATAATAGGCGCCGCAGGGTTTTGCGGCAAAGGTTTCATATTTCGGGTTCCAATCCCTCTCTTTTTAATAAAGTCACATGAAAAATCATAATTATTTTGATTTTCATAATGACATACTCGTATTCTATAAAGGGGGATCGAAACAACTCTATGTACGTCACTTTCATCAAAATTAGTTAGATTTAACTGCGACAAAACATTCACATCTTTTCAGAGAACTGGATAATCTGAAGTGTGATGTAATGTACAACGTATACCATTTGATATCAGGATTATTACCAACAGGTCGCAAAAGTTTAATATAGAAGTCGCATGTCTGTTCATAAGGTGTTCATTATGGGGCTTACACATTTATGAGACCTGAAGTAAGACGCGGCTCCCAACAATTAATGAGCTGAGGTGAGTTTTATTGAAGAGCAGGATTATGTGATATGGCTAATGATCAAAAAGGCTGTAGTATCCTTGGGGGGGGGGGGGTAAGGGAAAATTGAGGCCTAGGCCAGAAGCAAAAAGCCACCAAAGAATACCTTTCTTTATAAACCATGCATAGTCTGGTATCGGCACTATATAGTACGCTCAAGCTAATGTTTCAAGAAGGCTTTAGGGTGTCACCCCCTCCATTGATGATTTTGCTTCCAACGCCTCTGTGATTATAGGATAAAATCCTGACGTTGGTTCAAAAGTTTGTCAAACTGAAATAAGTGATGGTGTAATTCCTGTTGTATGATTGACTTGACTATTTTCAATAATCACGATGAAATATGACGACTTTATGGATGAATTTAAAACCAGGGATTTTAACTTAATTTGACCGTGACACGTTATTTGAAAAGGAACAAATAATCAGTACATCAGTTAAAATAAATCGAAGGTGGCATGCCGATTAAAATGAGATGCAAATTCCTAAAAAAAAAGGCAGCTGGATGTTCAATCATCAGAAGCCAGAGAATGATACCCTGATAGCCAAAGATGCGATCTACAAATTAAAGAGATCTTTGATAATTAAAGAATTAACAAGGTGAAAACATGATTATATATGAACTATAGCCAAATGCTTATGGAATCATGTGATTACTGTTTTTTTTATCAGTTTGTACCATCATTCAGGAATATACATCACAATCAATGTGGCATGCTCTCATCTTAGAGAAACTAAAAAAAAAAAAGAGAGAAAGAAAAGCACACAGGCGGCAGTTATTGGTCTGGAAAGCCACTGAGTGCCGGTGGAACAGAAATGATAATTGATACCAAACAAGTGTGGAGCAAAATTGAGAAAACAACAGAAACAAATAAACTAGCAAACAATAATTCAAGATAAAAATGGTAAAGTTCTGACCTCAGCATTCGATCAGGCGTCATGGCAAATTGTCAACTTGTGACGACAGAGGCCGCCCCCTGCTGCCAACCGGACGTGGCGCAGTAATCTCTAGATACAGAGAGGCAAAAAGGGCGGCCATGGGATCTATAATTCATTGCGGAGTGGTTCTGGTCAGCAGGTCAGTGATGCGGTCCCTCTTTGGCTACTGCCAGGCTGTTCACCACTGGAACCTCGTGGGCGGAACTACCCACCTCCCCCCAACCCCCTGCCCTGCCATTCTCAGCTCACTCTGCACCTTATAAAAGTTTTTGGTCAATAGGCTGATGTCAGGCTATAATGCAGCGGTCTCTGAACGATGTGCCATCGCCCACATTGGCAAACATTTCTCTGTACCAGTCTTGTTGACTAGTCCATAATACAGGGAGTAATGTTTCACGTCTCCTTGTTCGTTTCTCTAAACAAATCTTTCACACGCCACTTTTATATTTCAGTACACGATATCTGCATTAATTTCCATATTGGTATCTACGTATAGACCTAGATAACATGTTGACGATGAAAAAAAACAGGAGGGCTTTATTCTTGAGCCATTCACCTCGCCATATGGGCTTGATGGGAGTGACCCAAGCATTATAGGCTCGGGTATACATTATATCTGCAATACCTGCTAATTTTGAGATATAATATCTTGAAAAAAGGTGACTTGGGAACCTTGTACAGATCAGTCACTAGGAGGTGCAGGGCAACCATACTGCCCCCCCCCCACCCCAAGCTGCAGACGTATGAGTATGATAAAATGCAATATCCAATATTGCTACATGTTGGGTACAGACTCTAATTCCTTACGTAAGTAACATTCCAGCTGTGCTGGTGGAAGGAATTTTCCTATTTGTATTCGCCAATCTCCTCTAAACCTGGGCGTAGAATTTCCTGCTCTTTATTCTTTACACCAGTGGTCTTTTTATGGTACCACATGCTTTATTGTGTACAAATGGGGATACACAGCAAGTGTACAATATATCTAACCCCTTCACTGCTACCTCCCCCAAAGGGAGGCCCTCCATCAGAGTTTCCTGTCGTGCATAGTCAGGTGAACATCAACTAGCAGAACGGTTCAGGTTCTCCAATGAAATAGAAATCATTACTATTTTTTTTTATCTCAAGGACGTGCCAACATAATGATGCTAATTTCTCTGCATTACATAAATGTATTCAATGATCACCCATGGATCTACTTAAAACTGTGTCTCCATAGATAACAGGTAGGTTTTGCCTGCTGATGACTATATTCTTTATGTTTTGTACCAGCTCATCCATTGGTATATATTCATTCTGTAAATGAGTTTGTTCCTTGTTGACAGTCTGCGCTATGCATCAAAAGATTGGATGTGACGCTAATAAGTGTAACATAATTGCTGCTAATGTATTATTATTCCTTGTAATACTTTTGGACACTTAGAACAGATGCTCCATCGGAAATTAATCGGGTAGACTACAACATTTCTTATATTGTTGTTGTCAGTGATTACATAAAAACAAAAAAAGACCCCACACCCCAATAAGGCATAAAATAATTGCTGTGTTCATGTGGCCCAAACTACCCCTATATCCATGGGCTGGAGATCTTTTTGCTTCAAAAGGTACGGAAACTTCGTAAACATATTATTCTTTAGGCCAAAAAAAAATATTGTGTTTCCAGTTACATGGCTAAAATGTCTAGGGTCGGTAGGTCGAATTATTTTTAAAAAAATTTTGTATAGAAATGTATGGGCGGATTCTATGATTTGTGACCCATCAAGGGAGAACACCCCTCCGCGGTGGATTTTTAATTCCTCATTTGACCACCGGGGGGGGCATTGGAGGGACAAAACAACTCTAATTTATTATAAAAATACCTTAACCCAATTTTTGATGCAGAATTCAATGGTCCCATTCAAAATGCTCCATTCTGGGTAGAAACGGCCCATATTTGGATGGTAAAATGAACATTTTTTTTTGTGAGAAATCGACCTATATGCCTGTTTCTGGTTGCCATGGCAACCATTCCAATAATCTAATTTTGCAGATTTTTATGCAAATTTTTGGGGGATACTCCCCAAAAACCCAACAATGAAAACAGAAAATACCTTCTAAATCAAAATCTATGGTAAAACTCACCGTATTGTTATGTAACTTCATGAAAAAGGCTGATTTATTATGTTTTTAGACATTATTATAGTTTATAATGTATTTTGAACTTATAATCATCGATTTCCGATATGAATAATGACCTATGTTCAAGGAAGGGTTCTAACAGTTAGTACTAGGAATATCTAAGCCAATGATGTCACTTTGATTATGAATTTCCCTGCAGAGGGGTGTTCTTGCTTGCCTGGTCACATTTAACAGTAGAAATATGGAAAACATAAGAAATGCTAATCACATGTAAAAGATATGAATGATTCTTATGAACTGTATACCAAGAGATGAAGACCTATATAAGCTGCACAAGAAATTTATGAAAAATGATGAAAATTACGGGAAAAGTACCTAAAAATTCCCCAAAAATGAAAAAAAACCCCAAAATAAATATATTTCAGGGTCAGCCCTGTTTTGCTAGGGTTGGTCGGGTAACTGGAAACAAACCTTTTTTTTAAGGCCTTATAATGAATATTTTTCTACTCTATTTTTTCCCCACACCGTTACCTAACAACAATTTTTTTCTAAGTCTCACCTATAAGAACCCCAGCCAACCTCAGATTCCAGGCCGAGTCAGGACACGGAGACTGGCACATGTATTTACCCCGACAATCAGGGACCAAGTGCCGCCAGGCCTAGCCAGGGCAGCATCCAACTGGTCATTATAGTTGATCAGTTACTATGGAAACAGCCAATGAGAGAAGAGATTGCGTCTCCGGGGTGACATAGGGGCACTTCCTGGTGCCTTATGCCCATAGGCAAACTTTTCTGAAAGGAGGTCGTAATCCTCGTTACGAATTTGGGAGTAACTGCGACAGCGGTTGTGGGCAGAAAAATACAGGGGAGAAACTGAAAAAAAGAAGGATGGGGATTGCCCTATCGAAAAGGGTATATCAAAAGTGAACAGTAGAACATATTTGAATGAAAATATTAGATAGTATGATTATATAAAACGGGAAAGAGATGTGCATATTGTGTACTATCATAGTATGATGATAAAGCAAAATGTTGAAGTGAAATGTCGGTATACAGAATGAGGGATGTAAGCTAGCATAATATTTAGAACACATCATTGGAGTTTCCATTACAGCCACATATATAGATCTAACTGTCGGTCAGTCATTTCTTTCAGGTGCCAAATGCCAATGCCTTTGGGAGGGAGGGCTGAAGGTGTGTGGTTCACTCAATGGTATATCTGCGTAATTCCCTTATTGATATTTAGAAGTATGTCCGAAATTCTATCAAAAACATGTCCCTAATCCTATGAGAATACATTCATATGTCCATAACATTTGATTAAATTTCTAGATATGATAACCCGCTCATTCAGTATACCATTTTCTAACAGGTATAACAACTGTCATGATGGATTTCCATATCATATTGCGTCTTACAGAATTGATGATTAAACCGTTTCTATCTACCACATTTGCAGAATATGAGGAGAATAAAAAGTGATACATGTATACTGTTCCCAGTTACAAAGCATTGTATCCATTTTATAGAAATGAAAGTTTGAAGCTAATGTATTTAAGCGAGACATCAATTGTGAGATATTGAATCAATAGTTGATATTGAATCAATAGTTCAATAGAATATAATGTTCATTCACTGATGACGGCCCTTCTTGCTGATTCTCCCTTTTTAACCTTTTAATGCCACCCACACAACTATTATGCATAACTCTCATGCATGGATGGACAACATTAAAATCTATTGCTCAATAATTAACCATATCCGAATTAAAAATATCACAGGGAATTGTATAATGTCAACAAACGATGCTATGAGTTTCTCTTTGTTATTGACTGGTAGAACCCATCAGCACATTGGCCTTTATTTGATGGATATAGCCACCCAATAATTTAACAGGTTCTGCAAAGTGAATAGGTCTTTTTGAGTAACACACACCATTATGATCTCCCTATAATCTCCCAGATATTGTGTGGCATTCTGCTGGTAACTATACTGCCATCTGCTGATAAATCACAACCGGAAATACAAAATTATGCATGCACCGACATCATATAGAGGATCAAGGGGAGGGGAGCAACTCAGTTCCGAACCTACCGGAAGTTTACCCCCTTTGTTTTCACAAGAGCTCGATGATTTTGCAGCTACACTAATCCAACTTTCCACTATTTGTTGTAATGAAATATTCAATTGCCAACACTCCTTTACAGACGTAAGTCGATTGGATTGAGATAAACTCGATAATAAATGGGGGTAATTTGATGAGCAATTCATTTTTACAAACATCTACATTATTTACCCACATGGATATAGGTGAGGTGTTGAGGTCCATGGCACGATATCCTGATACTTTGTTGATGAATACTTAATTTCGCAACTTTGAAAAGAAGAATTTTCACAACTGGAACTTGTTCTTTGAATCAATTGATTATAAGCATTTCTTATTTACAGAAAGTAATTCATCGTTAACATAGAAAGTGGTAATAAAGATATAATACTTTCAGAAAGTGACCATATTTTAAGCAAAGTTTGAAATTTCTGCTGGGTCTTTGCATCACATCCCCTATAGATTGTTGGCTCTCCTTGGTGTCACCATGTAGGCAGTGCACGTTTCTGACCAGAACAAAAAGTCTCTAAATGAATCTCATGGGATACTTGCATCTGCCTCAGATGGTGCTTTTCACAGTTTTATTTTTCTTCAGGGTTGAAACTAAAAGAGATTTTCTATGACCAAACAACCGGATTTGCTTTCTTAACACACCTTTTCTTTGTCATGATGGCAAATAATCATCATATGTAACATTTACTGGGAATAGGGCCCTTAATGCACCCTGCATTAAGGGCCCTTTTCGCAGATCCTGCCACATATTATATCATATAATATTGTGGCGGTAAGGCCAAGGGTGCCGGGGTGGAGCTGTAACCATCCTAGGTGGGGACAACGAGGCCTCGCACATCCGGAGTCCGTGAAACAGGGTCGAAGTAACCGACAATGGGTCTGGAGGCCATTTCTTAAGGCACTACGACTGCTTACTGCCACTACGACTGGCACTAACCTAAAAGTTAGTGCCAGTGATCGTAGGTAAGCCCCTACACTGCAAAAATGGTGTTTAGATCCTAAACACAATTCTAAACATATTCTTGCAACGTTTTTGTAATCACATTAATTTCCTAAACATGTTTAGCCAAACAATGTGCTTAGCTCAAGTGTTTAGAACTCTAGGTGTTTAGGTTCAAAATTTGTGGTTAGATTATCGATGAAATTTTGTGTTTAGATGTTTATGAATTTTTGTGTTTAGATGTTTAAGTTATTTGAAGTAAGGTTTGCAGACATGTATCCATTAAAAAAATAAAGGAATGTTTTTTGTTTGTTTTCTCCCAAGATGTCAGCCACAGCTATATACACGTACATGTACACACTTCATCAGAATGAGAGACTTGAGAAAGTACAATAGCTTGGCAGGAAGGACATTGCTTTATCTGTTACAAAATAACATGAAAAGGGTGTAAGTCATGGAACTCATTGATTAATTTAGGGTTATAATGGTGGTGTAGGTTGAATTTAGCCAATCCTCTATTGCTGTTTCCATTTTCATGACATTCAGTGAAATGACACTATGATACACAAGGGATTTGGGGAGTATTGTCACAACAATTGATTATAACTGTTTGCAGATAGTCCATTGAGAGGTAGTGCTGCTACCTGGTGTGGATTTGACATCCACATATCTAAACATATTGATGTTCAAATCTAAGCACCTAGTATTCAAGTGTTTAAACTCTAAACATCTAAACATGTTTAGCTAAAATGTTTATGTATTTAGAATAAAAGTGTTCTTTTCCTAAATGTGTAGTTGATGAGACACCTAATTGACGTATATGTTAAGGTTTTAAACATGTATAGACCTAAACATGCTTAAAATCTAAACAGCATTTTTGCAGTGTACGACTGCTCTGTATGATCAGCAGTTATGTAGTAATCACATAGCTTTTGGTAGGGCTGTCGTAGTGCTACAGGTACTACATGACCATTACTATTGGGCTGTGTTGTCACTAAATTAAGGCTTCTCACTATGACTTGAAAATGGGCAGTCGTAGCCTGTTAAGAAATTGCCTCCTGTGATGCTAGGGTTAAGCACCAGTGTCGGAGACAACTAGTATATAACTCGACATTGTGCTTACAGTTTTGGTCGGGTTTCAGTGATGGCGAAGACACACAGGGGGGTTGCTGAGCAGAAGTAATGAGAGACACTTCCGACGTCTCTGACAGTGTCTGAAGAGTGATTAGATGGTGCGGCTCGGTGGAAGGACATATACAGTGTTGAAGTTGCTGGTTTATGCCGTGTTTACATACGAGGCCTACATAGGATTTCGCTACAATATGTTTGAGTGGAAGAACAAATTTAGATTATTGGGTGCTCCATGCATAGGTGATCATAATTTATCCAGACCTTACGCCCCTCTACCATTCTCCCTTCTATAAAAGGACAGAGAGTCCCCCTGCAGCCTATTATTAAAGGAGAGGAAAAACACGTGAAGAGACTATAATCAATATTTGCACGTAACACATAGCCAGATGGCTGTGTTCTGATCTTCGTTGCTATTCACTTTCAGAGGCAATCTGCCCCTATTCCCTTCTATGAGACAAGAGCTAGAACCACAGGTTCTATCTAGATGGCACAAATGGGGGTCGCAAATGGACTAGACCTTTGGATCCCTTGCTGCCCCTGCCTCTTCTCCATTTTTCTACTTCTCAATACAGGAGATGAATATGGCCTCCCCACCGTTTGTTATTCGATCTTTTAGTGTCAACCTTAGGGATCAATCTCCATTTGGTTTGGCAGAATGGGTATCCCCAATAGTCATAATAACCGGATGTATTTTGATGCATATGACTAGAAATATTGGAATGCTGGAATTGCCTTTTTAAAACATGAAGGATGGGCAATGGTGTCCAGTGGCCATATCATTGGTTTAGAGGGAGAGCTAGAGTATCTGAAATGCTTTTGGTAATATCTCTACCGGCATATGGAATTTTAATAATGATTTTGTTTTCAAGCAAGAGATTGATGAAAGGTTTTAAATTCCGGAATGTTTTGATGAGCTACACCATAGCGCATCTCTAGTGCATTGATATTCTCGCAAGTGGTACTATATGGCATTCCTTCCTCCGTTGCATATGTTTTTAGAAAGTTTATGCGTCTCTTTTGCACTCACATTATTACATCTAAATTATTTAGGATGCGATGTTTACACCTCCCATCAATATCTATATGATACACCACATATAGTATTCGGTATACGGTTCCATGCCAAATGAAGATGACAAGGGGAAGCTGGATTGAATCGAACATGCTATCTGTAGATTCATGCACCAGCCCTTCCCACTTAAAATAATAGGAAGCATCTAAAAAAACGTTGCCAAAATGAAATTTAGGTTACGTGCAATTTAAGTAGTCAATTCAGAAAAAGAAATCCACCGAACTTCCAAGATGCTTTATCATCGGAAAATACATGCCAACTATACACGTTTTTGTCCTAAATAGCTACAGTGTTTGCACAGTCCCCCATTTGCTAAAGATTCAGCTGACAGCCTCATCCCTTTTTTCGGGGCCTCCTCTACTTGATTTTTTTGGTAATAATGTTAAGAAATTTCACAGCCCCGGAATGGATAATAAAATGTGTAGTGACAAGAAGAAAGGGTGCTCCATGCCAAGAGTTAACTTTAAAATTCAGATCACTAGCTTTACAGTGATATATTCCATTAGAAGATACTCTTTTAGTTTTTGAGGAATGGCTTGCTAAAATATGGGTAGGTGTGACCATGTTGTGAATGTCAATAAGTTCTATGTCTAATTGGCCATGAGATATATAACTAATTAGCATAATTTATGCTATTTAGGTAAATTAGCATACATTTTTATTCTTTTGTCCATACCTTTTGATCTAGAAATGGTATTTTCATTATATTTTCACCATAGCAAACCTTGTGGAATGTTCCTTCAAATGGGAGCATTGATTTTCCTATTTAGAATGAAATCATGTTTCCATGGCAACATAAATCAACAAAAATGCTTTTTACATGCAAAATTTGGAACCTTTCCACCCAAAATAGAACGTTTTATCAAAAACCATTGAAGGCTCCATAAAAAGTAGCCTATAACTGTTTTAGGCATATTTTTCCTATTCTAGCCCATATTGGTGCCCCTGGTGGCTAAATCAGGTACTAAATCCCGCAGGAACTGTCCTTTCTGCTTGCTTGCTCACAAATATGAGGGTTGTTTTAAAAACTTTATAAGTTATATGCTATCCAAGGCCCCCTGAATACTTTTCATTTAATTGACTGCCCCCTTTTGGCACATTGACGTTTCTAAGGCTACGACCAGCAAGGCAAATGTTGTTAATCTGTATCTTTAGTGCTTCACTGTATCTACGCAGAAAATGAACAAGTTTGTTCTAGATATGTACATGTACTAAAATTGTACAAGGACTCTCGCTATGTTATGGGATACCCAGCATTGAGGGTAGAAAAAGAAAATACGTGATAGGATTACAAATCGATTTGCCATATCATTATGTATGAAGTAACATCGCAAAGTAGCAAAGCATCTGCGTTATGTTTTCTAAATACTGCTAGGGACATTTCAAAATAATAGAGCAAGACTCACAGCCTCTTCCCATGGTGATCAGCATGTCTCAGTGCACCCTAGAAATAGCTGTTTGAACTGCAAGACAGGTTGACATTTGGTAGCAAGGTATGTTGCCCCTGCACTCCTGTTTCCCAAACCATAATCTTTTTTTTTTTCAATCTACATCTCTGCCTCATTAGGGCATTAACATTAAAGTCGCCCCTGACTAGATCACAGGGTATGCTGAGACCTCATAAAGTTGACGACCCCACTTTCAGATAGGTCATTTTCACAATGTATTCATCGAGGGTAAGATTTCCTGGGGACGTACAAATGGCGTTTTTTTGACACTTTTGCATAATTATGCAGCCATAGAATATTAACTTCTGGATCAACATTTTTCATCTAAATGGAAAGGAAACACCCTAACATTTCAAACTCATGCCTTTTTTTTTTGTTGGCCTATCCAACCAGAGTTTTGGGTATTACAACACCCCAAAGTTGAAAAAGGTAAACAAACACAAATTTTATAAAAAAAAAAAAATTATTCACAGGCCTCCCCTTTATCCTAGAGGGGTTCCAGTTCATCCAATATGGCTTTTTCCCATTGATATAATTATTTTAGTTGATGTTTCAGAAGGCTTTTCAGTGTTGTGGAGGATAAGTATTTGTTCATGAAACATTCATTGGAAAAAGACACTCAAATGTCCATCCAACAGTAAAATTAAAACCCACCATATAATAAACTAATACAGTTGATACATTATTCTTACACTACTCAGAATTGAGGGGCACTGGTCCAGGGTAGTTAAATTGGAACAAAAAATTATTTGCTCTAGCCTGAAGTCTTTCCTCTACAATGCGTGGACACCTTTTTTCTCTTGGATGGACAGTTTTTTTTTCTAAATCTTCAATTCATGAATTTAAATGCATCTTTATGTTTTAAATCAAGTGTATTCATCCCTTGAACAATTTTAGAAAGCATTTGTACCAGAATTCCCCACATTATTGCCTTGTACACACTCGAATGAGCTAAAAAGTGTTCACCCAACAGTTAAAATTTAAAATTTAGGGTCAATTTGAGCCGATGGTCTGCCAGTTTGGTGGTTGATAGGACTAGATTGGTTGTTCCTAACATAGTCATATGTTAATGTAGATTGATTGTAATAAGAATTTTGACCATTCTGCAGAGAGCTAGAGAGAAAATAGTGTTTGCGTTTGAAATTTTCATTTTTTTACAAAGTGACTTATGTACAGCAGCTTATATCTCAAAAAGTTCTTTGATGGCACTGTTCCTTTTTGACATTATTAAATTTACATAATGTGCAAGGTGGTAAACCAAATAAGGACTTTCTGGAGTGTGTGCATTTGTAATAATCACATATCACTGATTAAAACTGTCTGATGGACATAAAAACTGGTGATTTTCCAGTGCATAGCTATTAAAATGGAACTGGTAGGGATAACTGTGTTCGCCTACTGGTTCCATGAAGCCAAGATATTTTTCTTTCAATGTAACAAAGTTATTTAATGTTTTTCTGAGTTTCATTATTTTTGACTCCTCAACGTCCCCAGAAAATCACACCCATGAGTTATGTTTGGGCATAATAATTATAGGTTATCTCACAGATTGAAGTTAGTCTGGGGTGGTTGAAATAAGGTTCTAACATGCCTAGTGTCGCACCGTTCATGAAATTGACTCCAAATTACTGTGTACCTTTGTCCTACCTGGAAGTTCAATTCAGAATATCTATGAAAAAAATGCATGTCTGTCTCTCTGCCCTCACTCAGTCTATCTTTTCTCAAGGCACCTTGTAGGGCCAACCCTGCAGTACTTTGCTATAGGTAACGCCTGATGATCTGAAATTCGGGGGTTGGGGGAACTGAATCTTCGATTAGTTGTTCCAACATCAAAACAACACCCCCCCTTTTCACCATTCAACAGCCCCTTGAAGTAAAGCTCAATTTTTATAGCCCCCCTATAATATAGGTTATATTACAGATTGAAGTTAGTCTGGGGTGGTTGAAATAATGTTCTAACATGCCTAGTGTCGCACTGTTCATGAAATTGACTCCAAATTACTGTGTACCTATCCTTTGTCCTACCTGGAAGTTCAATTCAGAATATCTATGAAAAAAAAATGCATATCTGTCTCTCTGCCTTCACTCAGTCTATCTTTTCTCAAGGCACCTTGCAATACTTTGCTAGGTAACGCCTGGTGACCTGAAATTCGGGGGGTGGGGGAACTGAATCTTTGATTAGTTGTTCCAACATCGATACAACAGCCCCCCTTTTCGCCATTCAACAGCGCCTTGAAGTACAGCTCAATTTTTATAGCCCCCCTTTTCTTGAAGAAATATGATAATGACCCTCCCCCCTCCCTTTTCAGGGCCCTCTTCTATGTAAATTAAGGTTCTCTGGCAATACTATACAAGAATTTCACAGCCCTAGAATGATTACATGGAATATTCAAGTTACTTCTTTTCCATGCAAGTTAAAATGGGTATTAACAGCCCCCCCCCCCATTATGTCAACAGCCCCCATTTTACCCCTCTTCAACACATCAACAGCCACCATTCCGCTTTGGTCAGTACCACAGTTGGTACCCAAACCGAGGCTCAGTGCCCGTCCCCGACATAAAACCTATCTTCATTTTCCTTGTGCATAATGAGATAAGTGTATACTGCTGCCACCTACCGGACTCCCTTGTCACCGACGACAGACCACATGGAGCGCAGTACGCCACTTCCGGTGTGCAGCAGGACGCGCAGGGTGCCAATGTTGGTACCCACCATGTGTAGTGCAAAGTGTAGCATGCAGCGGGGCCCAGAGGAACCAAACCAAGGACTTTGTATATCTGCTTGGGTCATTTCAGCGTGAGCAGAAGACGAGAATATGGCATAGTTCCCTGTAACACAAACATATTTAGAATTAGACACGTCATATTGCTTTGACACCTGAGAACAACATTTACTGATTAAAGTTGGTAACTACTCTTTAGTGAATGTAAATAAAATGTCTTCTTTTTTTCGTGTTTAAGTACCTTAAATGATGTAGAATCAATACATGAAAAGGATAATGGGGGGTCCCATGCTACTTTTAGAAATATGGAATTTTGAAAAATAAAAGTTTTTTTATTTTTTCTCTCTCTACGATGAGGGGAAATTTTGAAAAAATTCTTAGTTTCTTTCCATATCAATTAAACAAGAAGCCTCATATGTAGAAAGCCTATTTATACAAGATAATTACAAAAATAAGGTTTTCACCATATGGCATTCTGGGTAAAAGTGTACCGTCTTAGGAATGAGTGGGAACAATTTGGTATAATTCTATAATATTTTTGCATAAAAACTGTATTGAAAATGAGTAAAGCCTTTTCAGACTTTCTCAGAAAACATCTCACATAAATATCTTTCTTATCAAAATAATTTTGACATTTGGTCCTACGTATATCTTAGGGTTTCAGACTCTTAAAATAAAAAAAAGTAGCCTACTCCAAAAATGAACAAAATATCCTATTTGGAGTATGGCATTATGGGTAAAATGGCAACAATTATACTATAAAATAGTTTCTAGCTATGCCCTTGGATATTCTAATCATAATAATCACTTCCACAATTTTGTTTAGAACATTTAAGCAACAAGCTGTAGCTAATCAGTCTAAATATAACGCATAGAAGAAAGTCGGAAACATGTAAATTAAATCTTGATGCAATGCACAGATTTAAAATTGTCACAAAATGCTCAATTCTCATTAAAACAACATGAAATTAATTTTGGGTATATAAGGCTAATAGATGCGATCAATAGAAAAAGTTGCATTCTAACTGGCATTAAAAATGGCATTTGGGACTCTAAATCACGAGAAATGCCCTAGGCAACCCAGGTATCAAGGGTACATTGGGCCAATGTCGGCTTATATTTGGCCAAGCATGGACAAGCATGGCCCAATGCTCCATTGCTGATTGGGAACATGTTGAAGCTGGGTATGTTAGAGGCCCCCGTACAAGTCTTTCCCTAAAAGTTAAACTCTAAACTAGGAATTCCAAGCCTCATCTACAGCTCATAGCCTTCTCCTAGATTCAGGGTACAGTTATATATACATCGTTATTTTTCATATGTTATTGTCGATTTACCCTAATTCCATCGAGAGTACATGAGCAGGAGTTGCATTTGGTTTTTATTGTGGCTATTTGAACTGTAGTCAGTAGCCTTGGGCATTTGGCGCGACCTCTCTCACAGCTACAATCAATCTTAAAGAGGCTTGTATGTATTGGGAAATGATTATGGAAATCTTTCATACAAATAATGGAAGTCATCGTCTTTGTTGGATAGTTTAGCAGGCAAACAATCCACAAATTTGCCAATACTACACGGTTATCAATTCTCAAATCAGCAAAAGCATTAAACAAGGTGTTGCTAATCAGTAGTTCAAGTAAAGTATACTAAATCTTTACTGCAAATGCATGACATATGTAGGGCACAGTTCCAAATACAACAGGGTCTGAAAAAGGATGTGAACTCTGGCCCGCTCTCAACACAACACTTCTAACCTACTGAACTGTGAAGTCATTCTGTCATTCCCCATCATTAATTTCTGTGGCTGTTCCATACATAGTCTGTTGGGGCCCACCGGGCGACATGTTGTATAGGAATATCGTGAGTTACAGTTACCAATTGCTACTATTTATGCGTCTCTGTGGGCAAACAAATGAAATGAATTGATCTTCGGGTTTATGTCAGGCGAATATATCTCCCATTGGTAATTATCTTAGATACATGTACAGGTTTGTTTGCCCGCAGAGGCTTTATATAGGTGAAATCCACATCTGTAACGCATGTCATAGGCTGACTTTTGTCTAGGAGATGAATGGCCGATGATTCAGCCGACGGGGCTCAGCCGCCAACTGGTATTTTATACCAAAAGTCCAAAAGGGATTGTATTGCTACAATTGTCTCTATCATACCCTGCGAAAAGTGAGTACCGGTGATATCAATTTTGCAGCGACGTGTTGGCCCTATACCCTGGAGGCATTATTTGGTTGTCATGGTAAAACAATTAATGGTCACATCTGCCACTGGCCACACCATCACCTGCTCCTAACGTAAGCACTGTTTGCAACTCCAGTGGTATGCCCACAATGTATGATTATTACTCTTCCGTGTCAGGTTTATTAACTGGAGACTGCCCGCTGGTCCCACTTATTAGAGAATTCTCATTAAGTTTAATAAAGACGACAACTTTGCCGATATAATTGCTTGCCACATCGATATAATACCTATAGTCCACTGGGCCTGTTCGGCCAATTTTGGCTACACATTCCCTTCACAAAAGTCGGCCGAAGAAGTATAGGTATTATTAAGTTTATATGCAGGCATTCCATAGTGTTTACGTACTGGTTTGGGAATGTGAGTAACTCTGTGTATGGCTCTAGTATAATGAATGCTATGTGCCGATATTAGCTTTTAAAAAGCCATGACTAAAATAGTAATTTGTCCGCCTTCATTGAAATTGCACTGCCACGCATTATCGGAGGACATTTCTTAAAATGATACGGCTACTCACATCCAGCACAAGTCCCACTGACTGTAATGGTGGATCAGGAAGGAACATAGAACGTTTATTTAATGATGCAAAATATGTTGATCAACATTGCAAAAACCTTTCTTTTGATTCATTTTGTGTAAACTTGACGTTTTTTTTGGATGATCTACAACCAGCCCCAGTGAGTAGACTGTAATGTAGAGCTGATATTGTCTGAACAGCTTGACTCAAAATAATGTTGAAATATACCCTGGTCACGTTCACAGGGTGTAGGTTGCTAAGCTAATAGATGATGCATATCGGGGCCCTAGGGCTGTATATGCTGTATATACCTGAGCCGCGGAGCGGCGAGGGTATATACAGCATATACAGCCCGTGGGGCCCCGATATGCATCACCTAATAGGTTTATACCACCATTTCCTCCATTTTGTATCAATTTCTTACCTGAAATCCAAAGAATATAGCCAGGCGAAGACATTTTGTAAGTGCTAGCGACACGGCCCGTGGCTGCCCTGCGCGAAGCCATTGTTTTTGTTCTGGCCGGGAGAGGTACCGCCGTGTTTACACTCACTTTTCGTATGGAATCCAGCCATGACATGTTATAATATTAAAATCCCAAGAAGTATTCGATCCATAGACGAGGAATGCGTGCTAATTTTCTCCATTTTCTTCAATATAAATAAGAATCCATTGATTTTCCCAACGTACGCGAGTCGCGGTCCGGCCATTCCCACCCGCCTCCTTGTTCGGCAAAAGTGTGTCAGGGGCCCGGATGTGGATATAGGTCAACTGCTCGTCGTACAAGAAAGACGCCGAAACAATGGCTTCGCGCAGAGCGGCCACGGGAAAATCAATGGATTCTTATTTATATCGAAGAAAATGGAGACAATTAGCACGCATTCCTCTTCTATGGATCAAAAACTTCTTAGGATTTCAATATTATAACATGGCATGGTTGGATTCCATACGAAAACTGACTGGAAACATAGCAGGTTAGAACTTATTTATTTCGCATTGGATTTCATCACCGTTCAGTGTGGCGCTATGGCTAAGGCCTTCGCCTACCACCACTGCGGCCGGGGTTCAATCCTCACACGGTTTGGGACGATTTTTCACATTGAAACAATGGCGAGACAAAATTTCTATGTCCGCCAGCGTCTCCAAAAATATTCTAAGTCCAACTTGACCTCGAAAAAGTATATACCAAAAATTTCAAAAATGCACATGGGTGGTATATGCAGAATAATGCACGGCTAAACTGCATATAAACCCACCGGAAGTTCCGAAATCGTGGTATAATTATATATAAATTTTGTATCCTCACTTTATATACAAATATCTGGGTAATCAATCTTATCAAGCTATCATGTTATTCAGGCAAATTCAAAATATAGAAACGAGTCACTGATATGCATATTTCCAAAATAGTTCTGTGACGACATTCATGAATCCACATGACAAAGGATTGCTATATACAGCATGTTGTATGAACACAATGATGATCTATGATGTCGGTGGGAGTAGCTGTGGCTACCTTTGGAAGATATTACATGTCTATTATATTTATTTATCACAGATCTAAACCTACTAGGCGAGAAGTATATACGTAGTTAGATGTTTTATAGCCATAGTCCACAGAGAGAGACTGACAAAGGAGGGAGATAATCAAGGTCGGGGGTGTTTTGTCGGGTGTTTCTTAATTATTGTCGGGTTATATACCTATAGTCCACTGGGCCTCTTCGGCCAATTTTGGCCATACATTCCCTACACAAAAGTCCGCCGAGGAGGCCCAGGTGATTATAGGTATTATACCCATAGTCCACTGGGCCTCTTCGGTCGACTTTTGTGTAGGAAATGTATGGCCAAAGTTGGCCGAAGAGGCCCAGTGGACTATGGGTCTAATTTACATCTGAAAATATCAAATAATTTGATATTAATTTTTCTTGCATTATCGGCCATTTTTTGTCAGATTTTTCTAGTCAGAAAATCATTATTTGCAAGCAGTTATCACATTTCAAAGTCCACATGACATCCTTTACCCCCTTTGTCTGCAGATAATGCATCATCGGCCCTAGGATCGGCCGACAATGGCCCTGTGGACTATGGGTATTAGATATATATGGTGCCATGCAGCTATATTAGATATTTCTCTGCTAGCAGCATCCACGGCCATTGTCGGCCGATATTAGGGCAGATAATGCATAATCAGCAGAAAAAGGGGGGAAAGAATTTTCTGTGGACTTTGAAACGGGATAGCTGCTACAGATAATATTTATCTGACTGAAAAAAATCCGACAAAAATGGTCGATAATTCAAGGAGAGATAATATCAAATCATTTGATATTTTCAGATGTAAACTACCTGACAATAATTAAGAATCTCCCGACAAAACATCCCCGACTATGTTTATCTCCCCCCTTTGTCGCCCTTCCTCTGTGGACTATGGCTATAATCTGTGTAGAGCCTATCAAGGAGGAAAGTCTCTCGCATTATTGTAATACCCATAGTCCAAAGGGCCATTGTCGTCCGATCCTAGGGCAGAAAATGCATAATCGGCAGAAAAGGAGGGGGAAAATATGCTGTGGAAATGTGATAGCTGGTTATACCCATAGTCCACTGGGCCTCTTCGGCAGACTTTTATGTAGGAAATGTATGGCGAAAGTTGGCTGAAGAGGCCCAGTGGACTATTGGTATTACAGATAATGATTTTCTGACTTAAAAAAATCCGACTTAAATGGCCGATAATGCAGGGAGAATTAATATCAAATTATTTGATATTTTCAGATGTAAACTGCGTGACAATAATTTAGAAACTCTCGACAAAACATCCCCGACTTTGATTAACTTCCCCCTATGTTGGGCTCCCTCTGTGGACTATGACTATAAACAAGGCCTTTATCCCGCGGCCTATATGTGAGAAGAGCAGTAATATATGGGAGAGATTTATGATGAACATCGATGTTATAATATCTCCAAATCTGTACCTTATTCACTCAAATAATGGTGTCACTGGAAGCAAAGTGTTAATGCCAAAGGCGCCCAAAGGCACCAGGTGGACGGGTAAGCAATAAGAAGGTGGTGCCTATCTTGATGTGGGAGATGTGATCAGCCTCAGGATACCAGAGAAAATTAAAAGCCTTTTAAGCTTTGATCAACCTTGGCACCCAATATCATAAAAGCTGAAACCGGCTTCTGTCAACCTGGAAATGTCCTATGTTTTCTGCTGGCATTTCAGTATGTTTACAGATTAATTGTTAATGTCCATACACCTTCCAGGAACCTGGAAAAACTGACTTATAAAACAGCACTACGCACAGATTCTCAACTTGCAGCATTTGAGAGGTAACTTATAAAATATGTTGATGGGAGGGTATTTCCTAAACATATCCTGTGGCAAAGGACATTTTTTCATTTGTCAGAAGTGAGGCCAATATCGGTACTGATCTTGTTGTGAAACTCATTCTTTCTTGAAACCAACATTCAATAATACCTATAGTCCACTGGGCCTCTTCGGCCGACTTTTATGTTGGAAATGTATGGCCAAAAATTGGCCGAAGAGGCCCAGTGGACTATAGGTATAAGACTAATGGTCCACTGGGCCCCGTCGGCCGACTTTGGCCCTACATTTCCGACACAAAGGTCGGCCGAGGAGGCCCAGTGGACTTTTGGTATAAGATTTCAAACAGAATGGGAAAGAAAGACGACAACAACACAGGTAAAAATAGGTCCTCTGGTAGAAACGGTCCATAGACACATATTGCTACACCAGACATTGGGAAAATATGCGCATTGTATTTAGACCACTACATTCCATCGGGATCTGGACATGGAGAATAATGTATTCATCCCTTAGTAACCTGCAGTGTCCTGGCTGTGTATACATTGCACCTCTCTAACAGTAACACCAACCAGGCAGCGAGGATGTGTGTGTGAAGGGAAGTGGGAGGGGGGCACATAATATATTATATTATGAAATAGTTGTGCGAAACCGTCCCTCTGTGTTATACATACAGCTGATACATGGGTTAAGGCAATGACATTGTTATGGGCATATTGTTTGCATCATGGCTACTACATAATGTACCGATTAGCAGAAACATATTTCTTTGGATTGACTTCATCTTGGTTCTGGAATCATTACCAGGCTCACTAATCGTCGAAGGAGACAGAGTATTTCTACTCTTTTCCTCCCATGTGGCTGGGTGGGTAGGGTTGTGCAATGTGATTACAACCCCTGTCTCCCTCTGTGACAGAAGTTATGGGCGGGTGGGTGAATTAAAGCAATGTGAATAGGAGGATAATGCCAGGAGGATATTTTAATGTTAACTTAAACAGCGCACAGTCTGTAATGTGAGCAGAAAGTATGGCTAGAACAGTATACTGTGTTAGAAGAGAGCAGCAGGAGGCCAATTCTTAACAGCATACGACTGCAACGTTCAAGTCGTACCAAAATCCCCATAGGAATAGCATTGGTATTTTGTAGTCGTACGGCTGTGAGTGATCGTAGTACCTTAAGAAATGACCTCCAGATCTCTTAACACTCGTCCATATAATAAAGATCAAGGGTACTCAATGCTCAACTCACTTTTCTAGCTAAACACTAACGCCACCCCCTGTTCTGGCAGCTTGAAGTCTTGCCGCTGAAAATGTAGTAGGTAAGAATAGTTGGTATTTTAGGGTGCTTACATTGATACCTAAACAGTGCACTAAAAGTACTATTTAATAGATATCTTAACCAAGTCCAACACAATTTTGCAGAGGATGTGATCAGGCCGAACTGAAATAACCCCCAGTGGCCCTGTTAGGTAGAAAAGGTTATAAGCATTGAAAACACAGCATCAGTGAGTGAAGTGGAGTGTGTGGAGCATGCAGGTTGTAGCTGGGTGGGTTAAGCAGTATGACAATAGCACCAGTCCATACTCTTGCCCCCCCCCCGCCAGTGAGAGACAAGTTGTGGCTGAATGGATAAGAGTGTATACAGCACCGGTGTACACTCATGTACCCTACATGTAGGACAGGTTGTGACTGTTGTGGCTGAATGAGTAAAGTACAGCAGTGTGAACACAGCACCAGTGTACACTCATGTGCCCTATGTGTAGGACAGGTTGTGACTGTTGTGACTGAATGAGTAAAGTACAACAGTGTGAACACAGTACCAGTGTACACTCATGTGCCCTATGTGTAGGACAGGGTTTGACTGTTGTGGCTGAATGAGTAAAGTACAGCAGTGTGAACACAGCACCAGTGTACACTCATGTGCCCTATGTGTAGGACAGGTTGTGACTGTTGTGGCTGAATGAGTAAAGTACAGCAGTGTGAACACAGCACCACTGTACACTCATGTGCCCTATGTGTAGGACAGGTTGTGACTGTTGTGGCTGAATGAGGAAAGTACAGCAGTGTGAACACAGCACCAGTGTACACTCATGTGCCCTATGTGTAGGACATGGTTTGACTGTTGTGGCTGAATGAGTAAAGTACAGCAGTGTGAACACAGCACCAGTGTACACTCATGTGCCCTATGTGTCAGACAGGTTGTGACTGTTTTGGCTGAATGAGTAAAGTACAGCAGTGTGAACACAGCACCAGTGTACACTCATGTGCCCTATGTGTAGGACATGTTGTGATTGTTGTGGCTGAATGAGTAAAGTACAGCAGTGTGACCACAGCACCAGTGTACACTCATGTGCCCTATGTGTAGGACAGGTTGTGACTGTTGTGGCTGAATGAGTAAAGTACAACAGTGTGAACACAGCACCAGTGTACACTCATGTGCCCTATGTGTAGGACATGTTGTGACTGTTGTGGCTGAATGAGTAAAGTACAGCAGTGTGAACACAGCACCAGTGTACACTCATGTGCCCTATGTGTAGGACAGGTTGTGACTGTTTTGGCTGAATGAGTAAAGTACAGCAGTGTGAACACAGCACCAGTGTACACTCATGTGCCCTATGTGTAGGACAGGGTTTGACTGTTGTGGCTGAATGAGTAAAGTACAGCAGTGTGAACACAGCACCAGTGTACACTCATGTGCCCTATGTGTAGGACATGTTGTGACTGTTGTGGCTGAATGAGTAAAGTACAGCAGTGTGAACACAGCACCAGTGTACACTCATGTGCCCTATGTGTAGGACAGGTTGTGCCTGTTGTGGCTGAATGAGTAAAGTACAGCAGTGTGAACACAGCACCAGTGTACACTCATGTGCCCTATGTGTAGGACATGTTGTGACTGTTGTGGCTGAATGAGTAAAGTACAGCAGTGTGACCACAGCACCAGTGTACACTCATGTGCCCTATGTGTAGGACATGTTGTGACTGTTGTGGCTGAATGAGTAAAGTACAGCAGTGTGTACACAGCAGCAGTGTGCACCCATGTGCCCTATGTTAGGAACAGGAGAGGAATTTTAGAACCCATCTAATAATTCCGATGTCAGAATATCTGTTTGTCCATGCAAGCCATGGTCCAAATCAGTTTTTCTTTTGGTCTCAAGTTACCTAGAAGCTGAGAAAATCAAATTGGAAATATTGGATATGGGTGTTTTGGGAACAGTAGTTTGTAGTGTGAATGGTGTCTGAAGCTGTGATCTGGGAGTTGGTGTATGTAGGCAGCCTGACAAGGCCAGTTCAGGCTGAGTAACAACTGGGCCTGCACATTCCAGCTAAGAGTAGGCAGGGTTGTAAGCACACTAGGGTCTGTAAATAGATCATGTCCTGAAAGAGCAGTCCATACAGGTGCAGAGGGTTGTCTGGTCACACTGTAAATAGCACCAATTAAGACACATGTTTGAGTTTGCCTGTACCAAAATAAACCATAGAAGGGGACTCCCGAGAGGCCCCTCACAGAGGTCCCTTTTTCTGTGTTGATACACATATGCACATTAAATCCTCATTAGCTTGTAGGGGCTTGCATCAAATAACTTCTCAATAAGATATGTGTTGTAGGTCCTACGTAGGTACACCCCTGTTATGCGAATAATATTGGATGGTAAATATTGGGTTCAGTATGCACCATGAAAGGTATACCAATTGATAAATCACATTCAAAAGACTAGACAGCTTAGCTTGATCTTTTTACTGATGGTTTGTTTTTGGCAGCCAGTTCATTGTCCTTCAAATAAGCCAGATAACACTCTGTAATCTAGTAAGTTAAGGTCACTGTTAGACCAAAATCAGAGGGTGTGTGGGAACTCCTCTGTGCACAAAATATAGAGGCCTTACCTGTTAGCCTGCCACCTAGTGCCCTCTCCTTTACTTACCTATGTGTCGGACAGGTTGTGACTGTTGTGGCTGAATGAGTAAAGTACAGCAGTGTGAACACAGCACAAGTGTACGTACACTCATGCTTCTCTGTGTGAGACAGGTCATGGGCATGTTTGCCGGCACCTCAAACGGACAGCCGACATGTTTGACAGCGCCATCCCAGCTGGCCGTATGTACCAGTGGGAACTGTGCCAGAGGGACCAGACACAAGTCAGTCTGCACTTTAGACCACCAGAGACAGTCAAAGGACCCGGTACCGGGTACATGTACTTCTATTATATATATATATATATATATATATATATATATATATATATATATATATATATATATATATATATATATATATATATATACATATACAGGTATTGAAGACATTTGCTTCTACTTGTAGCCTAAGTCATCACCCTTGTGATATCGATTTCTTAACACAGGAAACCTAGCCAACTGCCTTCAAAATAATGGCTACAACCTTTTTTCTATGCAATGTTTTATGAAAGAGAGCAGGATTCATGAATCTGGGGACATTTACAAAGAATGTTGTAAAATGCAATAGGTCCAACAAGGGCCCTACTGGAGCCCATGGTTTTGACCAGCTAGAAATACAATCTAGTTCAGTCCAGCATAACCCAGAGCAAACCCCACTGGGGCCCGGTTCAATATTTTGAGGCTAAGACTATACAGCTTACTGTATGATTTCAAGACAGGTCCCATAGTCCTAATCTAGCACAGTCTAAAAGAACAAAATCAATGATACATATCTTGTACTCTATTGTCCAAAGCATGGCTTATAGGTATTATCAAATGTATACCATTATATACATGTGCATTGGATGCATATGAGGGTGAACCCAAGATTGTATGGACACATTTGTATGTAAATCCTAAGTAAAATCTTCCAACCTGACCAACAATTTGATTTTCATACCAATACCCCTGACTAAGTTGTAATTGTGCCGTGTCCATGTCTAACTCAGTGCTGGCCTGTTTATCTTGATTGGGTGGTGGTGATATCATCCATTCAGTAAGTCAGATTTGACGGCTTACTACTTGTGTGTAGGGGGGTGGGGATGGTGGCCGCAGCCCTTTTATAGCGTTTTCTTTGTGTGTGTGTGTTTTTTTTTTTTTGTTTTGCAAATGGTCACTAGTTTACAGTACTATCAATACATGAATAACAGAAGTCCCTAAATTATATATAAGATCAGAATCCTTCATGTTTTATTCACATTTGACATGAGACTTGGTTATTTCCGAACTAATGGGTAGGGAATTCGTATAATCTTGGTACAAAAGTTTAAAATTCCCAGCTAAGCCTTTTAAAATGACCAGCTTGTAAATAGAATCTAGATTTTTTTCTCCCTACATGGACTCCCTACAATGCGAGCACCTCTCTAATGCGACCACTTTCTAAAGCTCGCTAGGGTGGTCACAATAGAGGGGGCTTACTGTATTTATACTCCACCTGGCTCTGCGCCCTATTGTTCCTTCTGTAGGTTTATTTACACATTCTACAGCAGGAGGTTTTATGAATTATGTCACTTCTGGCAGGAGGTTTTGTGAATTGGTTCAGGTCTGGGAGAAGGTTTTGTGAAATAGGCCAAGTGTAGCAGGGGGTTTTATGAATTAGGTCATTTTTGAACACCAGATGAAATTCTTGGGAAAATTCTGTCCCATATGGCAGTCATACCCATGCACCAGACAGTGCTGGCACCCAGAGTCCCATTTGCTAACCACTACACCAGGCGTCCTCAGCTGATACTGTGGGTGTAAGAACATTAACTGACTGGTGATATGCTACTACTATGACTGAGTAATCAATTGTAGATAAACATGGTAATTTCACTTTTCAAATTTGACTGGTCAATGTAGTGTAGTGGTTAAGACCTGGGACTAGAAATCTAGGCCACACAGGTTCAAACCCCTGGTATGATTTTGTTTTTATTCTCAGCTTACCACTGTCATTTATGCAACAAATTCTAAGAATAATATATTATAATGAACATCCCCTGAATGCTAATAGGATAAAAGGGGCTTTGAGAAGGCCCTTTACAGTTTTCCCCATGCAGTCTTGAACTCACATTCTGTGATTCAAAGTCAGACTTGCTAACCACTATAATTATTGAGATTGCTGATGATTGTAGCCTGGAAGACCATAATATCTATCATAGCTTTGTATAGCCAGTGTAGAAGATTCAAATCCTCTTCAAGGCCTCTACAGTTTATGTCAAAATATTATGCTTATATTCATGGTTTTACTGTTATATAAACTACTGCGGATGGAGTATAAGTAAGAAAACCTCATTGGAGCTGGAGGATTTGCCACAATCCCCCAGCTCCAATGAGGTTTTCCATTACATATACCACTATATGATGGAAGGCTGGAAGGGAAGCCTAGAAGGGAAGATGATTGTACTGTCCACCATGCACTGTCCAAAGTGAATTGGTCAGGACAGTAGTTGAGGGAGAACCCATGAGAGTAAACTAAGGGAGTGATCATTTTTTAACAACAGGGGGGGGGGGAGGCTGGTGGGTTTGAGGGGGGGGGTCATAATTTTTTCAACCCCTTGACCAGGGGGGTCAGAATCTTTTCGACCCCTTGACCAAGGGGGGTCAAAATAATTTCACCTGTTTTCAGTGAAAAAGCCCACGCATTACTATAGGCTAAAAGGGCACATTCACAAGCGATTTTCGGCCCTTCTGGGGGGTTAAAAAATGTTGACCCCTCAAGAGGGGGGGGGGCAGAATTATTTTCACACGTCTGCGTGCAAACCCACCAGCCCCCCCCCCCCTTTATTAAAAAATTATCACTCCCTAAACAAAGAGGCAAAGGTGAGACGTGGGATGTAAAGAGCTGTAAGTTATAATCACAAAATATGCAATATTTTCATTTACAGTTAATACACATGGAGGGATCATGTCATAATATATCAAAAAACCCTTGCATTACCAGATACCCATATCATTGAACCGTTATTAAGGACTGTATAGGCCTACTCATTATAAACTGTGAAGACCCTCTTATGTGTATGGATGGTTTGGTCGCAAACCACCACCCAATAACGTAGCTTAATGTAACCTTGCTCTTGAGAGGATTTGGCATCAATTAGAGGGGCAGTACGTAAGCCTATACAATGCCATGGTGACGATACCGGAAATTGATATAGCGAGCCTGCATATTCTGTGGCTTTGTAAGACTTGTCTATTATACGGTATGTAACACAACCCATACTTCTTTATGGCCAGACATGTATGAGCTGAAATCCTCATGACATTGAAATACTAGCAGTGAGTCTGACACCCCTCTGAACGATGACCATGAGCCTCCTCTCACCGCGGCAAGAGACTGTGGATTCTGACGCTAAGTCAGTGGCGTAGAAAAGTTCATAAAAATAGTAAAGGAAGCATGATATGTGTAAAGTGTCATCCCAGAGGCAATGCGAAGTACTAACCTAGGATTGAGCAGCTACTCAGATGCATGTGTTCAATTGGGTGCCTAAATCTCCCTTGAGGGCATATAGACAAACCCTCAAAATATTAAAAGTGCTTCACCTGGAATGCCCAGGATTGCTACTGTGCCCCGCTTGAGGCACGCCCCGCCCACCAATAATCAATTACATGTACACTTAGTACATGTATTACCATTGAACTGACTGGACGTAACAGCCCCTCTGTACCCACTTGTTCAGATTATAATTTGATATCAATGGATGAATAAATGTGAAATGATGCATTATGCCTGTTGCTGATGCCATACATGATGGTGTAATGATGGTGCCCCCTATACATAGAAGTCATATTATGGAAGGCCGGTACGAACTGTTGCCAGTTGCCAATTGCCACTGATAGGTTGCCATTTGCCAGTTGTAGGTTACCAATGCCTAGTTGTCATTTGCCAATTAGAAATTGCTGTTTGTGTTTTACCAATTAGCCAGGTACTAGTCGCAATGGATGATCCTATTGCCATTTGTCACGCCATGCAAAAACATGATAACATAGAAATTCTATGGTAGATATGAGTGGTATAGATTGAGTGGCAATTGGAAAATGGCAACTTACCATGCCTGGCAATTGAAAAGCCACAATTACAAGCTATGAATGGAATCAATGGAAAATGGCAAGCTACAAGTGGCAAATGGCAACATGTCGCATCGGCCTTCCATATTGTACCACAGAATCAGTGAAGAGGCCGGAAATACAGGAGGCCGGCCTGCATTGTGTACTAGAGGCCGGCAAAGACGACCATCTGGTGTGACATCCGGACAGCAGCGACGCAGAGACTTTTGGGGGAGGGGGGTTGATATTACTCCAGATAGTATACCCACACAAAGAGCCTGACTCTTGTTGATTATCTGTAAAATGGTGCTCTCTTGCTTTGAAACGATGGAATGATATCTCGCGGGCAACTCAACCAACTTTTGGATAACATGTGCGAACATGTGCACGATTTCAAGGGAAAGGGCCCCCTTTTGTACCTAAGGGAGGGCCCTCGAGGGCCCTTGATTGTGGGTCCTTTCAGCAATTTTGAAGAAGAAGGGGGTACTTTTTGGACCACAGATGCACCAGATACAGCCTGAGCTGTACATTTCAATGTTTGGTGTATTTAGGAACAATTTATAATGTTTTGTTTAATAATGTGAATATCATTTCCTAGGGTAACGGGTTTATTTTTTGTCACCCTTTCTTAGAGTATGATACCTGGCCTGTTCCCTTGATTAGTAATATTTTTTTCTACCGTGAAAAGGGGAATGAAGTCCAAGAGCTTGTTCACACATGAAAACTATAGAAAATATAGGGAGCGGCCCCCGGGAATGATATACATATACATCTTAGTTGGAATTCTCATGATTTTATTGTAAATTTCCCCAAGATTTTCTCTCCCGCATGCATACTTGAGAATATTCTCTTCATATTCTCTCTTAAAAAAAACTCCTTTAGGGATATCTCCTGGAGGTATGCTAAAATGTCAAATTCATTATTTTCCTATACTTTCTGGATACTCACCAGACAGAACGCTTGCCAGGATTCAAGTCTGCAATTATTTAATTTAGAATTCCAGCACATCTTTACACCCAGGAAACCTGCCTGGAGATTCACTCACTTCACTAACAAAAAAAAAGGTTCCAGGCAAACTTGGGCTATGTGCCTTTGCCCTATGTTATAGAGACAGGCAGGCCTGGTGTACAGAAGAAGGTAAACATGTAGAGTAATTAGGTGAAGAACAATAAAACAAGGCCCACAAGGTCACTAGGCAAGGTAAAATTTGATCTGAAAAGGCCAAAATGAGACTTTTATAAAAGATCTCCTCTTTACAGAAGATCTCAGATGTGGAATAATCTATAACACTGGCATCAAGACACTGAGCAAAAATCGCAGTTCAAGACCCAAATACATCAAATACAAGATCTACATAAACAAAGCCAAAAACCAAGGATCAATGTGATAGATGACAGTGTCCTGATTGCTGACATTTCCAACAAAAGCGATGATGAACCATGAGTTACCTTGTATCATTTCAATCTGTAGCGAGTTGCAATTGGCAATTGCCTTGGCTTAGTTTCATGTCTTTCATGGTCGAATATATATGTGTTTGTCCTATAATATCACTTCTTATGTGGATGGAGTCTGTGAGTGTGTAGTGTACTAAAATTCAAACTGAAAACCTAGGGCTAATATTGCTTAGTCTACCTACAACCTTCATTAATCCTTTCTCGAATGTTCCCCATAGATTTTCTGAATGAGGTCATGTTGAAATTTTGTAAATAATCTTGTAAATAATAATGTGTCTTAATCTGTACTTTTATTACTGATACGCAATATCTCCAAAATGCATTAGTTTTGCAAATTTTCATGTTGATTACCAAGTATTATCAAGGTACAAGCTATACTTTGATAATTTTTTTGTGTTTTGTATTTTTCTTGTATTGATTTCCAAGTACTTTATATATTATATATGTATATTAGGACTGCTACATAGCAGCCTACTTGCCTTGTTTGTGTCTATAAACAGTCAGTGTAATTGAGACCAAATCACTCCCCAAACCGAGTGAGTTGTATAATTGGGTATACATCGAACATCAACTCTAAATTTCATGTTTTCTCTCATCTCGATGTGCATTATTTCATCTTATGTTACAAGTCCTATCAATCAGGATGGGACTGTCATGTCTTTATATAGACAAAATAACAAGTGAAACTGAGCCTAAATTCTTTCGGAGCAATATTATCACCTCCTTTGCGTATAAGCGATCAATAAACATGTCTATAAAAAAAAAGATTATATTTGAGGTTGTATACAGGGTCAAATAGCAAAGGACGTTTGAACTAGCCTGAAACCCAAATAGAGCTTTTATCGAGACATCCTGCCAAATCAAACAATTTATGTGAGAGCCAACAAATCTTCCAATGAAGTATGGGTTTCAATTAATTTTGGTCTCGTAATATTGACACTAATCCCACTTGCTGAGTCTGAAGTGCCTAAGATAAGGGGTGCCATCTTGCTATTTATAGCCCAATACACAAACAAACTCTGATCGGATCTCTGCAAGTGTGTCGGAGCATGTTGCCTCACCAATACCCACACAGTAACCAAATAAATTAATGAATCAGAGGTGTAGGAAGCAAATCTTCATTGGGGGGGGGCCGGTGAGGGCACCGTCGCGACCACCTTGAATTGTTGACTGATGCGTGATGGCGTCTATATAATGCATATATAGAATTCATATAGAAAAGTAACTTTTGGTAAATTTTGGATCTGACTTTAGGCTCAGACCCCCATTTTCCCTATGACATCACCATAATAATCTAATTTGAGATGTAAAGTTTTGCTTCTTTTCCATTGTGTTTATGAGTTCTTGGAAAATATTGGGGGGGCCCAGACATACTCAGGCCCCACCTCCTTCATGATTGGGGGGGGGGGGGCCCAGCCCCCCCCCTGGCCCCCCTTTTCCTACGCCCCTGTGAATAAACAAGTAAATTCCCCATACTTGTATCCAATTAAGATAGTTATAATGAATCTAACACCTGAAGCACTATCCGATTCATATGGATATGAATATGCATCATGAGGACCTACATAGGGTTTCAACTTAGATTACAATTAAAAAGAACTACCAATGTGAACCCTTACTCTTATAATACAAAATTGAATGGGGCCACCCCTTTAGCTGTGTTGGGTACTAAGCAGGGTACTCATATCTGAAAGGTCATTTTACCATGGTTATTTGCAGGAGATGAACTTTTTCCTATCTTACCTCATAATATTTATGTTTGATGTATAAATGTGAAATCAACATGCACATGTGAATATCAATTGCAGTACATATCACCCCATTTTGCCATATGAAATGAAAATCCACATTAGCTGGCAGTAATCATAGATTGAAAGAAAATTGCTCTCTGCCTCTGTTATTTGATACCATGCTTTCTTCTGCTCCCCTTCCAACCATCTCTAATACCATTCTCAGTCTCCTTGCCCTGTCTCCCATAAAGCTTGCACTGACCTTAAAATCTCTACCCTTTACATTTGCCCTTCTGATATTTACGACTTTCCAATGTCCCTCTGTCTTTCAAGGTCGTCTAGGTGTTTGCCTTTGCTCGTAAACCTTTAACAACATGAATTTTGAAAATGCATTTTCTAGCCAAGTACCCATTGCATGGGAGAAAGGCCAACCCTCCCCAAGTTAATAGAATTGACAATCTGACCTGATAGTATGTCTATTGGTTGATTAATTGCTGTAGTGAGGGGTAAAACGCAATCAGCAGATCGCCATAATGTAGTGGGTGGATAAAAAAAGATGCCTCATCTCCATGGCTGGAAGCTGGTGTGTGTAGAGGGAGAAGAATGTGTTTTTAATGGTATTACTGGCGGCAAGATGAAGCTGATGCGGCTTTGGCTGGGCGGCAAACCGTGAACCAAGGAGCAGCTCTGAATGGAAGGAGCAACTCTCGCCAACCACATCATCATTGATTCCAGCTCAGGAATGGATGAAGCACTACATAGCAAGGCAACAGCTATAGACTTTAGTTTATACCTCTAATACGTGCAGGAAAATCGGCTTTATATTGAAGATTTCGATATTTGGGCATTTGAGTCTATCGGTCCCGAACTCAAATTATACTTTTTTGACTGAAAAAGATCTAGAGAGGGTATAATCTGTACATAGTTTCTGACTGTTTACCTTGTCGGTAATCCAAACTGTCATTCTTGTTTGTTAAGTTACTCAAAAATCACTTAGAGTATGTCATTAATTCAAAAACAACAATTGCTGTTGGGGCTAACCATACATAGCATAATGCTGCATGATATATGTCGTTATCCCAAGAGCTTCTATGATACTGTTAGGCGGTTCACAGTTGGAAGGGGAGGGCACTTCTTGTTCAGGTTATCAAGGAAACATGTCCCAGAGTTCCACTACACTACACCAGCGGCAGCGAGACACTGCATAACCTGAAATATTCTACTTGTGTTTATTTATATTTGGTGTTGGACTGACAAGCATAAAGGATACCCCAATGCCCTATATAATATAAACAATAACAAATTGAACAAATGAAATTTGGTGCCAAGCTCCACTAGGTGGCATGGGGTGGCAGTTTTGCAAGCGGTACATGTTTTTCTTGCATTGGGGTACCCTTTCTGCCTGCCAATGTAGAAAGGGTACCCCAAGCGAAATGCCTGCAGGAACGCAGCATTTCGCGTGAGTGCCGCAGCAATTTCGCAGCAATATTTGAACAATGGATTTTGGCATGTCGCCTGTGATGCTGCCACCCCGTGCCGCCTAGTGGAGCCCTGGCAAAAGGGGGGGTCGGACCTCAAACAGCTCTCACCATGCTCAAAGATAACATGAACGGTCGGGCGGCAGTTGCTACTTGCCCTTCGAGAGTCAGTGCCTCCCACGGGGTACAAGTTAATGGGTGAACATTCAAAATCCACACAAATCCTCTCTGGATCTATCAATGATAAACCAACCGTAATGAAGAGGGTCTCAGCTTCATCTAAACTAAAGTGAAATCGGTGTCTTTTCATACAATGGGTTAGGATCAAATGTCTCTAACCACATATCAATGTTTATACCACGATTTGTGGGTTGCTCAGTGCTTTTTGCTGGATATTCCCATGCACATACCTGTCGATATTGCACAGCATGAATGCTGTAGCATGAATTTTGGAAGGCGTGCGGTTATCCATGGATAACCTGCATGCCTCTCATGTCCTTCCATGTCATATGTTACATGTTAAAACCCAGGAAATATTCAAGGCCAGGGTAGGGATCGAACCTGCAGTCTCACATCCCAAATCCAACTCCCTATGCACTGCGCCACAGGGACTGACGAGAAGTGGTTGGCTAGAACTAAACCAAACAAAGCAAGCCTAGCCGGGCGCCGAGGTGTGTGTACCGATCGTGTATACATAACCAAGTGACGCGTTCAAATGAATCCAAGCCGAGACGGCCGCTGAATAAGGAGACGCGGTGGTCTAGTGGTTAGCGCTTTGCGCTCAGCCGTTAGAGGTACGCGGGTCAAGTCCTGGTCTGGGCACATCTTTTTTTCGCCGTGTGCGCTGTCGCTGTTGGCTGCCGGGCGACGAGGTGTATTATACACAAACATAACCGCGAGACACATTCAAAGCTTTAGCTGTCCACTGCCATGTATGTAGCTGAGGTGTATGTACCGATCATGCACAAACACTATTTTTCGCCGTGTGCCGCTGCCGGGTGCATCTTTTTTCGCCGTGTGCGCTGTCGCTGTCCACTGCCGGGCGACGAGGTGTATTATACACAAACATAACCGCGAGACGCATCCAAGCCTAACCGAGACAGGCGCTGTTGCTGTCCGCTGCCGGGCGACAAGGTGTATGTACCTGTGTACACACACTATGGCTGGCTTCGAGTCCCAGGGAGGGGGAATAATTTTTGTTTTCAACTTGAATTTATTGGTATTCTATTGATTATTTATTGGTTTTGTGGTATAAAATAAGTAGTCAATGGATAATTCATGACTCGTGTGTGTTAGCAAAGGCTAATTACACTTGGCCTACGGCCTCATGTAATTATCCTTCACTAACACACACTGGTCATGAATTATCCATTGAATACTTGTTCAATAGTAAATGGATATATGGGGACTTTATATCAACCTAAACTATATGATGCTGAATACAAAGTTATTGTATACTAAAGTTAACGTGAAGATTGACAATAACCTAACAGATGTTGCCTATAACCTACTGATGATCAACTTTATGTATTTATGATGGTCGACTATAGCCCTTGGCTGGCTACCTACCTGTATATTGGGGACATGCATACAGGTAGGCCATTCCAGCAATCATCCCCAAAGGCAGTCTCTCCCGGTCGGGATTCTAGGGAATACCTCTCTCGTGTATGGGGATGATTGTCCCCATTTTCTGGGGAAGATTACTACGCGAGGTACCTGCCTACAAATAAGCACTACAGCAACCAGTGAAAAAAACTTCTTTTACCCTAAAACGCTAGGTGCCAGAGACGACTCACGCTAGTGGTCGAACTGGGGCCAGATTGCCCCAAAGGTACTTTAAAGGTACACATGTCTCTCCTATACAGATGTTTGGATATATAGTCTGTGATTGGAGATCTAAAACTGCTATCTAGTGGAGTTCAAGTGAACCTCCCCCCCAAAATCTCGGGGGGGGGGCGGAGAAGCCATAAGGCATGGCCTGCAGGTATATGCCCAAAATACCTGCAGGGCACCAGCGTACTATAGCCCCAAAGTAGTTGAATAGGACCTCCTGATGGTTCATGAAGGTTGACTATAGCCTCAGGGATGTTAACTACTACCATAGGGATGTGTGACATTAAGGAGTGGTCATTATTTCTTAAGGAGGGGGGGGGGGAGGTTCGCGCAGACATGCATTTTTTGCACCCCCGCTCTACGACAGTCAACATTTTTTGCGACCCCCGAGAGTAAATTGTTATGCCTCCCCTCAGGAGGGGTCAAAGGTTTTTCCACCTAACTCCCCTCAAACCCCCTCAAACCCACCCCTACCCCTGTTGATAAATAATGACCCTTGGCCCCTTCGATGCTGAACTTGCCAATCACCTTATCGCACAGAACATCATTTAAAAGTTCGAACGTCTTGGCATTAGAATCAATAACGTTTTATGTAATAAAAATACTACGAACTGATAAAATCATAATTATCATAGACAGAGTTAAACGAGGTTTGCAAAGAAAGAATGCTGTTTGTGGAACATTAATGATATATTTCTGATCTACGTTCCCGACAGGTCAACATTGTCCTATAGGGTAATCCTCATAGTCCTCATAAGAAATTGATCACCACCTCAGTCCAAGATCGATGGCTATAAATAAATGATTTTGAGCAAGTTGACCATTCACTACCGGATCAACTAGGGGAGCAATCCCTGAGGCGAATCCTCGGGGATTACGTAACAAGTTCACTAAGACCTGGACTTACGAATCATTCACGACTTAATTCGATTTGAATACACTGATCTTTCTCTGCAGGGCCAAGGATCTTGGCCATTGTTAAAGGGGAGGTCCAAGCAGATGTCCCTCTATGACATTTCCTATTTTAGACTCTGGAATCCACATCTGAAAGAATAAAATCATTTCTTCTGGTGGGAATTTGATGCCAGACATGAAGATGAATTCCCTTCAAAAGAAATGATTTTATTCTTTTAGATGTGGATTCCAGAGTGTAAAATGGAAGTGTCAGGGAGGGCCAAAATTGACCTATCTGCCTGGTCCTGCCCTAAAGGCAAGATCTTCGCTGTTGTTGAGGCCAATAAGGAACAAAGTATTTTCATTGATTTTATTTGGAAACAAAACTGGATATTCTTCCAGGGGCAGACACTATATATACCCTTTTCAGCCATGGGCCATCCGGGCCCCTGGCTTCATGTACCTATACACTCGTTTCATCAACCATAATACAGTAGATGGCACTAGTGTTGACCTGACGATTTTGGCCCTGCTACAGGGGCACCACTGGAGGGGTGATTCTCAAGGAAAAGGGGGTGGTCAGAGTAGGGTTGTCACCTGTCATTACTATGGTGGACACTGGAGGAGAGATAATAAACATCAAAGACAGCAGCCCCTACCCAGGCCTGAGATAACCATTAACACACTCCTCCATGGTGAGATAATCTGCATTTAATTGGCTTAATGACCCCAAGGGACCCGTCTTGTGGTTTGTTATGGCCACCAACACCACCCCCTTGCACACCCTTCTCCCCCCTTTTCTGGGCTCTCAAAATTGTAAGGTCACTCATATTTATCTAAGTCTAGATAGATTTTGGCTAAAGATAATGCCTTAATATTGCAGGGATAGGTAGATGAACATTTTCTCTCTATGTAGCTGTAATTTTTAAGGTGAGGGGATATTTCTTCTGCCAGATTAAGGCTCATCTCTGAGAGGTGTATCTTTCTCCATATTGATTGCATAGGGTTATAGGTCTAGATGAGTGGCTAGCCCTCCTAGCTGGCTAACCTACAGGGGCTCCCCCTTGTGATAGTGACTAGTGAAATGGGTGTATACACTCTCAGCCCAGCAACCCGGTTTTACAGTGGAAAGCTTATTATTGGGCACTACAGTACGTGGGACTTGATGTTAGTACAAACCCATTTACTTGATTGGGGTTCTAGTGTGGGTGCTACACATCTGGGTGTTTGTGCTGTTGGGAAAAAAAGGTTTTAGTGCCCACTCTCCTTTGTCCACACAAAAGCACATGGCTGTTGTGTTGTGTATAACGGAGTGGTCATTATATGTACAAGAGGGGAGGTGGTGGGTTTTCATGGATCTGGGAAAACTTCCTAACAGCATTCAGATTCTTTTACCCTCCCAGCACAGGCCGGTCAATCCGTGGATTTCTACCAGGCCGGAAGTAGAATGACGTCAGACTGGAGACAAACATTCATGCCGCATCTGTTCCTCAGGGACGTGGTAGGACCATGCTGTCACACACTTCCGACTGTTTTCAGATGAGATCTCATCTGAATGATAATCTTCCATTTAAGTTTCCATAAGTTTCAGATGATCTCATCTGAATGTAATTCAAATTCAGATGAGATCTGGCATATATCCTTGATCGGGGGCTCTGCCCCCCCAACCCCCATTTGGTCTGGCACCCCGGGGACCGCGAAGGCGTCAACATTCGTCTCCGTGGAGGGCCAGGTAGATTCTCCAAACACACACCCTTTTGCGGGTGCTACGGTGATATCTTCTGGTTATTTTCAATTCGGGCTGAGAGTGTAGGCACGCAGCGAAATCAGCGCGCCAGGAAATGTTATTCTACTGTATCTGCATTTTCTATGGGTAAAACCATATATAGTCCGGGTAAAATTGCATTGATATCGTAGTAAAACAATCAAGTTCCATATAGTTTCTCTCTCTCCATCGAAATGTAACATGACTGATTATAGAGATATTTAGGGTTTAGCGTTTGTGTAATCATCCGTTGTTCAACAATTGGAAAGCACCATTTGGTTAAATACCCACTAAGATAGGGCTGGCACATTGGTTTCCGATTTCACTGTGCCTTAATAAACGCAATCAATACATATACCCATAAATTGGATCAGTATTTCCAATGCTGTGTTTTTGTATTTGGGGGGTGTGGATGGGGGGTCCCCCATGTCACATGTCAATTTTAAGAAATGGTTATGTCACATGTCACTTAAATCCCCATGTCCCATGTCACCTCTAAGAACCTCTCATGTCACATGTCGATTTTAACCCTTACGTGCCCAGATTAGCAAAAGTGCGCTCTTAAGCATGTATACATATTCAATAGACCACCATAGGTTTATTATTTATCAGATTAAGATAATTTTAACACCAGAAGACTCGTAGTATCAAGGGCTTTCCAACGAAACCAAATTTGTCATGGTGCATTAGGTAAATAATTATTAATAGATCCTATTGCAGAAAATAATTGATTGAAAATAGGCTTAAAAAACATGAAAAGTGCGCTCTGACTATGAGAATAATGGTTAAATACAGAAAATTCATTAAATTTACAGAAATATTGATAAAAATACCAAAAATATTGATAAAATATTTTTCCTGTGATTTTCTACAAGGAATCCAATTATAATACATATCCTTTTCAAATTCCATCAATATAACTCTCTTTGAAATGTCAAAATAGTGCTTTATGAATTGAAAATAGCCTATTCCCCACCAAAATCTAATTAAAAAAAGATTTCCAGAGCACCTTCATCCAAATCAGCCCATCTTTGTTATCATTTGAATAAGTAATTAAATGTGGACATAATATAGGTAATAGCCGCTACTATCTCAAGTGTGTTGAAAAATCAGGTTTCTCAAAATAATTCTGGGCACGAAAGGGTTAAGAAATGGTTATGTCACATGTCACTTAAATCCCCATGTCCCATGTCACCTCTAAAAACCTCTCATGTCACATGTCGATTTTAAGAAATTGCCATGTCACCATGTCAAATTTAGTGGTCCACACCCATTATTTGGTCAATATCCGAAATGGGCATGTGCGTACGTCACTGTGAAACGTAATAAGATAAAAAAAGAAAAGAATAAAACAGGCGTTATTTGAGATCTCACTAGAGTAGGAGAAATGACAACCACCATTATATTGCTTTTTCCACACATCCCGTTACCGGACACTGTCAACATCACCAGCCACCCCGGACCCGACCCCCTACTCTCTATAGTGACATCTATGGCAAGCTGATATACTATGGCAAGCTGATTGGGTAAACTTGACAAAAACCAGGTTTTTGACTCAAAGTCCCGGTTTTTGCTGGCAAAAACTGAGTTTTTAGAACAAGAACCTGGACTTAGCAACAAAACCCTGATTTTTGCTGGTGTAGAGGCATATAGTTATACCGGTAGTATTTGGTGTCATCTGGCGTGGTGGGTGAGTCCTGTCACCTGGTGTTCCTGAGGTTTCGGATAGGTGGCAGCACTGATCCGGACCTGTGGGACATCTGGCGACATACCATGGGGCACCTATATAAAGCCCCGAGCTCACCTGCTATGTCAGAGGCCAGGTAGGCCTCCGTACATTACACCCCCATATAGCCATATTGCTTCCCTAAGAGTACCTAACAGGGTAGCCGGAAAGTGTGACCCAAATAAAACCCACTGGCATACACTTGGAATACTGTCTTTGTGTTTCTTTTCGAATAACAAGACTCAAACCCCTAACCAATAAAACAAACTATTACACTGGCAAAACCACAGTTTTTGCCAAAATCTAGGTTTCAGGACAAAAACTGGGGTTTTGCACTCAGAAACTCAGTTTTTTACCATGGAATACATACCATGTGCAATAACTTTTTTTTGCATTTGAAGGCCCAGTATTTGAGGCTAGAACTGGGTTTTTGAGGCAAAAACTGGGTTTTAGAGGCAAAAACCGAGTTTTTGTGCCAAAACCCAGTCTTTGATTCATTGTCCAAATGAGGATATAAACTTGGTTTTGATCCAAAAACCAGGTTTTTGTCTGTGCCTTTTGCAGGCAAAAACTGGGTTTTTGTGTCCATGTCTAGTTCTTCACCAAAGACCCTGTTATTGTACAATACTTGGTTATTGTCAAAGCAGGGGTTGCATTACCCATGCATTGGTCTCCCTTCCCCCTCCCCTCCCATAAACCAGGTCACTGGGTCACTCCCTCCAATCCAGAAATACCCGGACACTGGTGCAAATACCAGGTTTTTTGCAACAAAAACATGGTTTTGGTACGGTACACTGTTACCCATGCTTTCTTACCAAAGTACGGGTTCTGGTATGTAACCAGTTTTAGGCCCTAAGACTCAGTCATCAGGCACAGAAACATAGTTTCTGAGTTAAAACTTACTTTTAGGTTAAATAACCTGGTCTGAGGGTGCACAGACCAACTTCAAAACGTTTTTGGACAATGACTAAGTTTTTGGCATAAAAACCCAGTTTCAGGCAACAAAAACCGAGGTTTTGGGCCAAAAACCCGGTTTTTGTGAAGTTTACCCATTTGGCTTGCCATAGTCACCTGCAGTGGAACATATACTCGGTTAGCGGATTCCTTAGTGGGCCGACCCCTGCTGAAACTGATACCTTGCGAGATAAGGACTGATAACAGCGAGGTGATGGGTACCAAGTGTTACGTAATGCACCCTGAAAAGTCTGCACTGAATGAAAGGAATATTCTCATTGGTCAATATTGTCTCCCGCTAGGTCGGAATTGAGGTGGGGTCTCCCCTTGGCAGGTAGAAGACAAGGCAATTACATCGTCATCTAAGTTGGTAGCACAGCATCAGTTCCCATAGAGTTCATTGCACCAATGTATTATACTGTTTTTCACTAGGTATATTACATGTATATTGAGAACCTAGAAATCAAGGCCTGGACAGTGTCATTTGGTGGAATACCAAAGTCCGTGCTCATTTCCTCCCCGATTCTATTGGAAATCGAAATTTCTAAAAGCCGCTGATGGCTTTAACCAGGCTAAACGAGAGGTAAGTCATAACCAACAAAGGGGCCACTTTAGAAAAAAAAATTAATGATTCCACGCAACGTATATATATTTGCATACAATACACTAGTGGCATAAGAACGGATAAGGACCTCGTGGCTGAATGAAGGCTATAGCACTAGAAATGCACGATTATCAATGTTCCACTGCAGGTGACTATCAAGCTGTTTCTACATTGCCGCTATGTTAAGGACAAAGTCACCAAACATAAGATGTGAAATGACCCGGGAAATGACTTCATAATTATGTCCATACCAGCCACATGTGATGCAATGAGGAAAATGTTGCGTCAATTTTGACCGCCATAAGCTGCTTAGCAGGAGGAAACAACCAATGCGGACTGTATGGACCGACATGCATGTCTGGGGATATTTGGTCTGATCTGAAGGGAACATGTCCCAAGGGAAGGGAGGAGGGTCAGAGGGAGGCCATCATTGATCCAAGACGCCCACCATGGCCCGTTAGTGCCATTTGTTATTGGGGACCTTCCAATGGGCATCTACGTCAACATGACGGCACGCGCGGCGACCTCAGACGCAGGCAGCGTGAAATCACGTCATGGCGCGCTGACTTCCGGCAGACCTTTACAGTGGAAGGAACTAATATAGCGTGCATGTAGCCAACCACATCTGCTGTCATTTTGTGCAGCTTCCGGTCTCCGACTGTCTCACCTGAGTGCCAAGCACAGAATAGAGGGCCACGAGTCGCCTTGACTACTGCACTGCCAGCTGGGCGACTATGTGAAAGAGATGTGTTGACTAGAAGAAGCTCTTAGTGATTATAAGGTGTATCTACGTATTGAAGTGGTCTACATTGCTGAGCCTGAAATACAATTGAATGGAAGTGATAACATTATGTATTTGGACTTATATAACAATCGTCCATATTCTATAGGCAAGATGAGATAGTGTGCATCTGAAATCTTAGTACTTTATACGTAACTTAATTATAAGTCCAGTGGCGGATTTAGAGGGGGGCGGGGGTGCGCACCCCCCTTTTCACAGTACTTAAGAGTTTAACTGCATATTTTAGACCCCCAAATTTGCTCTAAAATAGGGGATGCGCCCCCTCCTTTGGGGTCGCGTCCCCTCCTTTTCCAAATCCTGGATCCGCCACTGACCCCTTAACGTTAGTATATACAAAACAGCCTGAAATAGGCAAAATACTTCATCCTCAACTACTAACCTAGAGACAGCACATGTAGTGCGATCGTCAATCTGCTGTGTATACATGGCGGGAGTAGGCTCCAGGGGATGCCCAGAGCCTACTCCTGCCTGGACATCAACAAGGTCACTCCTGGGCAGGGTCAGCTACAGTCTCCACCTTGGGCAGGTTAGGATAGCTGCTGTGGAGGGGATATGTGGGCATATGGAAGGTGCAGGGGTTGTCACACCTATATCACCTGCCTCCAGGCATGCCAGGAGGAGCAGAGAAGAGCGGCTGTCAATTAGTGTGTTAGGGCTGTCATGGTGGTGAGATGTCAGGATGAGAAATGGCCCTCGTGGTGGAGTGGTATAAATTATATTGTATAGGCCTAGCTGTATGTTATCTTCTGGAAAGGAATCTGCCTCTACTGAAACCAATAGCCTATACACTGTAAGTAATAAACTCTAAATTTACAGTAGAATTTATTCTGTACTTACGTAAACTATGTGAATTTAAAGTGGAAGTCGCTGTGTACTTAAGTTAATTATTTACAGTGTAGGACTACCTTATTGGGATATTATGTGCGTGGATTCATTATAATGATGTAACATTATATAAATTGAAACTTATATATGTGGAATCATCTATGATATTGTAAGAATACTGTATTTTAATGCACATTTGTTTGCTTAACCTTATTGGGATATATGTGCGTGGATTCATTATAATGATGTAACATTATATAAATTGAAACTTATATATGTGGAATCATCTATGATATTGTAAGAATACTGTATTTTAATGCACATTTGTTTGCTTACTTTGAAATGTTTGTGGTAGCCTGTGGTTACTACAGACTACTTGGAGGTGGTGTTAGGAAAAGGGGTTGAAAACTTGTCAGATTTAGCCATAATCCATACAGGCTGTAGTGGTGCAAGCTGGGACTTACTCCAGGGTGTGGGAAGCTAGGTATAATGGAAGGTGCAATAGCAATGTGTGAAATCTCCTAGAGGAGGAGTACATATAGAGTTGATTTCTCAGTGGAGAGACACACCCCTTACCAGAGTCAGGACAGGATATCAGGACAGCACACAGCAGCCAAGAGCACCATGGAGGAGGCATGGTTGAGGTTTGGGTGTAGCTCTGTCCTGGGCCAGGAACAGTTACATAGGTGCAGTAGTCCCAACAAAAGGAGCTTAGGCAGGAATGAGATTGAGTTACACCTTGGAACTGTGGAGGCCAGCCTGGACTGTCTCGGGTGGGTGAGGTGCTAGGAAGGCATTTTGCCCATTAAGGTATTGTGATCTTTACTTTGATTCTGCTTTGTATTGTATCCTTGCTCTATGGTGTTGGAACAGTTGTTGTACATCCACGGTGCTAATGGTTTTGTAGGTGCAGATTGTTATAATCTGAGTGATATAGCTATGTGCTATGGAGATATTGTTTGACATTTGGAATGTAAATTGAGAGTTGTACATAATTGAAACTATTGAGAATAATTTATGACATATTGATAAACATATCTCTCGAGATAGTGAATAACACCAATAAATGTATTATGAAACTGCATTCTAGCTCCCTTTTGATATGCAATAATACATTTAGATCCTGAGAATTTTGATAGTTATTAGTAACTGGAATATAGTATAAAGAGTAATATAAATGTTAAGGGGAAAGGACTTGATTCTACCCCCTAATCCAAATTTATCCGGAGTGGGTGGTTTCAACCTCCCCCTAACATTGCTGGTGGAGTTACCCTAAAGGTTATTCACAAATTTCAATATGTATTCAAATTTAATAGGCCAAAGCATAGGTGGTTCAAAGATTGTTCAGAGCATGAAATAGAGCAGTAGTAGCAGTGCTATTACGGATATTAATAGGCAGAGTGAAGTAATCAATAGTCTGAGATAGTGGTATGGAGTTATTAATCAACCAGGGACATCATGGAGATTAGCAGTACGTCAGGGAGGTTGGCAGTATGTCAAGATGGCGCACAGTGCATCAGAGGACTGCCCAGTGCATCAGAGAGGCACCCAGTACGTCAGAGGGGTGCTCAGTACGTCAGGGGCATCCAGTGTTCCAGAGAGGCATCAAGTGTCCCAGAGAGGCGTACAGTGTTCCAGAGAGGTATTCAGAGGGGTGTCCAGTGTTCCAGAGAGGCGTCCAGAGTTCCAGAGAGGTGTCCAGTGTTCCAGAGGGGTGCCTAGTACGTCAGAGGGGTGCCTAGAACGTCAGAGGGGTGTCCAGTGCATCAGAGGGGTGCCCAGTGTGTCAGAGGGGTGCCCAGTGCATCAGTCAGTCATCCAATACATCAGCGAGGTGTGTAGACGTTTTCAAGGGTTATAGGACATCACCCATGTATTCACAAATATCAGAGGACTGACACTAAGAATATATTTTATTGATTTATGCTAGGACAATGGAGATGTTTCCTGGTGAAGACATTAATTGTATATAATTGTATTTAATTATTTGTGTGACAAGGTAGGATCTACAATAAGATCCCGGTTGACATATTTTTTATAGAAAATGAGAAAATTTTTCTGATGAAGCCTAGAAACTTAGATAAAAACAAAAAAAAATTGAAAAAGTCATAAAAGCGGTGATGTATAATTAATGGTGTGATACTTAGCTTTGAGTGGAACAAAGCATTTTAGTTCCCGAGGTGTAATATTGGGATATATGTGCGTGGATTCATTATAATGATGTAACATTATATAAATTGAAACTTATATATGTGGAATCATCTATGATATTGTAAGAATACTGTATTTTAATGCACATTTGTTTGCTTACTTTGAAATGTTTGTGGTAGCCTGTGGTTACTACAGACTACTTGGAGGTGGAGTTAGGAAAAGGTGTGAAAACTTGTCAGATTTAGCCATAATCCATACAAGCTCTAGTGGTGCAAGCTGGGACTTACTCCAGGGTGTGGGAAGCTAGGTATAATGGAAGGTGCAATAGCAATGTGTGAAATCTCCTAGAGGAGGAGTACATATAGAGTTGATTTCTCAGTGGAGAGACACACCCCTTACCAGAGTCAGGACAGGATATCAGGACAGCACACAGCAGCCAAGAGCACCATGGAGGAGGCATGGTTGAGGTTTGGGTGTAGCTCTGTCCTGGGCCAGGAACAGTTACATAGGTGCAGTAGTCCCAACAAAAGGACCTTAGGCAGGTATGAGATTGAGTTACACCTTGGAACTGTGGAGGCCAGCCTGGACTGTCTCGGGTGGGTGAGGTGCTAGGAAGGCATTTTGCCCATTAAGGTATTGTGATCTTTACTTTGATTCTGCTTTGTATTGTATCCTTGCTCTATGGTGTTGGAACAGTTGTTGTACATCCACGGTGCTAATGGTTTTGTAGGTGCAGATTGTTATAATCTGAGTGATATAGCTATGTGCTATGGAGATATTGTTTGACATTTGGAATGTAAATTGAGAGTTGTACATAATTGAAACTATTGAGAATAATTTATGACATATTGATAAAGATATCTCTCGAGATAGTGAATAACACCAATAAATGTATTATGAAACTGCATTCTAGCTCCCTTTTGACATGCAATAATACATTTAGATCCTGAGAATTTTGATAGTTATTAGTAACTGGAATATAATATAAAGAGTAATATAAATGTTAAGGGGAAAGGACTTGATTCTACCCCCTAATCCAAATTTATCCGGAGTGGGTGGTTTCAACCTCCCCCTAACAACCTCCTCGTGCCCACTAGCTGCTGGCTGCTACAGTGTAGGACTACCTCCACGTGCCCACTAGCTGCTGGCTGCTACAGTGTAGGACTACCTCCACGTGCCCACTAGCTGCTGGCTGCTACAGTGTAGGACTACCTCCTCGTGCCCACTAGCTGCTGGCTGCTACAGTCTAGGACTACCTCCATGTGCCCACTAGCTGCTGGCTCCTACAGTGTAGGACTACCCCCACGTGCCCACTAGCTGCTGGCTGCTACAGTGTAGGACTACCTCCTCGTGCCCACTAGCTGCTGGCTGCTACAGTGTAGGACTACCTCCATGTGCCCACTAGCTGCTGGCTGCTACAGTGTAGGACTACCCCCACGTGCCCACTAGCTGCTGGCTGCTACAGTGTAGGACTACCTCCTCGTGCCCACTAGCTGCTGGCTGCTACAGTGTAGGACTACCTCCACGTGCCCACTAGCTGCTGGCTGCTACAGTGTAGGACTACCCCCACGTGCCCACTAGCTGCTGGCTGTTACAGTGTAGGACTACCCCCACGTGCCCACTAGCTGCTGGCTGCTACAGTGTAGGACTACCCCCTCGTGCCCACTAGCTGCTGGCTGCTACAGTGTAGGACTACCTCCTCGTGCCCACTAGCTGCTGGCTGCTACAGTGTAGGACTACCTCCACGTGCCCACTAGCTGCTGGCTGCTACAGTGTAGGACTACCTCCACGTGCCCACTAGCTGCTGGCTGCTACAGTGTAGGACTACCTCCACGTGCCCACTAGCTGCTGGCTGCTAGCTCACCAGGCTGTTTTATCTGTACCTAGCTACACTTACCTCTATTTGACCTCAACACCTCAATTACACATATCTATATCCATAAAATGTACTACTCTCAATACCTCGTTGTTTATGAAAACCTAGACCCCAATCCAAAAGTATGCTTTCTTACCATAGAATAGGAATCTTTCAATGACTACTTATTCTGCTTCTGTGAGCTGTAGGGCTTCTTTGTTATGGAATTGGGTGGAAGGTGAGGAAGCCATTTAATTGCGCTTCGCAGATAATACACACGTACAGGAAGAATGACATTGTTGGCTTTTCTTTTTCTTCTGTACACAATGCCCCTGAGTGTTGCAATTTGTGTTCGGACCCCCCCCCCCAAGAAAAAAAAACCATTCAATAATTAGGCCTGAATTATCATTCTACCTGTGAGAGAAATAACACGCAGTAGATATGGCATTACAACTCTGCCACGAACGTCTCTACCATAACCAGAAGATGATGGGATAAAAACAGGAAGAAGCAGTAGGGATTTCACCGGAATATATAAATTTAAATAGAAATTTATTTCATCGTGTGCTCCACTAAGATGACGCCTTTGCATGAGAAATTCACCGAGACAATGATTTCTCCGGGCCAAACCTTTTCTATCCACATTGCTGCTGGCCTTCCTAGATCAACAATTCATCTACACTTGCGATGGAAGGGGCGACGAGTGCCATTCCCAAGACAAACCATAAAACATCGAAGTTAGCAAAGGCATATCTATAGAGGAGAGCTAAAGATAGCTGGCTCCAAATTATATCAGAGTCCAGAGTATGTTTTTGTTGACGTTGGAAGAGAAAAAACAGGTTTGTATTTTTGGTAGGATGCGTGTATTTCACCTAAAGCTCTATCTTGCTTTCTGCATTCAGGGTCATTGCCTTCGGGATGGCAAAATATTTTCTTCCTGGGAGCCAGGAGGTCTTCAAGGGTGATTATCAAGCTGTGGCATCTTATCAGGGATCCCGAAATTTTTAGTTTACATGCATTCTCATGTTACATTCCCACGCCTTCAATGCCCCTGATTAACTTGTGAGACTATTTGAGGGAGGTATAGGCCTTATTAATATTTATAATGGTATGGACTTTCCTGTGAAACTGTCAACGGATGGCTACGATGGTCTGCGATGATTGCACATTATACCTTATTCACTGAATGAAATGGAGAAGACAATGATTCATTATGTTCTCTACTTTTTGAAATTGCAAGAAAGGGGGGGGGGGCATACTGTAGAGGGAAAGCTTGCTGTCAGTGTCACTGTCTGATGAGTTATACTGGTGATTGGTATCTTTTAGCATTGGCTATATTGTGACAGCTGCATGCCTTTTAGCATTGCCAGGGTAAATCTAGGGGGCTTAAGAGGTCGTTGGTTGGTGTTTAAAAAAAAGAATTGTGCATCCTCCTGGAAAAGGAGGAAAAATAAAGAACATTTGAGATTCACCGTTTTTGTGCATTCCCTTTTGAATATGATATGAGATACCTCCATGCTTACACTGAAAAAAGTCTTCCTGACAAAGTGACATGTATACCCATGTCAACTTGATTTGACACAGAGAGCACATGTCATTGGGACAAGTGCACATATGTCACCATGACAACTGTTGCACACAGTAATCCTCATATGATTTGACATGCTTTAAAATGCCATGTCATCTGTGAGTTGACTAGGGTCACAGCCATGTCGAAGGCACTTGACATGTGATGGTTTGACATACATAATTGTTCTAGGATATTCCACTAGATGGGGCAAACAACCATTTTGGTACCAGGATTAATCACTACCAAGAAGTACTACCAACACTTGAGACATTTGATGTGTCTGTGTCATTTTGTTTTCATGAAAAATAGATCATTAAGGTCTGTAAATACTATCAATGAATGGTAGTGAATTGTATTTCATTGTTAAATTTGCATTTGTTATTGAATATCAAAATAGACACCCACCGTCCTGAATACTTTAACTGGAGAGGTTAGACACCTTATGTATGGAACAGTGAAAATACCAAAGGACTGTATTCTAACCCACAATTTATAATCTCAGTATCTACAGTACAGGGAGACATATGACATTGCCATGCACCTTCATGCCCTTGTCTTATGGACTGCATAGAGGTCCTCGGTCAAGTAGAAGTTCTGTAGATAGGAAAAAGTGCCTTAGTTTTGCAGGCCTGTGGGACTATGATATCCCCTGCCTTCTATTATAGGCCTGCCTTGATTGAACCATTGGTACATAGTTATTGACTGCTCTTGACCCTTACATAATTGTCTCACAGTATTACCTAGCACTCAGGTGAATGGATCAGAAATATGTGACGTGTCTTCATTACGCATGTCAAGTGGAGTTGACGAACCAAATATAAGAGAGTCAACCTCATTCGACATGCCTTCATACATGTCATGTGGGAGACAAATTGTGACCTGTGCAGTATGCGTCAAAGCGATCAGTGTTCTTCTCTCTGTGTACACATTGCTGCTTATATTCGGATCAAAGCTGTCTGATAGTCTAAGAACACAATCATACATGACTGTGGAGCCTGGTTATCAGTCTATGTGGGTAGATTGTGTTTCCTAGTTACCATTAGGACGTAAATTACATAATACAGAACTATATAATGGGGTTATACACCTGAACCTATGCCGATAAAAAAGCCTGCATGTGGTGGTAGAAATGACGATATCTTCTAGGGCCAATGTTCTTAGCCTTTCAAACGTATTGTAATATGTGCAATTGTATACCAGTGTATGTCTTTCATTCCCCCTCTAAAAACATTCTTTCCAAAGCGCAAGCTGATAATATGCACAGTATATGTTATAGTAAAATATATCGCATGGCGGATCAGTAACATCTATAAAAGAAATCTGACTCCGGGCTATGGTATTCTGCTAGGGATTGACAATCAAAACACTCCATCCTCATGAAAAATTGTCTAAGATATCGGCTTCCCACTTTCCCGCAGTATAATTCCATCAGGTTATCCTAATATCCTTGGGGAGAGTGGGGTTTGTCGGAATCCCTTGGAATTATATATACTGATATTGGTAAATACTAATTGGATCCACCCAGACAGGAAACCATATAGAAGGTCATCTGATGTAATGGAGATATTCAATGTAGAACTGCATGGCTGCAGGTGCCCAATTTACAGAGACGAGAGTACCTTACAGCTGCCCTTTACTATACTAGCTGTGAGCACGTGAACTACAAAGCTGTGTCGTATTTTTCATTCATTTCTGAACAACTATAGAAAAGAAACCATGAAAATGTAAAAAAGAAGAAAGAATGGCATACTTGATATGAGTTAAAGGTTACTGTGTCAGCAGTGAATTTTATGTAAAAATAATGAATGACTTTTCCCAACTGTTGAAGCTCAGTACCTTCGACAGTCTACCCCTAAGCAGAAACATGTCATTCCCTGTTTTAGAGTTGTGTGATGAGTGACAAGTTTCTTTTTTTTTTAAGCGATCCAGTTGTCTAATCGTGCCGAACAGTCTTCTCCAGGATACTAATGTTTTCGAGGATGATATGTTCCTCTCAAATGCTAATCCAATAAGATCTGATGCATTATGATTTGATATAATATCGTAATTTTTTTTGATGAACCAAACTATGCGATCATCTCTATCCTGTCTTTCACTATCGGAAATGGAAATTGTAATTGAACTAATTGTCAGAAACATTAGTTGAACAGATTTTATATAATGTTATCATTCTATGGTCTAAGGCGGGTTTTTCTGTATGATAACACATTTCCATTTGATATGTCTGCATCATGCACAGATAGAATCAACGCTTTTGTAGCTGTATCAATCAATTATGTTCGCTTTGTATGCTGAGATTATGAGTAGATATGGAATTACATATCACCAATCACATTTCTGACAAAGCGTGGCCGTGAATGTATGTGGTGACTGTGAACTGTACGATGTGACATTTTACCGTTTAAATAGCCATGATGGGTGGCAGACTAAAGTATCAAGGATCAGGTAGCACCCATCGGGGTCCCTGGAGGGCACGTACTGAGTGCCTAGAGTCTGCATACTGATCAGGCGGTCGTCCTATCACGGTAAATCAGGACCAGACAATCCAGTACATGCATAATACACTACAGCTGGGGGTGGGCAAATCAACACACTCCCCTGATCCTGAAACTATTGAGTCTTTAGATATCGCTATGGTAATAAGGCTATCTTGACAATGTTCAAATCAGTTGCACTGTGTGGCCACAGCAGCAAAAAGTCTTTATGGTGGTCGAATGTGGATAGTCAGACGAGTTCGGCTCCGAACAATATCATCATGAGATAACTCTTTGTGTTAGGTGCACCTTATACGTGGGGTACTCCATAGTATCAGTTATAGTGTATTTAGAGTTAAGCAGAATAACACTGTGCGGCGGCCAAAAAAACGGAGACAAAACATACCAATTATACCTACAATTTGAGGCTGCTTATTCTGAAAATGAAGTGAAAAATGCCCATTGGCTCTCAGTTTTGAGATATCCATGAGGTGCCATATATTGTAAAAATCCCCCACTTGCAATAACATTTCATTATCTTCAACTATCCTTGTATATAGTGTAGTCCATTGAAGTACAACCACTTTAATGTGTCATGCCTGACAGTTGTCCTGATCTAGCTTTGACACAACTGCAAATCACATTTCACCCAAAAGTGGATCTGGGCCTGCATTATTCAGTCTGTTGGAACCGTTTTTATGGAATATTATGTGTTGGGTGTTAACCTGTTCCGTATGCACAGTTATAGCAGTTTGTGTATTCCACAAGCAAGAGTCTAACTTAGATCATGCCACTAGGGGTCAAGATTTATGTATTTCCACACCAAATATCCTTGATTTCATGTACATAACATTATAACCACTGATTGCGAGGTCATATTGCTTCATTTTGGTATAAGGGCAGCCAACTTGAAAAGACTATCATATTTCGATGTTAATTTCCTCTAGACATTGACTTCTGGATCATTTAGAGCAACCTGCCTTGATATATGGTGAGTGAGGTTGCATCTGGACATCATGATTATCCATAATCATGTGATTAAAGTGATGGTAGTTTGATATTATAACCAAAGATAGGCTGCATAGTAAATGGAAGCCAAGGCTTGCCCTCAAAGCAGTCATAACATGATTTCTGAGGGCTGAGTATTACGTAGAGAGTGTGGATACACTGCTGGGCACACATCAGAAACTCAAATGCAAAATGTCTTTGAAGATCCACTTTCTGCCTCTGACCTTGCATTACCCCCAAGAAAATTGTCCCTCAGTAAGTGAAAAACATGGGTAGAGATTACAACAGGACGTCTCAGAGATGGAAAATGCTACCAAAGATAGTGGTTGCCTTCTCAGCTAGCAGGCTACTGACGGGGTCTGAAGTGGGATGTGCTCAATATTGTGTACAAGCGACGAGCAAAACAGTCCCGAATAAGTGGCGACTGCCTAACATTTTTTAGCTTCTTTACTACTCTTACAGCAGATTATAGAGTCAAATGATGAGCCATTCATTAGATATGTGTTTAGAAATGGTAATCAAATATAAATAAGTTATATCTGATGTAACATTTTGTGTTTGTAAATAGGCAAAATAGTGGGATTAAGTTCCTTCTTTTAGGTAAGTGAAAATTTGTTCCACATTGTAATTACTAATATAATGTACAACAAAGCTTGACACATTTTTGGAAATGTATGTTAGAACCCCTTGTACATGTACATGCACAGTTAGCAGGTCGTTATACAGATAGTAGTTGTACACCCCTAATTGGAACACAACTGGGTGATTAGTGCTGAGCCCTGCTGGTTATTCGATAGCTACCTTAATGAGTCATTATTCAATTCAATGACCCCCCTCTGCATCAGCCTCATTCAATGTCAGGTAGCCTTACGTGCCAGGGGCCATGCCACCAGGAATGCAGCAGTTAGAGTCGATTTAACCTCATAAAGGCCAGATGATATTTCCAGACTCAACCTCACTTGCAAGCTACTGAGAAATCTTCCGGTACCTTATTTATGCACCATTTGCAGTGAGCCTTCATATTATCCACCCCATATAGGGAACAGAGCCATTCCTGTAGGGAGGTGGCTATCTTGAAATCAAATATGTAACTGGCCCCAGATGGCCATCTTGGATCTGGTAAAGGGTTGTGGGTAAACATCTTCCCTTCCACCTACAGAAAATCAATGGGAATTGATAAGACTGATAAGCTTACCCTGCCTCTATCTTAATCGCCTTAAGTACCTGTCCATTGTTTTAGGTGTGAATGGAGGGGATTAGATGTTCCCTCTTAGAAGACTTTTAAAGTTTAATTTCTATATAAAGCTTATATTGTTTAACTTTAAAGTATTTGCTATCCAAAGGCATAGATTTTTAGAATATAGCTTCATATAGACTATTAGGAAGGGCCAACCAAAGTAAACTGTACAAAGAGGCCACCTGCTGATCTAGCCCCCGACTACATGAGTCACCTAGCTAATTTGTTTGGTACTAGCAATGGCTCTGTTCTCTATAGGGCATGATGTATACGAGGGTATCAATCCGACGGTATCAATCCGACGGTATCAATCCGACGTTAACTGCCAGAGCTGCCTTCATGTATTATGCCAAAATAGAGAAGTTTATGTCCTAGCAGCTTAATCCACAAGCAATTGACAGTTTTAGTCTCAGAAGATATTATTGTGGCTACCATCAAGGTATAGGACATGCTGAAGACACTGTACAGCACTATAAAACCGGATGAAGAAATTTACTGCACACATCGCATATTCAATGCAAATCTAAGCTAAAGGAAGATGTTGCAACTGACAGAAAGAGTTGACAGTTCTGTGTTGATACTTGGCACTAATGGTTGGTTAGCACGATACCTAGCTCATATGACTGTCAATGACTTCTATCGTAGTTAATCATTTTTTCTCTCTGTCTCTTGCATATGTCACTGAACAAATCAATATACAGTGAGTAGTGCAGGTTTTTTCCTTATAGCCATAGTCCACAGAGGCAGGCCGACAAAGGGGGGGAGATAATCAATGTCGGGGATGTTTTGTCGGGAGATTCTTAATTATTGTGGGTAGTTTACATCTGAAAATATCAAATAATTTGATTTTAATTCTCCTTGCATTATCGGCTATTATTGTCGGATTTTTTTTTAGTCAGAAAAGCATTATCTGCAAGCAACTATCACATTTCAAAGTCCGCAGGACATCTTTTACCCCCTTTGTCTGTCGATTATGTATTATCAGCCCTAGGATCGGCCGATAGAAGCTCTGTGGACTATGGGTATTATACACTGCAAAAATGGTGTTTAGATCCTAAACACAATTCTTAACATATTCTTGCAACGCTTTTGTGATCACATTAATTTCCTAAACATGTTTAGCCAAACAATGTGCTTAGCTCAAGTGTTTAGAAATGTAGGTGTTTAGTTTAAAACTTTGTGTTTAGATATATGAATTTTTGTGTTTAGGTGTTTATGAATTTTTGTGTTTAGATGTTTAAATGATTTGATGGAGAGTTAAGGTTTGCAGACATGTATGCATTAAAACACAGAGATATAATTTGTTTGTTTTCTCATTTACTGGGGGACATCAGCAGGTATTTACTTGTCAAAGTCTCCAAAGATGTCAGCCACAGCTATATATGTGTACATATATTAGACACTGCATCAGAATGAGAGACTTGAGAAAGTACAACAGCTTGGCAGGAAGGACCTTGCCTTATCTATTCCAGAATAACATCAAATAGGTGTCAGTCATGGAGTTTATTGATTATTTTATGGTAATGATGGTGGCATGAGGTGAATCTAGTCAATTTTCTATTGCCCTTTCTATTCACATGACATTCTATGGAATGAAACCATGATAAACATGGGATTTGGGGACATTTGTCTCAACAATTGATTATAACTGTGTGCAGATAGGCCAGTCAAAGGTAGTACTGCTACCTGGTGTGGATTCAACATCCAAGTATCTAAACATATTGATGTTTAAATCTAAACACCTATTATTCAACTGTCTCAACTCTAAACATCTAAACATGTTTAGCGTAAATGTTTATGTAGTTAGAACAAAAGTGTTCATTTCCTAAATGTGTAGTCGATGAGACACCTAACTGACCTATATGTTTAGGTTTTAAACGTGTTTAGACCTAAACTTGTTTAAAATCTAAACACCATTTTTGCAGTGTAGATTTTCTTCTCCCGCATTGGATATAACCTAGATGTCACTGTTTACTGCTGATCCATACAGAGTTTGGGTCCTCAGATTTACAATACCTAAATCTACAACTTTAGGTGGTAAAGATGACGACTTTATGTCGTCATCCTGGCGACCTGTATTGTCAGTATTGCCATACTGAGGACTTTTGACCACCTGAAGTTGTAGATTTAGATATTGTCAATCTAAGGACCTAAAGTCGTCACCACTGACGAGTTTCGGATCTTCCAGATTTTCAGTGCACATTAAAGAGTGGTATCGAAAAACACACATAAAACACACGACAAAAAATACATTATGTCTTGTATTAGCGCCGGATTTGTGTTAGTGCCGATCCACCTATTTGTATCATTGTCTATAGGCCTAGATCTTAAGACCTATAGAAGATAGATTAATCCTTGGGGACACTAAGTGAGCCTATCTATATTCAAGATAGGGTCACAAATGGAGCATGCCATTCCACCGAAGGTGGGAGACCATAGTCATAATGGGTGCCCTATGCCCCTGTACCAATACATGTCCGTGCATACCTTCAGCATCCCCCCTTGTATGGAGGCAAATAGGTTCGAGTTTAGTCACCCTGTCACGAGTCGCTAGTCACAGAGGGTAAACCTGATAGCCCTCCAGGGTTTGAGGGGGGTGGGGAGGCTGAGCCAATCAACAGGTGCCTGGGGTACTGTGCTGGTTGGATGCCTGTACTCTGGAGCATGACCAGTTGACCATGTGAGACCTCCGTGTGTGGGGTTTAGGGAATGGTAGTGGGGAATGGGCAGTGCATTGATTTATTTGACAATGTTCAGGGAATTTAGAGGTAAACTGGTACTCGAAAACATATTATGCTTTTCTCGACATTGGTAATCTTTAGAACATTTAGATTATCTACAATACATCATAATTTGCAGTCTGTATCATACATTACAACATAATTCATATACAGTCAATATCCAAAGAAAAAAAACAACCAAGAAGTATAGTGGAACATGGTTGATGGCGGATTTTTATACAGTGTACATTATTTTGTAAAATCGACTGCGGGTTGTGGCCTTCCTTCTATAACATTACATACTAGTATATATATATATATATATATATATATATATATATATATATATATATATATATATATATATATATATATATATATATATGTAAATCTATGTAGCCTCTTAATGAGTGCTTTGAGTTCGACTCATGCGGATGTCAATTATAAATCTGCACACCTTCAAAGTTAGACGTACTATGAAAGTCGTTGACAAGTTGTCACCTAGTTAAATAATATAAAACTGGGAAGTCTGCTGACATAATTGACATGCCCTCCCTCCTCTCAGGTGGTGCTCTCACCTGAGGGTGTGAAGATATCCTGGTCTAGCGGCTCTTATCTCCCAACACGATCTCCACAGTTTCCACACAGATAGCTGATAGTCTCAGCCCCCTCCCTCCCCTCCCTGCGGACACAAACTAATTGGTGTGCCTTTAATTCCACGCGCGTTTCCATCCTCATTAGTTTCACAGGTGGCGAATACAAACACCAGAAAATGACGCCCAGGTGCCCGCAAACTGTCAGTGACTGAAGACATGGATGTTTTAAGGGATGGAGATGTGGGTTCAATTGCATTAGGGGAGTGATCTTGGTGGTATTCGCATAGACTGGAAACTTTAGTGGGATAGATCAACACCGTGTTTAAGGAGCCTAGCATAGTCGGTACCCTGCATATTATTATCTGCACGGTTACAACAGAGATTACCATAGTGCGTCATGTTTAATATTAAAGGGCCTATCTGTGTCTTAATAAACGAGGACGGCTCCCAGGTTCTCCTCAATAGGATCCTCCGTAACCTGTGGGCATTGTTTTTACATTATTACTAAGGTGGCCAAAATGTCACTGTCTATCATCATTATACCCTTATTTCCCACGTGATAGCAACATATTTTATACGGCCACAATCCCCTACCTTTCAATAAGTTTTCAATCTAATGACTCTCGTAAAGCTCGAACTTTATTCAAGACCCATTGATTTCAACATTACGAGCACTCGATGCCTCATTTTTAAGTAATACACTTGGCTGAAGGTTGATTTGGAGCCCTGGGTTAAAACCTAACCCTCATCTACTATATTCATTGTGTAGTGAATAGATGCATGGTCACCCCTGTCCCTAACCATGGCCCCCAGGGCATGACCTACACTATAACTTTGTTGGTGGTCTGAGGTACATCGACATTGTACAAATATGAGGCTGACAATGGCAAAATGCCGACCTGGTGTTTATGTAGCCAGTATTGTGACGATACTCAGTGTTTATTCTGAGACTAGATCTACATTCATTCTGGTTTTGTTGCCTGATAATATCATCAGCTCACTAGACCTAGAATAAAAAAATAGATTGTTGTGTTCAGGTAACATGGTAAAGGATTGGGATAGGTAGGTATACATTTTTTCAAAAGAATCTTTTCACAACTGACTGTTTTTTTATTCATTCATTCATCATTATTCTTTTACTGACTGACGGTATATATGATTTATTAGAGGGTCCATATAGAAAGATAAGAGCATAGGACGAAAAAGGCAAAATGGAGTTTCGTACACCTGGGAGCAAAGATTCTTTGGTCCTATCCCATGTCCTCATTGATGCCATCTAGCAAGGAACAACAGTTATTCATCAGTGCCAAGTTTTGATTGACAGAAAATAAAATGAAGTAGGTATGTTGAAAAACGGATCGATTTATAAATAGTAATAATAGAACATCATGTTATATCTTATATCATGCAATATTGTGAAGGGAACAGGTCAGACCTAACTTAAATGTGTAAATACGTAAGGGAGGGGAGGAGATAGAGACACTGCAATATAATTTATATCAAATAGTTTGGGTTAATATACTCTATGATACATATTACCACCGACTCCCACCAGCTACCAATAGTCCTTAAGTAGGCTAAATGTAAGGACAATCCCCTGATCAGCCACCTGCGGTGAGCAGCACATGGTTCCCATGGTTTTGTGAGGTGCAATGGTATCAATTGTAGATTGGCTGAGGAGAATAGGCAGCCTCCAGTGGTCTGTGCCTGGGACTGGGAGAGATCGCCAATATCCGGGCAAGCAATGACAAAGGGGAACAGAGGTCGGAATTCTGCCCGTCTATTGCTCAACATACGACAATGAGATCCTCAGATCAGCAAGATAACTTGGAAATTGAGACGCCCTGAAGAAGATGGAATAATATCTCATATTTTCCTATCATTGTCCCACATAAGTATACTTAATTAACGCAGGCAAGTGAACGTGAAACTTATCAACAAAATATGATCACCTGAGACTTTCAAGTCCTGACAAAAACAATGGAGAACAGGTGGTACCGCAAAGAGTGGATTGTTCTTGGGGTTACAGTCGCCATGGTAGCGGCTAGGCCATCCTGAACCACTGCCACTGGAAGTTGATGTATTGTACTTATTTCCCCTGATTTAGCCAAGAGCAAGATTATGCTACGAGATTGAGAAAACAATCAAACATGGCCTGTGCAAATCTTCACCAGCGCATGTTTTTACAGCCTCTGCTGGAGCTTCTTACCCAGCAAATATGCTTATGCTGGGTTGAGGATGAGGGAGGCCTGGGTGAAGGTTTTTTGAGCTATAGGACTCAGTATGGAGGCCTGGTGGAGCTGCCATTTTGAATTTTGCTGGTTGAGGTAAAGCCCACTGATAAGACATACCATGATGGGTACCTGGGTAACACCCACTTCCAGGGACATGCTGGTCCCATCTTAACAGTTCTTATCAGTGTGTGTGGCCGGAACCAGCTGCAGACCAGCTAGTGACCAATAGCGCAGGGAGTGTGAAGGAGTGAGGTATGAGCAAGCTGTAGTGTGAATGCCTAGTCACATCTTTCCTCTTCCCTGATTGGATGATTTGGAAATTTGAAAGTTCTTTGTCCTGGGGATATTCCACTGACAGTTTGAACCAGCATACACTGGGGGAAGGTCGTGAGGTAGGTTGTCTCTCACTATTAGGATAAATACATCAGGATATTTAATAAGCAATCTTATAGAATGCAATGAGACCCTGCTGGAATTTAGTACATCCCAAGCAAGAGTGGAAATAGTGTATGTCTACAACCTAAAAATTTTATTTCATTATAACAGTACATCAGAGAATCTACATTTACATCTTATACCAAACACTGCTAGTTCTAATTTTATTTTCTTTTTTTTTCAGAATATATGTTACAGTGTCGATGTGAGGGGCCCCCAAGGGGACCCCCCTGAGGTCACAATGTCGCCAAAATGCAAGGCTTCAGGTCACATGTCACTTTTTTATGGATTGGACATGTCACATGTCACTTTTAAAAGGGTACAAAGTCGAAATGTCAAAAAAAAAATGGCCAAATGTCGCCATGTCGTTTTTTACATGTGAATGTAGTGGCAGACACAGAGCACATACAATAGACCTAATGACATGAGATTGCAAGCACACAAGAAGGTGGCTCTCAATTGATGATTCTTTTCAAATAAAAGTGCCCAAAATAAAAGGATGGGCGGGGGGTTGGGGGCAGGCATCACCATCTAAATATAGCCCACCCCCTCCCCCTTCCCCTATGTCACGTGACCTCACCCACGCCTGTGGGCGTGACTATGGCGTTCTCACCCCCACCTAACGCCCAGTGAACGTTTCTAACCCCTGGCGATCTACTATTGTGCAGGGCTACTCCTGCTCACGCCCTTTTCCTGGGTAGTATTTGCAATTTCTGCAGTTTGAACATCCAATACCCATTCACTCATAGGTTAAGCGAGCAGCACCGCGCGGAAATTGGTTGCGCTATAAACACATTGCTGACTTCGTGCAAAAAGACTCTGTGTCTCTGTGTCTCACTGTCTCTGTGTCTCCCTCTCTGTCTCTCTCTCTCTCTGTCTCTCTCTCTCTCTCTCTCTCTCTCTCTCTCTCTCTCTCTCTCTCACTCACTCTGAGTCTCTCTCTCTCCTCTCTCTGATTTTCTCTCTGTGTCTCCGTTTGTCTGTCTGTCTTTCTCTCTTAATGTATTTGGAGGGGATGTGATAGGACCCATATTCGAGCATAGGCATAGAAACTAGGAGTACTAGGCCCTTTACATCAGGGGCTTATTTCAATACCAATGACGATAACACAGTAGCTATATTGATTCCATGATGTCTACGTTGTTGTCAGGGGTATCAAAAAAAGCCCAGAACTTCATATCTGAAATCAGGACTTAGGAGCTATAGGGAATTCGAAGAAGCATCTATGGTATATACATAATTGAACAGGAGCCTATATATTACTTAATTGGAATTGGGACCTTTACCACTGCATTGCTCCTAGGGCCTATATCAAAGGGAGGAATGCTTTATTACAAATTAACTATATACACGTACATGGATTCACGCCCCTTGGGGTCAGGGAGAGTGGGTAAGGTCGCTGGGGGATATTTTCTCCAGGCACGCTGGATCGAACTGTGGGGGCATGCACCTTAATTATGCCTTCCGTCATTGACCAGTACCTTCTCAGCATGGACGCTGTTTACTCGTTAGGCACCAGGACCTGACATCCAGGGATTTAGTACAGGAATTCTTGTACGATAGATAATACATGAGGGTAGATTGAGGGCTAGGGCCATGCCTCTGGGAGATGAGCAGGATATCACTGTGGTATCTTGTTTGGTATTGAGGTGCACCCTATCAGTGCAACTCACCCACTCTCACCAGCACACTGGGATTGATATTAGAAGGCCAATCAATAAATGTGACTTGTTGTATGAGATTTAGTGCCTTGGTGCACAGAGAATGGGTAAGTGGTGATAGAGGCTGGTGTGTTGTCTTCCATTTTGAAATAAAGATGGAGCTGTACACTGCAAAAATGGTGTTTAGATTTTAAACATGTGTAGGTCTAAACATGTTTAAAACCTAGACATATTGGTCAGTTAGGTGTCTCATTGACTATACATTTAGGAAATGAACACTTTTATTCTAACTACATAAACATTTATGCTAAACATGTTTAGATGTTTAGAGTTGAAACAGTGGAATAATAGGTGTTTAGATTTAAACATCAATATGTTTAGATATTTGGATGTTGAATCCACACCAGGTAGCAGCACTACCTTTGAATGGACTATCTGCACACAGTTATAATCAATTGTTGTAACAAATGTCCCCAAATCCCATGTTTATCATGTTTTCATTTCATAGAATGTCATTGGAATAGAAAGGGCAATAGCAAATTGACTAGATTCACATTACTCCACCATCATTAGCATGAAATAATCAATAAGCTCCATGACTGACACCTATTTAAAGTTATTCTGGAATAGATAAGGCAATGTGCTTCCTGCCAAGCTGTTGTACTTTATCAAGTCTCTCATTCTGATGCAGTGTGTAATACATGTACACGTATGTATAGCTGTGGCTGACATCTTTGGAGACTTTGCCAAGTAAATACCTGCTGATGTCCCACCAGTAAATGAGAAAAGAAACAAAATATATCTCTTTTTTTTAATGCATACATGTCTGCAAACCTTAACTCTCCATCAAATCATTTAAACATCTAAACACAAAAATTCATAAACACCTAAACACAAAAATTCATAGATATCTAAACACAAAGTTTTAACCTAAACACCTACATTTCTAAACACTTGAGCTCAGCACATTGTTTGGTTAAACATGTTTAGGAAATTAATGTGGTTACAAAAACATTGCAAGAATATGTTTAGAATTGTGTTTAGGATCTAAACACCATTTTTGCAGTGTAGGTCTAATTAATTGTGTTTGTAGAGAGCTGGGATGGTAATTGGCTATCTACCTTTCAGCTCTGACTGCTCTGAAGCAATGGTGAAGGGAGAAAGAAGGGCTTTTAGTGAAGCTAACCTCACGTTCTAACTAGTGACAAAAGTGTTGTTTAACCATTTAGGGTTGCAGGATGCCAGAGAATTCAAGTTCTTCGTCCACAATGATGATGCACAGGTCTGTGCAGGGTTTCCTGCTAAATCTGCATTAGAGCATCATGTCGAACCTTTCGTACCTTCTCATCCATGGAACGAAATGATGCATGGATGGTTAATGCCCAATTGGTGGCACACAGTTGGACACGGATGTAAACACTCTTGAAATTCCCGGAAAATCATAGTTCACAAGGCATATTAATTTAGCTCTAATTTTCCCATGGGCCAAAAGCTTCTTGTCCAATTTCCGACTCGCGAATGGTGAAGAAGTGTATATTCAATTACCGAATTTGAATTCTTTATTGAACACAGATTTGAAAGAGCCCATGTTATCAATTTGATCATGAATGTCATGGGTATTGAAATACATCATCTTCTCCCTGTCTTGCACGTGGCAGGAAGGTATCGAGCAACTTTGACGTGGGCAATGCACATATAAGGGCCTTAGCATGTTGTCCCATGGGCGCCGCCATTAGACCCCGACTGCACTATGACTAACACCTTCAGCCCCCCTCTCCGCAGTAAATGCCAGGGGTGCCTACCATTGGTCAATAATACAATAGCCATGTGCCGTATAGGGTTCACCCGGGATATATTGTTAACCAATCAGATGATTCCCTGTATTCACTGCAGAATTTTTTGGGTACATTATGTAACACCCGATACCTATCATGCTGGTTGTTATCAGTGCTTATGTAGCCAGGCACCAGATCAAGTAATGGCCGTTCCACTAGGCGTCAACACTAAGCCCTATAGTGTGAGATCGGTCTCAATACAAGCCAATCAGTGTTTGCCAGTCACTGGCAGAATGTCATTTTAATGTTATTTCAGACGGTGACGCATCTGACACAGATTTTGATCAACACGGTAAAAGGTACGTCTGCGAGGCCCTTCGCGAACGTACCGTTTACTGTGTTTATTATTGTTTATATATTATTGCATAACTTTTTTTCGGACTAGATAGCGGTCCCGCTATAAAGAAGAAACATAATGATGCTGAGTCATGGTTGTCATTTCGACCTTTTGATATCCATGCACCTTTACCGAAGCTCTAAAAAGGTAAAAGAGACACTCAGAATCTGACAGGATAGATCTTCCTCTGGCACCCTGACGTCACCTGTGCCTCAATCTGTTTAGTCAATGTATTTCATCTGGTGCCGTGACATTTAGATAGGTACTGATACTATCATGGTGTGAAAATATAGGTCTCCAGCAGCAATGTCAGGGAGGGAAGGGTCTGGTTTGCAACGCTATGCACTGCTAAAAGACAACGCAAGGGATAACAATGCTATACACTGTATCTCAATTCTTCAACAAGCTGCCACATGTGCCTATACAGAAATGACCCCCAGCTCACGACAGTGACCCACCATCATCCATTGGCTACACGGACATGCATTTAATATGTACAGTGAGTTGGCTGTGGTCAGGGACATGGGCAGCTCTATACTGATTGTAGTTTAGTGGAGCACTTTCCTCTCCTATTGCTTTCTCTGAGACTACCTCTCGGGCAACTATTATATTGGGGCTTTTAATGACATCTCTTATCGGCGAGGCTTGCCAGACCCAAGGTAGTTTAGGTCATAGAAAGAACACACATTTCAGTAAACCATTTTAAGTTTTGTGTCTACATGAGCAAATATATAGAGTTACTATTGCAACGCTAATGGTATAGAGCAATAAAAAACACTAACGTTATGATAATAGGTTTTATGATGGTCTAGATGCATAACCTCGACATAGCTACCATAGATTCCAGTTGCAGATCCAGGATTTGGAAAAGAGGGGAGGGACGTGCAAAAAGATGTAGGTGTACCCTCTATTTTTGAGCAAATTCTTAGGGGCATGGGAAAAAGGGGGGCCAGGGGGGCCTGCCCCCCAATCATAAAGGAGGTGGGGCCTAAGTATCTCTTGGTCCCCCAAAATTTGCCAAGAATTCATAATGAATTAAATAAGGTAAAACATTCATCTCAAATAGATAAATATGCTAATAGGATAGGGAAAATGGGGGCGTGAGTCTCAAATCGGATCTAAAATTCCCTGAAATTTATCTTTCTATACACATTCCTCATAGGGGAACCATAGGTGTCATCACACTTGAGCCGACAATTCAAGGTAGTCGCGGTGGGCCCCCAGCTGGGCTTTCTACACCTCTGATCCTAGGGTCCAAAATATGCATTCAACTCTTAAGTACTGGCAAAAAAGAAGGAGGCGCCCCCTTCTAAATCCGCCACTGTTCAACAGTTAGATAGCACCATCTTCTTAATTCATTTAGAAAATCATAGTTAACAATATACGTCAGAATCACCTTAATAGGTAGGTTCTGATAGTTAACATCCTATCGGGATGTAAGTAACGCATAATTTGGCAATTTCTATAGCCCTATATGGAAAAGTAAATAAAGAATCTTTTGGGTGCTCACTCTAGATGGTTCCAATTGTGTGTCCATCAATTGTCTTTGTCATGTGAATTATATATCTCTCACCCTGCTATAACTATAGATACCCTGCATGGATATGTCTTATATAAGAGCTCGTAGTGCATTAGATCCAAATCAGTAACCATATAATGCATGGGTAAACAGACTAAAAATCCCCGTAACTCTGTAACCATAGATTATTCATAGTCGCCTGATGAGATCACAATTGGTGTGGAATCTCGCTAATAGCCACACAAGAGGGCTATTTGTAAGAAGCCGTTGTTATCCAAATATCAGGTTTGGCAGGCTCGTGTGATGCACTTTCGCCGCTGCTGTGACAAATGTACCCAATGCCTCTGACAGTGTCTAGATTGATCATGGCAATAGATGTGATGGTGGTTGGACAGGCTTTCAATAATATTTCGCGTGCAGAAACATCTAAAATCATCTAGCCATCAGCGGATTATACTTATGGTTACCATGTGTATCTTATAGCCTAATGGGAGGGGGGCTACCTGTCAATATAGTCCTATGTATGACCTGCTCTTGAGTGCTCACTGTTCTGGGAAAAAGTAATTGGGATGAAAAAGGTAATAGATGTAAAAGCATGGATTCCTATGGGTGTGAGGAGAGAAAGTCCTTCAATATCATAATTCATAAACCCTGAAATGCTTTGAAGATTCCATGGGCATGGACAAATAAACGGCAGAGGTCCGACTAGTGTACAGGGGGTCTACGCTTAGTCATGAAATTGAATCTTTTTATCATATGTCTGTTTTTGACATGTAAGCTGGCTACTTTGCATGCCTTTGTCCTCTTTTCGTTATTTTCTTGTCAACGGTGTCATTTCTGCTAATTTTGTCTGGGATTAAGCTGCCGTCAACCTGTCCAGGGGAAGGTACTTCTTAAAATCAACATCATGGGGGAAATTCCACCTGGTCCATGACAATTGTTGGGTAAAGAATAGCATGAACTGAAAAGGGAAGTCCTTTTTTCGTGATCAACATTTCACATTTATTTTCTTTTGATATAGATAAGATAAAAAAAAAGTCTACAGCGGTAGACTATTCTATATCTAATAAAGTCATTTGCCAGTCTTGTTCATAATTAACGATAATGATGCAGATATCAGAGATACAGTAATATGAATCCGAACCACTCTTCAAATGCCACAGGTGTGATGGAATATTCGCCAATGTGTTTCCATTATAGAAGCCCACTAAATAACATCATTTCTAAACACGGTGACCAAGCAGTGAGAAGGTGAGGCTGTAGTAAAGAGGTTATATACCTGTAGTCTATTGATGGCAGATGTTGTATACGGGACTAGCACATTACTAGTGCTAGGAGGATCATCTAGGTGGCTCATGTAGTCTGGGCTAGATCCACCTTTGGCCTCTTTATATAGTCTAATTTGACTACCTGCCAATTAATTACTACCCATTGGAATCTTCTATAAATTATATCTATGGGTTCCCCATATCAACAGCTTTAACTATGTAAACATTGATTAGAGGAAATATTTGAAATAAAAGAGCAAAAGGTCATTAAAATTTCTGCTTGATACCATAGTTCAGTCAATCAGGACACTGTCTCCCTATCAGTGTTATCACCTGACTTCACACCTAAAACTATATAAGAAATTTACCCACAATACCCTGCTCTGGAGTCGGGGGCTAAACCAAGATGGCAACCTCCATAGCCTGATATGCTAATGCCCTATAGGATATCCTAACGTAGTTTCTCCACTGATTAGTTTGTCCTTTTATGTCACATGTGGGGCTCCCATAGGGAATATGATGATCTGACTGATAACCTTCCCCTATATATATGATTATATAAACAGTTTCGACGCATATTGGTCAATGCAGTTAAACCAGTTCATAGTTTGTGTCTATTGAATGACTGAATTACAGATGTTATTATTTGAAACCCATATCACCAGAGCCGTATCTCACAGATGTAGATTTCCCAAATTGGCATGGCAAGAAGAAACCTCTCAGAAGCCCTACTCTAATGAAAGAACGTTATTTGCCGTATGCTATGCGATTTCGAAATATGCATGCATTAATATGTTTGTGTGTGTGTTTATTCTATGTTTGAGAATGCGCTTCTCAGTGTCCAATTCTAAAAGAAGCTTCGGTGTGCCTGGAAAAAGAAGTGTTTGCCACAAACTCCTCTATGAAATTACATAGCCTTAAGTAAATCTACATTGTACATGTAGCTGAGGGGTATTTTCAAGTGGTAAGGCAACGCGAATGATACCGGTCTCAGCAGTACGGAATAATTCATTTTTGGATTAATCTTGTATCTCCTGGTTGTATAACATTATACGTGGTATAGTCATGCCAATACCTTTTACATGGCAGCATAATCATTACTTCTTGGTCACCTTTAATAAGATCCTTAATTCTTATATTGTGGCATTTTCATGGAAAAAATCCTTTCTGTGTTGAAGCCTGAAAAGGTCTCCCTCTCCCACCCCCCCCCCCTCTCTCTCTCTCTCCCTCCCTTCATTTCCTCATTATATGTACCAATGTGAATTACATCAGAGATGTTTGTCTACAATCAACACAATATACGGATAACTTTAGACTAATAAAGCTTAAATTTGTTTGAAGAGCCACTTGCTTTTCAAATACTTTGGCCCTGCCAATATGTAATTTGAACCAACTTCGGCTGGTTATAATCCGCATGCATGAGAACATGAGAACAACCACTATAATAAGTGTCTATACAAACGAGGGACTCACCTTTGTCTGTGCCCTCGGACTTATCCACGTGGGGCCCATTGAGGACCCTGTTGTCCTGAAGGTGTCCTGAGGCTGGTCCTGGGGCCGTCTTGGGGCCCTGGCGATTGTTGATCCTTATGTCCAACCAGCTGGTGACCACAAAGCCCGGTTTGCCGTCAGACGCCATCGGACGCTGCCACTGTTTGCAGGGTCCACCGGTCAAACCTGGCATCTTCTTCATCTGGTCAGCCTCGTCAAAGTCACACGATTCCCCTGGAGAGGACAAGAACAGAAGCAAGATGGTGATCACCAGCAAATGGACTACCTGCTCCCGTAGGGACTGAGAACACTGCTGAAAGGGTAGGCCTATGCCAAAAGCCATGGTTGTTATTGTTTCGTGTAGCTGATGTAGGTGCTACTGTTGTTGATAGTGATGGATAATCTATGATCAGTTCAATAATGAATCCCCAATAGGTATAATGACGTAGCAGGGGATAAAGGTGGAGATGTTACGGCCAGACCAACTCAGCCATGGCTGCCTCTGGTTGTCCCGATAGAACCAACGAGATGTGGCTATAAGGTCCGAACAATGTTCCTATGTATATTAGAGTGTCCAGACTCGGTTTTCTCTGCTCGGGTATCACATTGTAATCTCGCTCCTCTATCTCTAGATTAAACCTATACTCTGTGTACTCCCCTTTCACTTCTCAGATCAGTGGAAGTCTGGAGAGAGACAATAAGAGGACTTCCAACGGGAGGGGGATGATCCTGGATAGTAATGGAAGGCTAGTGGCCTGTATGGTATCACCAGCCTAATAAGTTAATAGAGCAGTCCTATTAAATAGCCTAGGACGTAAGGTAGATTGGAGTGTGGATGGACATGGGGTCAGAAGCCAAGGTATATGACCCCCAATATCCGTTCAGCACACTCGTCCTGTGCCCTGTGGTACCATGGAGGGTAGTAGACTAGTGGCCATTCAGTTCACTCAGCTTGGTCATAGCCACTTAGTATGACTTTACGCCCACCTCAACGTCCCGTCCACAAAGTCTCCAGGATCAACCCAGTTTAACATAAGATCCATTTCAGATGTTACCTATAGATAAAAGTGAGACTGTAACCTTCGTATAATAGCCTCCACACGCTATGTAGACACTTGTACATATGCCTTTATACAACTGCGTCCAATATGTGATTTATTAAGAGCCCTGCGTCCCTGTGCCCAGCCTCCAGAGCGTCTCTGACACACGTGGGTGGTGGTGGCGGTGGTGGCAGTGTGGCTCTGGAGGAGGCAGGTTTACAGCGGCACCACTCAATGGTAGTGCTGGGTCGTGGGCAGCTGCTGGCGCCACCTATGCACAGAAATTCTGTAGGGCAGATGCATTCATTGTCAGAGACATTGGACGCCCCCCTCCACCACCACCTCACATCCCCACTTCTGCTGAACTCCCTCCACCAGCCCCTTTCACGTTCAGGTATTAACCACGTTCCGTGGAACAGGGCACTCTACTGGTATCAGCAATTCTATTCCTATATCATATAATCTCCCATTTTTATAGTACAATAGATCACGGTAGTGTCTATAGAGTCCCGCGCTACTACTGTGTACAGAGGATATCATCCTCAGTACCATTTTTATTTGAAATACCGGTCCTTTAATCTTCTTGACTTAATTAAATTAAAAACAAAGTGAGTTGGCAGCTATGGACTGATTCTATAGGGCAGAATCATCCAAACTAGCGCATACTTGCGTCATCTAATTTAGATATGGGTTGTTCATGGTGAACCTTTCCTTTGTCAGATGTCACTTGCCAAGGCCAAAAAAAAAGGTTTATTTCCGGTCACCCGACCTACCTCAGCCAAACAGGACCAACCTCAGATTTTTTTTGGTTAATTTTTGTTAAATTTGTAGCATTTATTCATTTTTTTTTTATTAATTTTGAATTTTTTTTTATCAGTTTAATAAGTGATCAAAGATAATATGCCCTTGTTTACTGTTTGTTATGGTATTTCCGAAGAAATCCTTTTTTTTACCATGATAACAGGAAAAAAAACACTTACTTATGATATCCTCATTTCAATACAAATGTCATAAAATTATGATATCCTCATTTCAATACAAATGTATCGATCCTCTACCTTGATAAGGTCTGAGGTAAAAAAAAAATCAAAAAAAAAATCCGAACTACCTACCTCAACTTTTTTGGCTATGTTACCGGAAACATACTTTTTTTTTGGCCCAAACAGATGAATCGAGGTATTTTAGAAGCAGTAGGATACGATGTATGCAAACTTGGCTAATTGTTCAGAAAAGTCACATAATATTTTGGAGCCAATAATATTATGATCTGATGATGTTGCATGGTAAAATCCAGTGGGAAAAAAGTATGGCATTTTGCTAGTGTAGCAACTCGCACCTGTATGTAAGCCGACCTATACTGTGAAGGGGTGGGGGGGATTTCATGTGAATAACAACTTCCCATAGATATAACGTTACAGGGCCGATCGTTACCCCCCTGGCATAAATTATCTCGATTAACACTGCCGGTCACGTGAGAAATCTAGATGCTAAATCAAGTTATTTCAAGTACTTTCAAATCAAAATGACATGAGACAAAATACGTAGCTGGACTCCCTGAGATAGATTTTCACCGGCCTCAGGGGAGACAGCCCCCTCAGGGCGGATCACTAAAAATGTATCCTACGATCATTCAGTTCTGTCTATATCATGTGCAAATGATACCTGGAAGATCTAGATCTCATATACGTAGCATGATTCATGGACTATCATAAAGGATCGTAGGAATATCTCAAACAACCAGCCCAGGACGATGTATTTTCTGGAAGTGGTTCCAGAGCACAGACACTCATCAACATGGAGCGTGCACAGGTTTAAAGGTTGTCTCATTCCTCCAGGGTGAACTTACTCAGAGCGATCAGGGGCTGATCACATCCAACAGGGAGCCTTATTAGCCTAGTTTCCCCAGGCTTCATGAGTTCTCAGAGCAGAAGGGAAGGCTGACGGTGACCAATTACTGAAGGAACCCTTACACCTCGCTACGAGTGCTACAAGGGACTAAGGCATGGGAACATACTACATTTCTACTACCCCTTCATTGTGGATACTGCATTTTGTACAAGGGGTGGGGTAAGTTATCTTCAGTAGAACCAATTTAAAGGAACAAAAAGAACCCAATGTGGAAAGAGACAAGGAGTGAAAACAAGATGGACCGGGAATTATAGACTTTTAGGTTTAACAAATTCAGAACAAGCTGGTTTTCTCAGGAAAAATGCCCGGAATTTCACACCATGGAACAGTACAAAAATAAGTGAACTTAATCTAAGCTCTGTCTTATAGCATTTCTATCAACCCAAGGTGTTCCATCTATGCAAGGTGCATCCTCCATATGAGGATTTATTGTAGTCAAGAGTGTATGAAGTATAGAAATTTGGCATTAGGCATAATTGTAAAAATTGTGTGGTAATGTGAAGACACAGATTGGTTCAAATGACACCACTCTTGCCCCCTGCCTCATAGACTTGAACTACTCCCTCACTGGTGCCATCTATACAGTGCCTGATTGACCAATATGTGTATCATGTGATGCGCCTGTGTACACATCTTTCCTTCCAGACGTCAAGGGTTCGGGTTCCCACCCACCAGCTCAAAGGTTTTCATAGACACTCACTAAAAACATTACCTCAACAATCCCAAGAAATAGGGACTTACGTTCATAAACTTATACCTAAACATACTTTAGCGTATTTAACATGTATCTTTATTAATTAACTTGAAAGTACGTCTGTACAATCATTATAAATGAATATGACCTACTTCTTCACTTTCTACATGTATGTTTAATTCACGTTAAAGTTCCATGTGTTTAACTACTTCGTATATAAACACCACTATATACAACAAACCTTGTGTCTATGATCATTAGGCTTGCCAGCAAGTACTGAAAGGTCTGAAAGTCTTTCAACTAAATTTTGGAACATCCATCTTGTGTGAAGGTAATGTAAGATACAAGACCACCTGAATGTGTAAGGGCATGTTATAAGGCACATCTCATGTGGGTATAAGCTCAATCAGCACACATTGGGGTTGAATCTTAAAAGTAAATACAAAATATTTTGTGGATAAGGCACAGATTGGATGAAATTTGGAAACTTAAGTACTGTTCTACAATATGATATCCTAGCCCATAAGGCACACCCTGACTTTAGGAAGATTCTTTATGGGCCTGACTGAAGGAGCTATCCTCATGTATAACCTCCACCTTATGCATACAGTAGTATGCTTACTATTCTACACAAAAATACCTTGTCTATAAGGTGTATCTGAGTTGAGACCAATTCTATCACCTATCCCTTGGGTGGGTCAGCGCTATTCGGACGAGGGTCTGTTATTCGGTAGGGATTTTCTAAGAAACAGGACATAGGTAACAGGACATGGGAATCGGGACTTTTAAGGCATCTCTAAGACACAAGACAAGATTATTCCACACAAGAAAACCTATGAAACGGGACATATATAAGACACAAGACAAAGTTTTCACCCGTTTGGTCCCATTTCCACGATCACCTTGGTCCCGTTTCCCAGATTACCTTGCTCCCATTTCCCAGATTATTTTGATCCTAGAACTATGTCTTACTTCTTAGATCCCGTGTCTCAGAATATCTCGTCCGAATAAGGACCTTATCTGGACCAGATCCTCGTCCGAATATCACCTGCCCCTTGGGTGCATTAACCCTTTAAGGGCAGAAGACACATGAGTCATCTGGCCATGGGGGTAGCCTCTAAAAAATTCCTAGGAGGAAGGGCCTACCGAATTCATTCTAATAAAGCACCTGCTCTAATAAGCACACCCTTGCCCTCTGGGCCATAAGCACACATCCCTGGTTTCAAATCATGCAAATAAAGGGTCAAAATAAAGTTTTTAAGAGCAAAAACAATGGCTTTAGACTTTGGGGGTGCACTTAGGCCACTCTTAAAAATATGTTCGTTAACTGTCCAGAGGCCTGGTGGATTGTTTTGTTAGAATGGAATTTTTTTCCCTGAGTTATGAAAAAATTTCTCTTTTTTTCTCTCATCCATCAGCCGAAGAATCCAGGTTTCCAATCACTAAATCTTAGAATGTGATAACAAATTTATGCCATCCCCACTTATAATGGTCATGACAAATAAAAATTCTATCCTAAAAAGGAATTTCACCTCCCTCCCTCATGGGTCTGACAAATCCCACCCTCTGGACAGGAAAAAAACACATTTTTTAGGGTGGCCTTGTTGGAATTAATTTTTGTATTAAAGTTTTGGCCATCTAATGATTAATTTTCAGCTCTGGTGTGCTTATTAGAATGAATATATGTGTATAGCCAAGCAAAAAGGGTCCCCCAGGGAAAAAGGTCAATTTTTAAATTCAGGCCATGAACTTTCCAATGATATATTACATGAGAAAATATATCTGCTAGTTTCAGAGTTACGGTTCTATTAACTTAGATGGTTACCGACCTATTCAAATCCCAAATAAGGTCTACCTTGTATATTTCATGAGATATATATAATTAGGCATAATTCTGCAAATTAGGGAAATTGTCATATTCTTCACATTCTTTTTCTCATAAAATTTGATCTGATTATCAGATTTTTACCATCTTTTCAACACACCGATCCTTGTGGGTGTGGCTACCAATAGGCTTTTTTGATTCCTCAATTTTAAGTGAAAATAATGTTTCCATGGCAACCAATATCAACAAGAGCACTGATTTCTGCCCTCAAATGCCAAAAAACGTTCTATTTACATTCCAAATTTGGAAGGTTTTCCTTAAAAATGGGAATTTCCCTTTAGGACGATTGTAATCTATATAAAAAAGTAGTATATAACTATTTTTGGTATATTTTCCCCCTTTTGGGCCATAGTGGTGTCCCCCTGGTGGCCAGAATTGGTACTAATCCCCCTCGGACTGTCCTTTTAACTTGCCTCCTCACATATGCACAATTTAAGGAGGGCTATAATGGAAATTAGGCCTACATGGTGTTAGTCAATGCTAGACCCACCATGGTGTCGACTATAGTCAATGTTAATCATAAAGAGTACTACTCCAATGAATTACAGCTAAAAGAGAGGTATAATTACATGTATCATAAAATGTACACTGCATCAGGCATGGTTTTGGCATTTATGTTAGATAAAAGAATATTCATGGATGATCGTCTTTGGTTGGGGGGCGCTTTATTTTCAATCTATTCTTAACAGGGGGGGGGGGCATTTATTTTTAACCTATTCTCAAGGGGGGGGCAACAATTTTGGAAGTATTTTTTGGGGAGGGGCCTATCATTTTTGACCTATTCTTTTTTGCCAAATGCTCACCCCCATCCCTGCCATGAATAATGAATGCTCCCTTATGGTTTGCAATCCAGAGAATATAATAGTCACTAAACCTATGATTTACTATTAAATGTGGTGTCAAAAATGGCTGCCAGTAGTGAATGTACATGATTTGAGCAAGATGCAATGAATCAGAGAGTTAAGGGTTCAAACATTCATTCTTAGACTCAAGTGATCCCTATAATCAAAGATAATTATGAGTATGGATATGGTCTGAATCCAACATATGAATTTAACATTGGCAATGAGAATATACCGAAATCCTGTACACTCACTACCGGCAGCCACTTTTGACACCATTTTTAATAGTAATTATAAATTTAGTGTCTATATTATATTCCCTGGATCTCCCAAACCATATATATTGCTCTCATTTTAACTATGTAATCCAGCTAGATTAGAAAGAATAGGACATATTTGATAAGTATACCATTAGGGGTTTAGTATGTATTTGAAGACCCTTCAGCTTGTTCCGAATTTGTTAAACCTTGAGGCCTGTTTTGACCTAAAATTCCTCGTCTAAGAGCCCATCTTTTGTCAACAACTAACCTAAGATCTGACACGGGTTCTAGCATGAATGTCTCTTTGCATTGTTAAATATATTCTGTATTGTCGATTTCCCACGATATAGGCAAATGTTCACGAGTGCGAGTATGTATTACACACCTCCTCTGTAATATGGCATGTTATATGGCTATAGTCTATGGCTCCTCAGTGTTTCAACATATTTACCATGACATGAACTTTCAAATCAAATTTCTTATCCAGCAGATAACCTTGCCATAGGTGTTGCCCTCCTGCTTTGGGAGCACAGAATACACCCCCTGTTAGACAATTAGATATTCATGGTCATGAGAATTCCATGCGAGGTATGAGCTTTTCTATTGATATGTATGAGCATCTCTATTGATAAGAATTAGGTGAGTATGGCATGAACTAGATCCTGACAGCATTCCAACCAAGAATAGCCTTCAGAACCTAAATCTCTATTACACACCAGAGGATGAATGATTCGAAGCCCTGAATAGGACACCCTGAAATAAATCTAATATATGCTCATGAATATACGTTTGCTCCTAAAGGAAGCAGGACAATATTTGTGGACAGGACATTTATATTCTTGAGGATACAAGAACGTGTTCAAGGGCGAGAATATTTTCGCGGGAGGCAGACTTTTTTTCCGAGGATAGGGGCGGGGCGGTCTGGTTTATCATGTATAACCTATTAGTCGATGATACTTATGAATTTGATCAATGTCTAGACCAATCACTGAGGGAGAACGAGGGACTTGCTACAGAGTTTTTTTTTTTTTAAATTTATAATCTTATAGTTTATACCCACAACGTAGTGTTCGGTATAAACTGGGTATTGCAGACTATGTTGGGCATAAAGTTTGCATAAATTATTGTAACACCCAGAGGAAGGTATACTTTACTTTATCAAGAGCTGAAATGCTACCGTACCACATTCCCCTACGACCACTTTGTATCATGATTTGCCAAACGTGTTGACTTGTTTATCGATATGATTAGCATACAAATGCTAGCAGGCCTACTTAAACGCCCAGATTATCAACCCACATATTGTAATCAAAGGGTGGCATTACATATCCGATGCTGTAACAGTGCATTTCTAACAAAGCTGTGCCTACAGTCCTGATGTGATATTTGTAGTTAGACCATAGCAAGGCAGAGGTCTACAGTAAATATTATCTCAGGAATGTGATTAAGGGCTGGTGACCTCATGGACCAGTGGCACCCTATTTGTTGTCTAAGGCATGGCCTGCTACCCTTTCAGATGTATAAGCGGTGGTGATGTAATGTATTGGCAGAGTGCCTTGTTGTATAGCAGGAGTAGGGCCTTTGTGACATTGGGCCATTCAGTGTATTCTAGGATCAATAATGTACATTATGTAATACTATAGCTTAATCCTTTCTGAGATATTCAGCCACAAGCATATCGAGGATAACACATGCTAGTAGCTGGTATTGATTAGCTTACAAGGGCTTAAACCGTATTTATCTACTAGGAGACAGTATAATTGGGTTACTATTACATCATTTTCATTTCCTTTTCAGATACGCCTACGTGAAGGTGAAAACATTCCCCCAAATTATGAAAGTAATTGCTAAGGGAGATATTTGTTGCATTCTACGTATAGACCAAGACACCTTAGTTTCCTGCTGGTTGCCTTGTAAATATGTTATAGCTGTGACATCCTCTACCATCCTGCAACTGCTTCTGCCTCAAACAACCCCTGGATCGTGTTTCAATAGATTCTATATATGACAGGTTCAGCCAGCTACGACCTGAGATGGGTCAAATCTTACCAGCTGATCTTAGGATTTTGGCTATAGTGACCAAATAATTGGCCACATTACTGGGTGATCGTACTGCCCGCTGGCTAAATAGCCACCAGAGCAGTGACTCAATAAGAGACCATGGTATGACAACCCTATATGTGAATAATTAGTGGGTAGTCTTAGCTGCTGCCCTCTCCACTCCTTTACTCAAATGTACCCAATCTGTGCTCTTTTCTCAGTATCCATATTAGTACTCTCTCTATATATATAGACTTATGATCCAAATGGTCTTAAACCCAGGCCAGTGTTAAAGAATGCATTCTGCTATGGCTATTCATGTGCTATTAGCTTACAATGACCAGTGTGCATTATAACTGGTTGAGAACCTACAGTATCCCTCTTCCAGCTTTGATGTGATGTATTCTTCAAAGTGCATTTGTAATGGATTTATTTTTACCCTATATATATAAAGATGGGTTATTAGATCGCTGGTTATGGAATGTGGATTTTTGACTGCTTCAGCCCACAGTACCCTTGGGGCACCAGATGAAGCAAAATTTTCATGCTGTGAAGCAGTGAGGAAAGTGCCAGCTTACTCGACCTGATATACAGACAATTTAACATATATATTTTCAGAACTTCATAATGTTTTACCAACTTGATTGTTCCTAATATTTTACTTTTGTAGTTTGCTTTACTTTGTATTTTGGTGAAACGATTTATAGCCTGAAAAGTTGTCAGTGATAGGTAACAACCTCTGTGATGTATGCCTTGCGTTTCAATGCAGTTGGGAGGCATGGGGTGCATTCTAAGGTGGAATATGGGTCTGAGATTGAAAATATGTTATCTTAATGATATAATATATATAGTAACAGAAGAAATGAGGAGCTTTCCATTCATATGATTTCTTAGTTGAATTATGATAATATGTTATAATTGTAGTACATATACATTATATATTCATGCACTTCTAGAAAAAAATTAGCAGTATGCAGAATCATGAAAATTGACCTTATTTAAAACTAGGATCTATTTCCACGAGAATGGACAATGTGTGTGACACTCTGACCAGGTGGGATCACCTAGATGTAGTTACTGTAGTCCTATGCTCATTTGAACAGAGGAGTGCAAACTACACCATCAGGGACTGGTCACTATGTAGCCAATAGTGGCCCCTAGGACTGGGTGCTATGACTTCATAGTGGTGTGTATAGAGTCAATAGTTGAATAAATAGCAGCTGCTATTTTGAGGCCTGTACTGTAGCTCACTGTGTTGTCACTGCTATGGAGCCATTTCTTACACCGACCGACTACGATGTTGAGGCTGTCCTGTCGTTGAAACTAGTGAAACACGATCCAGGATATCACCACGTGCCATGCAGCTGCTGCAATACTCTATGTTGCCTTCCTAACACCATCAGTTCCTCTCCTCCCTACTACCCCATCACCAGCTCAAGACTGTCCCACTCACTGACTGCTCCTGCAACCCCCTGCCGACCGAAGGTACCGTGTACTGGCTAACTCCCAAAGCCCTCTGCCATGCAAGAGGACCACTGCCAACCCTAACGACCCTCCGCCATAAAAGAGTTGGGCCTACCACTGCCTGCCCCTGCAACCCTCTGCCATTAGAGTAGGGCCTACACTTGTCAGCTCCAACCCGTTGCTTAGCCCCTGCAGCCCTGTCATTACTGAATACAACGACAAGCTCCTGCACAACCCCTGCTAACACAGAGTATGTGCCCGGAGTATGTGCCGTTGATAACCCCTGCAACCCTCTGCCATCCCAGGGTACCACTGCCAGCTCCTGCAACCCTCTGCCATCCCAGGGTACCACTATCAGCTTCTTCAACCCAACCACGTAATTGCCGCCTCCGTTTCCTGCTGCCAGCTCATGATATCATTACCAGCTCCTACCACCAGACACAGCTCACTGCTGCCACCACTACCATTGCTTGGCACCACTACCAGTTCCTGCTACCCTGTACTACTACTTTTCTAATATTTTTATAATTCACTTACATAATATTATTTCAAAGAGTTATTGATGATTTTACTTTGCAACCGATCTATATACACCGATGATCTAAATATCATCATGAAGCTAAAATAAAGGGATATTCGACTTCATACCTTATAAATGATTATAACTTGGATATTCTAAAGATCATTGGACAGGTTGTCATGGAAACCACACAACCATGGACACCGCAGAAATCTTAGTTTCTCACAGGAAAGTGCACAGCAGTTGCAAAATAGTATATTGAATTTCAAATAATTCACCACAGGAAGTAAGAATGCTGTACTAGCTTTAAGATTTCATGCCTTATTATCTCTATCATCCTAATAGGTTGGCACTGGGGCCTTGAATTAGCAACCAAAATTTAGTTTTTGTTTATTCCACTGTGGTGAACTATAGGGAATCTGCCCAGCCAAGCAGATTAGAAAAACGTAGCCTAGGGCCTCCTTTCAAAGACTGTTGAAAAGGGGCACTTAACCTCCAAGGTTGGCTGATAGATCAAGCAAGAATCCATTTTAAGAACCTAAGGCAGTTCAGGAAAGCCACTTGCAGATCTACATTTCAAATAGATCAAGATTGCAAATTTGATGTTTGATGCAATGCAATACGCTGCCTGGGAATTAATAATGATTTTAAAAGATATCAGAAGGTTTTAAAATCTGGCAGAATTGCGCTTGTTCAAGTCGAATTTCAATAGATTATGCTTAGAAATGATGCTCAGATATTGCTCGGCCTGATTCAGAGAGAATGCCTATCGAAACTTATGACTTTCATTAGGCCACAGATCAATTAATACTTATAGGCTACTGCCACCCTGCATCACCCATCAGTACAACTAGTACTTCTTCCATTTTTTTACAAACTTATAGTACCCTTGTCCACCAGTAAATTACACGTCGGAGCAAGAAATGCGTGGGTTAGATACCTTTTTTTATTCTGACATTTTCTTTTTATATCAGTAATGCTGATGTAACTTAAAAAGACTCTCCTTGCTGCCCACTCACAAGGTGAGGCAGGTTTTGTTTTTCCTGTATAAATTGATAACTGACTGGGGACAATGATGAATTATTTGGTTTCTGTCTAAATAATGCAGGAAGACTGAAGGCATTGCCTTCTGTTTACTTGGCCATTATTGAATCCTAGACACACAGACATTTTTCTCTATCGGGAGGAATAAATTTCATAGCAACTCTCTTAATACACTGTAAGAAGTTTATATTTTATAACAGAGATGTCTCTTGTAAGCTCACAGGGGAAAGTGCTGTACTCTCAAATGCCATGAATCTTACTGTAATACCAAGGGTTTGCAGGTGTAGATATATGTGTACAGTGAGTGATCCTGTATAATAAAACCATAGTGTTGTAGATTTTAATACAATAGTAGCGAATAGGCCTGTGAGACATGGCGACTTGTAATCTTGTGTCTGGTTTCAGTTGGTGAGACTGATAGATAGGGCATACTATCATCTGGGCTTTTGGTAGTATATAACACAAATTCAACCTGAACTACCCACTGCAGCTATGTACTAATAGTCTGTAGACTATCCATTCTGCATGCACTTCACTCAGCTGTCACAGGGACCTGTCTTATTCAATGTTAAATGCCATAGTCAACAGGTGTGTCATTATGAGTGTACACTGTCTCAGATCGCCAGGAGCCTGCTATGTCTCAACCCCCCCCCCCCCCCCACATACACACACCCACTGCCAATCACATTATAATAGGTCTGTACCTCATCACGGGCCAGTGGTCAGCAAACCGGCCAGATCACTCCACCTCTCTGTAGAGGGGGAGCACAGTGCAAGTAGCTCTGTACATGTATGTTTTCACAGTCTTCCACAAAATTGTTTATATAATGAAAGGAGTAATTAAATTAATGTCTCATCACCGATAGCAGATACATATTCTGAGAAAGCATTATTTCAATGTAAACTAAAAGAGTTTACACAGAAAAGAATGTAGCAGTACCACAAGGTGACCTTACACTTCAACCTCCTCTGCTTTACAAAAATGCACATATGGCAACACACACTTTAGCACTGATTTCTCCATAGAGATCTTTAACAGTAAATACTTTTTTCAAAAACAGAAAATATGATCCAATTGTACCATAACCCACTGAGATGAAACCTGTACTACATATATATAGTAGTTTCAGAACGAACAATTCTAAAACAAAGGCAACAGAGATGCATTTCTGAATCTTAAAATGCTCTAATGCTAATCTGTCATAGGGCTCCAAATGATGAAATGTCTTATCTGCGAATAAAATCAAAAGTATGAGATATATTCTGAAAATTCCTTCACTGATAAGTAAAGTACACACACTGTTATTATTACATTAGAATAGTGGGCAGGAATAGTCCATAGCAGGGGAGCCACAAACAAAAATAGATTGCAAGGCCTCCCTATCCCTTACAGCGTGACGACTGTGAACTATACACTATTCTACTCATCTTACGAGTAGTACTCACTAGTCGCTGCGCTAATTACTCTGTATATAGTATGCCCTAGACCAGTCAATCACCCTATTGGCCCTTCAAAGGGTTTACCAAAATAGCCTTACATGTACTTTACCCCACTGGAGGCCAGAAGTATACCATATGTGTAGTATGTATAGTCTTATATTGCACACCTGAATCCAATATCTTCCCCAGAGCTTAATAATGAACTGCAATATGATAATAACCTAAACAGGTTCTAACATTGTGCCGCAATGATATTGTACAAGGTTACCTGAGAAGAAACTATGAACAACCAATAATACGCATACATGACACCATAACTGTGTCTAAATCTGAAATACAAGTCCCTGGTTGAAGCTAACATAGGCCTACCTGCCTTTAGGCTATTTCAGTGTTAAAACTGAATGACCATGAAATGGTGTGGGTGAGATGGTTCTCTACTTCTCTTACCCTCAATAGTGCCTCACTTCATTGGGACTGGAGACAGTTTTTTCTTCATTAGACATGCATGGTTTATAGTATCAATGCATGCATGGAGCACATACGTAAATGATATTATGGTGATGATTACCATGAACTGACCCCGATAGCAGAGTATATAGCAGTGTCTTTTATAACATACCTGTATATACAATACATTTGTTGTTGATTAACAGAACCCCTTGCGGTAATTCTACAATTAAAGTTTCTGTAATTTTACAGCAATAGTTGCTGGAACCTCATTTGCCATCAAAGGTTTCTGTAAATTTACAGTATATTTTATTGTTCATTTATAGGAGAATAGGACAACACATTTTGCTGTTAATTTACAGCATATGTTTCTGTAGAACTGATTGATCTTGCTGTATGATCACAGTGACTGTTACTGTATGATTACTCTGAATTGTTCTGTAAAATTACAGTGATTCACCTCCTGTAGATTTACAGCAAAAGGTACTGGAACCAAAGTTGCCAATGGATTTTGCTGTAAAAATAACCCTGCCTATTTCCTACAGGATGTGAAAGGTAAACAGCCATTGTATAAAATATTCAGTTATTACCAATGCGATTTTGCTTAGGTGAGACACAAATTGAATGAATGCAAAGGCCACCTTAGTACATATATGGTATCACATTTAATTACCTTCATGTTTCCCCGGCAGCATACCACACTTCCTGTGGCCTTGTAGGGCACAGCCCGATGAACGAATCAACATGTAATTCAAAATTATGTTTTGTGATAATCATGTTTTGTGATAATCATATTTTGTGATAATCATGTTTTGTGATAATCATGTTTTGCCTAATCACTCAAACTCTATAATGCAGGTTCATTCCAAAATAGAAGATCCCATAACACTCCCTGCATTTTATACAGAGTGTGCCTCTGTTAACCCTACACATAAGAGTTGGTGGGTGGCCGCACCTGTAATTATAGAGATTGATCAGTGATATGAGTGCTATAAGACATAACAACGTGTTGTTAATACATATACTTAGGGTTTGCTGTGTAGATCTAAGTGGGCTGCCCTGCACTATGTACATATACAGGAGCCCCTGCAGCCTGTCTAACATCCCGCTAACATCACAAATGTTTTAGTCACGTTTTGCTTATTGATCCACTGGATGATGGCCATATTGACTCGACACTCGTGTTAATGGGTGTAGCTATAGCTATCTACCTGTTCGCATAATACTCTAATTACTGAGATGATAATGTCTAGCCCTAGGAATCTAGTTTTAAGGGTCTGATATCATCATTAGGTGTAGACAGTTCCCTACTTAGTTGAAGTACCATGAGACTTAGATGTGAAGACTGACTTGAGCCGTATTTTCAAATGTTCCAGGAAATCTCACAAACCATAAAACTCTAAGGACTACATATTGATCAAATCCATGTTACAGTGGTGGTCTTTTTGTTTAGGCTGTACATTGGGGTAATGGTACAATGGTGCGGCTCTGACCAGCAGGCCATCAGTGCTAGCGCTGCATTCATGTACTCATGGCTGTCACTAGTCATGACGCCTAGTCATGGAGGTCATGGACAAGCTATATTAGAGACCTGATTATTCTTTGTCAATGCATTAGTTATTAGCATTGTCAGTTACACTATGGACTATGTAACACCCCGCCACCTGATGGTGGCATGTGGTACTGGTGACCATGGTGTATATAGTTATGGACAAATAGGTCACTATAGTAGGGGGAGGTTCATGCAAAACTTTTGCGGTGCTCAGCCTAAGAATCTGATCTTCGTTTTTGATTTTGAGTTCTCTACCCCCCACCCCTGTACGTGCCCTCCAAAGATAAAAAATCATATGAAACACACATGAAAACACTCAGGGGTGCTATATAAAATTACTCTGAACCAAAATGATGTATTTAGAGTGTTTCCAAAAATCCAAGATGGCCACCATAGAGCGAAAACAGTACTTTTAGGCCTATTACATGGCATATTACATGGAATAAAACATAATTACCTATCAAATACACACAGGGAACACTTTGGAATGGCATATAATACTAGTGAGCACACAAGGAGAAGTTTTTCTAATACTTTTGAAAAATCTAAGATGGCTTCTATGGGCTAAAAAAATCATTTCTACGACTATCGCATAGATTAAAACATCATTACAAATCAAAATCACGCAGGAAATACTTTGACAGGTATATGAAGTTAGTCTATACAAAGAAACAATATTTTTAATGATTTTGAAATCCAACATGCTCTCCATTAGTGGAAAAAAATTCAAGATGGCTGCCAAATAGGCAGAGTGCATATGAAGCGTTTTTATAAAGAATACCCTAACTAATTAAAGAAATGCATGGCTTTACCTTTGGGGGATAGGAAGAATTTGTCTACACAAAGCAGAGTTATTCTTAATGTTTCAAAATATTCAAGATGGCTGCCATTAGCAAAAACGATATAAAAAAGAAAAAGGAAAAAAAAATTGTTTGGCCAATGTAAGCATATAGTCAGTGGAACTTGAAAGGGACAATTTGTCATCCCTTATATTAGATTAGAGGGCATGGGTAGGCCTTGCCCTCTTAAAGCCATCAGATGAACCCCACAAACACATAAAATGCTCCCTCTTAGGGTTATATACTCCCAATATTTACAGATTCAGTGAATTTGTTTTATGTAATAGTCAGAAATGTTCAGTGAGTGGTCCAGTGAATTGGCATTTAATGTAATTTCATCATACTTATGTGAACAGTTACTATGCTGAAACTGGTTTAGAATATGGGGATGGATATTTCATAGAGGTCTGAGATGTGGAGGCCCTGTGTAACACAACTGAAGATTGCCATATTCATCATGAAATGCACAGGCTTTCTAAAGATTTACATCTCACAACTAGTAATGGATTATATGTCAATAAAAAGAAAGGAGCAGTGATGTGGGCATCACCATGAATTATAGTTATGCTTAACAAAAAGCTTTTAAGTTTAGTCCTAATGTGGTAAATGATCTAACTGAATAATCTGCATCTGTGTAAGCAGATTATTATGCTGCTTCAGATCATCTTATTGAGTAAACAAAGGCTATTGATAAGGATGCAGCCATCCATGGATGGTCTGTGATGAAGCCTTCTTGCTCCACTGTGCAGCTGTTGGGGTAGAGATGGGAGAGAACCTCCATATCCATCCCCCCCACTTGTTCCTATGTGCTGATGTAAGAATTCTGGAGGTCAGAGTGACATCAGGACTGAGGACAGGACATCTCCAACCATCTCCCTCATCCTTTATGTGACTGTAAAGGATGGGGAAATTTGAGGGAGGCCAGATGAGGTGTCTCCACCTCCCTGGTTCTCTCTGTAGACTACCTTAGGGGGAAGTCAATATAAAAGGAAAACCTGAATCCCAAATTAAGATTGGTTAATTCAATTTGAAATGTACACACTTATGCCATATTTCCCTCCTGAGTGTGTCACTCTACTCTGCATTTATAATTCTTGAGATTTATGAAAAATAAATCGGAGCTCCTTATAACAATATTTAAATAATAATAGGAATCCACTGCATTAAGACCTTGACAGTTGCATTCCTCCTACTAACTGTAAACTAACTGTAAACACCACCAAAGACTTTTTCAGTCTGCATCTAAGTTGTAATGGTGTTTTATTTTATCAAACAAGCCAAAATAAGATATTCCACTAATAGAGGCCATCGTGGATATTTCAAAAGTGCTTAGAATAACTTTCCTTGGTACCAACTAACTTTATATACCCCTCCAAAGAGTTTCCTTTATTTGTCTTATTTGAAATGATGTTTTAATCTATGTGATATGCCTGGAAATGCTTTTTTTTCAGCCTATGGCAGCCATCTTGGATTTATCAAAAATACATTTCTTTGGTGCTTACTAGTATTATGCTATTCTAAAGTGTTCCCTCTGTGTATTTGATAGGTCATTATGTTTTATTCTATGTACACCCTAATTACCTCATTTTGGTGCAGAGTAATCTTATATAGCACCCCTGGGTGTTTTCATGCATTTTTCCTATGATTTGGACCCTGTAGGATTAATAGATCGTCTATTCCCCTGAACCCCACGGGTTCCCTCAGAATAATTACAATTCTACTTCAACTTAGGAGTGGTAAGTCTCGTATGATTATAAAAATTAATTTGATATTTTCCGACTTTTTATCTTTGGAAGGCATGTACGGGGGGGGGGGTTGAGGTCTCAAAATCAAAAACGAAGGTCAGATTCTTGTTTCTCATGACGAGTACCATATTCTAGGCAGAGTACCGCATTTCTAACTTAATTTGACAAAATAACCTCCCCCCTAACTATAGTTACACTAAAGGAATAGAAATATTAATTAAGTGGTAAGGCTCTTGTTAATAACACAGAACAACTAGAATATCCCAAGTAGCAATGGAGCATTGGACAATGCTGGCCCATCATGTAGAATGGCCCAATGTTGGCATTTCTATGTTGGCATGAGGGAAGGCTTGACCGCTGGCCCTCAATTGGCGCAAGCTTGAACTAATGATAGTGACTTTATGTTGGTACAATATTGGCTCGTGATTTTGATATTCTAATAGGGTAGCTTCACCATAAGATGTCCGTTCTTTAAACAGACTGTCAATAAGGAATATGTAGTAGCTAATAACTCCTAGACTAATAGCTACTCAAAATTCCCGAAGGTACTGGATGAAAGAGCGATGTTTGGGCATTAGTACCTGTCACATTTCTGAAATCCATGTTTATAATATTCTTTACACTTTCAACCATATTTTAAGAACATTCCAGTTGGTCTACTTTCACCTTTGCACATTGAGCCGTCCATGTGGTACCAAGCCTTTTAATAACGCCCTTTTCATAGAATCATCAATTCAAAACTGAATAGGTGTCTTCTATTTATATCAAATAATATACACAGGTCAGGTCGTCAGAAAGTGTAAGATTTTGCCCTTGAAGGCCCTTAAAAATTAATTTTCTAATAGCTTTATATAACCCTAACAAATTTGTGAAGGGACATCCCCTCAGCTCAGGAAACCAAAAAATACCGACTTAGGACATCCGGTTCCATTTTTATTGCTTGTTTTGTGTCATGTAACGTCCGGTACCAAAATGATGAAATACGTAGGTAATTAAAGTTGCTGTCAGTAATATAGAATACCCCATTTTGCATAGCAAACACATGCAATAGCAAGACCAATATGTCTATTATTGACTTCAATTATGAAATGGAACAAAATTTGAGTTATGTATGCACAGTAGACTGCCTCTTACATGATAATAAAAGTACCAGACGTTACGTAACGTCCGGTACTTTTATCAGAATTATTTGACATAAGCTGATCTTACAGGGAGACAAATGCTGATAGACACATAATGTTTTCACCAAAGTAGGGGATAATAGGTCACTTTATATAGGTAATAACAAAAATGCTGAAGCTTTATTTTTTCCATGTAATATAACTGATTTAGATTTAGGTACCGGACGTTACAAATTACAGATTTCCATTTTCAAAGACACATGATGAAAAATGCCCATTCCGTAACATGTCCAAACCTCATGGAAATGATACCTATGATCATATACAATATAAAAAATAACTTTGGGATACTCCAGATGTTCTTTATTCAATACAGGACACTTGTAAAAAATACAAAAAGGAAAAAAAGGAACAAATTTGGCCATTATTTTCACTTTGGCACGCTACAAGTCTTAGATTTTTTGATGCATGATCACAAATTTACATCTTTCTGATAGCCCTAAGTGTCCTCTATCAAAAGAGTCTATGTAAGACAAGATTGGTTCACAACTTCTTTCTCCAGAGCCATTAGAGTCCAAAATGACCCCAAAAACACAAAATCTACTGCTTTCTGGCGACCTGACCATGCATCATGAATGTATGCTCTTCAGTGGTTCAAGTAGCATACCGACGTTGCAGGTGTTTGGGTGGGCACTAGTACCATTCAGGCCGGGCACACAGGTATGCTCTTGACTGTAGCCACCAGCTCTGGCCAAATTAATATGCTTTCTAACGAGACTTGCAGCTTTTAGGATGCAGCAGCCCCTCTATTCACGGGGGGGGGTCTCCACACCTGTAGGGGTGAAGATTCTACACTTGGAGGTGTGATGAGTGATAGCCTACACTAAACATATCTTTGAAGCTGTAATTATATATTCTTAAGCCACTATAAGCTACTTTATGAGTTCTAATAGTACTGATATGTGAGGGTATGATGTAACTGCACCCTAAAACCAGTGTAAGGGTACATGCTGGTAACCAGCTTCAGCTAGACATGATAGCGCCACCTCCAACCCGCTAAGAATTGTTCAGACAATGTTATTCCCACGGATGTTGTAAATCTCATCAAAATAGAAGTGGTATTCATAACCCTGCATTATAGAGACAATGTTTTAGCTGTACTTGAATACAACTTCAATATTGACTATGATAATCCATTCCTTAACTTTATTATCACACTCTTGGTATCAAAATAGTTCCTCTACATAGTAATAACAGTAGCATTTCAGTAAAGGTTGAAATGTATGCATCAGAGCATTATCCAGTGAAAATTTCTACTCTAAACAATTCTGGTCATGAATGTACAGAGCCCCTAATAGGACATACCAAAAATAAAATTTCCACAGAAAAAGATTCTTACGGATACTGAACAATTCTTGCGGAAACTGCACTGCTAAAAATAATTTTCTTACAATCTTAAAAAATCTTGCCTGATGGACAAAACGACTAGTTTTAAGATTTTTTATTTTCCTAAAACTGGTAGTTTTATCTGCCAGGTAAGATTATTTTTCTTACTTTCTTATATCAAGAAAATATATTTTGCTGTGTGACAATATTGCGGATACTGAACAATTCTTGCAGACACTGAACAATTCTTGTGGATACAGGAATATTCATGCGGGTACAGGAACAATTATTCCAGGTAGGGAAAATATTCTGGTGGCTGCAAAAAGAATTTTTGTGGATACAGGAACAATTCATGTGGGCACAGGAACATTCTTGTACATACAGGAACAATCCTGACTGGTACAAGAAAGATTTTTCTGGCAGGTGAATACATACTTCTAGCACCCACAAGGATAATTGTAGCACCTACAATAATTCTTTGTGTACTTGTGACAACAGTTCTGTACCCGCAGGAATGTTCCTGTACCTGCAAAAATACCCCCGTACCTGCAATAATGCCCCTGTACCTGCAAGAATGTCCCTATACCCGCAGGAATCCTCCCGTACCTGCAGGAATCCTCCTGTATCTGCAGGAATTCTCCTGTCCCTGCAGGAATATTTTTTACATGAAAAAATCTTTTTGGTATGTCCTATTAGGGGCTCCGTATTAATCTCCTGATGTAACCCTACATAATCAATGGTTTCATTTCAATTAAATACATGAATATGAGGAGTCGTTGGCTCAAGGTGACATGGGGGAATTCTCATGGTGAAATTGGTATGTCCTAAGAAATAAGTCATAAACAGAAACTTTTAACATTTCTCTACTTTTGCTTATGTTATCATTTTGCCACGGTATTTATCTATGCCTAGAGTCAAAATATACTACATTTGTATATGCAAGCAATTGTGCAAGCATGCCAAGCTGGAGAATTCTGATGAAATTATCATCAGTTGACCAATCATGGTTAAAAAAACTGTCAAACATGGGAACTTTAGACTATTATCATACAATGACAATTACTGAATATATCCCCGGACAACATTCCATATAATATGATAAAAGGGATACAATTTTGTGGGCCTAACATAGTCCATGACTTAGGAATAGCAGTTAGTCAACTACAACTGCACGGTATCCTGGCAATCCTTATCATGGTGCTACACTGGTCTCATGGATAAGAAGCCTATGGTAAACAGTTAATACTGTAATACCCCGCGTATAACACGCACTCTGCTTATGGATCTGCTAGAAAAATATGAAATAAAATAACATTTGTCCTCATCAATGGATTTCCAAGATTCAAAATCCTATGGGTAGCGAAGATGGCCCCCAATGGCCAAAAACGACCTTTAAATCTATGGTCATGGGAAGCTTCTTCTTCTTCAATTTTTGCTCATCCTATAAGGCGCAATATCCTCGCGTATAAGACGTGCCTTCTACGTCCAGTGCAGTCCACTGTAGGCGGTAGAGCTGTGATGGGAATAGTATGAGTCTTGAGAAGCATGGGTCCCCGGGGGCAGAGTTATGGCTGAAGTTCCTATGATTGGTTGGCCACTATCTGCCAATCATAAAGAAATGAAAATAAATCAATATAGTATAACCCTGACATCTCAAGGGGTTGGGGTGCAGAGAAATCGTTTAGCCTAACTATAAAGTGGCTATACCCTTGGAATCAATCTCATTTTGAGGTTGAATCTTTAGTGTAGTTAAGGGCTGTAATCAACTCATCATCCCCATGGAAAAAGTAGTATAAATATTTATCCCACCCGATATGTAATTTAGATGGAATATCAAGCCATTGGGTATCACCTCTAATACCCGATGTCAAGGTTTACCTGATGTTTACTAGCCAAGAAAATTGTCATCACCTGTCACCATGATTGGTGATCCATGGTGATAGGTACTTGTATAAATTGGGCGTCGCTCTCTTGCGTAGGTCCCGGTTTTGTTATGCTCTCTCTCAGAGCCTCCAGATACCCTTTCTGAGTCTGAGGGCCCTCCTGTCCTTAATATTTGGACTAGAGGGGTGGTTGGGGTCTTGTTTTCACCACAAAAGAATGGTGATCAATCTGAATATAATCATACTTAAGGATGGATAGGAACTATCCACTTGTTGATGGTATGAGCACTCAAGTAATAGGACATATGATGAAATAATGTGAGTTGGAGAAAGTTGGACACCTCTGGGTACTGGATATTTTGTTCTTGATTAACCCTGGGAAGGGCTATACTGTAGATCAAGCAGGGATATTCCCCATAGAGACCTGAAATACTCATGTATTCTGCTGGTGAATGCATATGAGTGGGCCACTGTGAGGGTAAACATTGACTGCACTGCCTGCCTGTGCAGTAGGCTGTGATCACAGTGGCTGATCCAGCTCAACTTTGGACAGCTGTGGATTTCTCTGGATCTTTATAAGATAGGAAGATGATTCAAACAGATATGAAAAGGTGTCAAATGAATATGTATGGCCACATTGATCCTATAGATTTTTAACCATTTTCAAAATATTATGCAAGTGCCTACCAATGGTGAGTGTTTTTTGAGTGATCACATATGTCACTAGATAAAACCCACTGTCGTGATCATGCATAGCATGGGCAATTATCAGCGCATTTGCCAAGAATTTTCCTACCCACCACATGACTGTCCTCTACACTCTCACTCAGCATGACAACCCTTCACCATTGTTGACGAAATGATCCTCCCTTACTGTGCTATCTTTTGTCAATCAAAGTTAACCACAGGGTATAATTATGGAAGCCTATGCCTAGAGAGTGAGGGTATAGGTGTTCTATTTATAGAGAAGGGGTGACACTCTTGTGGCATGGTCATCTCTGCATTGCAGGGGTGTTCAATACACCCCTGGAATGCACATGGTGTGTATCCAGGTACCCCCTTGCAGTAGTTGAGGTATGTCAATTGTGTGCCTCTGGCATAGTCTATTGAACACCCCTTGTAGTCTCTCTTAATCTCTGTGTCAACATTGTGGGGTTCTGAAAGCACATGGCGGATTTGCATAGGGTCACTGATCAGTGGTATTTATGGTAGTTGTTAATTTCAAGTAGGCCTACTCATGCCCTGTGAGTGTGACAGCACTCTGATAGGCCCAACACTAAGACTTAATGTAGGCCTATTCTGACTTGCAGGCACACCTCAGGTGATACCATACTATGTTCTTGTTTAGTTAGAGAAGAAGAAAAAAGAATACATCTATACAAGAATACAAAAAGAAATTACACTTTATTCATAGAGGATGTATGAGAACCTAAAAGATTAGGGCGATTACCTACATGGCTGGGTGCCGCGAAAACCGCCCCCATAGAGCCCTGCAGTAGTACACACAGCCACACCTGGCCAGTAGGGGAGGGAGGGGCATGGTTTATAATTGTAAATCCGTGCCTTGTGGCACTTTTACCATTATTTCTGATGCCTTGAGGACATAGGGGGAGATTGGTCTACATTTGAGGCTATCCTATTTTCTCTATCTTTATTAGAAGTGGTAGTGCTTGCACCCTGGATGACTGAGCAGCTCACACTGACATGAAAAAAATAAAATGATTATAATGAAGGTAGGTACATCTGAAAGCTTAATTTCTTACCCCCAAAATATGTAATTATGTGTTAGATTGTATTCTCAGTAGTTTTGAACGGATTTTAGGTTAGGTAAGGGAAATCTATGCCTAAATCACTGATTTTCATGATAAATTCAATGTTATCATGTCATCATGTCACCAGGATGCTGTCGATTTGTCAGAACTATATTAGAAAATAGTTGAGGATTGTAATCTACCTCAAACTGTGCATTGATAATAGTTATTTATAACAATATATAGACTATTTACCTGCACTACTCAGGGCAGTGAAAACAGCACTCATAGAGCCTGTACTAGTACTGTGGAGTAGGGGACTGTGTGTGTTAGGTGACCACTTTCAGGCTGCAGTTTGTATGGGGAATTTTTCACAGAAAACAACTGACTTTGCCTCACATTTCCCTTAATAGCTAAATAACCATAAGATATATTAACATGGGGTTTGCTGCATTGTTCATCTGACATATTTCCCCTTTAATTGAGGGGCTTTAATCTTTTGTCAGACGATTATTTCTATAAGGGGGTAAACACCCTAAAAAAGATGCATATTATTAAGGCTAGATATTATTCAATGTGACTGCAGTAATATGGTCCCTTATAACATAGACAAACCCCCAAACAACATCAATAAATGGCTAACCACCATGTGTCATACCTTTAACCCTATGGTGCCCAATCGTGCCAATTGGCGCGTTTGTGGCCCATAAAACACCTACCTGGATATATATAATCACTCAGGAACTTCTGCTTGGTAAATTTTCAAAGTTAAACCACCGATAGAAAGGGTATCACCTCACGAGTTCAGTGACACTACCAGTGTCACTGAGCAAGCATTATTGGAAGTCTTTTGGGTTCCAAATTGAAATATTGGGGATCGAAAAATCACCACTATCAAAATCATTACCATTTTAGGGTGAAATGAGAGGGGGGGGCTGTCAAGAGCAGGATTCCCAATAATATTATAATAAGGCTGAGGATAAGAAAAATATTAGCAAAGACAGGCAATATAATGGTTTACCATCTCACCCTAACTTTTGCAGGAGATCCTGAACATGTTTTCAATGTCATTCTATTCCTACTACAGAAAGCTCCCATATCGATATCAAAAGAAATCAGTATATTCCCAAATTACAAGACTTTGCTAAAAAACGACTCAGCCCTATGAACACCAGAGCAATCTACTTACATCATCAAATAGAATGTATATATATTGCCATAGCTCCCAAAAAATATATTTTGATGTTTATGATTATAAGAAATGTCCACCCAGAGAACATTCAGATAAGTAATCTGAACTGTATTTATGAAAAACAATAGTCAAACGATATTATCATTTCTATCAGATTCAAAGCAGCCATATAGGAAATAGCTAGAAGTAGCCTAATAATCCTAGGCACAAAAAGGTTAAGAGCTACAACACACTGTCTCCCCCACAAGTTTAGTCCATCGAGCTTGTGCTGCTGTGTGCTGCCTCGCCATAGCAGACCCTGGGATTAGGCTGTGTCTGTTCGTCCCAAAGCCCCCATACCTCTAGCATATCACAGCTGGTGGACACCACTATAGGCATACTATTGTACAACATCACCTAATACCCCCCCCCCTGTCCCCCACACACACAGAAAAAAAAGGAACTAACTATCTTAGTCAGATTTTAGTCGAACAGGCCAACTTTTGCAGCCAAGTCGTCCGGACGTTTCCTCGGATTTTATGACTAACCATTAAGACAATGTCCCAACTTGCCTGAGTTTTGACTAAGTTCCTTTGGACATTTAAGAGGCCTTCTAACTGCCATTCATGAATTATATATAAATCCTGGTGCAAGGTTAACATGGGGTTTAAACCAAAAATTACTACTAAACGAGCCATTTCTAAGCCAATGTGGCATCTTCTAGCTCAGGGTGTGGCTTATAAGTAAGGTGTTATGATAATTCCTTAGATTTTATTCAAATGGCTAGTTTAAGGATCCACAACAGAGCCCTGCCATTTAAGAAGCAAGTTCAATGCCTCATTGTAAATTCTTTTAAAACCAATGAGCTAGATTGCTCTGGGTTTATTAGGACATCACAGGTCCAACAATGTGGATATATGAGTATATTGAATATCCACAAAAAAGGTGTTTGTGTATTTCTCATTTGTTCCTTCAATACCTTATTAATCTATAAGCTGTATTTTGTGAAAAATTATACCAGGTTGGACTGTAAAGTCTTACTGTGTTGATTGTCATTGAAAACCACTGCTATTTAGACATTTATAGACCTTTCCATGGTATGGACCTACCAGAAAAGTCCTCATACAAACCACACTGCCACCTGGTGTGAAGAAGATAATTATCTCTTTGACAAAATGACTACCCCTTAGACAAAGTGACTAATTTTCTCCCTTAGCTTAGTCAAGTCAACTTGCCCGAATAGGTTAATCAATGTTACTAATATTGTTAGACATTGTTAGTAATATGTTAGTCATTTTGTCCAATTAGGCATTTTGCCTAACTTAACTTAGACTTGACTAACTCAGATTTTTTTCTGTGCACACACATCTCAGTATCCATCTTTGAGGTTTGCCTGAACTGGGGTATGAGTAGTAGTCTGTGCCCTTGTTCATGAATCTGTACGATTTTTTGTTGTGCAATTGAAACATACTATTGTAATTGTAGGGGAGACAGGGGGAACTAGGACAAAGGAGAACTGGGACACCCCCCTGTTATAGACCTACCAAGAGGTTTAGTGAAAATCTAACTAATTGATAATGAAGTTATACTTTATGGGAAAACAATTCTGCTATTTAAACATCAAGAATTATAACAGAATATATTATTTTACCCTAAAAAAGATTTTTTTCGAGTGTCTGGCGATTATTATTTCAAAGGGTTCCCAAATGACAACAGTCAATTTTGATAGTGCCAAATGCGTATTAAAAACTTTTCAATATAATCAGTTATCCAGAATTACTTTTTCAGAATATATGAATATTTTTCTTAAAAAGGCCAAGCTGGTGAGAACTGGGACGCACCCAGGTGACAGGAAGCCTATCAGTCAAAATAAGAACCTGGAGGTTCTCCAAAAGAAGTTACAGCATCACAAGGTTAGAAAACTGGGTAAGAAGCCATGACATGTTCATCTCATTTAATGTGGTATTTGATGGTGTCCCAGTTCTCCAACAATTGCTCTATTTCTACATTGATAATAATGCACACCTTGATAAAGATATCATAAAAGTATCTTAATCTTGTAACTATACATCAAAATGATTTCTAGCATCTTGTCAGCAGTCTTAAACATCATAGAAATTACAGGAATTCAATAATTTGATTAATTTGTGATAACTTTACAACATGTTTTATTGGTCCATCCCAGTTGTCATTAGGTTGTGTCCCAGTTCTCCCTAGTGGTGTCTCAGTTCTCACCAAATTTAATCAAAATTAAAGCAAGCTCTATCTAAGAATTGATGATAGTTAGGAAATGTCTGAATAGTCCATATTGTAGGCCTACTATCAATCCTTCTTCTGGAAGAGAATTACTTTGGATGTTGTTCTTATTGTAGGAATGATGAACACAAATATTGTGACTTAAAAATATTGCCCCAGTTTTCCCAGGTCTCCCCTACAAGTCTTACAATTGTAATCCTAGAAAACTTCAATGAGGGCCGAATTGTTAATCGTTCTGAAATCGACCCCAGAAGGTCGCTCTATTGAGCCCCAAGTCAAAATTGGGGGAGCTATGGTAATGGCAAGGTGTGATATACACGTAGAAATGTATTTGTTGTGGTACTCCATATAGGGAGGACTCCCATATAGGAAGGACTCCCATAAAGAACTCAAATCTGTCAAAAGCATATACATGTATGTCCTTTTCATTTTATGGCACCTTTGTGGCATCCGTATTGTCAAACAACATGCATCATATTAAAACTATGGCCAATCAGCAATAATCGCTAATTTCCTATCCACCCAATCAGGGAATATAAAGATTTATGTATGGGTGTGCTTTGATAGGAGCCATCACACATTGTCCCTGACCATGCCTCTGAAAGGACTGACATCATGATTTGTGTGGCAATGATTGATTTCAGATTGCCTCAACTGCTCAACAATGGTTTAGATCTAGTCGTTTGAATATTTCATTTGGACATGGGAAGCCAGATATGATATTGGTGACGAACAGCTAGGATGGCCAATAAAGAAAAGATACATTAGAATTCTAAAGCTTAGTCCTCTTTGCATTGAAAAATTATTATGTGCATTGTATACTTCTCTCATTTTTTCCCTTGAATTGATGAGCATTCTCCCTGCGGGCTGGGCTTCTCTGTTTCCTGATTGCTCTGCTCTCCCCTGGCTCGTGTACTGCAGGGGCAGATCCAGGAATTTCAGAAGGGGGGGGCGTGATTTGGGGCCTTGACATCAGGGGGGGGGGGCAAGTGCAGCACTCTGATGTCACAAGCGAAGCATAGCGATATAATTTGAGGGGGGGGGGTCTTGGGGCATCCCCCCTCAAAGTTTCCGAAATCTAGAGGGGAAATGGTGCATTCTTGTGGATTCTGAGGGCTCTCCTGACTAAACTATGTACTGCTATAACTAAGGCATTTCCGCCTCTAGATTTTAGAAATTTCCTTTGGGGGCATGCCCCCTAACAGTTTTGAAATGTAGAGAGGAAATATTGAGTTCTGGTGGCTTTTGAGGGCTCCCTGAATTAGTTATCTGCAGCTAGACGTAAGGCTTTTGCCCATTTAGATTTCTGAGGGCTCTCCTAACTAAATTGTCTACAGCAATAAGTAAGGCTTTTCCCCCTTTAGATTTCAAAAATGTCCCTTAGGAAAGAACTTATAAATGTTAAAGAGAAATATTTCATTCTGGTGGATTCCTAGAGTTCCACAGCTATATATAAAGCTTTTGTAGAAGGTGGATAGTAATTTAGACACATTTTAACTGTGGGTCTGTCTGTTTCTTATTTTCTCAGCATTCCCCAGTCATTTTTCTAATAACTGTTATCTCATTTCTAAATGATCACAATAAAGAGTATTTCTCAAATGGATTTCATCCAATGATTAATAGAAGAGAAAGTGCTATATTATCCTGAGTATATTTTCTAAATAAACTTTTGTTTATTGGCATTTCTGGTGTAACATGAAAAACCTAGGTATGAATATGACTATAAGTCTTGAATCATGTACAAATGTATGCCCATACCTTTAAAAGCCATTTCTATCTATTTCAATTAAGAATGAATGCCACATCAGGGGACCTCTGGTCATCATCCTAAGGCTATTTGATAAAACTAGATTTTCTCTTCAAAGCACATATAGAAATACAGTACATGTACTTACAAATCATTTCCGATCAATGATACAACTGTGGTATTCAAACACACATGTAATAATCATTTAAACCAATTTGAAAATACCCTGTGTCTCGTGAATTTGTTTGTAAAAAAAGTAGGAAAAGATACCAGGGGCCTTTTTCTGTTCTGAAAACGAAGATTCTATATAATCTTTAGATGTCTCAAGATTATAAAACGAATTTGTTTGATCTTAAAAGAGTAGGCCTTTCTGAATGGATTCCCGTCTGACACTCTTTAGAGAATTCTAAATGAAGAAATGGTTTATACAAAACAGAAATAGATTACAAAAGATTATTTGAAATAATCTTGAACCTCAAATAATCTAGAAGTTTTCTTTGAGAATTTTTGTGCAATGAAATTTGTACCAAATTGTATATAATTGATGGGGATATACCCCTGTGAGTAGCAAAAATGGAACTTGGTGGTTTGGGCCCCTATGGAGTTTCAACGCTTAAGAAAGATAATTGCTACCTCTGGCGTGAAAATTGTCCTCGTTTGACCTTACAGCCATGGTGGACACGCTTGGGTTAGTGGAGCATTAGTACCCCTCTCCCACCTAAATTTGTCTGACCCCGCAGCCCAGGCTGTCATGGGTCTATAAGGACACTATAGAGTTCAGGTGTCTGGACCCTATACATACACTGAATTATTATTGTTAATTAATCCGGCAATATACAGGACCGGGTCACACACAGTTCAGCACTTGATATAGGGTAATAAACATGACAATAAAATGATAAGTTATCTATGCTATTTCATCTAAACATCCTTCCACTTCATAAATAGGGTCGTATAGCGGTAAGCGGTGTATACTGTACACTACATAAAGACTGATTTTATAGTGATATTCACTCAGGGTATCAGCATCATAATGGAGATACTGAAGAGTCTAGGAATTCTCATTATTTTATGTATAGGAAGTCACAGCGATGTTAATGTGGAGACATGTGGAGTTCCTGACAACTGCCTCTGTTCTGATAATAGCTGGGTAGTTTTATGTGATGGACCTAATATCGAGTTTCTACCTATTTTCCCAACAGAATCCCGAGTCGCAAGACTACTCATTATTTAGAACACATCAATTAGGTCTTTGAACACTCTAGATCTTGATGTATGGACTGCTCTACATGAATTACACATTTCTGGTAATATGAACATTCATTGTCATATGGAGAGAGCGCGACTCCTAGATAAATGTGATAGAATGAATATCACATTAATCATGAATTGTGGTGATACCACTTTATCAGCGTCTGCAGTAATAACCACTGAGAACCCAAGTGAAATTACAGTCAGCACTACAGAGTTAAAGGAGCGTGGCACAACAGGTACTAATGAAACTTTCACCCATGATAATGATACTACCCTGATGCCAACCACTCAGGACCCCATTCCACCCAGGCAGGGTGGTGTGTTTGTAGGTCTTATCATAGCCATTATATCTGCTTCCGCAGTCATAGTGATTATTGGTGCTTTGCTTGTGTTTGGATGTCTGGTCTACATGAGAAGGAGGAGAAGGCATACCCCGAATATCATTTATAATGATATATACCGTATGACTGAAACATCTTTTGCTTAGAAGTGAGTATTGCTGCTGCTACATGAGTGACATGACTTCTCTTGTGGATCATGAGGTTGTTCAAGCAGATCAGTTTCTACTTAGAAGATCATGCACTATGTGTATATCAGGACCTTCACGATCTGGGAAAACAACATTTATAAGGAATCTTCTCATGAATATTAAGGACATGTACGCTGACAATGATGTACCGACTTCTATATTATACTGTTATACAGTGGAGCAGCCTATGTATCTTGAAATCAAGGAAAAATTACCTAATGTTAATTTTCATAAAGGACTACCGACAAAGGAATCTATTCAGGGTCTAGGTAGTCAGGGACATAGAATGATTATTTTAGATGATATGATTACTCGTGTTCAAAAATCTGAAGACATGCTGGAACTGTTTTTAGTTGAATCACATCACCTAGATATCAGTGTTGTTTATTTAACTCAGAACATATTTCATAAAGGTGGGTATAACAGAACTATGAGTTTAAATACCCAGTATATGGTTCTGTTTAAAAATCCTAGAGTTAGTAGTCAGATTGCCTATCTGGCACGTCAGGTATTCCCTCAAGCACCCCAAACACTTCTAGAGGCATACAACGATGCTACAGGAAGTGTGAGATATGGGTATTTATTTATAGATCTTACTCAGGAATGTGAAGAGAATATGCGCCTACGTGCATGTGTCACACCTGATCTACACACCATAGTATACGCACCCTTAAGGTAAGCTTTCCTGTGGGTATAACTGATCATTTCAAAAACAATTTGATTACGATATAATGTCCTCAGATAAAATAGAGAAAAACAAGTCATTTCTTAGATTTATAGCTAATTCTACTAAAAAACAGAGACAGAGTCTCTTAAGAATAGCTACTAAAGATCAGGTCATAGCTATATGTGAAATTATTTTAAACACTCTAGCCGGTAATATTAGTTTATCTCCTAGTGAGTTAAAAAGAGTAGCGGTGTACAAAAAAGATTTGAGACGTTTAGGGTGTAGATCAAGAACCTCATGGAAAATTAGACGTGCTTTGTTTGCTAAAGTAGGTAAAATAATATCTTTTCTCATAGGAAAAGTTCTGAAACAATGAAACACACGGAAAAATTTGTTCTTGTACCTTTTTCTGAATATAATAAAAAAGAATCACTAGGTTCTGAAGGTGAAGTGACTCAGGAAGTACCCCAGGAGTCATCATGTAAAGAAAATGGACTTTCAGAACATGATAATCGTGAAGAGGTCGTAGCTAATCAGAATAAGTCAAACCCTCAAGAACAGAGCAGCTCTGATGAGAATTTTACAATTGATGATTTTCTGTCTTATCTAAAAAGGTGTGAGGAGAGCTCCCCAAGTATTGAGGGTGGTGCATCTAATACAACATTGACTATTAATACATCATCCATAGATCCTGAGACTAAGAAGCTTAAAAGGTCCTGGCTTATGTTGTAGATGTCTCGATATAGGAAATCAGGACGGGGTAAAAAGAAAAAGGGGTGGGAGATACAGCAGGCTAAGACTGACTATTATAACCCTTCTAAACCCGGTAGTTTTAGCAGTGTGAAAAAAACAGTTTTTCATGATGGACCTAATTCTAAATCAAAGAAATCAAAAAAAGTTTTGAGAGAAAAGTTTAAAAAATGGTTAGAAGAGCAGGAGACTCATTTAAGATTTTCACCAACTAAAAAAGTCCAGATACATTCTAGGATTATTTCACCTAGAATAAATTATATGTGGGATGCTGATTTAATGGATATGCATTCATTGTATCGTTATAACAATGGTCAAAGATTTGTACTGCTTTGTATCGATATTTTCTCCCGTCAAATATATACAGAGAGCTTGAAGAGCAAGAACGCTGAGGACGTTAGCATAGGATTCACTAAAGTCTTTGCTAAAGCTGTTCCTCGGGTTTTACGTACAGATGCCGGTAAGGAGTTTACCGCTCACAAGGTTCAGGATTTGTTCAAAAAACACGAGATAAAACATTACATAGCTTACAACGAGGGTAAAGCTTCATATGCTGAGCGCTGCATAAGAACTGTCAAGGGTAGGATAGCCAAGTATCTTTTCAGTAAGAAGACCTACAAGTGGATAGATGTACTTCCTAAAGTGACTGACTCTTATAACAATACTGTGCACTCTAGTATAGGTGTTGAACCAGCTAACGTGACGAACTCAAATACAAAACAGATATTTGATTACCAATACAATCGTGTTACTAGTAAGGATATAAGAGATAGTCTCAAGAAAGAAAAGATTAGAGTTCAGGGTAGAAGATTTAAAGTTGGTGAGCAGGTACGCCTTGCTGTCAAAAAAGAACCTTTCACTAAAGATTATGAACCTAAGTGGACTGAGGAGGTGTTTGAAGTTACACAGGCCTCTATAAGAGATGGTATACCGGTATATAATTTAAAAGATCTTAAAGGTGAGGAGTTGAAAGGGTCATTCTATGGTGTTGAGTTACAAGGAGCCACACATGATGTAAATAAACATTATGATGTAGATCAGGTGTTGAAAGAGAGAACCATGAATGGTGTCAAGCAGTATTTTGTTAGCTTTAAAAATTATCCAGCCAAATTTAATGAGTGGATTCCTGCTAAGAACATAAAAGATTTAAAATGAAAGGGTTTTATCTACATCTCAATAAGAAAGATGACCAAATATTATATCCTGATAATAACGGAGGACTGTTCACTATAACACTACCCGAACGTATAACATTACAAAGAGGCAAGTGGTATTGTGGTCTGGTAGAATGCTGTATGGAAGTGTACACTGAGGAGAGTAAGTCGTATTATATATGTTCCGATATTGCTGCTCTGCAGAGTGTAGGGAGAGTGGGACTTCCTGTACTGAGAATGATTACCCCGTCATTTATTACTTTCTCTTCAGGGGGGTCAGTACCTCCTCCAGGGTATAAATCATATCCTAAGGTGTGTGAGAAATGTCTAAAGTGTATCAATTGCTCTCATCCTATACCAACAGATACTGATGGAACTCACACATTCATAGAAAATTATGAATTCAAACACATTATCTATACTCCAGTTAGATTTGCTGAATTTGAGAAGATAACAATTTTCCTAAAAGAAGATAACAAAAACATAAAGGTCACTTCAGCAGGAATTGTCACATGTGTTCTCCATTTTATTCCAGATTTATGAGAAATGGCTATAAAAGATCATATTCATAGCATATTATCTAATAGAAAAGCTGCTGATAAATCACAAAATGGTGGTATTAAACGTAATTCTAGGAAAAATTCTGGTAAAATTATAATTTTAAGAGCAGCCAAAACTCATCAGGTTGAGGTACCACCTGTATCAAAACCACCACTTCTGACTGAGCATGAGGTCACAGTAAAACAGGTTAAATCAGAGTCAAAAGAAACCGACCCACCCAAACATGACCCAAGTAAGGGGTCAAATGAGTCAAACCCTGATCCACGTGACGCTGGGGTTGTCAGTACACCAAAGACTGAATACCCCCCAGTGCACAGAATTAGAAGAGAGAAGGCAACACCCCGGAAAAGACCTACACGTGAGGAGGGGACTGGCAGTCAAAGACCTAAAGTTCACAAGAGGAAAAAACATTCTGATATTTTTAGTTAGCTCTCTCATTACTTACATATATAGATATATTTACATACAACCATACAATATAATGGTATCCATCGCTGAACGTTTGAGGAGAATGTTACGGGGTCGTACCCAGGAGAAAAACATTAGACGTTGCAATAGTGATTTTATATGGCATGATTTTCAAGGCTATATGAGACCTTCCTCATGCTCTGTGAACCCTCCACCCTCACCTCCACTAATTCCACCACCCTCCCCTCCAGCAAGGGATTGTGAGAAGTTGAACATTGAGGGTGTTCATACAGGGGTGGGGGATGAGTCTACTGTGGAGAATGACTGTGCTACCTCATCATGTAAACCCCCCCGCCCCCAGGACACGTCTAAAACATCGAATGCACCTACCCAGACAACACCCACTAAGCATTGTTGTCGCCAGGGTACTACATGCATACCATATATTGAGAGGACCAGAATCCATGTTGAGTTCTTCTCTGCAGAAACTGAGGACACCTGCGATGAGGCGCTTTTCCTAGAGATAGACACAGAACTTCAGGACTCCACAAGCACCACACACAGGGCATCTGATAATACACAGTCTACATCTCATCCAGACCCTAAGTACTCAGGCCGTGAATCACCACCACAATCCACTCCACATCCAGACCCTAAGTACTCTACTCTGAAATCACATCATCACGACCCTACCAGTAGCCCACCTCCAAGCGACCCCGACACCAGTGATACCAGTGCTGCATCTCAAGTCGATAGCTGTTATTATACATGCAGTTCATGTGACACTCATTCTGACGTCTCATCAGGGAGTTTTCACATGCATGAAGGAAGTCCAAAAACTAATGCTACATTTAATGTTAAAACTCGTTCTCATTCACCCGTAACCGCTGGGTTCTCATCAGTCATTCCAGACTATCTCACAGCTCTATCCGGACCTTAAACTCCACAGAGCGTTACTGGTGAGTGGTGAAGGTTGTGTATTTCCCATCTAGACATAGAGTTAAGGAAATTGAGTGTCATCATCAGCATCCCTTCAAATACAAGAACTTTACTGGAGGGTGTCAGCTGACCACAGACCCCCACAGCATTTCGATAATAAAGGACGTCCCTAAGTGTGGAAACCCAAGGTGTTGATTTAGATAAATTATAAATTGAAGAGACTCAGTTCAGACTGTTTTTGATTATTAATATACACAGATATTACCATGGCTTATGAAGTATCGAAAGTTGATGATCGCAGTAGTGTTGGTATAGGAGAGAGCATGGACTTATTCTCAATGCCCACAGTCGATGTGGGTGTAGGGAAAGTCAGGTATGTAGAGTATAAACCTTTAAATCAACTTAATCAGGATGTTGGATTGGAATTTGAAATACCTAACACGGGTAATAGATACATTGATTTTAGACGTACATATCTTGTTGTAAAATGTCGAATTAGAAAGTCTGATAATACTGATATACCAGCTGGAACTGGTGGTACTACTCTTGGTGATTTTGGTCCTGTTAATAATTTTCTTCATTCTATTTTCTCTCAAGTAGATATTTATCTTCAGAAGCAATTGCTGACTACATCTAATTCAAACTATCCTTACGAGGCATATTTAAATACTTTATTCAAATATGATACCCAATCTAAGAACACACATCTCCAGGCTCAGCTGTGGGCTAAGGATACAGGTACAATGGATGCCGCCAGAGCATCATTAGGTAATTCAGGTTTGACTGTGCGTGCTCTATATTGTGAGAAAAGTCAGACTTTTGAAATGATGGGTCCTATACTAAGTGATGTATGCTGGACTAATAGGTACATTTTGAATGGTGTGGAATTAAAAATGAGATTTTGGCCTACTCTACCTAATTTTCATCTCATGTCGGAGGCTACCAAGCCTGAATATAAAACAGAAATTACCGATGCATCCCTGTCTGTGTGTATGGTGACTCCCTCTCCAGATGCTTTACTAAAGCATCAGGAGATTATGGAAAAGAAAAACTGGGCTGCCGTGTACCCCTATCTGAAGACTGATGTTAAAAAATACTCTATTTCTAAGGGCCATTACTGTTTTACAGCCGATAACATTTACCTGGGAAATGTGCCGTCCAGGCTGATATGTGGCCTTGTTTCAGAACAGGCTACAGTCGGGGCTTATAAAAAAAATCCTTATAATTTTCAACATTTCAACTTGAAATATTTGAATCTCACTGTTGATGGTGAGAGTGTACCCCAGAAAGCACTGCAAATGACTTTTGATAGTAACCATCACAAGTCATCTTTCATTGAGGCCTACATAGCTATGTATGGACGAGAACGTTTCACAGATGGTCGTGATGAGGGGTTGTACATAACACGTAGTGAGTTTGCTAAAGGTTATACATTGTTTGCTTTTGATTTAGAACCTGATATTAGAGAGGAATCAGATGGTACTGTATGGCCTACTATGAAGAAGGGTAACTTAAGAATTCAGATGAATTTCTCAGAGTCTCTCCCTGAGAGTGTGTCACTGATTATCTATTCTACATTTCCTTCAATGTTTAAAATAGATATGAATAGAGCTGTGACCGTAATGAAATAAACCAAGAGTTGTATTTACTTACGTTAATGTATTTAAACCTGTTTATTACAGAAACAACCATAATACTGATTTATTATGTTTCAACAAATTTCTTCATGTTTATCTATCAAGAATACTGTTTTATTACACCATTCATATATATATATATATATATATATATATATATATATATATATATATATATACTTATGCTACCAGAGGTAACGGGTAGAAAAATATACCTATGTATCAGGGTGATGGTTCGAATCAATGTATCAGATACCGTGTATTCATATCTTTGTACTAATATGTATGTCTTAATCCTCACGATTATTTTTCTATACCTTAATCATAAATAAACACGAACAAAGAAAATATATATCAACATACATGCTTCTGTGTTACTTTTATCAACATGTTTCTTTAGTTTATATACTCAGCATTTAACTATTCTGGTCATAAATGTAGTCTTTCATATAGATACAAATAATAGACATATAAATATGTGTTTCTTTAGTTTATATACTCGGCATTTAACTATTCTGGTCATACATGTAGTCTATCGTATAGATACAAATAATAGACGTATAATAGACTTATCTTATCATGTTGATCCATATATACTTATATAGTCCTGTGGATACTTATTATTCAGAAAGCCTTTTCTTACGGATGCAAGACCTTGTTGATTTAGCAACAGGTGAGAGTAGATCCCCCATGATGGATGATGTATCGATATCACTTCGACGCTTTCTACTGGCTCTTCTTGGATTGATATCGTTAACAGACCCCAATTCAGAGGCTGTAACACTGGGTGTGCCCTTAGAGAACATGTTATCTGATCCATGAGATAAATTAAGCTTAAAACGACTGAACACTAAGCTCTTCCCCTCCTGTACACTGTGTCCTGTATGGGTGTCAGGCTGTGCGGTGAGATATCCCATATTACTATCAGGATTGGGGTTTTTAAAAATTGTATCACCATTGCGGGGACTCTGCATTTCCTCAGTATGCTCTTGAAAATTACCCCCACTGAGAGCATTGCTGGAGCTAGGGAGGTCTGCATGAGTCATGTTCATATTCTCCTTGAAACCACAGTCAGTTTCTGACATATCAACGCTGAGTGGATTAACACTGGACCCTTGATGAGATCCTGGACCGCAGTCATCGGTGGGTGTCATGATATCGGGTTCAGTGCATGTAGCACGTGTACTGCATGACGCTACGTTACAGTTATCAACATCTCTATCGTTAGGGGGAGTGGCAGTCTCATCACAGCCGCCGCATGTGACACAGTGCATCATGTCACTGGGTGCAGTTTGAACGTTCTGGGTCACTGGACTACCACTGCCAATCCCATTGGTTTCCACATCTCTAGGTGTTGAGGTGCTAGGGTCATGGGGTTGTGTGTTAACAGTAACTTTATATTGGGGTGTTTCCTCCCCTGAATTTTTAGACATTTGTCGTGTGTACTGGACACATACCTTGTTAACCTCTACTGTGGGTACTTCAGGTCTATCTACTAGATCTGATTGATCGTTGACCGTCAGATTTAATGTCAGATTAAGATGAACCATCTCATACACTTTATTAGAATCAGTTATGCACTCAGGTAATGGTGAACCTCCAACCCCGGGATCCCCATTATCCTCTGGCACAGAGGGTGACGCTGGTCCTGAAGTGTCTGGGCGCCCCTCAAAGTCCTGAGATACATCATGCATAGTTGGGAGTTCCGGAGAGGTGACAGACCTTGGATGAACTTGTATTGGCGCTATGCTATATGGCGAGAGAGAGAGAGAGAGAGATAGAGAGAGAGAGAGAGAGAGAAAAAGAGAGATTATTTAGTATACTGCTGTTAAACTGCTCACTCGGACTCAAGTTTTGTGAACACCCATATCTTATTATAAACCTATACGCCCTCTATTTAACATGACACCGGTACCCTGATCATACATCAAGTCTTGTATTGTTCATCGATTATAAAACAAAACGATAGGTTTAACAAATTGTTTTTATAGTACTCACCTTCCAAACAAACGTCTGAGCATATTTACACCTCTTCTGAGGAAATCCATGATGTTCTACCGATAGAATGAGACTTTCCTGTTCCGGAATTTTGAGAGATAACGTCGTTTTTTGTTTAGTCGAAGGTCAAACTAAACTACCGCATAGAGTTAGCTTAAAACCCTGTAGACGGCGCTCAAATCGTAGAGATGTAGTAGTTACCAGATTAACCGCTAGATGTCCTCACTGCGCTATACTATCCCTGTTCCCGCCACAGTGGAGGGTTCTAGCTCCTGACCTGTCCGAATAACCAGGGCATCATTGCCTAATACCTGATGTCCTCACTGACCCCTTTGACCTTGGTAGATAACTAGACCTGATTAGAATGCTTCCTTATGACACTGACCTCATTTGGAGATCAGAAGGCGCCAGGAAACAGGGCGGGGACCTACACGCTCAAGACTCTAGGCTCTCTAACTTGAGCCAGAATGCCTGCATTAAAATTCACAGCATATAACGATGTGCTCGTGTGGGATGCAAATGAGGAGGGCGATAAGTTCATGCAGGTTATTTATCGTGTGTCACCAACACTGAATCTGCGCCTGAATTATAATGATGTTAACTCTGAGGAGTGTGAGGCTGAGTTCTGTATAATGCCCAGCCCCGATGATGACACGGAGGAGTATACCATAGAAATAACTTTCGAGGAGTGGCGCGACATGGTTCAAAACATTGAACTTATTAACGATCTAGCAACGGAACCCTGGCCTGTTTTCACTAAATGTGTGACGAAGGGATTCATTTTCCAGAAGACCCCAGGTAAAGACAATTTCACCGTCTTTTCTGCACTAGGATCTTATGACTCGTTCACAATGAACAGTGTGGAATTGATTCGTCTGTTCTCAATGCTGGAGCATGCAAATGTCCAGAGCGTGGAATATTATAAATCACTCCTGCCGGGACATTTTTAAAGACTTATTGCATTAACTGATAATGCTGTTACGTAATACCATGGACCTTTCCTACAGTGTATCACCAAAGACTCTGTCCTAACGACAGACTAAAGACTGCGCAATGCATGCCATTCAAATGATACTAGAATGACTGCTTTTTTAGAGACCTGTATACTCTAGATTTAAATACTCCAGACTTGAATATTCCAGAATTGATACTACAGACTTGCTACTCGTCATGTATGTAGCATGTTTATATCACCCTACCGGGTATGATTATTGACTACTTCATTTATTTTGATACTACCAAGCATGTGAAATTGTTGAGATTATCTATATATTCTGATAAAAACAAACACATCAGTGTGACATCAGTGTGAAATTTATTTTGTTTTATTGACACTAAATCAATGCACAGATTTGCTATAGGAGTAGCTTATAGAAGTTTGGGACAGAGTTTGTGACTTACTGGCACACATCAGTATCCAAAAGGTATAGTCTCACCATCGATTAAAACATAACGCTTTGCAAAGACGCATTGAAAACATTTAAGCTGTTCTATAGTGCGTATAACAGCAGAAGCTTTATCACGAGTAATAAAACTTCTGTTCTTTACCATCATTTTGAGAGGCTTGTACACCTCCTGACCAGCTCTAGCTCTCAGTTCAGTAAGTAGTAAGTCTTTCATGCTGGTAAAGTTTATGTTTTCTGATACACTCTGCGTCAGGTTTATACCTTTTATTTTACATATGACATCTTGCTTGTTACCCTCAAAATCACATGTTTTGTAAGCATAACTTTTAGGCCCTGTGGAAACAAATTCATAAATAAAATGACCTTCAGGTAGCTCATTAGTTAGGTCGCCTAGATAATCACCAGTAGGTGGTGTGTATTCGCTACAGTTATGTGGAGGGTTAATGTATGATCTGAATATTATACTATCAGTATCATAATACATGACACGTCTATCCAAACGTTTCAGGATAGAATACAGTTTCATTCGAGCATGAGCTGTAGTGTATGCTGCTATGACAACGTTTATTTTACTATTAGGTTGTACAAATTCCCTCTTTGATTTGTATTCCACGAATATAACATTTTCATTGACCAGTTGAATGTTGCATATTTTTTTTCTTTTATCAGTTATAAGTTTAAAATATTCAGCAGGTTCTGTAATGTAGACTGATTTCGTTTGATTTTGCTTCTGACCAAACTTACCCCAAAAACAATTCAGCATTAGCTTAGCAACCGCTCTCAACCCAGGGTTATATTCTATGTTATCAGGGTCTAAAAGTATTCCCTCCCTCTCGTAATAGTGGTTAATGTAGGTTTGCCGGTCTTCAGGTGTTTTAACCCAGCTAGGCCAACCACTTTTCTCTTGCTTTATTTTCAGAAAAGCATTGATGTACTCAGTGAAAAGCCCTCCAGTTTTTGTCTTTTTATCATATACAGAAACGTTGTCATAGTGCCATGCCTCATATACTTTAACTATTTTATACCCAGCTCTTACAGCTTCTTTCAGTTCCATGGATACCCATGTACCGGTGATCATACGTTTACTATCAGAGTGATTACATGAGTAAGATTGCCCGTTAAAAAAACCATAAAATGCAGAGAAATAGTCATCTTTATCACTGGTGCTATTAAATATATTATCGGCTGATACAACACACGATTTACATAAGGTGAAATATAACCTATCTTTATACCTCATCGGTAGTACAGGGTGATACAATTTCCTTGGTGGTAAGACAGAACATTTTATCAGCCCTTCAATGTTTTCTATGTCAACATTCTCACTCCACTGTTCAGCAGGTATTACTCTATGCTCACCGCACGGGTATTTACAGTATTTGTTTACATAAGGATACAAACTAGTGAAGTCCATGTACTCAATTTTCTCATTCCTACCGCATTTATGATATGTTTTAGTTGTATCTACTCTACCGCCGTAAAAAGCATCTCTTGGCTGTAAGGGTTCGACAATTGAAACATCATTCATTACAGAGTTGTATTTTACAGTCTTTCGTAGCTCATCAAAATCACAACTCCAGATGGTCTCAATTGAGTACCCTAAATCCCTAATTTCTTCATCAAGTCTCATTGTATTCTGGTACAGGACGCCCATACTTTTACTCAAAAAAGTATTATACACTTGAGATGGGTAACATTTATCGTGACCATGAATAAAACAACTATGGAATTGGTAGACAGTGCGTGAACCTGAATGATACCCGTCTACTTTTCTACCACCTATTCTAAATTCACCTTTTTTAGACCTAGCATGTCTTAATTGAATACCTTTTGTTCTTTCTATATATATTAACCATAGCATACTATGTACTGAATGATTATCATAAGGTTTAAAATGAGCTACTACAGGGATAGTGTTTTCTTTAATGAACATAGTTCTGTACACAAGATTGCAGGCAGAAGCTATAGTTAGACATTTCTCAAAGGGATCGATTTTGTGTTTGCCCGAGATTTCCATAAAAATATTTCTAAATTCCAAGCAACCACGACGGAGGATATGTACATCACTTTTACAATAATCTATTAACTCCTTTTTAAAATTGAAATCACTTAAAAGGTTTGAATCATACCATTTAACAAATTCTTTATGTACACTAGGTTTCATGATCCACGGCATATAGAAATAAGTTGGAGGTAGAACTTGATCATGATGATTTTGATTAGATTTTTTATTGAATAAATGCGGAAAAAATCCTTTACATAATTCAGGAATGTTAAATGTCTTAGGTATCTTAGAGAGAGCCATTGGGAGAAAATTCAGGGAGTCTAAAAAACGGATATTGTATGGAGGGACTTTGAGACTCATTACCTTACCACCATTGTAAATAATACCTGGTTTCAGTATTTTAGAATAAATGTAGGTTAAAATGAAATAAGAGTCATACCCACGGAAATTATGACATATCATTTTACTGTTTTTGTGTTCTTTCACTAAAGCCCATTCACAGAACCTCTCTACGCACCCCTCACCATAAAAAACATGTTGATTTATACCACACGTGTCACAACTAGAAGCAGCGTCAAATTTTCTCTGAGCATGCCCTGATTTAATACAGTCATGACATGTGCGCTCTGCTATACATAGATTGGGTACATGCTTGCCTGTATCTTGAGTACATTCTATATCAAAAAATATATATCGCTGGACTGATAAGTCTTTAGTTTCCGACTCAGAAATAGACTTAACCTTTTGAATATCACAAATATGCTCATTCAAGGTATTATAATCAACATGACAGATACCACATTTTTTCATGAAGCATACATGGCGTTTAGATGCACCCTTATTAATCAAAAGCTTATTTTTTCTTCTTAAGAACATATTACAGGTTCTGCATTTATACCAGGTCTGACACACGGATTTTCTCATTTTTTTTTTTTTACTAGTACCAGAACCACTACCACGATATGCAGGGTATTTTTTAGAGTGAAAATTGAAACAGTCCATACCCTTGAAACTACGGTTGCATTTCACACAGTAAAACCATTCGGCATCGTTCTCAGGTTTATGTTCATGTTTACACAATTTACATATGTCTTTACATGCATGCTGGTGGTGATTATTAGTACGTGCATAACATATAGTACAGAAATGACACCTACCGAAAAAGGAAGGGAGACTTGTAAGAACATCAAAATGACCATCTGAGTGATATAGGCTTATTATCCGGGGTGTTTTAACACGATTATCATAGATTATAGAATTTAAGTGATCTTTAGAAACTATCATGATGCGGTATCCTTTCAGGGCTTTAGACAATTTGTCAAACATAGGCAGTGTTATACGAGTGTTGTAGGGTATCTTAGAGAATTTATATAATTTTTTTACCATGTGTAACTGCAGCAATTTATTTTCACAGACTTTCCGTACTGCGCTGTTCAGACGGTTACCACTGCTGTCTGCTAGAACTTTACCCACAACCAAGGCTCGAATGGCACAGCAATTATCTCTATTCTTGATATATATTACACACCTTTTAATTTTGAGAAGATGAGTGATTGGTTCCCGCCCTGATCCTGAAGGAACTTTGACATGAGTGACTGTTATCGTGCAACCCTTGTTCAGGTTAAAAACACTGAAACTCTGTAAAACTCTGTCTATCTCGGTTAGAATATCTCTAGCACTGATGCTACTAACCGTATTGAAATGTATGAGTATAGGATAGTCTATATCTCTACTGTCTATGGTCATTCTAATTAGATCGTCAGAACCAAATTTCAAAGTCAGTTCTTCAACCAGTTTCTCAAAAACTTCAAAAAGCCGTGCCAAAACATCCTTCATAGATTTAAATTTTTCATTCATATTTAATCTAAAAGTGTATGTTGTATGTCTAACCTGGAATTTTCTTGAAAATTGCTCATTCACCTGACGCAATGAATATAACCCCCCTGATCCAAAACCCTGATCAGTAATGTCTGGGGAATTTTGATCAGTTGGTATAGGTTGAGAACCGGCATGGCTGCTATTCTGGTTATCATTATGATTATCATTATCGTTACCAATAGCATTAAGACCATGACGCCTGTCTAAATGCAGATTCAGGTTGCCACGTTTAGGGAATTCTTTCCCACAGACATGACAGATATGTTTGGTAACTGTGTGAGCTGCAGGGGAGGCACCATTTCCTTTTTTCTCAGGAATGTGTGTTTCAATATGCTTATTGAGATAAAAAATCTTTTTATATGACTTACCACAAACAGGACAGTCAAACATGATTTCAGTCTTGTGAGAATCAGTCTATTATTCAGCTTATCATGAGATGACGCAGTGTTTTAAATCCAGGATCTACAATATCGTCTATTCTATCACAAATATTCTCTAGATCGGGGTCTGTTATATACAAGTCTCTGATAAATGCACTAGCATTAACCAACCAGAAAATATCCGATCTCAGATTATAAACATTATTTAAGAATGTATGCCTGGATGTTACTGAAGGACTGATATATTTCCTAATCTCTATTATCAATACGTCAAAGAAAAGCTCTTTAAACTTTATATCAATATCTCTACCAATATGCGCTAAGTTAAAAAGAATAGGAATTTTGAAGTTCTCAAAGTGTTCAGAGTTACCAGAAAATTCCAGAAAAAAAGAAACAATTTCTCCAGAATCTACAACCTTTACACCACAGCTTGCCAGACCCCGACCTATTTTGAAACCTTCTCGCGATTGCATTACATAGTGAAGGTCTCTTTTTTCTGAATAAACCTTAAAGATAGTGAGAGTTACAATTAACTTTTTAAATATCAGAAGTAATTCATAAGATCTGCTATAACATTTGTTTTCTGAGAGAATTGAGCCTAAACGCCTGTATAAATTCGAGCCAATGTTGTTGTGGATATTATCTAAACTATCACACACATCAAAAAGCCTGTGATAGAGGGTTTTGAGACAATTCAATCTGTCAATAAAAACCTCTATATCAGACCAGTCATGAAGTGTTATAAAACGTCTCTTTATAAAGTATTTCCAGGTCTCTTTTAAAGAAAGAACACCCCGAGCTCTTTTTGAGGCTATAGCAAATCTGTGTAAGCTTTTTCTGTCATGTTCTAAGAATGTAATGACTAACCAAAAAATCTCCTGAGGGAGATCCGAGAGTGAAAAGCTAGAGCTAGAACTATCCATAACATGTGAAATGTTAGAATGTATATGATAACTGACAACAAACCACCTCAGGATATACCCTTTGATTGTAAGAAGTCTCCAAATTTTATAATTACTAAAAATATAAATGATAAGACCTTACATAGATTAAAAGAATAATAATTCTTAATGAATACACTGTGAAAGAGTCTATATGACGACCCTACATAAACTAAAGAGTCAGATTATCTATACTCTTTCTATATGCTCTGACTGCCTCTACATTGAAAACTGAAATACACCCAAAAAAAGTTGAGGATTTCTTGCACGTAATACACGTCTCATTACTCACTGTCCTCCAACTCTTCAATCCTGCCGTCAATGGCCTCTATGTTGTCGCAAAGGGTCCGCCACTGATTCACAGTGAGGACAGCCCCACCCTTTTTAATTGGCTGCCACAGCACCGAGTCTGGGTCCTCAGGGTCCCCGGCCGTCTCTATCCTTAACACCGTGTAAATCGAGACCAATGGCTCTCCAGTCAGATCATCATCCACCAGAATGCACTTCCTGTAAAAGTCAGGAGTATAATGTTTTATTTATTTAGAATAAATCTCATATATCATATAATGAGAGTTATGATAATACTTATAGCATTTGCAATGTAATATAACTTTGTTATTGAACTATGTAATAATTCAGATTCCATGTCACTAGTGAGTAGATAGAGTGGAATTGAAATTTTAATGAGATTATATGAAATTATTTTGTGATAGTTATACAGATTCATGTCAGTAGTAGATTAACATAACAAACTTAAAATTATAAATATCAAGAATAACATAAATCAGTTAATCACAAATCATAACATACCTGAATGGTTTAGGAATTCCTCGGCGGATAAACTCAGGCTCAAGCCAGCACAGGACATCAGACTCTCTTTTTGGACCTCTCACGATGGACTCAGTTTGCTGTGGGGAGGCTGAGAATGACCCTCTGCTAACTCTAGGCTCGACAACCCCCCTCTTTGATGCTTTAGACCCGCTCGAGGCAGTCTTAGGTGAAGCTGGATGGTGTAAAGGCGATGATGATGGGGAAGGTCGTGGTGTTGAAGCGCGTGGCGGCGCACCACCCTTAACCCTACCGGTCTTAGTTGGGGTTTTAAATGGTGTGGCCTGAGATGCCCCCTCGGAGTCTTCCACAGTATCTGTGTCACCCTCCTCATCAGCATCGGCATACGTTAAGGCTTTGACAACCTTTTTGGGCGGAGGTGTAAAAACATCATCATCGCTGGGTGCGTCCTGGACCCAAACGTCCTCGTCTTCAGGCTGCTCAACAGGTGGTTTAGAATTTGAGGGTTCAGGAGGGGGGATGTTCTCGGCTTGAGGTGCTACATGCACTGCACGGCGCGTCTGCTTCCTTTTCAAAGCTGGCTGAGGAAGAAAAGAAAAAAAGTCTTAATAAAAATCATAAATGATTATATAAATATTATCTATAATAATCAAATGTAATATGTCATAAACAGGAACGCTGTGAGAACTTCAGGTATAAACAGATGAATTATATTCCATGAAAAGATTTATGCATCCTTACATTACGTGTCCTTGCTATAATTGAATGAAAAGAGCTGAAGTTAATAGCGAATAACTCACCTTAGACATTTTGAGGAGTGTTGTCTGATTAGGTTGAAAACTGGGTAAATTTCAACTGAAAGTAGCTCAGGTGAGTCTACAGCAAGGTTCAATATCAGTGTAGCGTTCCCCGCACGCCACACCTTTTTTATACATCTCAGGTGGTCAGTGAGGGTGACCATGCGTCTACACCCCTAAGACCAATAACGGTGCTTCTACGTCATAGTAAACCCCGCCCCTCCTGCAGCCAGGTACCGCTGAAGGACAGAAGGCACCCTGTAGGACTGCTTTATCAACCCTCTGGGTGTCTCTCTATCTATCTCTCTCTCTCTCTCTCTCTCTCTCTCTCTCTCTCTTTCTTACTATGTATGCCCATTGGTGGTGATGAAAAAAGTTGCTTTTCATCACCATGACCCAACCCTAAATGGCACCCTTAAATTACACCTTTACAACCTGGCGTCTGTGTGAGGGTGGTGTAGGATGAGCCTGGGGAATCAATTACAACCTCCCACAGCCATAAAAGATTACTAACGGCGTACAGTATCCTGTTTTAACGAGGGTAAACACATCTACAGACTCCTGTCCTGTGATACTGTGATGTGTAAAGTTAGATTACTGATCTTGACCCTCAGGTCATGACTGTAGACGTGCATGAGCACCCTGTTATCCTTTGGGGATATGGTGTATACCCTATCATGAATGGGGTAAAGCAATGTTTCATTTATGAAAAAAGGGGTAAAGTCCCTATTCTTTAAAAGGTACTGTTGTATAGTAGTTGGGGTATAAAAGACTGTACAATATCCAGTTATGAAGTAGGGAGTGTAGGTTACAGGGTGAAACCTTTGAACACTTTGATGTACTGTGTGACTCACTTAACACGGCTTTAAAGCATATGGGGTAAAACCACATGCATTACAATGATCATACGGGGTAGAAAGAAAATAAAAAAGGGTAAAACTGATGACTGTCGTGAACATTATGTATACAGCACATAGAAAAATACATTATGTGTAGGGTTAAATCAAGTCTATGTCAGACTGTTTAATTACTGAGTGTTCTCATCTGATATCCGCTCTAAGTTAAAGTGACGCCAGTCACACAGACAACAGTAGTTCTTAAGACACAGGCTGGGGAGATACAAGTACTTGGAAGCACCATGAATGTTATTATTTCATACATTTACATGATTTTATTCATGTACGGAATGTCGATTACCGATGGTATGCACCATTGTGGACCAGCATTGCGATGCCTCTGTGAGCCAAACACTCGATCGATTCTATGCAGCGGTCAAGGATTAACATCAGTTCCTGAGTTAGGCGTTGAATACAATTATTACAATAAACTGTTTTTACAGTATAATGACATAAGATATGTACGAATAACTAAGGTATACGACATCTTGGATGTACGAAATAACCCTATATCATGCAGAGAACATTTACCTAAATGGGTTCTACAAAATTCATGCTCACTGGAGATAAAAGGTTCTGAGGATATGGACCACAACAAGGACCTCATTAAAGAGTATGTAACAGGATATGACGGTGTTGGAACAATTGAGAATGGTCTAAGTGAATCAATTGAAACTACAACGCAGGGAATACATATGGAGACTACAGCACAGAACTCCGTAGAGAGTACAGCCCTGAACTCTGTCATACCCTTAGTGACTACGGGTGACGTGTATGCTCTAGTGAGCAGCACTCAGATCCCTAGTATTGATGACAGCTCTACTCCCACTATATCTAAATTACTCACTACGTATGATGTAATGAAGAATCCAGATTTAGTGAGTGTGTCATGGGGTCATGGTAGCGTGTCAACACATTACGTCAGCACCCCATCTCCATGGCTGTCAGGTGAGGCTCGTGGTGAACTGAGTGACAAAGTCTCGCAAAGTGATATTATTATGACTCAGGCGAGCATAGAAACTATGACTGAAATTGAATCTACCTCTAGAGACGGGTCTAATGATTTAACTTCTACCACTGAAGGGTTGCGCCTAATATCTGATGAACCTTCTACCCCCTATCAACAGAATTTCATACCGTTAAAAGCACCTTATAACAATGATTCTAGCACCCCACACAATGACAATGGAATTAAACTAAAGACCTATGGTAGAGATGAGTCAAAGAGAAGTGGTATGAAACTAGAGCTGTCTAAAACGCTGAATAAGGGCAATATTACTGTCGGTATTGGAATAGATGGAAACAAGACTCATGTCATCCTGAAAGGGGAAATTGAGCTGTATGTTCCTATTTTATCAGTGCTAGGAGTCATAGTCGTTATCATTACACTGATCACAATGGTCATAGTTTGGCTTAAGCGATCTAGGTCTGGTACCTGGAGAAACATTTTAATGTGTGGAAACAGTGTAAACAACACCGGCACCAACAACACCGCGTTAGAACTGGTTCCCCATATGAATCAGGACTGGATGTAAGTATGAATCTCTATTGTTGTTATATTTACTCATAATGGTTGTTATAGATATAATAAATCATTACTATGGATATCTGTGTGGAGTCTCAATGTAATAACTCCATTGATGTATTCACTCTATTCTCTAATGAAATGAGTAATAAACGATGAAAATAGAATTAATATTTTTATTTCATGATATAAAAGTCCTCATACAATTTCAGGTCTCCAACAGGTAGATCATGCAGGTCCCCTATGACAGCACAGGCCAGTGTTGAATATGTAAATGAGAATCATCAGAACAGGTGAATACCTATATAATATCATGCATACATATACTCATATATTCTCATATATTATATCAGATTCTTAAATGTGTTGTAAAACTCAAAGTTTAAGATTGATTTCTCGCAAGACATACATGAATACCACACAGGGTTCTCTCACGCTCCTCATGCTTCATTTATTGTACTTAAGGTTGACTGACCCTACATCCAGAGACAAAAATGCTGACTGTGGGAACGAGGATACCCGACCCTACTCAGAACCCTCTCAAAGTGCTGCTACTGTGCCTCCCAGTACCTCTAACGACCAATCAGTCTCATGGAAACCTACTCAACCAGGTGCTTGGGTTGGGGGTACACAAGATGTTGAACAGTGTGTTGAACAGTGTGGTGCCAAAAGTTCAGTGCCCGGAAATTTGAAAGAATTGCCTAACTCCTCAACGCTGCACAGAACAACCTCTACCCCTATGGTCTTAAGCATGGGAGAAGACAGGTTCACTACACCTACTGCGTCCCCTATCATTAAGTGTGAAGCAGGCGTCCTTAACAAATGGCTGTCATCGCCTGAACTGACATGTGATGTGCCAGTGACTTCAGAAACCCCCAAACGCCCTGAGTGCATGAGATTGAGATCTGGCCGTGACATTGAATTAAAAGAGCGTGTAAAAAAAATCTAATGAAACTAAGTAGACACGACCCTATGACGTATCCTTGTGTATTGAGTTACAGTATATCCGGTAATCCGGTGAAATCCGATGTATATGTGGGCAAATGAGGGGAAAGGGCCCTCCCTGTGGGATTTCTAGTACTGGATTTGGCCACTAGGGGAGCTACAGAGGCTAAAAACATTTAAAATATACCAAAAATTGCTATTATGTAATTTTTTATACAGAAAAAGATGGTTTTCTCAAAAATGTTCTATTTTCTGGCACTTCCTGTGTACTTGGAGTGTAAATGGAACGTTTTGAATCCAAAACAAGGCCTAAATAAGCATTCTCAGAGATATGGGTTGCCATGGTAACCAAAATGATATTCCAAATAGAAAAAATATTAATGTCAATTAATAGAATGATTCATGTAGATTCATATGCTGAAAAAAGCATTGAGATACCATTTCTAGATCAAAATTTATGCCCTAATGTACGGAAAGGGTTGGCCATTTTTCAATTGGTTATTTAAATCATTATGCTAATTAGATGCCTAATTTGATTAAAACAAGGAATATTAGAGCTTATTGGCTGTATTGGTATAGATATGTCATTCCATTTTCATGAAGCAATATCTCAGAGACCAGAGGGGTTATCTGCAAGTGTTATACCTCATTTTAAAGCCAATGACTTCAATTTTAGATATCACAATTTACCTCGGAGGACCCTTTCCCCTCACCTGTCCACATATCTAGATACATTTAACTGAAATATATAGGTGCAAATATATCTATACTACACTTTAGTATATTACTACATGTACTCAGCATAATATATCCATATCATATAATAATGATTATTCAGCTATGTCGATGTTTAGAACTTCTAATTCATCTCTTTCAATATCATGTGATCTACAAATGGGTCTATACACGTATTTTACCAGTAGCATAAGCAGTCAGAGTTTTGTATAACAAACAATGAGAACTGGTAAAAATTTCACGACCTCTGAAAGGAGCAACAGTGCCCAAAACTCTGAACTTAACACGACGGGATACAATGGCAGGTAGCTGCTGATCAAGCTTATCAAGAATAGCTCTGACTTTAGTCATTCCAGGCATATCATCGTAGTACTCAGTGAAAAACACCCCTGAACCTACTGTATTCTTCACCCTCTCGACTATGACACTGCTTATCATGTCTATACATGTATTCAGTAGAGTAAATCCTTCAGAGAAATTGTATTTAGCAAGAGCACGTATTGCATTCCGGCGAACAATACTGCTCCGTTCATGCCATACCAGTCCTGCTGATTCAAGTATTCGCTGCATCTCTCTGTGATCATAAGAGTCCTTTCTAAAAAGCTGAGTCATTAGATTATGGGATGCCATATACTGATGTCGTGCCATTCTATTATATATGCTATACATTCTAGGCTCCAACCACGATTCCATGTGGGTATGCAATAAGACAAGTTCCATTTGTGCTGCATAATAATTAATTGGTATCTTACCATATCCACAAAAAACAGTCCTGCATTTATTTATGAACTCATCACGAGTGGTCTCATCAGTCTCATTAAATGAGAAATCATTAAAGGAATCTACTTCCTGAGGTGTTGTTTGACCGTACATAACTACTGAGACGTTAGATACTTTCCAAAAATAGTAATAGGATAATGAAAAGTATCCTGCAGTGCTGAAAACGTTAGATAATTCCAAAACAATATTAGGGTGATAAGAAAATGTCTCCGTGTATAACATTCACTGTATAGCGTCTGATAGCGATATAACTGTATCTGATTAGTAGCTCCGACTGGTGTGTAGGAGGTGAACTAGAGAACACTGTAGAAATAGGCCATTAAACTCGTTAGATGGTATACACTGTTTCTGTCCTGTTATTTAAAGGTAATTACCACTAGCATATCTGTGTATAGTCTTATACACATTACATCTGGGACTTGTGAGAATTTCCCTCCCTCTGAAAGGGGTGACTGTCCCCACGATTCTCTGTCTGACTCGTTCGTACACTGTAGAGGGAAGCAGCCTACTGTATTCCTCCACTATAGCTTCAACCTGACCCATTCCAGGCATGTCATGATAATACTCAGAATGGAAAATTGCCGGTCCAACAACTTTCTTAATCTTCTCCACTGTAACATAAACGACTAAGTCAATGCATGAGTTTTCTAGAGAAAACCCCTGTGAAAAATCATATTTCTTCACTACGCGCTTAGCTTCATTGAAACATATCTGAGGTAGTACATCATGTGGCATTCCACTGCTAGTGAGGATGTTCAACATCGTGCGCACATCATACCATCCGTAGTGAATCAACTGAGGAATCAGTTCATGCGAATTGAGAAATTGATCTCGGGCTATCTCATGATACAGTCGGAACATTTTTCTGTGGTGAAATTCCGGTATAAAAGAGTGAAGTAGAACCAATTCCATCTGAGCTGCATAATAATGCACCGGTATTTTACCATACCCGCAGAAAATCTTTCTTAATCCGTCTTTATATTCTTCATATGTTGTTTCTTCTTTCTCCTTGAACTCAAAGTTCAATACATCTTCACGTGTAGTACGTCCATACATGTTGATGTATGAAGCTGTGTAAAATCAAGTGTATATGTACGTATAGGAAAGTTTCACTGAGCTATCAGTAATGAATTAGCGTATGTAGGAATGAAAGGTTTATGACAAACCTCCCCTCAGTAGTACTACTACTGCCCGCTGGTGAGTAAAAAATCAACTACAGTTTGGCATGTAGGAAAAATGTATGAAATACCCACTAGGGGAAGAGGGGTGCTAACATTCCACCACCCCCAAGCGTAAACCACCCCTCAGTAGTACTACTACTGCCCTCTGGTGAGTAAAAATCAACTACAGTCTGACATATAGGAAAAATGTATGAAATACCCACTAGATGGCAGAGGGGTACTAATGCTCCACTACCCCAAGCGTGTCCACCATGGCTGTAAGGTCAAATGAGGACAAATTTCACGCCAGAGGTACCAATTATCTTTCTTAAGCGTTGAAACTCCATAGGGGCCCAAACCACCAAGTTCCATTTTTGCTACTCCTGTGACATCATAAAAGGAAGGGGATATACTGGTCATGTGATCTTTGTAAGATTATCTTTCAGAATTCTCTAGAATCTGTAACGATTATTCTTTCCAGAATGCCTTAGAAAATAAACTACAGTAAAATACAGTTAACCACATATTTATGATGGCATTGAAATCTAATATCTTACAATCATTACACTATGATCATGTGATACCTCAAGATTTTCTTTTAAATGTGTTTCCATTTCCCACAGGATTCCCCATAGTATACATCCAAATTCATGCTAATTTGGCTAAAAGAATTTAAAACGATTATTGTCCATTATTCTTTAAAACACAAATAATAGTGAACTTGATAAAAGCGTAATGAATGAATACATTTTTGATTTCAGCACTTCTATGGACTTAAATCAAAAAATACTTTTACCCTGAACTGTTATGTCTAAGAAATATACATGTTTAAGCATTTTGATATATTTAGTCTCACCTATTTTGCTCTGACCAAAACAGCCTTAAGAAAGACTTTTTAGCCAAATGAAGATTGGTAATGATTATCTTAGATCATACCGAAAATTCAAAGATAATCTTGAAAACCTATTTAGAACTGCCAAAAATCGTTTACGAAAAGAACATTTTGAATAATCTTTTGCACAAATGGATAGATTATTATATTTCCTTGAAAACACATTTAGAAACACAAAATCAAAACAAATTCGTTTATAATTCTCGTTTTCAAAACAGAAAAAGGCCCCAGCTCTCCTATTCTAGCCCCCCCCCCTCTTCCATCCTCATATCCCTATGTATACCTGGATCCCTGGTTATCCTGTAGGGCCACTTATTTTCAATCTCTCAATCCTCTCTCGAAAACTCCACACTAGTGACTACTGCACACAACAATGGGGTATCATACTCTGCCTTAGCCCCAAGCATCACATACCCTGCCACAGCCCTGAGTGTCATGTACTATACCCTGTCCATGCCCCAAACATCATTTACCATAAGCTGTCTCTGCCCCCAGTATCATGTACCACAGCCCATCCATGTCCTGTACCATACCCTGTCTTGTTCTCCAGGGTCACATTTCCTGTCCATGCCCCAAATATCATGCACCATACCCTGTCTCACCCCCCAGACTCACATACCCTGTCCATGCCCCCAGTATCATGTACGATACCCTGCCTCATCCCCAAGGCACACATACCCTGTCCATGCCCAAGTATCATGTACCAAACCCTCTCTCATTCCCCAGGCAAGCCCAGGCTCACATACCCTGTCCATGCCCCCAGTATCATGCACCATACCCTGTCTCACCCCCCAGCCTCACATACCCTGTCCATGCCCCCAGTATCATGTACCATCCCCTGTCTGATCCCCCAGCCTCACATACCCTGTCCATGCCCCTAGTATCATGTACCATCCCCTGTCTCATCCCCCAGGCTCACATACCTTGTCCATGCCTCCAGTATCATGTACCATCCCCTGTCTCACCCCCCAGGCTCACATACCTTGTCCATGCCTCCAGTACACCCTGCCCCCTGCAATCTTACTTTCTGTTATCATGCTTTTGTTATGCCCTGTACTATAACCCGTCTTGTTATCTAGGGTCATATTCCCTGTCCATGCCCAAAGTATCATGTACCATACCCTGTCTCACCCTCCCCCCCCAGGCCCACATACCTTCTCCATACCTCCAGTACACCCTGCCCCCTGCAATCATACTTTCTTTTATCATGTTTTAAGCTGTAGAATTGTTATTAATAGTCTGATTTAAAAACCGTAAAACTGGCATGTACCGGAGAATTCACTTAATTCAAAACGGGGGGGGGGGGGGCGCACGCCGCGGCCGCCCCTTGAATACGCGCATGTACTGGGCTTCTATCTATCGCTGCTTGCAGCAGCAGTACATTATCTCTCGTGACGGGGCTTCTGCCCCTGTGTTAGTGGCTACTGTCTCTATAATTTCTGCTGGTCACTCTCCTTGTGTCATATCCTATTAAGCTCACTTCCTCTTGGGTTGATGCATGGAGCCGTGCTTCTTATCACTCTACGGCTCCTTTGTCTATCTCTTTTGGTTCCTTGTCTCTCTCCCTCTCTCTTTGTCTCTGCATTGCTCCTTTTCTCTATTTTTGTCTATTGCGATGTCCCTTTTTCCTGTTTCCTCGCGCCCTTGCTCCTTCATGGTTTTGCACTACTGTTGCCCTATGTTTTTGGACTTTTGCCCCAAGCCTTTTTCTGGTCTCTTCCTCCATCTCTATCACTTTGCTGATAGCTTTGGCGGCCTTATATCTCAAGCGGCTGTCAATGTGGAAGCTGTCCCCAGTTTAATATCTTAGCTCTCTGGTGGACTAGCTATTATTACGTCCTGTGAAAATATACTTTTCCTTAGCCATTTGGTCAGTGCGACAGTGGTGTATACCCCTCCCTACTTCTCAAGCATCAGGGTAATGGTAGGGAGGCAAAATATTGAAAATTTGCCATATGAGGGATGGAATGTTAGGGGGTGGCATCCATGCCAGACTTGAAGTAGGCCCCTATGGTCCATACTGATCAGCTTTCAGGTGGATGCCACGTGCACAAATCATTTTTCTCTGAAATAGGGCCCGATAAAGGTAGCCATTACCAACATTCCTTGTTTTTGCTATAACTTTGCATCTAATGATGCTAGACATTCATTTAAAGTGTCTAGCATCATTATCAGGGTCTAGGGACTTATTGGCGACATCCTGATTTTTCTCAGATGCATGCTAGGCTCAATATAGGCCTATTTTAGGTCACCATTACCAGAATTCACTGTTTATGCAATAGCCTTGCAAATAAGGTTGATAGACATTCATTCAGTGTGGCTATATCCACATTATCAGGGTTTATACCATGGTTATCACATTGATGAACGATTTTACGGTGCCGGGAGCGGATAATGAAGTTCGAATAGTATGCGCTAAATGAACCCATGTTGACACTTGAGATGAGACGACATGACAGCAAGTTGACATCAAAGAATCAAATTCAATATTAAAAAGAAACTATAGCAATAGGAACTTAATGCGTATAGAGGTTGAATCTAGACTTTATATTCTATCACCTACCTTTAATTTGCCATGATTTGACATGTATATTTAACATGGTTGATGATAGAGAAATCGAATCAAGCGAAATTTTCGCCGTCGTGTTGACTGCATAGCAGACAGATTGTTTACCGCGGCGAGACACAAGTTGTTGTTGGCATATGCTCTAAGGGTATTCTGGCCGTCATGCGCACTCCTTACCAGCGGTAGCTCTATGAAAATGCCTGTAGGACACGCCGACGTAACACTTTGCATCCAGGCAGTCTTGTCATCTCGCCGAGAAACCAATATGGCAGAGGACGGATTACATTGACTTGCAACAAATAATATTGATTTTCATGGCTTTATAAGGTAAATGTATTTAATTTAATGGTGGAAACCATGGTATAAATATAGTAAATAACAAATAGAGGTGCACTCGGTGGTTCTAGAGGCTAGATAAGAAGGCACTGGCCTACAGCCTCATGCTTCTTATCTGCCTGTAGAATCACCTAGTACACCTCTTTTTGTTATATATGCCCTTACTAGGAACATAATGGGAGCATAGTTATCCCTCTCTTGTCCACATGTCTAAAGCCTATCATAGGTCTGGACAAGAAAGCCATTATCGGAATTGACAGTTTTCACGATATCTTTGCTATAATTGCCTTAGACACTCACTTCATGTGACTGTATAAACATTTTCAGGGTCTAGGAACATGATAGGGGCATTTTTTCTTCCAGTTCTTTATATATTTTGCATATTTCTTTGCTTATCATTAGCTTGGGCAGGGTAGCCATTACTGAAATTCACTGAAATGGAAGGCCATTCGTTGCACAGTGTCTATATCAGTGTTTTCACAGTTAAGAAACAAAATTGAGAGATCCTTTCTGTTTTATGTCTGGTGCATTTGAGGGTTTGTAATGATCCTGCATAGCTATAATCCTGCTTTTTTATGTTTCTGAAACCTATTTATTGGCCTATCATAGACCTGAGATAGGGTAGCCATGAGAGGAACTACCAAGATTCACAATTTTCACTATAAATGTCTGAATGTACATCCCAAAGATATGTAGTTACGGTAAATAAATCCATACTTTTAGGATTTGGTAAGAAAATTAGTCCATCTTATTATTGTATCCATGTTTTTCCCAGGTCCTTTCTATATCTATCTTAATCTCCTTTTCTCCATGATGTGACTGTTATTTTTTAGTATCTAATAAAGTGCAGTTTTAACCCTGATAGCCCTACTGTCCTACATGTAGGACACCTATGTGACATCATGGGAAGATGGTTTCAAGTACTAAAAGTAGTATGACCATTTTAGGGTTAATGTATTCTAGAAATCAATGAAGAGATAAGACATGAATTTGATATTTTGAGTTAAGCTCAGCGTAGCTGAGATGAATTGTATTCTCATGGTTAATGATTATGATGAAGCAACTATTATGAGGTGATTAGGAGCAAGTGGGGGGGACATACAGTTAGATGTACAAATGAAGTGCTGGCTGATATTGTGGGCGGGTTGGAGAGGTTTAAAACACTCAGCGACAGCCTAATAGCTAGCTGTGGTGCAATTGGGCACTGTAGGTGTTAAAACATGACCTACAGGTTGGAGAGGTATTACATAATACTATATTTGGGCATGTGGACTATACCAGGGGCCCAGGGAGGTTTCGCTTCTATATTCATTTGTATAACACATGAACTAGCATCCCATGTAGCAAGCCCACTCGGGGCCAAATTGGTTTTACCAGGGATAAGGTGGTTCAAAGCGGGCAGTATTCAGTACATGGGTTTTAGGTTTGGCAGATGCTGGGTTTCCAGTCAGGGCCACACAGGGCAGCGCAAAACGGGCAAACCGACTTGACAGGTTTTGTCCTCAGCATACGGTCTGGGCCACATTGGGCTGCCAATTTGGGCACTGGTCAGCTTTAAAATGGGCAACCACATTGGTCCCAGGATGGTTTCAAAATGGTTATCCCAAGATGGGTGCTTAGCTGCATAAAGTCTTCTCAGTCTGGGGTGAGAGTGGGTTTGGACAGGGCAGCCTCATCTTCTAAACTCTGTGAGGAGTGTTCCCCCTCCCTCTCCCTTTTTTGTTCATCCCTCCCCTATCCATCCCCTACCGCTTCCATCTCCTCCTCATTCCCCTCAACCTGCCCTGCCCTTTCCCCCTCTCATCCCACCCTGCCCTTCTCTCACCCTGCCTCCCCTGCCATGTCCTGTCCTCCCTTGCCCTCCCCCACCCTGCCCTGCCATTCCCTGCCCTCACCTGCCCTGCCCTGCTCTCCTCTTACCCTGCCCTCCTCTCACCCTACCCTGCCCTACCCTACTCTCACCCTGCTCTGCTCTGGCATCCCCTTCGCTCATCCTGCCCTGCCCTGCTCTCACCCTGCCCTGCCCTACTCTTACCCTGCCCTCCTCTCACCCTACCCTGCCCTCCTCTCACCCTACCCTGGCCTACCCTACTCTCACCCTGCTCTGCCCATCCCCTTCCCTCATCCTGCCCTGCCCTGCTCTCACCCTGCCCTGCCCTCCTCTTACCCTGCCCTCCTCTCACCCTGCCCTGCCCTCCCCCCTCCCTTCCCTCCGCCACCGCTGTAGGAGATAGGTAGTCCCACTTTCCCTATACCATTAATACACAGGTAGGTTCATAGTAGGGATCCAGATATTTCATGTAAAATGCAACACAGACTAGTCCTGGAAATAACAGCTTCATGTCTTTCTTTAAACTAGTAGACTTGCAAGGTGGATTTGTGGTGTGGGGGCAAACAGGTCCCACACCTGGCCGGGTATAAGAAGCTTATATATAGAGGCAATTGAGAAACCAAAAATATCCCCTGCCCCTGTAGGCCAGTCCATGGCAGACTCACTACAAAGTGGTTTCATAGCACTCCAGGCAGAATTCTACTAACCATACAAAACTAAATCAGATATGAAGTAATAATGTGCAGACTTTCTCATAGTCTGGAAATACTTAGATGTTTCTAGTCAAAAGTGCAAATTAAGGTTAGCTGAGTAGTAGTGGAATGGCAACACCATTTTTATTGCACTGAACCTGGAACAAGAGCAGATATGCAGAGACCTGTACAGTCATTATGAACTCAAAGGCTCTCTTCTCTACTCCTACATAGGGAAGTAGTGGGGAAAAATTGAGGCCAGAATGTCACTTTAATGAATCAAAGTGCCTTGTGTTGGCTGAATGATTCAAATGGATGGTTCTGCTCTGCCTTTCCACTCAGGTAGATTTTGCATTTACTGCTTTGGTGAAGGGGGGGTGAGATTAGCTCAAGGATTTGTTGTTCATTGACTTTTGGAAAAAAGAATGAATATTGGATAAATTTCTCAAAAAGAATTTTTAACATGTCACCACTAATTTTTCGTCAAATTGGTCAGCCAACTTTGGGCCACACCAAAAACCCATGATAAACTTTGGGCTACACCAAAAACCCATGTTAAAGTTTGAGCCCAAATCGGTGAGCCCAGTTTCAAACAGATCTGTGCCCGAATCGGTAAGCCCAGTGTGGTCCAGACCCTTTGCTGAGGACAAAACCCATCAGGCGCCCACTGTGTTAACCCAGTGTGGCCCACATCAGGAGCCTGCTCTGGCCCAGACTCGGGCCACACCATGTTTGCTACCTGGGATGGTTACAACCTTTGGTAGAGGAATAGGGTGATGGGAAGAGCTTGAAATCCTTTGGCCCTATCAATAAATGGTTGCTTCCTATGTGCATTATCATAATCAATCCAATGAATAAAATAGCTTCACCTTCATTATGATGGATCTTGACCACTATAGCCAGTCCCAACTCTGCCCAGGTTGTTAACCCCCTCTTATACACACAGTAACTACGGGCAACAGTAACATTGCAACAAGGTTAAATCTATGCAGTTATCCTAAAACTTTGCCAGTCTACATGTATTCCTTCCAAGGAACCATCTATTATATAGACAAAATGTTATCTGTCAACATTATATCAATTGCAACAGGGGCATACTTTCCTCAGTAGAGCATTATTAAAACAAGCTTGCTTTGCCCCTTTGCTGTTTATGACCACCATTGCTTGGGCACTTGTACAATGTCTATCAAAGCACTGGTGTCTGGTATTCTAAGAATTAAACCCCTGATTTTGCTATCCCTACTTGTGCCTAAGTAGGGTCTGTTATCTTCTGAAAAATATGTGTAGTATTGTGCCGTTGTGTGGTATAAAATATAAGATGGTGGTTTTAGAAAATTGGGGAAAAAAGCAATACAAGAAAATACAACAATACAATCTTTGCAATTGTTCTGGAATGCATTCCTGCTGTACAGAAATACTTTACATTTTTGCTTTAATTATCCATGCAAAGCACTGCCTATCATGTGTATTGAACTACAAGTTCACAGTGCTCCTTCATAGAATATATCAGCCATCAAAACAACATTGATAATATTAATATTATGTTCAGTTGTTTGCTTCATTCGCTATGCCTTGGATATTACTTGGTAGACTACTGTTGCTGCATCTTACTAGAATCAGATAACCAACATTACCCTCAAATCTGGTAATGCATATGAATAGATGTCATTGCCTAGGTTACCAATATTCATCACAACCTATGACAGAAGACAGACATTGATATTTGGATATGCGACAAGATCATAGGCTCAATTGGATATATGTCAGTCCAATCCTGATATTGTAGAAACATATGTGTCTATATCACATTATGCTCTCATTTCTCTTTCTATCTTGCTCTTTTCAAATTTATTTTTGTCTAGAAAACAGAAGATTAAGGCCACAGTCTCAGCTTTATTGATATATGGGGTCACATATACCATAAGGAGCAATGATTATTTCAGGTGCTTATTCAAAATCTATTGATTTGCATTCTGCTCAAGACTTCCTGTCATATGGTATCATTATATATCCCATTTTCAATGGTTATTGGTGGTCTTCAGGATGATGGTTTGGAGACTAGAAATGCCATCTTCAGAGAGCATTAATGCATAAGCGAGATGGAAAGAGTCAAAGAATTAGTTGTGGCATGAAGATAACTTATTACCCTTAGGCCTATGAGGGCCTTGTTCCAGAAACAAAAAAAAATACAGGATCATAGCTATGCAGGATCATTACAAGCCCTCAATTGCACCAAACATAAAACAGATATCTCACTTTTGTTTCTTTACTGTGAAAACACTGATATAGATACTGTGCAACGAATGGCCTTCCATTTCAGTGAATTTCGGTAATGGCTACCCTGCCCAAGCTAATGATAAGCAAAGAAATATGCAAAATATATAAAGAACTGGAAGAAAAATGCCCCTATTATGTTCCTAGACCCTGAAAATGTGGATACAGCCACATAAGGTGAGTGTCTACAGTCAACTATAGCAAAGATATGGTGAAAACCTTCAATTCCGGTAATGGTTTCCTTGTCCAGACTTATGATAGGCTTAGACATATGGACAGAAGAGGGAGAACTATGCTCCCATTATGTTTTTAGACCCTGGAAATGTGGATATAGCCACACTGAATGCATGTCTATCAGCTTTATTTGCAAGGCCTAGCATGCATCTGAGAAAAATCAGGATGTCACCAATAAGTCCCTAGACCCTGAAAATGTGCTAGTAGACACTTTAAATGTCTAGCATCATTAGATGCAAAGTTATAGCAAAAACAAGGAATTTCGGTAATGGCTACCTTTATCGGGCCCTATTTCAGAGAAAAACTATTTGTGTGTATGGCATCTACCTGAAAGTTGATCAGTATGGACCATACTCCAAGTCTGGCATGAATGCCACCCCCTAACATTCCATCCCTCATAAGGTGATTTCTCTCTTTTGAGATTTTGCCTCCCTACTTAAACATGCGACCAGAGCTCCGAGAGAAGTGGAGGCCAGTATAAAAGGAAAAAAAAACAGACACGCTCTGTCAATGTTTCCACACGATCAAAGGATGACAGTGTTGGCTTTTATACTTGCTCCTGCTTTGGTACACGCTCTCCAGGTATATGATTTCACATAGCTAAATTTTCTTTAGCAACCAGCTTAGAAAGACACTTTCGGGCAATCACATTTTCACGCATATCAAAAGAGCAAATGTTTAGCTATATGTCCTTTTTTCACGGAATCAAAATCGGACAATTATTGAGGGTTCTACAGTCCAAACTTCAAAAATATTTTCCCCCATCACACTCATCTAGAGGAATTAGTGACCAATGGATATGTTTGTGTCAAGCATTTAGCACCTTAATTGGAAAACAATGCATTGTTTGTCTGCCCAATGGCCGATCTTTAAGTGTGAAAACAACCATCCCAACTTTTTAGTCTTATAATTGTATTTTTTTTCACTCAGACATCAAAATGATTTAGAACTCATGACCTGACTACTGGTAAGACAAACCTGTGCAAATCTATTGGTCTCTGTTTGCATTGACAGTCCCTTCCCTAGCCACCCACAATATCTTATACTTGACAAAGGCCTACAATGTTATACATCATTTGAAAGCTTATTTTCCGGGCAAAAATTTCGCGCACATCATATTTTCCATGCAATATGTACTTCGCGAAAAGTCATACGTTTACAGTTATCATTCAATACTGTGTCCACATATGGGTGCTCAAAATTTTCAGGATCTCACACCATCACTTTTTAGGAAGGATAGAGGTCACTTATAGTCAATACAAGGAATTGACCAATCAGGAGCCAGTCTCTGCAGCAGCAGATGGCAGCTGCTAAAACCAAGATGGTGGACCTTCTACAGCCTGCACTCAAAGCACAAACACACTGATTTCTGAATAAATAGGCAGAATTTTTCTTTGTTATAGAATTTGACAGATCAAAATAGTGATAAAAAGAAATTGAAATGCTCATTTATTGTGTCCATGGATGATGATCCTGGATTCAAAGCTTTGTTGACACAGTGCATGGGTGGGCTAGCCTTGTGTCCCTGAAGGACACAACACCAATTCTTTGTTGACACATTGGGGTGGGCTAGTCTAGTGTCCCTCAAGGACACAACAGCTGGCAGGTCTAAAGGAGTGGTCATCATTTATCAACAGGGGATGGTGGGTTTTCGCGTGGATACGCAGAATCTTTTTACACCCCCTCCTTGACTGTAAATTTTTTGTGCCCTCCCCCCCAAGGTGCTGAGAATTTTCGCACCCCTCTTTGATCCATAATAGCGCACAGCTTTTGGGCTAAAGAGAAGGTAAATTCTTTTAGCCCCCCCCCTCAAGAGGGGTCAAGATTTTGTTAGGAAGTGGTCATTTTTTATCAACAGGGGTGTGTGGTGGGTTTAGGGGGGCATAAAGATTTCACACCCCTCCCAAGGGGAGGGTAATAAAATTTTGACCCCTCTTGAGGAGGGGCCCAAAAATTTACCCTCTTTTTAGCAAAAAAAACCTGTGCACTACTATAGATCAAAGAGGGGTGCACCAACTCCCATGCCTCTGGCCCAGGGGGCACAACAAATTTTGACTGCTGTTAAGGGGGGTGTAAAAAATTATTGTGTGTCCACTTGAAATCCCACCATTCCCCCTTAGACCCCCACTTGGGAGGGGTCTGAAATTTTTACGTTGACTGCCTGCATAAACCTAGAACCTAAAATGTAACGTATGTTCATTTTCTAAGAACAGGGGAGCTGGTTTGTTGGGGGGGGGGAAAGAAATCACCCCCTTTAAGCTTTAACCAAAAAAGCCAGCGCGCTGCTTAAAGGGGGGCTAGCACGGCTAAGATGTACTCGCCATAGCAAGTCACACGACAACCCCTTAACCAATCAGGGTGCTGCAAATTTTCCGCCGATTTATGAGCACTCTTTGTGAAGGTACCCATAGTGATAATTTCCGTGATAGCCCTCCTTTAATAAAAAAGGGGACAGGAATTTTAGCAGCCCACCGTGTCCTTGAAGGATACAAGCAGACCACTGCATCCTTGAAGGATACAAGCAGCACCCTGTGTCCTTAAAGGAAATAAGCAGCCCACTGTGTCCTCCAAGGACATAAGCAGCCCACTGCATCCTTGAAGGATACAAGCAGACCACTGTGTCTTTGAAGGATACATGCAGACCAGTTTATCTGTGGAGGGTATAGAAGACCAGCATGGCCTTCAAGACACTAGCACACCACTGTGTACCGTTATCTAAGGATACAAGCTGACCACTGCAGCATGTGTTCTAGAAGCAGGGGTAGATACTAACATTTTGGACCTTTGGCCACCTGGGCCAGCAGTCTAGTATATAGCAATGTATTTTCAAATATTCTACTGGCCAGCTGGCCAGTTTCAAAGGATTTTTAGGAAAAATCACTGGCCCGCAGCCCAAAATACTGGCCATTGGCCACCGGCCCAGTGTTAATGTCTACCCCTGAAAAGTATAGCGAGGTTCGATGTTGAAAAGTCAGTGGTTACTGACAATGTCTTTGGCATGTTTTGTGCAGTGTAAATGTGCACTAATCCTAGGGATGTCATTGACAAGCGGTTGTTAGTGATTCCGGTAATTACAAATTTTGGTCTCAAATTTTGTTCAATTGCCCTCAGAACATCCGGTAAGAGAACATGTGTGGGTCAACACGGTAAAAGGTATGCCAGCGCACCCCCTCTAGGGTGTACCTTTTACCGTGTTGATCCACATGTACATGTCCATAGAAAATTGTTGATTACCCGCATATAAATGTATCCTTTAAGGACACAATGGTCTCATTGTATCCCTCAAGGACACATTGGCCTGCTTGTGTACTTCAAGGACACAGTGTTCTGCTTGTCTCCTTCAAAGACACAGTGTTCTGCTTGTCTCCTTCAAGGACAGTATTCTGCTTGTATCTCTCAAAGACACAGTGTTCTGCTTGTATCCTTCAAGGACACAGTGTTCTGCTTGTATCCTTCAAGGATACAGTGTTCTGCTTGTATCCTTCAAGGACTCAGTGTTCTGCTTGTATCCTTCAAGGACACAGTGTTCTGCTTGTATCCTTCAAGGACACTTTGTTCGTCTTGTGTCCTTCAAGGACACAATCTATAGTCTCCTTGTATCCATTCAAGGATGCAGTGGGCTGCTTGTGTCCTTGGAGGACACACTGGCCTACTGGTACTTGTATCCTTCAAGGACGCAGTGGTCTACCAGTGTCCTTCAAGGACGCAATAATCAGCTTGTATCCTTCATGGACACAGTGGTGGGTTTTCGCCCCCCTCTTAACGATAGTCAAAATTTTTTGTGCCCCAACAAGCCGGAGCCAAGGAGAATATATTTATCCCCCCCTCCTCGGGAGGGGTCTTAAATTTGTATGTCTTCAAACCCACAACCCTCTGTTCATAAAGAATGACAACTCCCTAAGTGAGCAAATAATGAGCAGTGATAAATAGAAGAATACCCAGTATCAAAGCAGTCTTTTTTTTTTATTTCAACTTATTTGCAACTATTTCAAAGAACAGATACTGCTTTAAGTTTAACCCTGGAAAGATCAGTACATTTATGCATTGAATGGGTAGGCCCCTACCAGTATCACATTTAGGTTCAGCATCTTGGTCTTAGGCAGCTATGCAGCTGCTGCAGCAGAAGCCAGCTCCTGATTGGTCAGTTGGTTGTATCCTTCAAGGAGACTACATAATAAGCTGCTGCTGTGTCCTTCAGAGACACAGAAAGCTGACCATCGGCCCTGCTGCGGGAAGCATTGAAATAATTGTCAGTGAACATTATTTTCTAAAACCCCTGCATCATGACCATCACTATTTAAAAACCCTCCATCACAAGCATCATGGGCATCACTTTTCACCCATGTATAGGTATAATACTGTACTCCAGATGCAAATACACAAAATGAAGAACGCGCTTTCAATGCCAACTAATGATTGTTATGATATATAGGTGTAAGGACTCATACAACTCCACAAAGGATAATGATTTTTAAAGAGAAACTTTATGTGCATGAGTTTAAAGTTACATGATAGTATTCCAAACCCACTAAATTCCCTGCAGCTTTATACCCTTTGTAGATGGCACACTAAGCGTTACTGATAGCATCCAATATTGATGTTTCTAGAAACTAAAATGAAACGATGCGGAATCAATACATCCTGGTTCCCTTGTCAACACATGTATTTGCAATTATCGGACACATAGCCTGAAAAAGCACACACTCTGGTCTAATATTATGTGTGGCTGGGAACACAAAGAAAGCAAACAAGCTTGTTTGTAGGTGCCGTGTGCTGTCATTTACAATGACAATGTAACATGTACACTGAGCAGGCCCAGTGACAGCTCGTTGACTGATGGCTGTTTGCTAGGGGTTGTTTCAGCCCAAAAGCTGCTACGAGGGATGCTATATATGCTTCTTAGGGATAAGGCCAAAGGGCAAGTAGTCAGAATTGCTATTATTTGTAGCATGTAGGGTAAGCTATACTTGATGACGGCTTCTACATAGGCCTCTGTGGGCAAACAAACCAATGCATTAAATTAGGTTGATGAAGGGTGACAATTTCTCACTCATCTGATACTCACATGGTAGTTGGGTTCAAAAGGCCTATTCTGTGAGAGTACTATCATCACCTTATTAATGATACATCTTAAAACCTAGAGTATAAGCCGTGCCTTATTAAGCATTACAGGACCTTGGCGTGGCTCATGGTACTGTCCTCATCTCAAGGGTTTTGCATATACAATAGTGAAGATTGGCAACATTTTCAGGCCTCAGCTTTAAAGTGTATTGGTGTTATTCTATAGTATATATCTATATAGACTGAGACATCCTGCTACACTCGTACCTAGCGCCATATTAGGGAGGTTTAGCAACCACGACGTATGTCAGCTGATTTTACGTAGACATAGAAATGCTGTAGATATACTGCACGTCTGGGTTACATTGCCCACGTAGTGGTCGCTAAAACCCCCTAATATAGCTCTAGTAATAGTACTAGTAAGCACTAGCATGACCATGAACTTGTCACTTTACAAGCTTATCTTTCTAACCGCAGAAGAATAGACACCCTGCTTGAAAAGTGAAGAGTATTTCCTGTTTTTGCTGACTAGAAGAAGTGCATAGTGGTCATAGAACTCCCACTATGCATCTAGATTTAACCAGCATGCCCTGGGTGTCCTCTAAATTGATTCCCTGAAGGTTTACACCTAAGAGCACCCTAGTGTTGTCCTACCTCATGGTGGGGACATGTTACATGCAGGCAGGCCATACTCAAGGATTGACCTTTCACCCCCACTCAAACAGACTTTTCTATATCAATTGTGATTGGAGATATAAAACTTCTTAAGATTGCTGTCAATGGGCGATCCTCTACGCTAAGTAGGCTATATACCATACTAATCTCCAAACAACTCACCACCAGGCGCCAACCTGTAGGCCTACTTAAAATTCAATCAGTTTTAGGCCTTTCTCTGGGCTGTCAAATCAAAGTCCCGGATCAAAATGCAACAACGTTCCAAAAGACGCTATCAGTGGTGCTTACACAATACTGCCACTTAAAGTTATAGTTTAGACCTCAATTCTAAAAAAAAACCACCAAAAAACCTCTGCCTTTGGCACTGATTTGATACCTATCCACGTTGTGCAAAGACCCAACACTTGATTGAATAGACCACAGCTGTGCTGGGTATGTAGGGGAGGTTCACCCAAAGTCGGTAACATGCCTGGAGTCGGCCACTTCTCCAAGGAGCCTCCATGCTCATGCTGATTTCTGTGCTCCTAGGAGGGGTGGCCGACTCTAGGTCTGTGGCCAACCTGAGGTGAACCTCCCCTAATCAACCTGGTGGCTACTCTGGTGCCCTGAGGTATAACCCCTCAGGGAACCACCGTACAGAAAGTAGTATAGGAAGCAGCAAAGCATAGTGGTAGTTTACTATAGTGACAGGTCCCTATTCCCAGTACATAATTATGTCACATTTTTCTCTCCCACTCTGCCCCTCTTCCACCTGATGGGAACTGGAAAAACTACTCAATCTCTAAGCATAGGTTGTTATTTTCAAGTCTGAAACATATGCTTGCAAAGTGACAAGTTTAGGGTCATACTGGTGGTCATTATACCAAGGTTATCACATTTCAGAACGATTTCTGGGTGCCCAAACTGGATAGACTCAGTGCTTTTATCATGGGATAGATGTACTAAGAGTTGACACTTGAATATTGACAATGTTCTTTTTCTATACTATTCTTATATGTGACAGCAGCTCAGGTTTAGCTTTGACAGTGGTTCATACAGGAAAAGCTCAGCATGGGTGGGACTAGAACCAGGGACCTTCTGATCCAAAGTGCTTCATGCTATCCATTAGGCCATGGGGCAGTACAATGGTGCTGGGTTAGATGAGTCTTATCTTTGGGACCCTACGGATACCATATATATGTTTGTATGTCAGTGAATGCAGATAGTTCTATTATGAACCCAGACAATAGCTTTTCTGGGTTCTGGTTTGGTTAATGGGCTGACAATTGAGGAGCCTGTAAAGTGTGACTGGTCCCCTTTTCAGTTTCCCTCTTTATACTGTTGGCATCTACACATAATAATCTGGGGCTTGGTATTATCAAATAAATGCCTAGTACTACCTTGAATTAGTAGCTGGTCAGAATCCAAGTTGAATGTGTCACCTCCCTGCCTTTTAAATCCACCACCATTTTGTTTTGACTGAAAGTACCTCAGTGAGCATGTGCAAGGGTAAGTCCCTAAGCTGGTAACTGGCAAGGGACCTTGGTCAGAATGTAAACATTGCCATGTGCTTTCTCACTCTCCAGGCACAACTCCCCAAATGCAACTTCCCTTTGCACATGGGCAGAGCAGTACTTCCTATGATGGCCATTTCCACAACAAAGTTTGTAAACCATTCTGGCAATAACTGTCCAAAAAGGATTGAAAGGGATTAATAACACATGCTGACAACAAGGTATGCTTGCAGAGAAGTGTTATAGGAAGTGATTTGAGCAAAGTGTATAACATTTGGTGGTACCATCCCAGAGTTTGGAGACTGTGAAGTAGTAAAGGTAGGCATTCTGACTCATAGCTGTAAGGGGAAACCAGGCCTACGATACAGTGTACTCGTAGGCCAAACAGGCCTATGAATGTAGAATGCATACTGATGCATTCTAATGTATCCTAAAGGTGCAGACCATGGTATAAATGCAATGTGTGATGATTATGCTTGCACACATGCCTTTTAGGTACTTAACACATGCCTTTTAGGTACCTAAAAGGCACTAGTGCAAGCATAATCATCATATATTATATTCCTAGTGCCTTCATATGGTGAGTGTACCTGGTGGCGGTCTTCCAATCCCAGTGATAACAGGTACAGGGAAGGTAACCATTTTGGTAAATCTAATGTTACATGGCCCTTCTCCTATACGATAGACGGGCCTCCCTAGCCCACTTAAAAGGGTCTATTTCTGTTCTTTCCTATCCCCTCAGGATGTGTGTGGTGCACATATGCGCGGGCACCAACACATTCCTCTGTGAATTTGTGTAATGTAGTTCTCGCCATGAATATGACCTTAGCTGTCGAAATGGCGTTAAACATCTATTACTCACTCACTCACTCCTATACGATAGGCCGATTTCATAGCTGCACTAGTCAAATTATTTACGGAAAGCCTACCAAACAGCATACCCTAGGCTAATCATCCCCTCACCCGACCATAACCACAGTCCTAGGCAACCTGTAGGGAGCAGGGGCGCATCTTATAGCATGAGTTCCAGTTAGGCTTGTCCTACATCACAGGGTGGTTAGCTGCAAACACGTGGTAAGATGACAGCACCATGAGCAGGCGCTTCTCAAAATATTAGAATTTTTTAGATAGGGCATTGTTAAATTACTATAAGACATACCCCTATACATTCTATTTGCCTCATTGGTAAGTGCATTACATGATTTTACCTGTAGAATAGGATACTAAGAAAGAACTCCAATTTGTATATATTTTTCAGGTAAGTGAGCCATAGTCACTTCACCCAAAAGTCAATTCAGTGCATTGGTTTGTTTGCCCACAGAGGTCTATATAAAGGTGAAATCTACATCTGTAACTCACACTATAGCAGTCTGTACACTGGTGGCTGAGGCTACAGGTTTGATGGGATGTGGGTATGTCACGACTGTTACAATAGGTATAATATAGCTAGTAGGCCAGCCAAGTTTGGTAATAGATCCCAGTCAATTTATTGGAGTTGAGTAACAAGTCATTGCTTCAGGCAGTATGAGGAACTTGGAAGTTTAAGTAATGTCCTATGTTCAAGTATAGACATCTAACTTTGTAAATTCACTTACATTGTTGCCTGTCAGTTGAAAGAAATTCTGCTTTATATATCCATTTGTAAGTTGTTCCCTAGTCACAACTTCCTCTGCCATTTTGTTGTGGTTTCACTCTGTAAAACTGAGACCCAGCTAGTCTCTCTACAGGGGGACTGGTCTAGTACTGCCTTCACACTTCACTGATCGTGAGATAGGGTGGTTAGCAGTGGGCAAACAAGTTCAACCCCAATACCTAGAGGTCATTATTGGTGTGAATGAGGTGTTGCCATCTACCCAAAATTGGTCAGAAATGCAAACAAATGTGCACCACAGCACATCACACCCTCCAAAGATGGCCAACATGGACCTATGAGTAGGACACCTTTGAGGCTACAACAGTTATACAGTATATGCAACTATGAGAGGTACAGACAAACAAAATAAGGCATTACTTAAAATATCAACCCACCTCATTTGTCAAGACTAGAATGTTTATGCCTCAAACCCAGTGACTTTCCCATAATCCCAATGACACTGTTATCGACTGTACCATGCACACTGGGTACAGGCAATGTAAATTGTATAGGTGTAATATAATAAGCCCAGCTCCAAAGACTAAAGCTGAGTTGCTAGAGGGCAGAGACTCGTTTGTAAGTGTTTTGTGCCCCTTCTCCTCCGCACTGGAAAGCGGTTAATTTTCCATCCCTCTCTTAGAACAATAGTAAAGTGTGGTCTTCTCTCGGGGGAAAAGTCTTTTACGCCACCATCCCAAAGTGGACCTAATTTCATTCACGCCTCTGCAGTAGGGGTCAAAATGATTTTGACCCCTTTTTTAATAATGATAAACACTCTCATAGATTCTTGCAGTGTCACAGGGTCGTTAGCTTGGTGCAAATATTGACGACATATCCCCTGGAACATTAGTTCTACTATAGTAGTGTGGAGCTGGACAGGGTGATTCCATTGAAGCCTATGCTAACTAGAATGAGGCACAAGGCAGGTGATCTGCCAGATCATCCGCCCAGTGGTAGAAATATTCTCAAACCAGAGTGATAAATTCAATACTGTGCATAGAAATAGTGTTCAATTTTCCATGTTATGATTAAATAGGACATATTATAAACTATGGTAGAACACTGATCACTCCCTGTGTGTCAGAGTTGAGCTGTGGGACCACTGCTCAACCCCTCAACACACGGTAGTGATCAGTTAGGCACGCACATTAGATGGTCACGACCACCCCCAAACTGGCCCCAACTCGACCACTAGCGTGAGTCGTCGCTGGCTTACAGGCATGCCGGGTAAAAGTAGTTTTGCCCACTGGTTGCTGTAGTTCTTATTTGTGAGCAGGTACCTCGCATAGTAATCTTCCCAAGAAAATGGGGACCACAATCCCCAGACACGAGAGAGGCATTACCTAGAATGCTGACCTGAGATTGGCTGAAACCTTCCACACACGTGTGATCAGTTAGGCACGTACATCAAGTGGTCACCACCACCCCTGCACCAGTCAATAATGAAAAGAGACCCATCTAGGCAGTCTTTAGTTAATCACAGTGATACATATAAAAAGACAGGCGCCCTTTCCCTTTGGTTTGTAATTGTATGTGCCAGTCCAGAGCTGTGAGCTACAATGGATTGGCTATTCACATGTGTACAGCTTGGTGGTATTTCCCGGGCTTGCAACAGATTGCAAAGTGCATCTAGCTATATGTTGTTAGCACATATGATTATCATGTTTTCACCATAAAGCTCTATAGTTATTTCGATGGACCGAGTTTTAGAAACGACAATTTTTTAGGGCAGGCATGACCAACGTGTTGGCAAGCATGACCATCGTGTTGGCTTAAATTTCAAAATGAACAATTCGATAACCAAAGGTCGTAAGTCTGGTCATATGTGCGTCAATCCGAGCCCTGTTTGCTGCAGTGTAATGGACATAATATGGTCTAAGACTGCAGGTGTAAGCGGGGAAATATGTCCACCCCGCACTGCCAGAAACGGGCTGGTCTATGGAAATGTCCAGGAAACAGTGCACATCGTTGCAGCGTGTCAGGATGTAGGTAAACCTGCTAGGTCTCTCGACATACCTGCCACTGCGGAAGCCCTACGTCCAGGAACAAGGTACGCGGACCCGGGCGTGCCACAGGGGAGGAAGCGGGACAAGTGAGGGAGGTGGGACCTGAAGGATATGACCTGTCATGCTGACAGTGGTCGGCAGTGCAAATACAAACCGACCACAGGTGACACTGGAATGAGATGGTGTAACAGTGGATGGCTTTTACAGATGCCCTCGTGTATGGAGGCAACACCTGCAGACGGCTCCCTGACATCGTGGATTCTTGTCAACCCATTTTGTCGGATTTTCGCTTTATCCCTGGTTTGATGAATGCCCGGGGGGCACTTAATTTTCTACTGACACGGGTGTGCGGCTGGACCTGTGACTACCCTTACCCTTGGTGAGAGGGATTTTCACCAAAAGTGACCCTTGCTGAGAGGGATTTTTACCAAAAGTGACCCTTCCTGCGAAAGATTTTTGCCAAAAATATCCATTGATGGCAGATTTTTTGGTGAAATTTCCCGAAATTGACAAAAATTTTGTTGCGCGAGATTGAAATTTGGAGAAAGTGACCCTTGGTGAGAGGGATTTTGACAAAAACTGAACCTTGGTGAGAGGGATTTTGGCAAAGGTCAGACCCTTGGTGCGAGGGATTTTGGACAAAAAGTGGCCTTGCCAGCTGCACACCCGTGTCTCCGATACATAGTGAGTGCCCCCCCCCCGGGGATGAATGCACGTCAAATGTTGCATAGGCATGTACCCTTTGAAATACATGTACTAAAATATCGCCCTATCCCAAAGGGGCCGTCCACAAATAACCTCAAGCAGTGGGGGCTGGGGTCAAAGCATTCAATACATTTCTGTGGTAAAGGCATGACAAAGTGGAGGGGGTCAGAAATTGTAAAAAATGCACGACGTCATTAATTTCATGTACGGCCCAAAGGTGAGCTGCCAGTTCACTCGCTCCAGGAAACTGCTGTTCACGCTGAACGTTTAGTAGAATCTTTAAATTGGTCATTTTGCCAAAAGGCAACAGTTGTAAGTACTATTGGGTGGGTACTTGGCACTCTAATCCCCTCCAGCACAAAGTCCACTCCATGTACCTTATTACTTCAGGTACATCCCTCCAAATTGCAACAGTGGTGAATAATAGCTAGTGAATGGTCAATACTGAATTCAATATTTGCCATAAAAACGATGAAATAATTACATCAGACATGCTACATAACCTACCTTGATATCTTCAGAGTTAATTGATATTGGCTTCAATTTCATTGTCAATGAGTTACATGACGCTGTGTATCATGTTGTATTACAAGTATTCACTGTTGGACTTGTTTAATTCCAAAATACTAACATTGCCAACATTGTACACTGCTTCAGGAAGTCCATGTAAATGTGATCCCACTCTTTATAGTTGAGTTTTACTGGGATCACGTTTACAAGGACTGTGGCCCCATCTAGTGTCAAACTCCCATTTTTTGTGGATAATATTGGTAAATATGTTATCATTTTCCTGCTCTTTAATTTCAGTAAAATAAAAAGCGGGTAAATTAAATGAGGCATGCCCTTTGAGGTATGTCCCTGGTTTATGGCAAATTCCACTACAGATATTGAATGGGGCCCCCCATAGATCTATTCAGAAATCATTTTTACACAAATCGGGTATTGACATATCGAAATATATCTGAACAAAGGCCCAAATCCACTTTAGAGTCTACCTCCCATTGCAATCTGTTATAGTGCATTGCATTGATCTTCAATAGACTCCATTATAATGTAGTGTCAATTCTATTTTTAAAAAGCCAGTCAGGAGTCCAGAATTTCCTTACTCTAGGTTCGCAAATATGATGTTGTAAATGTATGTGCATTCTCAAGATAATATATATCTGGATAAAGGTCACTGATAAGTGCACTTTCAGAGTAGTTGAACTTGGAGTAAGTAGAGGCATAGCATGGGATCCAGCCAGGCCTACTACTAGGCAGATTATGCAGTCTATGAATTCGAGATCAAGAAAGGCCTCTAGGTTAAACAAATTCGTAACAAGCTGGACTTTCTTTCAGGAAAGATGCCCAGAAGGTTCCTAAAACACATATAATATTATACTAAATGTCCATAAAAATCCCCTTTGTGCTCACTCAGAAATTCAAGATGCTGTCCGTAATGGTACTTAAACTATATTTCCTACACTTTCTAAGCTATATAGCAGGATAGAAATTGTTAAAAGGGTAGCAAGATATGTATATGTATATGGTTTAGATCCAGGGAAAGTGATGATTGTGCAGTGGTGATTGTACAGGATTTTAGCTAGATGCCATGAATCTGAAAGTAAAGTGTCTAAACAAAGATGACATTGTACTGACCTCAAGCCATAAAGACCCTTGGGAGACAAGCGCCATGCTGCAACAGGACCTAAACAAGCTAGATACCTGTTGCACACGTAACAGTATGACTATCAATGCTAAAAAGACAAAGATGGTATGGTATGGTGAGAAATTGGCAGTAGCGGCCTGTGACAATATGTCACCATACATAAAGGGTAACAAGCTTGAGTTACCAGCTGAGTACACCTCCCTGGTTGTAAAGTTAGATAAAGAGTTGAAGTTGGACTCATTTATGAAGACCACAGAGTTCAAGGTCAGACAAAAGATTTTTAGCTGGGTAAAATACGCTATCTCATTGACAAAGACACCGGCCTCACAGTATACAAACAGACCAGACTCCCATACCTGGAATACTGCTGCTTTCGTAATGGATGGTGCAAAGAAAAACAGAGTAGATCAGCTACAAACCCTCCAGAATAGAGCACTCTGTATCTATACTAAGAAATATAGTATACATTTCCCCACTAACCAACTCCACAAAGAGTGTAAAATTGAACAGCGCAATTCTAGGAGGGTCAAGCAGCTTGCTGTCATAATGTATAAGCAGTCCATCAGCTCAAGGCCAGCCCTACCAGGTACGCAAGGACTAGAGGGGATCTCAAGGTAAGATTCCCATCATATTTATATAAGTGCAAGAAACAAAAGTTAGAAAAGTCAAACACAACACGGCAGTGTGAAACTCTGGGATCGGCTTACACCAACCATCCAACAAGCCAAATCAGTGGCTAACTTCAACAACCTCTTTAACAAATACAAGCTTCCCCAAGCACTCCCAGTCTAATCACCTGGGAATGTGTGAGTGCATTGAGTGATAACGAATTTTGTCATCTTGTGTGATACAATGTCAACTCTCACTCAACTTGACAAACCTTCCCTTACTTCAATAAGACCTGAGAGAGCATGTGTCAACATGTGTCAATATTGTTAACTCTCACACAGCTTCACATGTCTTCACTCATTTAGATAAAGATGTGAGGGGAACTGGGTGAGCAATTGTTAACATGTGTCAATACTTGTCAACTCTCACCCAACCTCACATGTCTTCACTCATTTCCATTGAGATGTGAGGGGAACTGGGTGAGCAAGTGCCAATATTTGTCAACTCTCACACAGGTTTGCATGTCTTCACTTACTTTAATAAAGATGTGAGGGGAACAGGGTGAGCACATGTAAACATGTGTCAATACTTGTCAACTCTCACCCAGCATGACTTTTCTTCACCAAGGCTTCAACAATAAGAGGCTATGGAAACTGTATGGATTCTCATGGCTTGTTCTTTGCAGTGTGGGCCTATTGAGTAAATGTCACTATGAGAGTTAATGTTGCACAGAGCAAGTTCCTTTCTTACCTGACATGAAATACATATAAATCAGGAACTTAATGATAACCAAGAATATCTTATTTTGTACATATATTAGACATAATAGCTCATTTGTTTTGTTTATGGGATATAGCACTAAGTTGGAATTACCCACATTCTACATGAAATAAAAAAAGGGTTCTTGACACAGGTAACCCCTATGATTGAAAGATGTATGGATGCAGTCTGGACATACAAATATGGGTTAAGCAATGAGAATGTACTGAAAACTCATAAAGTGCTGTCTGTATCTGTTTCCAATCAAAGAAACTTAAATTGAATGGTGAGGGGTCAAGGAATTCAATAATAAAATCTACTTAGCTGGTCAGGGGGGACTTCTATACATGACTGTGTTAAACTACCTTGAACCTTGAAAAGAATATGTGACACATGTTCAGAGCATAACTGTGCCATTCAAATTCATCATTTGGCCAAGAAGCTTCAATAGATAAGAGGTGAAACTCAGAGCTTTACCTATGGACACAGTGTAACAGCCCCCCCCCTCTACCCCCCCCTTAAAGGTAGGCTCCATTTTGTGTTCAGTATTTAGCCCTATGTAGGATAAGGGGGTTTATAGAGATGTCAGAAATCTTCATCAGAGTGATATCAAATGGAAACAAGGGGCCACCTATATAAAAAAAATCCTGCTGAATCCAAAGTTTGTGGTCTTGATTCTCAAAATTGACCAAAGGTACCTAGAAAGGAGGTTTGATGATGAGAATATTTTAAAAATGTACAAAAGTTTTATTTGAAAAAGAATGGAACTTTTTATAGATGCAACATGATAATCAAAGTCAATACCTCAATCTACATATCCCAATGTCTGCCTATCTCAACCTGACAAGTATTCTGCCTCTGTATGGCTCTGCCTCTCCCACATACTGCCTATCCCTTAGTCTACCTATTACTCATACTAACTATCCCTTGAAACATCTAGAGTTTAATTAGGTTTTGCCTCAAATGGCTTAAAGGATTAAAGTTTACCCCTCACCTTTGTACCTAATTTTCTCTGTACATTCTTACCATTAGTTTACCTATCCTCAATCTGCCTATCATTCACTTTACCTATCCCTCATGGTGACTATCCCCCAACTCTTCACATCCCTCATGTTTGACTGGCACATCTGTGATATTACCTAGCACCAATGAATCTTTTGAATATTCTCACTTCACAAGGTACTCTCTATGCCTATCTCTTAAACTGTTTATTACACATGCTACCTATCCTCCTTGCTACCCATCCTCTTCAATACCTATCCCTCATGCTCACTTTATAGCTTTCCTATGTATCACAGCTTGTTCAGCTGGGATAGCTCACAACCAACCTTTATTTTGATCTCTTAGTCAACCTATCCCCTAAGGAACAAATTTAACAGTCTACCTCAAGCATACATCTACCTATCACTCATGCTATATATCCTTGAGTCTTCCTATCCTTCAGGCTGCCTATCCTTCATGGTATATAGCCCTCAGTCTACCTAACCAGCCATCTATGTATCTCTCACCTTGTATTCTATTCTTTCTACCTTTATAGTATAGCTCTTATAGTCTATGCCTTGTGAAATATACCTATCGCTCATTGGAGCCTGAAGGATAGGTAAACTCAAGGATATATAGCATGAGTGATAGGTAGATGTATGCTTGAGGAAGCTGTTACCCACTTCTCTCTCACCATTGAGTTGTACTTATCAGTTCTCATCAGCTGGACATCAAAGGCTCTGCAAGTTTTTTGTGCAATGTCTGGTAGTATCTTACCACAGAAATAATTCACCTTGTGATGTCTCAATAGAAGACAGGACATGGTCATAATGTGAGTGAGTCCTGTCATAGCAGATAACCTTAAAGTCTATAAATCCTGGGCTAGATGTAGCACCATCCAGTGTCACCCGTCCAAACCTGCAACAGTGCCTCCATCGTCCTGCTGTTCAGGAGAACTAACCCATAGTACTCTATCATGATATGTTAACGTATAATGCATCTTTAGGGTAGCTACACCCTATATATCTTGACTGCCATTGTATGGAACCCTAAGGCGGCAAAATGAGCATAAGGGCATTATGGACAAATTTCAAGTTCTATGGGGGCTACGATAAAAATTCCAAAGGGGTAGGTTCCCTTACCTATTTTTGGGTCCCTCCCTACCAAAGGAACATGGAGGTACAACTGACTAAATCATGGGCGTTCCCACATTTAAAGTTTGCAACAAAATAATTTCGGTAAAATTCCAAGTGTATCAATCAGGCGCAGCTTGTTTGTATTATCAAGAGCAAAATGTAATCTGAGATACAATTGTCAGACCTGTTTACACTGTGACAATGGATATAATCCGATATTTAATAGGTTGTGAAATTTGCAACATGCTCTGCAAAAGGTCCATAATGTGTGGTTGAATTACAAAGTATAGGAAATACCTTGAAACAATTTCCCCCTTCATTAGAATACCGGGCCGTTTGACCCCCCCCCCCCCTATATGATTAGGTTGAAAAACCCCTTCGGAAGGGGTAAAAAACACCCCCTCCTTGCAAGTCATGCTGCTATCAAGAGCTGCAATGTGGTGAGCAGAGGACATTCTGAAATCAGCGTCCCTGTAATATGGTGCTGACATCTGGTGCCTCGGCCTTGGACTACATCATACATGACATTCGTCTTACTTGAGGAGACTGAAAGAGGCATATTGCATATGTATTTGCCGTGCGTACCTCTTTCATGCGATTCCAAAAGCAATGATTAGATTTACTTTGAACATAACCTTAGAAATTCCTCTTAACAAATCCCACTCCAGCAAATGTCTAGTTTCATAGTCCTGTCTATATTTTCAAAAATTGCAAAGGTATGCACTTCAATAAACTCTTACGTTTTCTTTTTTCTCAATAACACACAGCAGGTGGTGGATAGGTAGGTCTAATCTCACTAGGCTACCAAAACGACTCATCCATACCCTATAAAAAGGGTTGTCGTGTTATCTGGGCCTAAACGGTCCCACTAGGAAATTCTAGAATATGACATCCGTGCCTATTCAATGTCATGCCCTAAAGTGTACACTTCTATAGTTTAAAAAAGAAATTGTCGCGAGGGGGTGCGTGGGCGTACCTTTTACCGTGTTGATTAATATTAAGTTTATGGATTCAACGTTTACCTTATACCTGTACCCATTTTGTAAATTGCTGTTTAGAATAAGTAAGAGCACCCAGAGTTCATGTCTCCAGGTTCTTCAAGTCCACACGTACACCATTTGATATATTGGAGAGGATTCGACGAGAGATTTCATTAAAAGTTTAAAACCAGAAGCCATGCAACATCTGTGACCCATCCTTGCAAAATGGTACGGAAGTCGCACATACAAAAAGTTATTGGCATATTCATTTACAGCTTATCAAGAGCTTTCATTCAGTATATAACACTTGCATATTTCAACCAGGTGGTCCTCTAAGGATCTTCCTTCGGTAAATTTAGTCGGATGAATTAAAAATCGATTAAACTGAGATAATTGACATTTTAAACATGTAATAATTTATGAATCCTATATAATTCCCATGTAATTCTTTATAACCAAGAAAACTATAGCTATGTCTTCTAGGCATTTGGGGCTTAAATTCAGTTTAGTAGGCAAGGATTCTGAAAGATATCTACCCATAGGTTAGAAAAATGCTAAAATATCAATTTTAAAAAATCTGATATTTTTGACACTAAACCACATTTAGAAGCCTATATCTAGGCTTCTAAATGTGCGACTCCAGTACCACTTTGTTAGGATGGGTCTCCACATACTACCTACAAGGCATCAATTATCTCACTTCTCAGTATGTGCCTAGACACTTACATAACGATACTGGTAACCACGGTTAAAAGTAGTAAGGGCAGAAGGTCGGTCCTATGCATTCCTGCTGCCCCTATGATCTGGTACCATGCCTATCACGGGTGTGGACTGGTTACCAGGTTTAGTCTGTGTAGGTGTTATCCATATGATATAGAAGGGTGAGAAACCAAAGGGAACAGTGCTGCCCTCTGGTGCTTTTATTTGCTATGCACAGACCTTGATTACGGAGGTGAGGGGTGACTTTGCCAAAGTAGCCCCTCACCTCCATAATCAAGGTCTGTGCATAGCAAATAAAAGCACCAGAGGGCAGAACTGTTCCCTTTAGTTTCTCGCCCTTCTATAGCATATGAGCAAAAGAAATCAGTTAAGTAGGCTGAGCAGTCTAGGACGAATCTCCTCATGAGCCACACTGTCCTATAACCGGAGATCTATTACCCTAACATTCGGCTACTAGAAAGGCCGTCATCCAATGGTCGGAACGACATGATTGTCATAATTATTGTTATCAACAATCTATCACTCTGTACTTTGTTCGGAATTGGTTCTTAGCTGGACTAAAAAAGTGGACTTTCACATTAGTGGCTAGTATGAGGGCCATGTTGGTAATTCACGTTGATGGCTCAGGAAGGCATTTCTCAAGATGGTACGACTAGGTGCCCTTCAAGTTGTAGTGAGATTCTTCAGTTAAATGTCATTACATCCCTGCAACTAGTGGTCACTAATAATTGCACTGGTACGACTGCCCTACCAAACCCTATGTAATTACTGCCTTAAGTGCTGATCGTACAGAGTAGTCGTAGTGTGTTACCAACGATCACCCACTCTGATTTTCAGGGTTTCAAGTTGTACTGGTTGTGGCTAGTCATACCATCTTATCTTCCACAAACATTAAGCCCTTTTATATCATTAATTATTCATAGGAATCCAAATCCTGATATGCACTTGATTGGTGATAATGGGCACTTTGAAATTGTCCTGTATTACCCCTCACTTATTGTAAATTTGGGGTAATACAGGACACCTCTGTGGGATAAGACAGGACGTGGGACGGAATTTTTCATTCCAAGGGGTCATATTTTCTCTGAGCAAAATATGAACTGTTTGAAGTAAATTCCTTTGATATGTTCTAAAGAAATATGCATTGATTTTAACTAGCCTAATACATTAGTTACTTCATTTGACACTATGTGATGATCATCATTTGGACAAATATTTCAATCTAAGCAGAATTTGACAAAACTTTAGTGTTTAAATGGTTGCCATGGTAACCAGGATACTACAGTATGCCTAAAACCTCATATAATAGACAGTTCTCACAAAGACCTTTTATTTGAGCCACTTTATGATCATAATTATCCATCGAAATGCACCTGAGATCTGGTCAATTCATGAATTACTGGGGGGAAAATGTTAACGTTAAAAACTTTTTTTTCGGTTGCAGGGCTGTCTTCCCCCGGTTTCCCTTATGGTTGAAACTTTTACCAACGAACATTTTAGGCAGCTGTTTTTGTGTGTTACGCTATATAGAAACAGAGAGGAAATGGATTTAGGTCGGGACCGGAAGTTAGTTAGCGATGGCGGCCCGCAGGGCACATGGCACAGATTGGGAACTCTGAAGCATGTTGACATAAGTACATAGTTGTATTGTACCACAGTAACCAAAGTATCATCACCTAGTAAAGGTATACTTCATCAAGCATCCTGACTTCAACTTGGTGTCAGAAGTGGAGCTGTCAGGAACCCAAACGCAAAATCACAAGGTAGCCACTATCAGGAGGGTGTTGCTCCTATAGTAAAAGGAAGAGCTGGCTAAAATTGCCCTCATTTCCAGTCCTTTTTTTTCATGTAGCTATAACTTGTCCCTTTTGTTGCTCACAAGTGGTCATTCAAGTATGGTGCTAAAAAAGGGGGATTTGAGTAGGTACCTAGTTGGGAGAAGTCAGTCAGTATAATATTCTATAGAGTGTGTGACATGAGTAGGTACCTGATAGTGCAGCTCTCTCTGTTTTAAGCAAGGCAGGTGACTTTTCAGACTAATGTGGTGAGTGCAAGTTGAATAGTGAAGCAGAGCGTGACTTCTTTTGAAAAGAGGGTACCTACTGACAGCTCTTTTTACCATAGGAGCAACACGCTCCAGTGATGATGTTCCCCATGAACTTGAGCTCCCTAAGGGCAAACTTGAACTTATCTGGATTGAGTTTGATGTCTTTAGCCACACAACGTTCCATCAATGCCACCAATCCTCATAGTGGTACCCCTGGTGGCTAAAACAGGTACTAAATCCCGCAGGAACCCCCATTTCTGCTTTATTGGCTCACATGTACCGGGGTGATGTGAGAGTGACAGAGGAGTAGGGCACCTTTGCGTTTGGTACTAGGCTCAAAGTGCCTGTGCCACCTGTAAGATGGGAGTAGCGTTACTAGGGTACAGGGGGTGTCAATGTTTAGAGGGATCCAAAATTCACATGTGGTATAGGGGAGATTGGTTGTCATGGATACTTGTGGTAAGGAACTAGGGGAGGGATATGTGTGTGAGAGCGCTGGAACAGGGGATGTGTTGCATGCTGATTGGTTCATGTAAAGTGTAGGAATACCGTACTGGAGTTGTATTTATCTCTGTGTATGTGTGGGAAATGAATCACAACTAAACTGCACATGGACTAGGTCTTACTTCTTCACTATTTTACACACCTCCCTGATAACTCCCTGTCGTTGCTTTTGTATGTCAAGTTATATCCACTAGACCTCATCACAGTTGTCTAGTGAGATCCAGCATGCAGAAAGCAAGGAGGCATTCCAAACCCTACTGGATTGAAATGACCTAAGTAAAAACAAGTGTTATAATATGTGGTAATACTGTAGATTCACACATTCAACTGGTGACTGACACACACACTTACCTGTAAATGCTGAACTAAACTACTGTAATGTCCTGTAAAAGTTTGTGTAACATATTAGAATTTTGAGTTTGTATGGCTATCCTGGGAAGAGCTTGGATGTATTTGTTCAGGAACCTTATGGCCAATAAAATAATTTTCAACCTTCAACCTTTACAATGCAAACCTATGAGTTTTTCACCATGCAGGACTGAATGGCCTGCATGGTGAAAAGCATGTTCATATGGATATCTAAGATTTTCAGTAAACCTTTACATAATAGCAATGCTTGTTTGTTTAATGTTGAACACCCTCTAAAACTGGTCTGATTAAAAAAAGCTATTGATAGCCATGAGTGAGGTGTGAATGCCCTTATGTAGATCTCTTCAGTTCTTTCCTTTGGGGTACATGGAATTCAGCTATAGCTAAGCTTTATTGTAGCTATCATTCAATCCAATGGTTGCATAAGACCAGTTACAGTGGATATCTATTAAATTTTGGGCTTGAGGGAAACACCTAGCTGCCTCACCAAATCATAAGTCTCTGTTTCTGCCTGTTTTTAAGGCTATTAAATCTTATTCCTATTATTATGAATTGTAGGGAATCCACTGAAATACCTGCTGAAATACAATCTTCATGAATATTAATGGGATATTAAGTATATAACTATCCTTTCATGAGCAACATGTCATCAACTAGAACTTGAAACTTTCTGTGTCTTATGCATGCTCTGTATATACGGAGTCATGGTCCATATTATTGCAGATAACACAGACTCAATAAGTTTAGAGAGCCCAGGGACCCTCATAAAAATCAATAAGCATGCATTTGGGTTGATAATTATCATTATAAGCTTTGGAAAACATCTACCAGACTGTGCAAGTCTATAAGGAACCTCTCTGCACCTTTATAAGTTTGTCTCACATTATCCATGTATTGTTAATTTTATAGTATCCAAAGTCAATAGCTTTCATGCTCTCGAATTTCAATTTTCATGAATATTAATGGGTATTAATATAATCAATGCAACATTTATCTATCCCATCATGGCCAACATTGCCAAAGCTACAATTTGACACATAGTTTGGGTCTCTATATTGATTATTAAGTTGTGGCAAAAATTACATTTTCTTTGAGATGCCAGAATTATTTGATATCTTTTGAAATTGACCTACGACACACAGTGCAAATCACTTTAAAATCTAAACACCATTTGCTCTTATTACAACATACACCAGGGGTCAGATTAAGCCCAATAATTAGTACTTTAGCATGATCTTAAGTCAATTTATCAACTGTTTAAAAAAGATATTTTGAATAAAATTGAAAATATTCATGAACAATTAATATGTGCATATTAGATAATCAAAAAGTCAGACATTGAGATTGAAGGGCCATTAATAAGCTTTGATTTGGTTTTAGTCTGATCCTTCTAACTTGATTATTAAAGAAGCAGTGACCAAACAAGTGATTGCGGGGTGATCACAAAAAAATTGATAGGTCTATGCACATGATACATCCTCACGGTCACACCCATCTATGAATCAAGTGCAGACAAGTGAATTTGTATAGCTGATATACTTGTCTATCAGGGAAAATGTGTCTTATAAAATCCCCAGGGGGGTGCAGGGTCTCCCTATCCAGCCCATGGACTACATAGAGTAATGCTCTACAATCAGCGACTGTGATTGGGGTGGTGGGGGTGTTTTCATTGAATTTAATTTCAAATCGCAGGGGTTATGCACGATCACAGTACCTTTTATGGTATCCTATAGAGCACTATCACTATGAATAAATTACCTATACATACCACATTTGTCTTCATCTTGCCCATCGGGACAGTCCTCCTTGAAGTTGCATCTTTGCTCTCTCTGAAGGCACATGTTGGCGACTAGGCACTGGTACATACTGGCCGAAGGGCACTCCTCCAGCGTACTCTCTGTTGAAATTAAAGGAAAGACACCTTATTCCTATTTCAGATGTGGAAAAGGATTTATGCGTATATAAGCAGAGGTTCGGGAGTATTTGGTCTGACTGAGGGTTATTTCAGTCAGACCCAATACAAGTGAACCTTTTTTTGCATATTTCATGGTCAGAAATGTTCGAAACTATTCCAAATAGCATAAAATATGGGAATGGGTTGTCTAACTTAGGTTGTGAGACATAGAGCTCCTAGGTTAAATCTATGAGGTGTGCAAATTCCACTGTTCCAAACATGAAATAAATGTGTCCAGATGGTCACCAGCCGCCATTGCCGCAGATGGGATTTTGGAAATCCCGCAATATGTTTATGATCATCGGGCACCACTCCCTATGACAGGCCCATAAATACTGGTGTTCATAATATATGTGATCTGTAAGAGTTTAAAGCCTCAGGTTAGAATCCTAAAAGCCCCGCAGTTTTCAGTGCAATTGCTAGATCTCCAACTTAACATGGGTTGACCATCTTGACATCCCAATCAGCAATGGAGCATTGGGCCATGCTTGGCCCAATATAAGCCGACATTGGCCCAATATAAGCCGACATTGGCCCAATGTATTCTTGCTGCCTAGGATGATTCACTATGCACCAGCTGGCCCAAAACGTTTAGACTTAAAACATGTTTAGACCTCAACACGTTTAAAACCTACAACGCTTTCTCACTATTGCCTCTATATAATAGCCAATAGTGAGAAATGAGATCCTATCCTCAGGTGAGGCTTATAGCATTCTCCTAGAGTCAGGGCGCTGCTTATATGCGGGTACATACAGAGGATTTACGGTAATATCACATGTATGATTTATCATGAGGGTTGGCATTATGATTTATGAGGTGAAACTGCGATTCACGGGAACAATAACATAAGACTGTGACAAGAAGGTCCACCTTACAGCAGAGCTGCCACCTGCAGGGCATTTCAAAACGACATCTATAGCTATGGTTTTGAAATGCCCTCCTGGTATGTTATAGATCTATATACCTATAGGTAGAAATATAAGTGTTTGAAGCCGTCTATTCCCCGATCTGAGTTTAAACATCCTAGCATGTTTAATTTTAATTTCAAAAGCGTTTAGATCCAAAAACACATAGATCTCTATAATATGGACATGTTAGACCTAAACATGTCTAGAAACTATACACCTATTTTCCAGTATGGATGTCCTTACTTTCAGACATATAGCTCTGCTGCTGAAGCTTCATTTCAAAGATCTGTAGTAGACCAATTAGATGCCAGTCCTTTTTACCATTACACTTAGTACATCATAATTGCATCCGGCTAAAGGCACCAGGAAAAGCCATATCTGTGTAGAGGCAAGCAGAAAGGGGGCTCTGTGCTAAAAGTCAACTTTAAAATTCAGATCACTGGCTTTTCAGTCATATATTGCAAGAGAAGATACTCCTGTTGGTTTTAGAGGAATGGCTTGCTAAACGTAGGTAGGTGTGACCATTTCCTGAATAGCAATAAGCTCTATGCCTAATGAATCATGAGATACATCTATAATTAGCATAATTTATGCTAATTAGCTAAATTAGCATAATTTTTTATTCTTTTGCCTATAACTTTTGATCTAGAAATGATATTTGTGTTCTGTTTTCACCATAGTAAACCTGGTGAAAGATTCTTTCAAATGGGATAATTGATATTCCTATTTAAAATGAAAATCATGTTTCCATGGCAACAGACATCAATAAAAATGCCTATTTAGGCCCAAAAACGTTCTTTTTACATGCCTAATTTGGAACCTTTCCACCCAAAATAGAACGTTTTATCTAAAATCATTGAATTCTCCATAAAAAAAGTACCCTATAATAGTTTTAGGCATATTTTTTGCTATTCTAGCCCATAGTGGTGGCCCCTGGTGGCTAAAACAGGTACTAAACCCCGCAGGAACCCCCATTTCTCCTTTCTGGCTATGTGGGTATGTATGCTACAAAAGTGGCGTTATGCTACAAAGGGGTATAATGCTCCCCAAATACTACTAAGGTGTTTTCTGCTTTTGAATCACAAAAGATTGCATTACTTAATATATTGCTACGAAGTAATAGGGATGATATATCACCTAATAATTGTTGATATTCAATTATGTATGTATATACTTATTCCTTATTCCTATTCATATGCACTTATAAAAATGATTTGTTTCATAGCAACATTTAAATGAAACTAACGATTTATTGTTGCAATAAACACGTAAAAAAAAGGTGCTTATGCTACAAGCTCCAAATAGTTCATAATCCACAAAATAGAGCTTATAATACTATAGATGGTTATTATTGTGGCAGATGATTTGTATTGTTCACTCTAGGAGAAATTTGTTGAATTGGAGAACACAGGCTTGTGAACAATTTGTAGTATAAGAACCATCAGAATTCTACACCCTTTGGTAGCATAAAGCCAATCATGTAGCACAAAGGCCCCATGAAGTATGCCTTGATTGAAGAGAGGCTCCCTATAGGCCTGCAACCATGAGTAAATCCACTATGTGCCATCGTAGTGCCTAAAACGTGATGGCAACTCGACCAAATCCCATGTGCATGATAGCATAGGGACCTACTCTCGGGAGTACTCTAAATTGACTTCCTCCATGGGGTGATGACCTAAAGGTCAGGGTCAGTTACGGAACAGCCAACGATCATCAAAATGCCCTATAATTACCATGATTATACTACGATTTCAGAATCTGGGTAAATTGTAGGAGTAACAAGATAAAATACACATCATTATACCAAGCTCTAGTGCAGATTTGTACAACTTGACTTTCTAAATATCTAGTATAGGTCTGAATGGTCTAAGACGCTTCTTCATCTACTGCGCCATTCATATCAGTTGTTTAATGCTGTACAATGGGCAGAATTATGGCTAATAAGCAATAATACGATTTGTGATCATTGGTAAGCCCATAAGGAAGGGAAATCGTTGCCTGTTCTGATATTGACCCAAATCTTACAGACCAGTCGCAGGCCATTACCTATTACCACCTCATACGATTTGGAGGGTTTCGAATCGTAGGGGCTGTGAACTATAATAGTATGTTGTGTGCTGACCTCCTGTTGCTTCTACATAGCTGATTCGTAACTGAACAATACTGTCCAATATCTGGTGGTAGATGGCAGTAGCTGGCAAGGACTGTGAAGGTGAAGATTTATTGTGTTGTAACTAGAGACCCTCTAGATATTTAGACAGCTTATGATGTTAGAGGGTAAACATATGACAGGAGATGCACATATTCAATTATTTATAGGTTTCAGCTATGTTTTCATGAAGGTTCATGTTCTAGTCCACACCTGGAGCTTAATTCAAAAGGCTCTGCCATCGCTACCTATGAGATGTTAGTGATTTCCCTCCCAAATTCTATACTGCTATGGTATGGTAGGCCTGCCTTTCTTTCTGATAGCCAGCTACTTTTTAGGGAGCGATGTTAGCCTCAGCCCTCCTTTCACTATTCCAAGCAGCTAACAACTGTGCAGAGTGGTAACAGGTCCATAGAGAAAAATAGCAGTGGAAGATAAAAACTTGTTCTCTCAAGAGTTGCTTCACTGGGGTTCTGCTAATTATATATACCCTGTCGGGTGCACTTGACCCTGAAATGTCTTCAAGTGCGTCCCCCATGTGTATATTTAGAAGGGTTCTTCTCAAGGAGGGCTAAAGAGGTGCATGACAACTTTTGGTCAGTCACATTGGGCATAGGAACTAGGCAAGGGAAATGGATATAGAGAAGCCATTTTAAAGGGCAAAGCTTCCTATATATGACATATAGTTTAGAAAGAAAGAGAATATTTTGAGAACACCATATGACATATAACCCAGCTCTTCCAAATGTTAATGTGCATGTCAGTTTAAGTCTATTCCCACCTATATGTAAAGGAGAAAAATAAATCTACCAGGAGTTACCATGAAATTTTAGCTTGTATTTTAGAAGTACAGTCCCTCCCCCTACAGCCTGTATTTTAGAAGTACAGTCCGTCCCTACACCAACTAACAGAGAGAAGGGAAGCATGATGTTACTATGCCCTTAACACATGAGTAGACTCAAGAGCCCTCAAGCAGTCTGAGAAAAATGCATTCAAGCGCCCTTAACTCATGAGCAACCTCAAGAGCCCTCAAGGACTATCCGCAGGTGCATTCACATTTGTGACGAGGAATGTCCCCCCACCCAGGTGCACTTGCACTAGGGGGAAACCACTATCGTTTCTCAGTATAAAATAAGGGGTGGTGTTAGTAATGAAGTGGAATAGTGAAGGACTGCATAGTACTTCCTATTAGTTACTGGCCTAACACCACCAGCCATTTTTTTGTAGTAACACTAGGTCTTATGAGATGGTAACAGACATGCCTACGCTAACATCTCATAGGTAGCGACACTGCAAAAAAGGTGTTTAAAGATACACACCAAATTTTCTCAACACCAATATTTAAACATCTAAACACTTGAAGTGTTTAGGTGTTTAGCTTTTAAACACTTATTCTCAAACACCTAAACACTGAAGTGTTTAAGTGTTTAGCATTTAAACACTTGGTTAAACACTTCCTAGTTAAACACGTTTAAAATTAAACACGTTTAACACTTAAGAAGTGTTGAGAAAAGTGGGACAAATAAGTGTTTAACCAAGTGTTTAACTTCTAAACACTGGTGTTTAATCCCTAAACACTGTTTTTACAGTGGACGGCAGAGCCTTTTGAATTAACCTCCAGATGTATTTGCAAGTCATAAAATACGAATAGAGGGGTATATTGATGCCATGTATGAGATGCTAGAAGCAATCAAAACTGGAAATATCGGACCATGTCTCACCAATCTCATGAATGGAAATATGTCTTTCCCAGATTTGGAGCTTAGTCCCCCCATTATATTCCATCTAAGTTAGTTTTTGTCTCATAATAACTTGATGGGCTATATCTCCTGGAATAGTATAGTTTAACAAACTTTAGTCATAGATTGTAGTCACCATATTGGCTCAGAAAATGGCAATTTCGTATTCTAAATTCTCCTACAAAATAGATAAGCATGGGGGAATATTTTTTGTGTTTAATTATAAGAGAAATCTTATGGGCAATGGAAAAAACTGCTACAGTGGTAAAAGGGTTAAATAAACGAGGACAGCACAAGAAAAAGTATAGCATCAACATTTCAACCTTTGTCTGGTTATCTTTATTTTTGATTAATCATCTGCTATGTTCAGAAAGATTGCCCAGTAACCACCCACACCCTTGGTATACCCACAAAGAGGGAGATTATTTTACGAAACCTGATCATTGGTGGATACATGCAGGCTTTGGAAATTATGACAGTTTCTCATCTCTGTTCAAGCAGCAAATCAAACTGGGATCCAGGTAAATCATTGTATTGCTTTAACGTCAAGCACTACCCAGCCACAGTATTCACTCTGTACATATATAGTTATCAAGTATTATTGGGAAATGATACAAAGTGTCATATTATGTGCTGTCATTTGAAACTTTCTACGCACCATCATTTTTATTACATGTTACCTTGGACCCTTCTCTGTCAGCAGATCCTCTCACATAGCCAACCTTTCCTGAATTTTTTTGAAAAGGTTTTATTGGGTCTAAAGTTAAATACCAGAATTCGGTCTGGCTGTTCTGCCATCTGGGCCCACATTTCAGCCTCCTATGTTGACAATTGGTATGGCGGCGAGTAATAATATTATCTTTAGTGGACCATAAATTAGAGAAAATAGTTTCAGTTCTAACAATCGTGTTCACAAATGATAAATCGGAAAAATCAGAGAAGTTCAAGACTGCAGGCACTCGCACTATAGTATTAGTGAAACCTCTCAGTGGCCTTGGGGAAGGGGAGGGGGGGGTGAGGGATGAAAGGATATTGAAAAAGTGGAAGGAGTTTAGTATAATGTCATAGTGTGATATTTTACATCCTGAAGTATAATTCCTGCAGCTCATAGAGACTCCAGTACACTCAGGTTTGGCTTGATCAGTGCCAGAAAATCCACATATATATGTATATATATATATATATATATATATATATATATATATATATATATATATATATATATATATATATATACATATATATATATATATATATATATATATATATATATATTGCTGTTAGCACAATGACATCAACATAGGAACAGAGAAAGAGGGAAGCAAAAGAAAATTACCATGAGGAAGAAATCTAATACTGTGCCTGGAGAATTCAACTTAGTATATGGTATTTTGATAAATATAGTGCAAAGATATGTAAGTGTGCATAGTATGAACATCTGGCATAGTAGTAAATACTACATTACCAAAAAACCTCTTATCATAGGAGAAAAGCCCATATCAATGTCAAGCGTAAATGTCAGTTCACCATAATGACTGTGGTAATACTGCATGTCATACCCTAAGATGAAAATAGAGTGCAGTATTAAGGACATAGACATAAATATGGAGAAACAGTAAAACAGTGATAATATCATAGACAATACAGCATGAAAAGACATAGATAATGACACAATGAGCAGTGGTAAATACCAGCTGCTACAGTGGCAAATTATGAGATTATTGTCTAGAAGTGGTAATACCAGCTACTAGACTTACCTGAACCAGTCTGTATCAATTGGTATAATAAAACAATTTGGAAAATGTTTTTGGATTGTGTTTTTGAATAATTCTTTCTCCAGAACATTAGTGTATTTTGCACAAAGGTTATTCCAGCAGTTAATCACTCTAAATTTGGCTGATTTACCATATACAGGATGTTTGATACGAGTGTAATGGTACCTTGTACCGTCGAAACGCCTGGTTGGTAAATCCCTATTGTCAATGAGATCAACATTAATTTTTTTTATCATAGGCATAGTAAAATAAGTGAAAATACCTTCTCTCTCAGACTCTTGACATTGGCCCTATCATGAGTTTGTCTTGTGGTCATGCTTGTGTCAACGAACCGTTACAGTTTGATGTTTTAATGAACACTGAATCCAGAGAAGTGCTTTGATCCTTGTTTATTGCATGATGACAGCGTGTACATATAGGTGGTGACAATGATACACTCGCCAGCGTGCAGGCTCTGCCCCTAAGCTTGTAGCTCAACCTGTCATAGGTTCTAGATACTAGGGAGGTTGTGTGTAGGATGCAAAAGGTCTAAAGAGATAGATGCCTGGGAGCTACTCACTGGGTCTTATATACCTAGGTGAGCAGCTCACAGGGTGATGAAATGTACCGATAGGAGCAGGTCAGATCTGGTCAGGTCTGGTTGGATCTGGTCAGATCTGACGCGCCATCATACCCGGTAATGATTCTATTCATATGTGGACCAATCAGGGTGAAGGGAATTTCCCTGCATCCTAGAAACGCGTCCACAGGTATGTCAGTATGTTGTGATACTCCCAGTGAGTCAGTGCCCAGAAATGGAATGGGTCCGGCTCTCATAACATCCTGGTATGGGTGATGTAAGAGCAGCTCACTGTACACACTGGGGGAGGGAATGAGCTGTAAGCTTGTGAGCAGGGCCTGAGCGTGTGTGGCGAAGAATTTAATAAATGTGTAAAATAATGAATAATACCCAGAATAGTCCATTGACACTTGGGTTAGGTCCAAGCCTGACATTATATACTATTCTTAAAGCCTTGTTTTGAAGAAGTTGCAAGTCTTTGAGTTGGTCCTTACAATTATCATCATAGATTACATCACAATAATCATAGTAAGGAAGAATGGTGCTGGTATAGATATTCAGAGCAGTATTAACATCTGTATACTTTCTTATTCTAGCTAACTGAATAACCTTGGAGTTTACGCTATCATATACAGTACTAATATGCTTATTGAAGGATAGGTTATTATCTTAGATTACACCCAAATATTTGAAGGCTTGTACTTCTTCCAGTTGTACTCCCCTAATATAGAAATTGGGATGTATGGCCGGTGGTGGGCCAATGAACGTCCATTGTGTTGTTTTTTTATTTATCGTAAGACTGTTCATAATACACCAACTTGACAACTTGTTTAACTCTTCCTTTACCAGACAATTTTCAGAGCAGATTTCGGGTTTAAGTAGGTGTCATAAGCTTTCAGAAACTGTTGGAATTGTGTGAATATTCCAATTAGAATGGAAATGGTGATGGGTTATGCTGGGCTTGTCAATCAGAAAGAGCAACACCCTAGGTTTCTTTATTTACTTTATTTTGTGAGATAGAGTATGGAAAACGTGGTATTTTAATGAGAAAAATTGATCATTTTACCAAACTTCAAATTGCGATATCTCAACACTCCCTGTATCAATTGTGATGAAATAAGGTGCATGTTATAGGAAATTTAATATTTTGCTGGAATTTTGGTAAATGATGAAATTTAGAAAATGTTCTTTTTGGTTACCATGGCAACCAAAGCTATGCAAAATCGACATTTATAGCATATCTGTTGCCATGGAAACCAGCCCAAATGACCCATAATGCATCAAAATACACTGAGAATTTCAGTGCCATTTTGTTGAGCATGAAAAATTGAACAAAGTCAATTTTCACAAAAAAAATGATATTATTTGATGTTTTTTCATGATTTTTAGCTTAAATATTGTTTAAATCTATGGAAAACTTTTATGGTGATTCTGAAATTTGTCTCAAGTTTGCAAGATTATCATAAAAAAAGTATTTGAGGTAGAGCCTAACTCCTTGGACTCCACAGAGAACCCCACACAAGCTGCAGCACTGTAAAAAATCTAAGACTTTCAGTGGATTTTGAGGAAGTTATTGCCTGCTCAAAATCGGTCAAAAATCGGCCAAAATCGGCCAAAACTACGCATTAATGCGTATTCGGTAAAGGAAGAGTTAAAGCAACTTGTAGCTCTCTTGGATCAATGGAGGAAATCACAGCATCATCAGCATAAAGAACTATATTACAGTTTCCTACCTGCTTCACCAGGTCATTTATATAGAAAATGAACAAAATAGGACCTGCTGTTGAGCCTTGTGGCACTCCATACGTTATATGCAAGGTCGTAGAAAATTTGTTATTCACACCAACTTCTTGAGTCCTATTTGTCAGGTAGGACTTAAACCAATCACATGTATTGTCACTAAGCCTATAATCAGATAATTTTTGTATTAGTATAGGGTGGGAAACAGTATCAAATGCCTTTTTATAGTCAATAAAGATAGAGAAGGTAGTTTTCCTATTGTTAAATTTTTAATAAAACTTATCCAAATAAGCACTGACAGCAGATAATGTAGAGTGATTTTTCCTGAAACCATGTTGGGCAGAAGTGATATAATTTTTGCCTTCCATTTAAGCCTTGTAATAACTAATTTTTCAAGAATTTTGCCAGGTAGTGGGAGTTGGCTTATGAGCCTTAGATCATTCACAGAATTGCTATTGGGTTTTTTTGGTATGGGGGTGACAATGGCATGTTTCCACACATCAGGAAAACTTGCATCTAATAGTGATTTATTAAAGATCATCCTAAGCTTGCTACAGTCTCGAAGTAATAACTGCTTAATGACAGAGGATTTCACATTCGTGATAGCAGATGACTTAGTGACATCAATTTCAACAATGTCACCATTCAACCAAACATAGGTCGAATGGGGTATTGGTGAATGTGTGGGACATATAGTCTCGGCACTGGTACTACCTCTGGTGTCAAACTAGGACACCACAGTTTGGGTCACATGTTTGTGATGTCATACAGAATCAGATTCCATGTTGGCTGTGAGCTGTTTGATGTTATGCTGTTTGCTGTTATGCTGGACTTTATTTTTCATCATGGGAGTCACTTGCCGATAATCAAAGAAGTATGTAATCCCATCATGATCGTTCATATAATCTGGGAGGAACTCCCCAATAGAGTCATGCAGTGTGTAAACTGCCATCACTGCTGTTTGGAGACTGTCAATAAAAACAAATAGTATCTCGTATGGAGTAAATCACGTTTACACAGTGATTTAATACTTCACCTAATGAAGGTCAGTCAGTAGGTCAGTATGGTTTGTAGTGCAGTGGTAATACCAACTACACTTGGCACATCAACTGATCACATTTAATTGGGTATTCAACCCTGTGGTGCACCTGGGTCGGGGGTTGGCAATACAGGCTGTGGTAGCGCTGGGTTCAGATTTGGGTTGGGCCCTGGTTGTAGCTATTGTTGTGGCTGAGGGACTGGGATTGGCGCTGGTGTTGGTCCTGGAGGGGGGGTGGGGGTGGGTAGCGCCTCATTAGTTCAGCACACACTTTTTCAAGTACCGCCCCCCCCTCTATTTTGACCCTTAAATGATCTGTCAGCAATCATCTTGCTCATAATAGCACACTGGCTCCCCCATACAGGGTCTGGCGTACTTTCGACTAATTGCTTGTTGGCCCTTTGGTCACATAATAGGATTGCTTTTAAGGCCCTTGTTCTGTTCAAACTTATACCTGTACAGTAGGTCCTCTACTGTGTTTTGCCAATCAGGGATTGCAATCGATTTCACCTTGCGCTTGACCTCAAAAGGGTCCGCACAAGAGAGCACTTGTTGTAATGTAGCTGTAGCCCCTACCATTCTACACTTTTCTGCACACAGCGCTCTACTGAGCAATAAATTATACCATCCATTTCCAGTCAACAACTGAACATGTTTGAATATGGGCTCTGTGGGCCATGGTATGCAACAAAGTCATTCCCCACTCTTGTACGTGCATTTTCGAGTCTGAGATCATGAGGGAGGTCAGAAAGGGTACTGTGGTGGTAGAATCTACCTTGATATACAAGCCCACGACCATTAGGCGTAATTTGTTTGCCAGCAATTGATGCTAGTTTACAAATCGTCCTAATGTCTGATTTCTGTGCCTTTATAGTGGGATTTGTATCCTCTGAGACAAAAATGTTCTAGGTTTGAGCAGCTTTTGAAGCCTGCTTTTAGACGCCATGATTTTGTCCCTAACTTCCGCTCTTACAAAGGTCACAGTGATTGGCCTATTGTGCCATGTTATAGAGCCTGTTCTGTATGCAAGATCAATGCTAGTATATGTTAGGTATGGATGAACCTTAACTAGTATATCGAAAGCTATGTCGTGGCAGTTCTCGTGTTTTGAGTAGTCTACACCTTCTATAACTACATGCTTCCTCCTTGTATTATGATCCAAGGTTATAATAGCCTCTTTATTACTTGCAATGTCATGCTTAGTTAAGTTGACTTCTCTAGATAGGTCATCTATGTAGTCACCCTGTGCATCTAGTCTGCCTTTGTTTTCAATGTCATTCTTACTGAGCCTCTAAATCTCATCATGGGCCAAATTGAGAGATTCCTTCAAATCTCTATTCTCTTTAATGTTACCCCTAACCTCTCCAGCCTCTGTCTTTGTGTCATGGAGTGTAGTTTGTATTGCCTGTAATATGTCTGCTATTTTAGTCTAGCCCTCATCAACATCTTTTGTGGTAGCGTGTGTCTTTCTATTCCTCAACTCATTTATCCACCTGTCAACCTGTTCACCACTGGCCATGTTTACAAACAGTTACTGTCACTGCACACTGTACCAGTCACTGTCACTAACCCTGGGTGCCACACAGAAAAGAACAAAAATACCACTTACCCAGTATATTAACACTCTGTCTCCAGTGTCTGTGTGAAACTTATGTGCTTATAAATAATAGTCCTGTCCAAAGCTAATCACACTCCTTGTAGGATAAGTCCACTAATTTGGAAGTTTTGTGGGAGCCCGTGCTCAGCGCGCGCAACTGGTGGTCCGCCATACTCACCAGATGGCTCAGGTCCCTATCCGAATAAAATTCTGGGAAGGCCAAAGAAAATCTATCATCTTTCTTTTTCTTATAATTTTAGGCTAAATGAAGAGCGTCTGAAAAGTCATGTACAACAATATCCAGGCAGCATGATATTGTCCACTTAACTATGACCAATGCCCTCAACGTTTTTACATAGTTTGCCCCAAATATAGTGAGAGTAGCTCCTAGTATGATCTGATGTCATGGAGTGGAGTCCCAGTTTTAAATAGAAGAAAATCATTTTTGGGAGAACTTACAATTGCTGACCGTCCCTCAGCATCGTGGACAAATTGGATGGAGGAATCAATCCTTAATACCTGTCGTTGTTTGCCCCATGCTGATTATCAATATTACTCTTACAAAATGGGGCAATCTGAATATGCTATGGGGCATTCTGGCGTAATATTTTACAGATACCCTTGTCATTTTCTGCTAGATAGACCTCGGATATGGACCTGAGCCATCAGTATCAGCTGTGCATGAATCTACCGAAAGAAAGCCGGTCTTCAATTTTAAGGTATTACCAATCAGAAGGTAAATTGTCGACTTGCATTAGGGATAGTCTATGCCAGCTTCAGTCAAGCATTATGGGCATTTCTCCTCAATTGCAGTTAAAGCCTTTGCGAGGGCCCTTCTAGGAGCAGCACTCCTCTGAAGCGAGGGTGAATCCAGCTTGTTTGAGGGATTCTGATGCTAATGGAAATATTGGTAGGTGACCGAGTCAAGGACTCCTCGATGATGATAGTAAAAGGGTCTGTTTGATATTGAAGAAGGCTTTAGATTCTTCTGCTTTTTTCTTTCTTTATTCTGTAAAGCCTCATGATTGACCTAGTAAGCATGATATTATTGGATGGTGCAGGGTAGTCGGGCATGATACACAAGAAAAATGTGACCATGTGCAAGATTGGATGGGATAGGGCTAATGTAATGGTAGATTTCTCGTTGAACCCGTGCTTTTGGGATTCTAGTAATGGGTAGAAAATAGTATCGGCACCTAGGCCAAGAATAGTATAGGTTCCCTAGGATATGTTACTCCATAGAGTCCTATAGTGCAAGCCACCCCCCTCCCCCCTACCTTTTGTGTTCAGTCCTGAGTCCTATGTAAGATAAGGGGGTTTATGGAGATGTCAGGAATCTTCATCAGAGTGATATCAAATGGAAACAAGGGGCCACCTGTACCAAGAAATCCTGCTGAATCCAAACTTTGTGGTCTTGATTCTCAAAATTTGGCCAAAGGTACCTAAAAAGTGAGGTTTGATGATGAGAATATTTTAAAAATGTAAAAAGGTTATATTGAAAATGATTGGAACTTTTTATAGATGCAACATGCCAATCAAAGTCAGTACCTCAATCTACATATCCCAATGTTTGCCTATCCCAACCTGACAAGTACTCTGCCTGCGTATGGCTCTGCCTCTCCCACATACTGCCTATCCTTTAGTCTGCCTATCACTCATACTACCTATTCCTTGAAACATCTAGAGTTTAATTAGGTTTTCCCTCAAATGGCCTAAAGGATTAAAGTTTACCCCTCACCTTTGTACCTAATTTTCTCTGTACATTCTTACCATTAGTCTACCTATCCTCAATCTGCCTATCATTCACTTTACCTATCCCTCATGGTGACTATCCCCCAACTCTGCACATCCCTCATATTTGACTGGCACATCTGTGATATTACCTAGCACCATTGTATCTTTTGAATATGCTCACCTTACAAGGTACCCTCTGTGCCTATCTCTTAAACTGTTTATTACCTATCCTGCTTGCTACCCATCCTCTTCAATACCTATCCCTCAAGCTCACTTTATAGCTTTCCTACCTATCACAGCTTGATCAGCTGGGATAGCTCACATCCAACCTTTATTATGATCTCTTAGTCACCCTATCCCCTAAAGAACAAATCCAACAGTCTACCTCAAGCATACATCTACTGATCACTCATGCTTTATATCTTTGAGGTTACCTATACTTCAGATTCCTGACATCTCTATAAACCCCCTTATCCTACATAGGACTCAATACTGAACACAAAAGGGGGCCTACTTTTAAGGGGGGGGGGGGTCTGTTACACTGTGTCCATAGGTAAAGCTCTGAGTTTCACCTCCTATCTATTGAAGCTTCTTGCCTAGGCTGCATTTGTATATTGAATCTTTCGATTAACAATATTTGATGAAGATAAATTATTGTATTGTAACGTTGATCAAATTATAAAAGAAATTTTAAATCTGCAGCTAATAGAAATAATCATTAATATTCAGCAGTGAATAAAAAAGGGAGGTGAGGAAGACTATTACTATTAGTTCAAGAGAGCAGACACTTTTATTTCTGCTTTGGGTACCAAAAGGTTTGAAGGTGGTTTCTTATGTAAGAATATCTTAGGAATGCAGATTTTGAATTCTTTAAAATTGAAATCTGATGTTGCATTTGCACACAATCTGAGCTCAAAGAAGGTCAGCGTCAATGTTCAGGGCAATGCATTATTTTGCATTTGGACAATTTAATTCCTTCAATTTTCATTCAACAGCACCATAAACACCTATGTTCATAAGTAAGTGCTCCCTTTTTTGACATTTCAGATTTCACCCAAAGTAAAATTTTTAAGATGGCCACCATAACATTAGCGGCTTTGGTGTATACAACCAGTTCACTCTAAAAGAGATTTGTTGAAATGGAGAACACAGACTTGTGAACAAGTTTTAATATAAGAACCATCTGTACCCTTTGTAGCATAAATCCACTACAGTAGCACAAAGGCCACACAAAGTGTTTTGTGATTTTACAACACCTTTGTAGTATCATGGCCCTGGGGTGAGCATTATGATACACAGGAATACCCTTTTGTAGCATAATATTATGTTAACTAGTGTGTAGTATATCAGATTACATCTAGATTTTTATAGAAATAATCACAAGCAATGTATTTTATATGCTTTCTCCGCCGTCGGTTCATGGCTCTAGAGATGTTTATCAGAGAAAGATTATATGTAGCTTGGATCTTTTTCATCATCAATGGGCTGACCCATCAATTCCTTTGTCACCCCTTCTCACAAGGTAAATCTTGAATGTCCTCAATTAAGGCCACAGTAGGCTGCTGATATGGTCCGCACTGGACTAACCAATTCACGCCCAACAGACTCAAGGAATCGATTATTTTTCTACATTTTCTTTCTTCAAAAGGTACAGGGGACCTTCTCTCATTCTAATGTATTAAGAATGTAGATAGAACAATATGTAAGGCCAATTTAAAGTTGGTATATCCGCTAAAATTTCAGATTTGGAAATTTGTGAAAACTTGTCTAAATGGTTTGTAAAATTAATGCTCATCTCTTGTGCTATGCATATATTTTTCCAATCACTGATTGCCCTAAGTGCCTCAAAATTATGTGTCTAATCACAACACAATTCACTTCACTGGATGGCCCTTGACACTCCTGCTTACCACAGTACCACCTGTTGGCTGACAGGCTTTGAGTAGTGTTTAGTACACCTTGGGAATTGGTCCTAGAAGTGGTTGGGAATTGGTGAATGCTTCCCAATTGAGAACTAATTCCCAGTCAGTTCCTTCATCCAATTCCCTGGCCTATCCTCTATGGGAAGCATTCAGTAATAACCAATCCTGGAACCAGTTCCCCCAACTTTTTGCAATGCAGCCTAATTCAGAACAAGTCAATTCTGTTAGAGCAAAATGTGGGAATTCGTCTCACAGGGTGGAGAATCAGGATGACCTGGAAGATGCGCTAGCTACTGTGAGAATCAATTTCCCAATCTTTTTGCAACAGACTCCAGAGCACTGTGTTACAACTACCGAAGGGCATGCATGCCCCACTACAACATCATATCACAAAACGTTAAGAAATGACCATTCCCTTATTATTGTGGTTCCACATGGTTCGTACTATACTATGGAAAAAGAGATCACCTATATTCATATCTCCCGTCCCTTGGGTGGGCATATATACAGTGGTAGGCCTACACCGACCTAGACGGATACATTATTGTCCAATGAGATGATTCCCTTCATTCAGTGCAGACTTTTAGGGTGCATTATATAACACCTGGAACCCATCATGCTGGCTGTTAACAGTGCTTATCTTGCGAGGTACGAGATAAAGCAATGGTGGCCCCTACTTAGGAACTAGCGACCTTGGTAGTGTACGGTAGGGCATAGCCTGCATTGAAAAAGTTAATTGATGCATTGGGTAGCTTCACCTCGTCAGTGCCTGCGGTACAGGCATAGACAGGTATTGACAACACAGTCTTTACTTCTGACTTAGGTTGGGGTGGTGTAGCAACCTGTTTACCCATACAGATACTTTATAGCAGTGAGGCTGTGCTCCCAATACCCAAAGACCAGTAGTACTCTGAAAACGCAATCTCTCTCCACCAACCCACACCCTTTTATGAGGGTAAAGTAAAGAACTGTGCGGACGGGTAAAAGATTAAAGTCCCCTATTAGTATTCAGTGCACTCCCACCTGGTGTTCAGCTGCTACAGATGGAGGCCAAGTACACAACCAATATGACTCTGCTCAAGGTGGTACTAGTCCATACCCACATGGGAAGTTAGTTTGGACCAATCACAAGTCTGGTATGACGTGAATACTTCTGGTTTTATGTCCTAGTTATTAAGTGCACTTGTGATGTTTCACATCTAGGGGGCTGTGTACAAATGACGTCATGCAGGAGGGGGGAGGGGGTCCCACTCCCTATGAAAAAGCGTGACAAGGGGGGGAGGGGGGGTCATGGGCTGCATGACATCATGTCATCAAGAAATCATAATGTACTTGGGTTTTGGCAAGAAAAAAAGACAAGATTTGTAAAGGTAGGGAAGTTTAATGCATTCATTTAATAGATCCTAAGCCCCCTATACATGCATGCTTTCATCAAACATCCCACTCAATGAGTGTCACAGGCATCAATGTCAGTGTTGGATGCCCAGGGCCCGTTGCTCTATCCTACCTCTAATCTAGGCCCAATACCAATTTAAAATATCCTTTTAGTTGAATATGTTTTACAGTAGCACCCCATATATAGGCTGACACCCCTATGTAAGAAGCACCCTGACATTAAAAATTTGGTAGAAAGATTCAGACTGACCTAACTTCTACTGGTTCTCTTGTAAATAGGGCTCAACAAATCCCAGTGTCCAGTGCCTGGGACACAGAAAAATTCCAGTGGACACAACTGCCAACCAATGGTTATACAATAATCCAAAGGGCACACCTTTGATTTGCCTCACCTGAATTGAAACTTTTACAATACAAAAACCCATGGGTAACTTAGGGAGTGCTCATTACTTAATAAACAGCCAGGTGGTGGATTTCCATGCACAGCCTTGCAAATTTTTCTCACCCCTCCTGTAGGACAGTTTGCAATTTTTTCAATCATTCCATTTGTTTTATAGTAATTCACAGGGTATTTTTTTTCTCTGAGAAGGCACAAAATATTTTTTAGTCCCCCTTGAGGTGTCATCCCCCCATCCACCTCCCCCCTCTTGATAAATGATAAATGAACTCCTCAGCACCCTGTTGCTACTTTTCATTGGGGGATGCATGGGGAGATGTTATGCCCCTCCCCCTTAACCTCACTCTTTGCTTTGTAGGATCATAAATTGGAAGTGTTATTACAATTGATCTACTGAGATATCTTATCGGACAATTTATCTTGACAGTGTTGTAAGACCTTTAGTGACAGAAAATCCTATAATCACTACCATATACAGTAGTCTCCCGTGTTTAAGGCGCACCTCGTGTAAAAGACACACCTAGACTTTTATAATATGGTCAAAAAAATGAAAAATTCATGAGTTTTGTTCTATTTGATGGATTTTGAAAATGTAATTGAGGCACCCTGGAAAACCCACCTATGTCATATTATGTCTTAATGGGAGTGTGACATATCAAAAGAAATGTCTTGGTATCCTCCTTGTGGATCCAGGAAGAACTAAAACCTCACATATAAGACACGCTTTATATGTGAGAGATAAGTTGCAGGGCCATACCCATACTTCTCTGTAGGGGGGTGCTCAAGTCATGGAGGTGGACCTTTTTGAGCACCGTGAAGCGGTGCTTACCACAAGCGAAGCCTTAAATAAAAGTATTCAAATGGTTCATTCTGCTGCAATCCAACACCAAATTAGGGAGAGGCTAGATGGGGGGGCAATTGTTATCAGAGAAGTAGTGAAGATGTACCTGCCATCACAGGAAGGCGGCAATTTTTGGGCACAATGGTAAAGCATATGGATATCCCTTTTTCCTGCCCTTTTGTTGGTTGATGTGCACTTATAACATGTGAACATATGACTGGAGGTCCACCCATCTAAGTCCCGTCAACTGTATGATTTCTACTCTTCAGTATCCACCCCCTACCCATTATGTTCTACCCTTCAGCACTATCCACTGGAGGCCCCTCCTTCAACAATGCCCCCCCTTGGAGTCTCCAACAAAGCCCCCTCCCACTGAAGGTCCATCCAACTAAGTCCCATTATAGGTTGTAGGATTTCTATTCTTCAGCACCCCACCACAATGTTCCCCCCTTCAGCACCATCCACTGGAGCTCCCCCCCTCCTTTTACAAATCCCCCTTGGTGTACCCCAACAAAATCCCCATCCAACCCGAGTTCCACTCAACAAAGCCCCATCCCAAGAGTTCCCCTCTTCAGTAGCCCCCTCCCCTTACAGTCCCCCTCCCACCATAGTTCCAAGTCCAGTCATAGGAGATCTACTCTTCAGCACCCCCCCCCATCATGTTCAGACCTGTAGTAACATCAATAGGAGTCCTCCCTTATACAAAGTCTGCACCAGACTTCCACCCATTGACACCTCCCACCCGAGCTCCACCCAACCAAGTCCTGTCCCACGATTTCCATACTTCAGCACCACCCCTCCTCCACCCTTCGAAACCTTCCGTGAGAATTCCCAATAGCAAATTCCTATGGTTTAAGTTCTGCCCTTTGGGTCCTCCCACTGGAGTTTACCCAGCCAAGTCCCAAAAAGGTGGACCTTTTATTTATTTTTTTTGTGGGGGTGCTCAAGCACCCCAAGCACCCCCCCCCCCCCGGGTACGGCCCTGCTGAGACTGCCAACAATCAATTAATTATGAACCATATCCAAGATTAGTGTAAAGCAAATTCAATTTGTGTGCTTCATATGGGGCAGAAACTACCTGGCAATGGCAGATCTATTGTATATACTACTTACATCCTGCCAGGCTCTAATAATATATCCATATACTTCTTACACGATTTTGCTACTTGTACCTACCACACACTTATGGCATATCCATATACTTCTTACATAGTTTTACAAAATTCGCTTATATCCACCCAGCCAGCACAACTGCATGGGCCCCAGATGGGATTCCTCTGGTCTCTGTGGGCTGGCCCAGATGGGTAAACGCTGGTAAAAGTCAGGGCAGCCAGCTGGGGCCCATGTGGGCTAGCCCAGTTCACTATATGATCACAAGGTTGATGGATCTAGTTCGAGCATGTGATGGCTACTCTTCCCGTCCTCTCATTGCATTATCAATATTCCTAAATATCTCTATCGACCCCATTATACTTGAGAATTAAAGAAATGTAAACACCAAACCATGAAAAATCTTTTTTTCAGCTAAACAACTATGCCCACTTTATAAAGAATGGGAAAAAATTATTTTTTTCATGTTTTGGTGTTTTTATTTCTTTTATTTCCAAGTATAATGGGATGCTCAGACTAGGTCCATCAATCTTCGGATCATATAGTGAACAAAGCCCGGAGAAATCCCATCTGGGGCCAAATGTGGTCGTTCAGGCTGGGCATATATTACTCACACATATCTGACACTAATGACGTATCTGTGTACACTACTTCCATCCTGCCAGACACTAATGACATATCCATATACTACTTATACCCTGCCAGACACTAATGACATATCCATATACTACTTATACCCTGCCAGATACTAATGACATATTCATATACTACTTCCATCCCTGCCAGACACTAATGACATAATTATCCATATACTACTTATACCCTGTCAGACACTAATGACAAATCCACATACTACTTACACCCCATGGCAGACACTAATGACATATTCATATACTACTTACACCCTGCTAGACATAATGACTTATCCATATACTACTTTCACCCTGCCAGATATTAATGACAGATACATTATATCACTTTAATGATTTTGCAAGGGTTGCATGTGCATACGTACTGCTAGACTATGATAGGCCTACCTTATGGCAAAATTATTGTTACAAAAATACGATATCTCATTTATGATGGACAGCTGACAATAATGTGGCCATTAATATTAAAGTGACCATGATTAAAACTTTCAATGCTACCGCCCTGGCTTTTTGACCTGTATCCTGCTAGGTTTGTACATGTATGTATCTCAATACTACGTTTTCCTATAAAGGATGATTCAAATCATTTACCCTTTTCGAAGAAGATTCTACTGTACATCTTGTTTTCATATTCGATGTCTATCCATCTACCGTGCAGACAAATGGCAAGTATGGGAGTTTCTTTACGACTACTTCCCTTGTATACCAGTGCCCCAACCAGTGTGCAACCTACTACCACTACACATAGGGTAGATTCACCATAAGTCGACCCTTCCCGTCCAGACATTTTGTGAGCAAAATGTAAATTTCAATTTCACTATATAAATCTGTTCTATCAGCACATATTATTTATCAAAATTGCAGGAAATTGTCAAAATTCTCAAATGAGCGCAAATATATGCATCAAATATTAGGATCTATTATCGATTTCTTTGTGATAACATGTTGAATTCCTTATCATTTAATTTCACTTAAATCCGACCAAAATTCATCTAAAGTCGACTTCTATAAGTAGCAGTGTTGTGCTGAAGGTGGTTGACCTAAGGTATGAGGTCGGAAATAGGGGAATCTACCCTACTGAAGGTGGGGATGGGAATCTGTGAGGAGATTGGGAGCTCCGCTTGGAGGCAGGGCCACCCTGATGAATGCCCGTATGGTACGCCGGATATGGACTGGTTGCGGTGAGTAGGGTATAGCGTGGTGTTAAGGCGCCTTCCACGGGGCGTTCTGTATGCAGGTCAGTCGCTGGACACCAGCACTAGTTTAAATGTACCTGTAGGGCCCTGTCATACAGGAAATGAGTAGCGGGTATCACCGGATGTTGTCTGAAGGTTGCCACCATCCTAGAATAACACCTCGTTAACATGTTGCCTCAGATCATTTGCCTTAATTCGGATGATGAAGCCGTGGAAGTGCAGTGAGTGTTCCTAAACAGATCCTAAACATGTCTGGGCTTGGTCTGGGGCTTAGTAGTAGCAGAAGATACTTCCATTAACGATCTATCTCAAGTATTAAGTCGGTTTATCTATGGACGTACGGATCAGCAGACCCCCTCCCCCTCCCTCTCCCTTCTGATCCTTGCTGGCCCACTGGTCGACAACTCGACTATTCCCACCAGGGTGCAACACTCCGTCATCGGTTAATTGGATGGAGTGATCAGTCGCTCTAATCGGTTCAGCGTCTAATATTACAATGTGGGCTTATGAATGTGAGGCATTCAAACAATTAATAGAGATACAAAAAAACTTGTAACAAAAACACAAAATACAAAGACTTAATTTGCTAAGATCTCAGTTTATCTTGCTAAGTTGGCCAACTCACCCAATGTGCATAACTTTTGTTTCATAACATTAAACGCCAGCACATTATTCCTTGTTTTGTCCACATGTGGACAAAAAGGCATAACATATACTACAAAGTTTTCAAATGGGGACTTTGGGCTTTTTGTAACATATTTTATGATTGAAGATTATAGACAAAATGCAATGGACCTGAGAGGATTCCTACAGCTACTCCATACCTAAGTGCCACTGACAGATTACAAGGAGATCGGGAATAGGGGCGGGATGGAATAGGTAAGGGAAACTAGTGGTGAGTGATGGTGCCGTAAACCATTTTGTAGCACATAGCTTGTATAACTGCAGCTGATAGCACTCTGCTAAATCTATTCAATGTTTCTTCTCACAATCCATCTACCATAATCTCCCGCGTATAAGGCGCGCCTTATATGCGGGAGATTACGGTATCTATTAATTATACTGGCAAGTTCAGATTTCATCTGGTGGAAAAAGGCATACCCTTAGCTTTTGTTTATTTGTTACACTGCTGATGGTCTAATTGCGTAAGAGTGCATCCTTTGGCCTCATCCTCTTTGACACACTCGGAGAACGGATATTATTCAATGGCCAATAATTAATCCAGATGAGACGTCAGAGCTTAGAGAGGATAAAGACCTTGTTACTACATGTCTTATAAAACACACCAGGAGGTTAATTCAAAAGATCCTGGGATCACAACCTCAGCGATCTTAGGAATTATTCTGCCTTATCCTATTAAGCGATCTTAAGATTAGACTGCGTTCACTTTTACTATCCAGCACTAAGATCTCATCGATCTTAGCCTCAGCCCACCTACACTATTCCAAGAAGTACCGACTGGGCACAGGGGTAAGAGTCCCAAAATAAAGGAATAGCTGTGGAGTCACTCTTCTTCACAACAGTGTTTATACCATCGTTCCCTGTCCCCATATGGGCTAACAAAAAAGCACAGGGTACAGTTGACCCCGTACAGTATTCAAGAGTTGTTCCCATGAATGTATGATTTATGCTTGCCTATTAGAAGCATTGTGCTCCCCCCAAAAGAGAGAAGGGAAGAATTACCTTACAGCACACTTAACGCATGAGTAGCATGTCAAATCATAATTTCGGCATGAACTCTGGAGTTGTTCTCACCTCGCTCTGCACACCTTAACGTAGGGAATGGTGTACAAGCCTACAGACAGAAAACATCCAGTTGGGAACGTTCGCAACTTGGGTGATTTGGGGAGGTGACCACTTCTCAAGAAGAGCTCAAGAGTTTCACGTGAATTTAAGGTGGATGGCGTCCATGGGTTAAAAGTAGCTAAAATTTCACCAAATGTTCGCCAGAAAATTAAAATTATATCATATATGGCCATCATATTTGATGGCTATTTTAAATTGAAAACCTGCATTCCCATGGGCCGTCAAAACTTTCTCGAGACCAAACCAGAGCATGGGGAGACCGTAAATAATTACATCACAAGGCTAAAGGCCATAGTCAAACACTGTGACTATAAGGAAGATGCAAACAATCAACTGAGTGATAGAGTGCTCACGTACATAAAAAATAGTGGTCTCACAAGTAAGCTCTACAGGGAGAATAACTTGACATTGACTACAATGACAAAAGTGATTGGCGACAACAAGTATTAATACTGGTATCAGGTGCTAAAACGGAGGTGAACCACCTGAGTGGGGGCAGACAATCGTCAAGGGGAAAATTATCCAACCAGGGTGGTGCAACCAGCGGTAGATTCACAGGAAGCTGTTATAGGTGTGGCGAAAAAGGTCACATGAGTGGAGACTGTCGCAAGGCTGTCGCAAGGCAAAGGATCATGTATGTGACCGGTCATCTAGAGTCATGCTGTTGCACAAAACTCGAGGAAACCGACAACCAGCGACGCAGTCAGCCACATGCATGTGGTAGAGGCCATGGCCAAAGTAGGGGCCGTGGTCGTGGAGGTTCACGTAATGTGCGAAATGTGACTGATGGTGACAATGACAATAGTGGCAAGCCGAATATGATGCTTTTCATGTATTCAGGACATGTGACAAGAAAAAAAGCAAACACGCTGAAATTGTCTATTGATGGTTCTTTAGTTGATGCTATTGTTGATTCTGGTGCAAATTGCAATCTGTTTTCTGAGAGTGTACTGAATTCCATGTCAAAACAAAATCCAAGGTATGAGTGTAACAAGAAGGTCTATCCATATGGCTCAAAAACACCTCTCAAGTTAGTCGGTAAAACTGAAAATGTTATAGTTGTTTCAGAAACAGGTGTATCGAAAGAAGTAGATACTTCATTGTCTCTGGTAACCATCCTACACTACTAGGTTATAAAATGTCAGAAGATTTGGGTGTTCTCAAATTGATGTTAACAGCTGTAACATAAAAGTGGGTGGAAGTCAATGGGATCAACTGAAAACAATGTACAGTTGATCCCAACAGTCATCGAATCGGGATGTAGAAAGAAAGTAACAGAAAAACTTAATGAACTGGAACCCCTGGATGTAGTTGAAAAGGTAAAAGGTCCTACACACTGGGTAAGTCCCTTAGTATCTGTCCAAAAGCCAAATGGTGAAGTGAGACTGAGTCTGGACATGTGGAGACCTAATGAGGCGATTATACATGAGAGACATCCAGTGCCAACCTCGACAGTTGGCACTGGATGTCTCATTTTAGGAAATGAGTGGTGGTAAGGTATTCTCTAAACTTGATTTAAATATGGCCTATCACCAAGTTGAGCTCCATCTGGATTCTAGGCCCATAACGACATTTGCGGGTCCACAGGGATTGTACCAGTATAAGCAACTTGTGTTCGGTGTCAACATGGCAACAGAGAAATTCCAACAGTTGATCAGCCAGGTAATCAAGGACTGCCCTGGAGCATTTAATATGTCTGATGACATCATCCTAGTTGGAGCTGATCAGGTGGAACAAATCACACAAAAACTCGATGATCATGGTCTAACCCTTAAATGTGGCAAAGTGTGAAATCAACATGTCTGCAAGTGTCAAGTGACAAAGTCAAAGCGGTTGTTGAAGCACCATATCCCAAGGATGCAGCAGAGATGCGGAGCTTCCTCGGTCTGGCGCAATTCTGTGCCAAGTTCATAACGCATTTTGCAACCATCACTCTGGGAACTTACAAGAGATAAAGCAGAGTGGAAATGGACATCTCTGGAGGAGCAAGCATTCAAAGACTGCCTAACTCGAGCTCCAGTGATGGCTTACTTTACACCAGGAGCACCAACATGTATCACTACCAATGCTTCACCAGTAGGTCTGGGTGCAATCCTTGAGCAGAAACAAGAAGATGGTACATATTGACCAGTATATTACACCAGTTGGAAGCTTACAAGTGTAGAGAGTCCCTACTCGCAGTTCGAATGAGAGGCGTTATGGATATACTGGGCCTGTCAAAAATTTTATTTGTACCTGATAGGGATTGAATTGAAATTCTGACTGATCACAAACCCCTGGTATCAGTTTTAGGGGCAAAGTCCAAGCCCCCTTCTGCAAGGATAGAGAGATGGTTGATGTACTTACAGCAGTACTCATATTCACCGATGTGCTAAGTTGTGATGCGTGGGCATAGATTGGTACTGCCTGAGGTACTATGGGCCCGCACTGTTGAACTGGCATATGAAGGACACCAAGGGATAGTGCGAACAAAGAGCCGACTCCGAGAAAAATGCTGGATTGAATGGACTCACAAGTTGAGAAGTATATAAAATCATGCTACCCATGTCAAGTTGTTGGAAAAGGAATGATCCCTGAACCAATCAAGTCGACAGAGCCCCCTAATGGTCTATGGGTAGATGTTGCAGTGGACTTACTAGACGTTCCAGGTGGATATCATCTACTTATGGTTGTTGATTATTTCTCAAGATGGCCTGAGGTGGCGTATCTTAAACAGACTATAGCTGAAAATGTAAATCAGTGTCTAGATTATATGTTCTACAACCATGGATACCCTGAAACACTGCAAAGTGACAACGGACAGCCATTTGTCTCAGCAGAGTTTGAAGAGTTTCTGTCTGAGCGAAACATCAAACACATCAAGGGTGTTCCATATTGGCCTCAAAGCAATGGTGAGGTAGAGAGATTGAACTCTACACTTCTCAAGATAATTAAGATTGCACACATTGAAAAGAAAGACTGGATTGAAAGCCTCAAGGAGTTTCTATTCCACTACCTTACAACTCCACATACAGTTACTAATATAAGTCCAGCTGAGTTAATGTGCAAAAGAAAGCTAAGGAACGAGTTCCCTGTAGTCAGAATGACTGATCATGAACAGAGTGAATCTTGATGTAGTGAGAGAACATGATGCTCTCAAGAAGCTTAAAGGAAAGGAAAACGCAGACTCACGCCATTCTGCAAAAGCAAGTGACTTTGATGTTGGAGATCAATTGTTAGTCAAGGAGCATCATAGGTCTGATAAACTGACACCACCATTTGATCCCACTCCACACCAGGTGATTGAGAAACAGGGAAATGCTGTTATTGTTCAAAGTCCAGGTGGTCCACAGTGCATGAGAAATGCTGCTCACATGAAAAGGTTCATCCACCTGAACCCCCTACTGTCTAGACACCTAGTGTTACTATACCACTGACTACATCACGCTTGGAGATACCTGTTAATACCACACCCACTCAACCTGTAGTGTATCCATCGCCTAGACCCACTCAAGAAAGGTGCACTCCAAACTGGATGAATGATTTTGTGACTAAGTGAAACTATGATGTGCATATATTTCACATTCATGCCAAGTGAACTTTGGTCATTTGAAAGTGACTTACATATAAACATTGGACATTGAGTGTCATTAATACCTACAAAGAAAAGGAACTGACTTTAACATTGATTATGGTTATATCAACATTGTTATCATTTTAAAAGTATACATCTCATATTTCAGGTTATATACTCAATTAAAGACTCCAACAAAGTGACTTTATCATCATACTTGTATTCATATAAAAAGTGTAAACCTGGTCTTTTCAAATAACAAGGGGATGGATGTAGTGTTCATAAATGCGGGAATTACGCGCAGTGGTGCCACCTATGATGATATCATTGTAACCCAGTGTATGCCACACAACTTTCACTAAGAATAGAACTTCCGGCAAGGCCGACGCACGCGGTTAAATCAAGAGCTGTGTCAATCTTATTCAGGGAGTGGTCATTATTTATCAACAGGGGGGGAGGGTGGGTTTGAGGGGGGGCATAAAATTTTCAGACCCCTCCCGAGGGGGGGGTTAAAAAAATTTTGACCCCTCTTGAGGGGGGGGGCTAAAAAAAATTCACCCCCTTTTTAGCAAAAAAGCCCGCGCGCTACTATAGATCAAAGAGGGGCGCGAAAACTCTCTGTGCCTCCGGCGCGGGGGGGCGCAAAAAATTTTGACTGCCGTCGAGGGGGGGCGTAAAAAATTTCAGCGCGTCCGCGCGAAAACCCACCCACGCCCCCTGTTGATAAATAATGACCACTCCCTTATCCTCTAATCCCACAGTTACTTATCCTCAATAACTCCCCTTTGTCCTGTAATAAATCTATTATCATGAGGGAGCTTTCTTGGAGTGCTTTCAGATATTTGTGAATGTGAACTCTTCTTCCTGAGAAGTGCAGCATCAATAACTCTTAGACCTTGACTTGATGATTTCCTACACATCCATGGAAAGGACAATTTATACTACACTCTCAGCCGCAATTGTAAATTGGCTATAAAGACCACCATGGTTTTGTACCTGCAGTAGCTACCACTGTATTCCAGAAATAGAAGCACTCTACTGTAAAACCCTTGTCGCAGTATGACAGTGTATATTGGCTAATTGTAGCATAGCAAGCACCATCCCAGCCTCTAGTCCCTGCATGATATTATAAGACCAATATGCATGACACCATCACATTTCTGTTGCTTTTTTACAATATATTCATGGCGCAAACTTTGAATTGGATATTATTTCTCAGCATACTGCGATTGTAAATTCCGAAATTCCCATAGCAATAGCATTGGCATTTGCATGCGTGGGGTTGTGTGCGATCGCATAGTGGGGAAGAACCCACAAACGCGGTTATCTAATTCAGCAATGCATACAGTTTTGATTGGTGCGGAAACGCATCCCAGAACGTTATGTAATCCAAAGGTAGAGGCCAAAACCACCATAGATTATTCATGGCCCCACCTCCTGTAGAGACTCCATTCTTGTACATAATACATATAACATGAACCACGCGGTACGGTAATAACAATGTACCAAATATAGCTGGCACTAAACTGTTAATTTAATACAAAATGATAATGCCGGTAGATAATGTTGTTCCTGTGCTGATATTACTTACAGTTAAACAGAACCTGTCCTAGGTGTACACCTTGTATTTTGACGATTTATGAATGGAGACGTCAGAAAGTATTCTGATCCCTCTGGCAAAAATACTTCAACCAACAGTATACTTGTTAGTTTCCTTCGCATTTTAAAGTAATCCACTTAGGCTTATAGCCTCTTTAATTATCTGCATACTGCGGTCCATGTATATTAGACTGCAGTAAGCAGATAAGGCCCACAGGAAAGGCATAGTATGAATTGATTTAAGAATGGAGACACCTTTATAACACCAACCATGAGCAGGTCTGTCTGCTCTCGCAGTATTGTTCCCCCTTCATATGCATTTAGGCCCATATACGTCCATAGTATTCGAGAAAAAGAAATTCAAGGATGTCCAACGCCTGGCATTTCAACAAATGCTCACTAAGGAGGGCCACGGGTATTAAGCTTGAACCATAGATCTCAAAATTTCACCTTTCCTACCTCCCCTGCTTACTCTGCTATTCTGGTTGGAATAAGGCTGACACAGTAAAACCTACCCTTTAAAGGCATTCCTTTATTGTAACTGTCATTGGTGAGTGTATCCCAATCATGATTTACCCCTCGTCCTTATCACCCTGTGCGCTCTATAGTAATAGTCCAATTTCACCAACTACAGGCAGAAGTAACAGCCTATACTTATAGGCTGAGCCTGTCTTGGCCCAGTATTCTATGTATCACAGCCTCAAAATATGAAGCTGTGACATGTATTATTCGATTGTCTCAATAAAAACCTGCACCAACCCAAAATGTAATGTCCTTTTTATACACCAGTCGTTAGCTAATGGATTTAAATGAGAAACATTGCTAGCTTCTCAATAGTTACTTTTATACCACGATTTGTGGGTTACACAGTGCTTTTTGGTGTCTATTCCCATCCACATATCTGTCGATATTGCACACCCTATAGGCTGTAACATCAATTTTGGAAGGCGTGCGGTTATCCAGGTAAGGTGTGCGGTTATCCAGGTAAGGCGTGCGGTTATCCAGGATAACCGCACGCCTCTCATGTCCTTCCATGTCATATGTTACATGTTAAAACCCATGATAGGCTTGACCAGGGCAGGGCTCGAACCTGCAGCCTTAGATCCCTAGTCCAACCCCCTATGCTGTGCGCCACAGCGACTGACGAGATACGCTCGGTTAGAACCAGGTCTTGCTATGATACAAAGCCGTGTGCGCTGTCGCTGTCCGCTGTCTAGCGGTTAGCGCCTTGCGCTCAGCCGTGAGAGGTCCGTGGATCGAATCCCGGCCCGGGCACATCTTTTTTCGCCGTGTGCGCTGTAGCTGTCCGCTGCCGGGCGACGAGGTGTATTATACACAAACATAACCGCGAGAAGCATCTTTTTTCGCTGTGTGCGCTGCCGCTGTCCGCTGCCGGGCGAGGAGGTATATTATACACAAACATAACAGCGAGAAGCATTGAAATCTTTAGCCGTGTGCCGCTGCCTGTCCGAGCTGAGACGGCCGCTCTCGCTGTCCGCTGCCGGGGAAGGAGGTGTATGTACCTGTGTACACACACTATGGCTGGCTTTGTTCGAGTCCCGGGGAGGGGGAATAATTTTTGTTTTCAACTTGAATTTATTGGTATAATATTGATTATTTATTGGTTTCGTGGTATAAAATAAGTAGTCAATGGATAACTCATGACTTGTGGGGGTTATCGACGATAATAACACTCGGCCTACGGCCTCGTGTTATTATCCGTCAATAACCCCCACGCGTCATGAGTTATCCATTGGTTACTTATTCACTAGCATTTCACTCATATCATGTTGTAAAGAGACCCTTAGGTCACATAATGCACACACGTGAAATTAAGACACTGAGTGCCGGTGAAGCTCCGTATTCTCACAACAGCTAAAAAAAAAGCTATGGTACAATATAAATTGATCTATATCCACTTAAAGAGACAGGCTCCAACCATGCTATAGATTAGGTTCTTTGTTATCAATGTGAGGGTGTAAAATCAAAACAAATGGGGCAAGCTTGTTGCTGTATTCGCCTTCCTATTTTAGCCCCCTGCTATCATTTCCAATTTACTCCCTGTTAGTGGGCAAGAAAGGAGTTGCTATACACCCCAATGTGTTGGGATTAGCTACAGTACAGGAAAGGGGAGGGGGCTGAGTGCTGTTTAAGTGATGAATACCACAATCGACCTGTGGTCCCTGGAGGCGCCTGTTGCTGAAGCAATACCGTCCATACTGCTACCCCTACCTATGATCCAAATATAGGACAGCATAACATACCACCACGGTTATCACATTTCAGAACGATCTTGGGTGCCCAAACTGGATAATGTGAATTTAGAGGTTAAATAAGGGTTATTGATGCACAAGTTGGTTTTAGTCACAGATACAATGAATGAGGGCGTTATGGTGATCTAGTGACTGAAACCAACGAGTGCATCAATAACCCTTATATAAGCTCTTTACACCATGATGCCAACCCTCAATTTTAATTATTTACCTTAAATAAAGAAGAAATTTGAGTTGAGTCAACAGCAACAAGGAGGAAACCATTCTGCCACATTGGATTCTTGTTCGTCAATAAGCTGTGCGGTCTGCCGAGAAAAACAATCTATTTACACATCTTATAGACCAAAGCCGGTCTGATCCAAAGTGCGTCATGCTATCCATTAGGCCATGGGGATGTACAATGGTGCTGGGTTAGATGAGTCTTAATTATGTCTGGGACCTTGTGGATACCATATAACTTTGTATGTCAGTGAATGCAGAATGCACTCTGGTGCATTCTAATGCATCCTAAAGGTGCAGCCCGTGGTATAAACGCAATGTGTGATGTTTATGCTTGCATGTGTGCCTTTTAGGTACTTGATACAGGCACTAGTGCAAGCATAATCATCATAAAATTATATTACATTCCTATAGGATACAGGGTTTAGGATACAGTGATCATTGGATATGTCTAATGAGTTACCTATCCAAGTCTAATTGCCTATAATGTTATTTCATCTGTTAAAAGCAGTTCATTCATACTTTTCTCACGATTTTGGCTTGGACAGTGCTTTTTTGCTCATAACCCCCGTGCATTATCCAGCCATAACGCACTCTGAGACCTTTTCTTCGTCTTCAAGAAGGTGCTGATTTCAATCCGGACATGTTATTAAATTGGAGGAATATACAAAGTCAACTCCTCCATACGTTTCCAGTTAAAACCGTTTAGGGTTCAACGGGGAATCGATCCTCGGCCGCTGGGGCAGGAGGCGAGCTCGCTGTCCACTATACCAAGCCGACCGTGGTAGAACACAATACACATGGAAGATATGAAAAATTTGTCTGACATACCTGATGTTTACAGACCTCGTTAGCATAGATTCCAATGGTGCCAGGTGGAGTTATTCACAGGAAAACATCCTTAGATATCCTATATGAACATGTCATGCCTAACTTCTCCATTTTCTTCGAAATAAATAAGAATCTATTGATTTTCCATAGCCATACGCGACTGACCCGGCTGACCTCCTTGCCAGAAGTGGGTTCAGCCGAAAGTAGGTCAGGTACATCCGGGCACCTACCCGCTCTGTCAACAAGAAGCAATGGCCGTGTACCGGGCCGTGTGCGTTGGATCGGTATGGAAAATCAATGGATTCTTATTTATTTCGAAGAAAATGGAGACAAAATATATGCGAACACCAACTAGAGATCGTATATTTGGCGGTGTTAGAAGTACAGGACTTGACGTTATTGGATTATACCTGAAAAATGAGTGTAACGGTGGAGGTATGTCGGGCAGAACGACAACATGGCCACGACGGCTTGGCAAACCGAGCGGATTGTATCCACTTACAAAATGTCTTCTCCTGGATTAATTCTTGGGTTATAAGGTAAGAAATTAATACAAAATGGAGGAATCTATGAGATAAATGCCTTAATGCATGTTATGGGAACGCACTCGTGTATTTACGGGTTAATAATCCACTCCCCCTACGGGGTCGTGGATTATTAACCTTTTTGTGCCCAGAATTATTTGAAGATTTTACATTATTTTACATTATTTCATGATTGTATCATTTTGTTGATAATACCATGTGTTATTTCGATCTTCTTCTTTGATATGGGGATGGCATTACATTTTCGTAATACTCATAATTTAGTGAAGGCTTTCAGTTAAGGACATGGCATTCTGGGGCATGTCTGGTAACCAAAGTTACCAAAAAATTCCATTTGTTGTAATTTAGTGGTATTTGGTCTCTCTTGTGCTATATATATCCATAATCCCTGCAATCCTGAGACATTACAGAACTTTCAAAAGGGGTTCTGCCTGCATCTGTACTGTCAGACAGGAAACATAATATGTTATGATAGTAACAAGGTATGGCTTATCTTTATGGATATGAACAGTTGGTGTAAGATATGAATGGAGTATAAGAAACTGTGTGTATGATTCATCATCATTTTGGTACCATGTCAGATTTTAGCTCCTTGGAGGGTTGCCCTTTAATGAATCACATAAAATGACAGCTGATTTTTAAGTTTTGACTCACTGTGTCTGATATGATCGAGATGAAGCCAAATGGATGGTTGTATCGTAATAAGGAGGTCATAAACATTCTAAAGAGGGTCTAACCTTGCAGATTGGACCTGTAGAAGTATCTGGATGAAAATTTCTTTCAATATACATGCATTTGAGCCCAAAACCGCGCTTAAATGCGCACTTGGGCACCTAAGGGTTAACCCGTAAATCCACTCGTGCGTTCCCATAACATACATTAAACGCATAATATTCGCTCAAATTTAACAATATAACGAGAGGTAAGAGAGAGGAAGAGGTCCTTATTCGCCTTAATATCAACATATATTAAGCTTTAGTATAATGGAGTTGTCCATACGATAACAATTTTGTGCGATCAATCAATGGACGTTTTGACCTCTTGAACGCCTTGATATCAAACACTAGAGATTAAGCTAATAGATCATTGATATTGGAGCCCTAGGGGAGTCTATGCTGGATATACCCGAGCCACACAGCGGCGAGGGTATATCCAGCATAGACTCCCCGGGGGCTCCAATATCCATGACCTAATAGGTTTATACCACCATTTCCTCCATTTTGTATTAATTTCTTACCTGATATCCAAAGATTATAGCCAGGAGAATACATTTTGTAAAAGCAAGCGATACGGCCCGGGTCCGCTCTGCGCGAAGCCATTGTTTTTGTTCCTTGCCGGGAGAGGTACCGCTGTGTATACAGTCACTTTTCGTATCGAATCCAACCATGACACGTTTTAAAATTAAAACATACATATCCTTAGACATTCTAGATGATCCCTCCATACGTATTATGTCCAATATATTCAAAATAAAGGAGAATCCATTGATTTTTCCAATGGATTCTCCATACGGACGTTTTGACCTCTTAACGCCTTGATATCAAACACTAGAGATTAAGCTAATAGATCATGGATATTGGAGCCCTAGGGGAGTCTATGCTGGATATACCCGAGCCACACAGCGGCGAGGGTATATCCAGCATAGACTCCCCGGGGGCTCCAATATCCATGACCTAATAGGTTTATACCACCATTTCCTTCATTTTGTATTAATTTCTTACCTGATATCCAAAGATTATAGCCAGGAGAATACATTTTGTAAAAGCAAGCGATACGGCCCGGGTCCGCTCTGCCCAGATGTGGATATAGGTCATCTGCTCGTCGTACGAGGAAGACGCCGAAAATTTTGGACCGGTTTGGAAAATCAATGGATTCTTATTTATTTTGAATATATCGGACATAATACGTATGGAGGGATCATCTAGAATGTCTAAGGATATGTATGTTTTAATTTGAAAACTTGTCATGGTTGGATTCGATACGAAATGCGGCTGCACATACGGACCTATCACCATCAGGTTAGTAGTCTTCAACCTTTGCTTTTGATTTCCTCACCGTTCAGTGTGGCGCTATGGCTAAGGCCTTCGCCTACCACCACTGCGGCCGGGGTTCAATCTTCATACGAGTTGGGACGATTTTTCACATTGAAACAATGGCGAGACTAAATTTCTATGTCCGCCAGCGTCTCCCAAAATATTCTAAGTCCAACTTGACCCCGAAAAAGTATATACCAAAAATTTCAAAAATGCACATGTGTGGTATATGCAGAATAATGCATGGCTAAACTGCATATAAACCCACCGGAAGTTCCGAAATCGTGGTATAAACCATAATATCCGTTGTCCAGAGATCTGTGCCATTCATGCAAAATCAGCCTTTCTGTCCCATAGTCAAGGGATGGCGTCTATCAATGTTGAGACAGATTGGAGATGGGGGACTGCTGTCATCAGTATTGCCTGTAGCTAGATCTGAGCAAATCCCTCAGGTCAAGCATGTCCCGAATTAAGCCCATGCCCTGGTGTAGAGCGGAGAGTCATAGACAGCTAGAGTAGTCACACCATCACCTCTCTTGTCCACTGCTACCAGCATATGGATGTGGATGGTGATATGATCACCTCTACTCAGTATTAATCTTTTCAGATTTATATCAAGGGTTTTGTACCATTTATAGTAATGATAGTTTCATTTATTAACAATGTTTACCATTTGAACAATGATGCACCAGCTATAACAGTATACCGAGGTTCCATGTCATGCAGCGGTGACGCCATTGGTTGATCTGCTAGTTTGCTCTGACAACAGTCAACTGACGGATGACAGTAACTCATGTAAGGCACATTGAAAAGTTTGCAGCGAATGAAGTGATTTTTTTTCTGATTAGTTGTTAATGCATCCCGCTACATCCATAATGGGTATTATAGTGTTATTCTGGGATACACGGATCTAGAAAACATATTTTGGATTAACTTATACTCTGAGATGGTTAGGATCATGTTTACGGTCTCCTCCCTGTCACCTTCCGCACTTGTAAAGGTAATATGATAAACAGTTTTGGGATGGCAATTCCCACAGTTCGAAAATGCATCTTAACTATCAATGGACAAAATGGAATCTTTTGTGATGGTTGGTGTGAATATAGCGTGATTTATGTGGGCAGTTTATGGAAGGTATCCTATACCCTATTTCACTGGTCACTGAGACAATTTGGGATGGTTGATGTGGACAAAAGGTGATCTGTCGAAAATGTGTAACATTGTATAGGTAATATGTGAGAGGAAATGGAATACCACATCTAGGCCCCAAGCCTTTTCACGGCCAGTTGGTGAAGATTTCTTTTTTTTTTTTTGGACTCGCTCATTGCATCAATGAACTGTTATGTTCATTTAAGTGAAGCTATAGAGCAGACCAAGTTTTTATTAGATTTTTCAACAACAAAATAAGGAACAGCAACTACAAAACACAAAACATGACAATAGTCAATTTGTACAAGATCAACAACATTGGAGAGTTCAGGAGCTGGTTGACTGATCATAGTAACATACACACATGCATTTTTGTTATAAGATAATATAAGATATAATGTACTGGTATAGTAGCTAAGGTTTACATAACATTTGACATTCATGTTTGTGTATTAGGCAGTAACATAATGGTAATTAGGATTCAACACAATTATCTGGAAGCGGCGCGGTAACTACACCTGCTTCATATACCAGTTGTAACCAATTTTCAATTTCTGCCTCAAATTATCTATCTTCAGTATTTCAGTTTTAAATTTGACTTTAGTGGTTGCTTTCTGGATGTTCTTTGGGTTTTATTAGTTCGGCTATTGTTCGTTTTAAATGTCAATATTTTTAGGTGTGTACTAAGAAAATGTTTCAGAAATGTTTCTTTCCTGATTGGTTTAAACGTTCAACCACGCTGTTTTTTCAATTTAAGAAAACATTTTTTACCATTTACGCCCCTTTACCCAACATCCTTTTTACTATTCCTAAATGTTACAAATACATTTTACTCATAATAAGCTGAGGGTACACTGTAAGAAGTAGGCAGTGTTATTTTACAGCAATATCCCTTGGCAACTTTGGTTCCAGCACATTTTGCTGTAAATCTACAGGAGGTGGATCACTGTAATTTTACAGAACAATTCAGAGTAATCATATACAGTAACAGTCACTGTGATCATACAGCAAGATAAATCAGTTCTACAGAAACATATGCTGTAAATTAACAGCAAAATGTGTTGTAAAATTACAGAGAAATGTCTTGTAAATAAACAGCAATATTTTCTCTAAAATATACTGTAAATTTAGAGAAACCTTTGCTGTTGGCAACTGAGGTTCCAGCAACTGTTGCTGTAAAATTACGAATTGAAACTCGAATTATAGAATTACAGCTAGGGGTTCTGTTAATCAACAACAAATGTAAGGTATATACAGGTATGTTATAAAAGACACTCCTATATACTCTGCTATTTGGAGTCAGTTTATGGTATTCATCCCTATAATATCATTTATGTGTGTGCTCCATGCATGCATTTACACTGTAATCCATGCATGCATAATAAAGACAAAACTGTCTCCAATCCCAATGAAGTGAGGCACTATTGAGGGTAAGAGAAGTAGATAACCATCTTACCCAAACCATTTCATGGTCATTCAGTTTTAACACTGAAATAACCTAAAGGCAGGTAGGCCTATGTTAGCTTCAACCCCAGAGTCCAGGAACTTGTACTTCAGATTTAAACACAGTTATGGTGTCATGTATTAATATTATTGGTTGTCCCTAGTTTCCACTCATGTAACCTTGTAAAATATCATTGGTGCACAATGCTAGATTGAACCTGTTGAGGTTATTATCATATTATCAAGTTTTGGGGACAATATTGGATTGAGGTGTGCAATATAAGACTAAACAAACTAAACGGTATACTACTGGCCTCCAGTGGGGGAAAGTAAGGCTATTTTTGTAAACCCTTTGAATGGGCCACTAGGGTGACTGGCTTGCCTAGGAAATACTGCATACAGAGTAATTATACAGGATCACTCACTGTACACATATATGAAGGGTTTGGTTTAAAATGCAACAAATCCATTCAAGACTTTAGGCATATATATATGTTTGTAGTGTTCCCCTGCAATGAATTTTAAAGCTATCCTGATGAAATCTTTACTATATCAACTCTAGACACTCCAACAATATATTTTTCAAAGAAAATGGTTTCTTTGATACATTTAACTATTTCTAACATGTAGGCCTTTGAAATAGTTGCCTCTTTTTTCAAAATGGCGTTTATTGCGATTTGGAACCAAACTCTTCATATCTACACCTGAAAAGCCTTGATATTACAGTAAGAGTCAAAGTATTTGAGAGTACAGCACATTCCTCTGTGAGCTTACAAGAGACATTTCTGTTATAAAACGTAAACTTCTTACAGTGTAGGTGGACGTTTCATAAGTGGTCAAGAAAGTGCAGTCTACTGCACTTGACGAGATGACTTTCTATCTGTGTGTTGCATCTTACTGCTAGGACACAAAAGGCTTTACTGACGTATGCAGCATCCCACGCCATTCTAGGCGCCCCCCCCCCCCCCCTGGGAGGTCAGACATGTGAATCCATTCGCTGATAAGGCATATACATGATACAATAATCATTTACAAAACAATATGTCAGTACAGGTGTGCTGCACACACACTGATCATTATATATTTGAGTTATAGCATAAGCATCGCCCAAAGTGAAGCACAACGGGTGCAATCCCATCACCCACCATTATCAAAAGGTTCCATGATCATCAATCCTAGGCATTCTGACTTTTCCCCCAACTCTGTTTGGCAGATGGAAAACACAAAGTCCCCCAGAATAGCCCAGAATAGAAGGTATTGAAGGCTTGGTTTACAATATTGTTGTCCCTACAGACCACAACAGTGCTCAATTGATTGATTGATGTCTCGGTCTTTGCTGACCTCTGTCTTAAAGGATATTTAAGATCTGAAAAAACGTAAAGTTTAGCAGATTTCGTCTTTCTTCAGCAGAAACACTTGATCTCGAGTTAATAAAGCCCAAAATTCCCAAGCATGAGTCAGGGAAATAAGATTACCACTTCCGATGGAGAAAAAGTACACTTTCAGCCCAGCGCAACAGTTTTACAGTAGATTGCTTATTATTCGAGACTACAGGGGTAGTTGATATTAATCCATTGACCTGATTTGGGTTCTAGTGTATGTACTACAGCGGTATGTATTGCCCATTTAGAGTAGGGGCTGAGAGTGTACAGATTCCAAAATGTACAAGAATGATGTAACCTGTTTGGCCCATGTATTCACGGATCCGTGTGTATAGAACTGAATTCAAGCCCCAAACAGCCCCTAAAGCATAATGGTTAAACTTCTGAATTACGGGATTGAACATAATTTGTCATTACTAATAACTTATACACATGTGGCCCAACGGGGGAGGACGTGCCTCTGGGGGGATTTTTAGTACTGGTTTTGGCCACCAGGGAGCAGTATATGGGTTAAACACTGACAAATATGTTTAAAAAAAAATTAAGACCAACTTCAGATAAGAGATCCAGTGGTATGCTTAAAATCATTCCATCTTCACTGAAAATGTTCAATTTTTGAAATGTTGGTTGCCATTGAAACATAACAAATTGGTAGATAAGCAATTTCTGGTTGACATGGAAACCACAGCCCTATTCCAATTGGGAATTTTTGCCACAAACCTTTTTTTAGAAATGCCTTCAGGAGCCCAGAACCGAAAACAGAGCTCAAAAATCCCCTCTAGAACCAATTTTATGACAAAAACATTACATTTAGGATAGGCTATAATGCATTTAGAGCTTATTTCCTACTTTCAGTTGTACACACCACCCTATGTTCGACAAGCAATTACAGCAAAACTACCGGGGATATTTTAGCTCAAGATATTTCATTTTAAAGCCCATGACTTAACCCTTAAAAAGCAATTTCCCCCCAAAGGGCATGTTTTCCCTCACCTGGCCAGACATGTGGATTATCTTAGTTTAATAAATTCTCAAATCATCTTACTTAATTCATCACAAAAATCATACAAAGGAAATTTGATTCAAATATACAAGTGTTTTATATAAAATGAAAGCTATTGGTACCCTGCATATAAATCTTGTTATATCCCAATCAATTTAATTAATTTTAAGCATGACTTCTGAACCATTTTGTAATAATGGGTCATACATAAAGTATTTTATCGTACAACTTGCTTATTCCTCTGAAATCTGTACAGCTTATTGTTAAAACATTACGAGGACCAACAAAAGAAGTTTTTATGTAATATCTTTTCCCTCTAAACTGCCTGAAATTTCCTGATACTGGAATGACTACAAACCCTTACAAATTTCCTGCAGTGTCGGCAAATGAGTACTCCCTCTGACCCACAGCACTTCTAAGTTATCAGTGATTTCTGTCACATACCTCTCATTCTTTGCGATGGCATTATGTAACTCACATAAGATTCATGTAATTCATGCTGCAATAGACATGATACATTTTCTCTGGAACAAGTGGAATATGTTTTCTGAGCTCGCAGATTTATGTGCGGGCTTGTGGATTTCAGACACTGTTGGGGCCTCAGGGCCCACGTCTGGGAATGTCTGCCCCTATTGCAATTATGTACTTTTATATGAGAGACGTGGCAGGTTGTGTTATCCTCCCAACACTATATCCTCCAAATGGAGCCAGGGAGGTAGTCCTTTGCCACTCTAAACTGCCCCCCCCCACACACACACACACACTCACTTACTCACAACAGTGATCAACTAAAGATCGCCTGTGTTTTCTCAATAAACGTGTAAGGAAAAGAAAAATAGTGCATCTGTTTATGTTTATCTTTCTTCTATCGTTGCTAAAAGGTGTATCGTTTAGTATAAAAATTGTATTTTTCAATTGAACATATCAATAAAAGAGAGGATAGCTGTTAGAACATGCAGAGATTCAATGATACAAAGATAGAATTTCATATGCCATTTGCATATGCATATATGTGAGGGAGGGAGAGAGAGTGCATGAGAGAGATAGAAAGAGAGATAGAAAGAGAGAGAGAGAGAGACAGAGACAGAGAGAGAGAGAGAGACAGAGAGACAGAGAGAGACAGAGACAGAGAGAGAGACAGACAGACAGACAGAGATTTTACCATTTGTCTCGCCTCCTGCGACATAATGGAGAAGCAGGATTAGGACTGTAAAGATCACTGCCATCCTTCCGTGTGTAAATAGTCCTAAATTATGCAACATCTAGGGTTCATCACAGAACCATCCATTATACGTCTGCCCAGAACTACCTAGGGTACACTATCCGGTTGGGCTATGAAGGAGCGGACAACTGGTAATGTAGAAAGGTAAAAGTCAATGAGTTATCTGCAATAAGCCTAGCAGCTCAGCTGACGTGATTCACACACAGCTGCTCCCTTTTTTGATATTATCCACTCTGACGAGGTACCAAACCATACCAATGGTGAAATTTACCAAGTGAAGCTAAAAGCGTACATATCATGCCTGGTTGATGACATCCTTATTAGAGAGGGCCACTTCCAGGCTGCTTGCCGGTCCTGGCTGCTGCAGGAGGTTAGTTCCCTTAAACCCCTGATGCATGTGGCCTTATTATTTCCTGCTACTTTCACCAGTCAGAATGAAATGATAGATAGGCAATATGTAATGTGAGAGGCTGATTCTATCTCCCTTTATGCTGAATGGAGATCTTCATTCCAGATCCATGCTTCAAAGTTCCGCTGCGAAGAGCGATGGGTTTCAGCAGCTCATCCAATATCTTAAAACAGTCGGGAGATGGCGTGATTTCCCTTTGTAAGTCTATGTCTATGCACACAATTATAGGGATAAGATGGGATCTGTGCATTCACTAGTTGTATGGATATGACTCCGGTGTCCGATGGTAGAGCCAAGTGGTCCTGCCAGGCTGTATGGTATGTCTCCAGTGTCGGCATGGGAGGAGATGTCTTATACTCACTATAGTATTGAGCTGCTCCACTGAGGTGCTCACCCGCACACCACCACGTGGTCGGCAGGAATAGCTCACTGCCTGTTGTACACAGACCTGAAGCTGCTAGCGCTACACCCCCCCCCCCCAGAGCAGCTCGATGAACTCTAAGCCAACCTATGGTAGCCCAGTCTTTAATCCTCTCAGCCAGGCTGTAGTGGTATTAAATATATGACTCTTTTGGGCTATAGAAAATACTCTTTCCTGTTATTATTACAATACCTGTTATTCCATTACCACCGATCATATTCATCACATCAAGTCCAGAGGCAATATAATTTGCCATCTTTAGGCCTGCGCCATTGACATTATTAGATATCCGTGTCCATGATGTTGAATAGGTACATATGTGGGGAATACAGAGCAGGATGTAAAGGTCAAAACCCACATGCTATTCTCACAAAAGCTAGCACAAACACAGACTATAAAGTGCTGCCTTTTACTATTGCAAAGTAGAAATAGACTATATTGGAAGAGCTACTTGCTTATGTCAGGCAAGGTTTGTGTGTTCTTTAAAATTCAACATCTGACAGGTTTGACTTTTTACAGTACAAGATCCTGTAATCTTATGTGATTTGTTGTTAAAATGCTGTGTTGTTATTCATATCCTGCTGTGTTGATGTTTATATCCTGGACCCCCACCCAATCACAGAGTCTATGTAGGTGCAGGTTAGGTCATAGATAATGGCACGCAAGGAGACAGCTCACCCACCTGGTGACCGCTGAAATCTCATGTTCAAAATTTTAAATCTCATGTTTACAATTTAGGAAGGTCAAAAAGCATTGCCTTATGCACTGCATGGGTAGTGGAGCCTCACTCTGCAATATCTCTGCAATATTGTCCGTAACATGGAGTTCCCATGCCCATAGATCGCAAGGATTGTTCAATTTATACCGAATTCCACACAGTCTCGGACTTGCCCAGACTGTACTATATATACAGTCTGGGAGACTTGTTATAGATCCACCGATGTTGCAACAGGTTGAAACAGGTGTTAAAAACTAGCCTATGCTGTATCCTAAACCCAGTAAACACATGATATGATTCCAGTATGTTTAATGAAGACAGGTATATCTACATAGAATTTAAGTTGCAACTACATAGTTTTGTTTGTTATGTGGACATTCAAGCATTTAGTTATTAGGGAGGTTTAGCACCCACTGTATAGGCAATAAAACGCAGACGTACAACATACCTACAGCACTGGTATGTCTGCGTTAATTGAGCTACGTCAGACATATGTCGTGGTTGCTTAACCTCCCTATTACTAGCAAAAATCTACTTGTAGGATACATGAAAAACGTTGATAGAAAAGTGCCATGCTGATGCTTTGAACTCTGGAGGGTGTTGCTCCTATAGTAAAAGGAAGAGCTGGCTAAAAATGCCCTTGTTTCCAGTCCTTTCTTTTCATGTAGCTATAACTTGTATCTTTTGTTGCTCACAAGTGGTCATTCAAGTACGGTGCTAAAAAAGCTGCCTTTGAGTAGGTACCTAGTTGGGAGAAGTCAGTCAGTATAATATACTATAGAGTGTGTGACATGAGTAGGTACCTGATAGTGCAGCTCTCGCTGTTCTAAACAAGGCAGGCAACTTCTGAGACTGATGTGGTGAGTGCAAGTACTTTGGTGAAGCAGTGCATGAGGGCACATACTCAAAGCTCTTTTCACAATAGAGCAACACCCTCCTGGACCCTCCACATGCCATGCCAACTTGCTACCACTGTACTACAGATTCTGGTGTAGATTAGTCTGTTTAAAGGCCATCATGTCATGTTCATTACAGGGCACCTACAGCTAAAAGAATATGCCATTCCTTTGGCCGCTGGGAAATTGATTTCTGGTGAGCTACGTTGGGAGTGCAGAGGTTTTCAAATGCAAGGGTTGTGAGCTCAATCCCAGCCTTAGCCCATTAGGCCATGGGCTGAGGGGGCCCACCATGCACCCCCACCCCCACATCCCAGTATTTATTTTTGTTCCTTAGAGTCCTCTGGATAAGAATCAAGCGGGGGTAAAATTGATTATCCTGGGATGCACTACCGGCTCATTATCCATGTGCGGGTTCAGACCACCTTTGGCTCAATTTTGGGAGCATGTTATTCAAGGGGTATAGTCAATCCGTAAGCTCACCAGTACTCTCTAGACTGCATATTTATGTCCACATCCAATGATTCTTAACAAGGTAATAAGAAATAAAGAAATACATACTATGTGAATAAGGATCGCAAGTCACAAATTGTAAGGTACATCAACATGTCAAAGATTCTACATCCATTAGAGGAATAGATAATTTAGTTTTCATAGACTGCATTCTGTTTAAGTATTTTTTCACTGAAGCTATCAGCATTTTCCAGGTGTTGACAATTGTCATCATGTTGGTCCCATGAGAAGATGTCTCTATATAATGGGCTCTTCTCATATAGAACACAATTGGGTCTGTCACTCTTTAGTTTAACCTTTGAATTACCATGTAAGGCACGCACAGGCATTACCACATTGCTTTCAGCATGGACCTGTACAATATACTAGTGTACTGTGCAGGGCATTCAGTGGGCATTATTTGCATTTGGCACCAGCTGGACCTTACGCATGCATGACTGTAGTAACTAATCCAATAATATTTCGGTTTGTTTTCGAGGAGTTAAAAAGAAATATACTTGAGTGACAAATAATATAGGAGATAGGAACTAAATGCAAAACGTGGTTACTGGTTTAATATTGTGTTTTTCTTTAATTTTGTTGAAAGAACGTGGAGGCTAACAGGCTATAACAGGCTAACGTGAACTTATTCACATATAAGATAAATTTATCGACACAATTATCTACAGACCAGGCACCACAAGACTACTAAAGCGCCATGTCTGAGAAGTCTAGAGTTTCATGCGGAGCTTCACGGGGCCGTTGCTATCTAATATCTATATAAATAAACTGCATAAAATCTTGGTTTTAGGATGAATACCAACAACCAAACAAACCAAAGTGAAGAAGAGTTTACCGGTTTTTACTCCTAGTGGAAGATACACTTTTTAACTCTAATGAGAGGCTACAGTTTCGGATTGAAGTGATCCTTCATCAGACCATAGCCATTCTGGCTGGATCACAGGAGAGTCATGCTTTTATAGGGGAGCAATGCATCATGGTGTCACAGCAGTATTCCACCCCAGTAAACCTAGGACAGCTAAATAGTCCCAACTAAAAACAGTGGTTTGCTTGGTATAATCAGTGCCAGGGGACCTTATTTTTATCGCAGATTGATAATTTTGGTACCAGAAGAAAGGTAACGGTTTTGGGGGAAAAAGTTGCCAAAAGCTTTTTTTGTCACCATGGAAACCTATTGTGTCAGAGAGGGGTCAGGGGCGCCTGTATCATTTAATTTATTCAACGTGGTGGTTTCCATGGCAACTGGTACAAAAACGGATCTGACTCTGTTATGGTTGACCATGCTAAAAAAATCAAGAATGACTTCAGCTTTAATTTAAGCCTTTTTTCATGAACGCCATCAAATAAGAACCTGATTGACGCCAGTTTTATGGTGGAAGATGGGGGGAAAATCAGAATGTCGTTGGCCCTATTAGTGCCGTGACACCTCATGGGATGACTGAGGCATCATGGGTAAAGCAATTGTTCACAAATGCATTGTGAGTGCAGCAGGCAGCCATCTAGGACTTTCCAAATTCTCTCAATAGTTCATCAGTTTATAACCAGGTAAAGTCAGTATATGCACAGATAAAAACACAATTAAAATTGATTTCTGGAGTCAAAAGTGCTGGCACACATATGTAACAACAACAACAATAAATGTAAGATACTGTTGAGGTTTCAGATTTTGGTTAGACAAACGAGTCAACGAAAGATAGTTCGGGTGTATGCTAACAGGGTTTATTTCGACACACAATCTGCGGCTACCCAGAGGTAGCGGGAAAACGTCTTCGTCATGTACCAGATGCTTTTAGCAGCTTCTTAGATGTTCACCTAGAGACGGCCAAGCCAACTCTGACGCGGCAGCTGAGCCCTGTCCCCCTTATAGGTAGGAACAGTGGCGCCATGCCATGCTACCCTCTCACCTCCCAGATCGGTGCTGCCACCTATCTGACAAATGGAGGGCGGAACCTGGCTGGCTGACTCACCCACCGCCCCAAAGGACCATAACATACACAGGATTTACCGTACCTCTACCCTACCCCCACTAGATAAAACTAGGGGTTGAAATAAACTATTCAAACCAACAATGGGGTTATATCATAGTTATATCTATCCGACATATAATACAGGTATAACATATTATGGTTCTTAGTTGCATTTTAAGTAACATCATAAGCATCACATCATAAACCTTTATCCGGTATAGAAGATACATATCGTATGCTAAATGTTTCATACACCCTTTTTTTTAGAAAAATATACATACATATTATCATAATATCAACAGTAAAGACTCAGTCATTTAGTAGATAACAAGATTACAAACCCATCTGGATAACAGATCCTTAAATGAATTTCGTACACAAACACAATTATGGTTGACATAGTTATAGAGATAACATCCATAATCATATATGAATAGTCACAGCCATACACTAGTAGTTCTATTTATAGAACAAGTGTCCAGATTTATATAGACATAATTCCTGGGTTGATGATCCCGATGTCTTGAGTGTCATACGTGATCCTTGTGGTCAGCTTACCACGGGATGGAAGTGCTATAGTCAATTGCAATTATGGTCGACAGTGGGCATTATTTGCATTTGGCACCAGCTGGACCTTACGCATGCATGACTGTAGTAACTAATCCAATAATATTTCGGTTTGTTTTCGAGGAGTTAAAAAGAAATATACTTGAGTGACAAATAATATAGGAGATAGGAACTAAATGCAAAACGTGGTTACTGGTTTAATATTGTGTTTTTCTTTAATTTTGTTGAAAGAACGTGGAGGCTAACAGGCTATAACAGGCTAACGTGAACTTATTCACATATAAGATAAATTTATCGACACAATTATCTACAGACCAGGCACCACAAGACTACTAAAGCGCCATGTCTGAGAAGTCTAGAGTTTCATGCGGAGCTTCACGGGGCCGTTGCTATCTAATATCTATATAAATAAACTGCATAAAATCTTGGTTTTAGGATGAATACCAACAACCAAACAAACCAAAGTGAAGAAGAGTTTACCGGTTTTTACTCCTAGTGGAAGATACACTTTTTAACTCTAATGAGAGGCTACAGTTTCGGATTGAAGTGATCCTTCATCAGACCATAGCCATTCTGGCTGGATCACAGGAGAGTCATGCTTTTATAGGGGAGCAATGCATCATGGTGTCACAGCAGTATTCCACCCCAGTAAACCTAGGACAGCTAAATAGTCCCAACTAAAAACAGTGGTTTGCTTGGTATAATCAGTGCCAGGGGACCTTATTTTTATCGCAGATTAATAATTTCGGTACCAGAAGAAAGGTAACGGTTTTTGGGGAAAAAGTTGCCAAAAGCTTTTTTTGTCACCATGGAAACCTATTGTGTCAGAGAGGGGTCAGGGGCGCCTGTATCATTTAATTTATTCAACGTGGTGGTTTCCATGGCAACTGGTACAAAAACGGATCTGACTCTGTTATGGTTGACCATGCTAAAAAAATCAAGAATGACTTCAGCTTTAATTTAAGCCTTTTTTCATGAACGCCATCAAATAAGAACCTGATTGACGCCAGTTTTATGGTGGAAGATGGGGGGAAAATCAGAATGTCGTTGGCCCTATTAGTGCCGTGACACCTCATGGGATGACTGAGGCATCATGGGTAAAGCAATTGTTCACAAATGCATTGTGAGTGCAGCAGGCAGCCATCTAGGACTTTCCAAATTCTCTCAATAGTTCATCAGTTTATAACCAGGTAAAGTCAGTATACGCACAGATAAAAACACAATTAAAATTGATTTCTGGAGTCAAAAGTGCTGGCACACATATGTAACAACAACAACAATAAATGTAAGATACTGTTGAGGTTTCGGATTTTGGTTAGACAAACGAGTCAACGAAAGATAGTTCGGGTGTATGCTAACAGGGTTTATTTCGACACACAATCTGCGGCTACCCAGAGGTAGCGGGAAAACGTCTTCGTCATGTACCAGATGCTTTTAGCAGCTTCTTAGATGTTCACCTAGAGACGGCCAAGCCAACTCTGACGCGGCAGCTGAGCCCTGTCCCCCTTATAGGTAGGAACAGTGGCGCCATGCCATGCTACCCTCTCACCTCCCAGATCGGTGCTGCCACCTATCTGACAAATGGAGGGCGGAACCTGGCTGGCTGACTCACCCACCGCCCCGAAGGACCATAACATACACAGGATTTACCGTACCTCTACCCTACCCCCACTAGATAAAACTAGGGGTTGAAATAAACTATTCAAACCAACAATGGGGTTATATCATAGTTATATCTATCGGACATATAATAGAGGTATAACATATTATGGTTCTTAGTTGCATTTTAAGTAACATCATAAGCATCACATCATAAACCTTTATCCGGTATAGAAGATACATATCGTATGCTAAATGTTTCATACACCCTATTTTTTAGAAAAATATACATACATATTATCATAATATCAACAGTAAAGACTCAGTCATTTAGTAGATAACAAGATTACAAACCCATCTGGATTACAGATCCTTAAATGAATTTCGTACACAAACACAATTATGGTTGACATAGTTATAGAGATAACATCCATAATCATATATGAATAGTCACAGCCATACACTAGTAGTTCTATTTATAGAACAAGTGTCCAGATTTATATAGACATAATTCCTGGGTTGATGATCCCGATGTCTTGAGTGTCATACGTGATCCTTGTGGTCAGCTTACCACGGGATGGAAGTGCTATAGTCAATTGCAATTACTATAGAATATGTATGTTGATAGGGCAGCTACCCTAAGTGTGAAGGCTGGCCTAGGGTAGTATATTAGAGTTGTAAATGACTTAACCATACAGACCATTGATTATGAAAGTATTGCTATTATGTTAAACCTTCCTGGTGAAAAGGATTTATTGATTGTCTCTATCTATAGAATCCCAAATACAAATGTACCAAATTTTATTACTTTTTTACGATCCATCGCTGGTTACGAATATAACAACAATCATGGTAGGAATGAGACTTGGATCTTAGGTGATATTAATCTCAATATGTATGATGAAAATGATGCAGGGTGTGAAAGTTTCAGAAATGTGTGCAAGGATATTGGATGGAAAATACTAATTAATGAGGTGACGAGACCATTTAGTGGTACTTGTTTTGATAACATAATTACAAATAGCTTAGATGTAACTAATGCAAGTACGGTCTCTGCCCTAATTTCTGATCACCTCCCAGTTTTTGCTTGTAGAGGACATGAGAATATCAGTTATGTTAGCACTAAGTATAGAGGAAGAGATTATAGAAACTTTAATGAAGACAGATTTAGAAATTTTTTAGAATCATGTGACTGGAAACCCTATTATAATATTACTGATGATCCTGATATATTATGGGATATGTTATTGACTCCGTTAATTGAGTATTTGGACACTTTTCACCCTCATGTTGAACGATACATTAAAAAAAGTAGGAGATCATGGATTGATGATGAAGTTATGGATTTAGTATTTGAAAGAGAAGGATGGTTACGTCTCTATAGTGCCAATAAAAGTGTTCAGGAAAAGCAAGCCATAAAGGATTGTTGAAGAAAAATTAGAAAGAAAATTAAAGCAAATCAAATTGGTGGTGTCATGCAAGAGTTGCAAGTAAGTTATGGTAATCCCAAAAAATTCTAGAAACACACATCTAGATGTAATGAATATGTCGACCATAGGCTCATAAGAACAAGACAACATTTGGCCCCTACATGTAAGGTATTATTCCCCAACACTGTATCATATATGAAAAGCATTGAGTACTTTGGTGCCATAAGTTGGAATGCTCTCCCAGTAATAAGAAGAAACACTGAAACTTTATCAATTTTTAAATCAAATAATAAAAAATTATTAAGGGAACTTGTTCCTGGAATCGGGTGAGCGTCCCAACTTTGAATCCTTTTTCCCTTATCTTGTTAATTGTCTAATCAAATTCTACTCTGCCCTCTCTCCCATTCTTCCTCATAATTACACTAAATTTGAAATTGAATTAGTCCCTTTACACTATTACTATTTTTTTTTACTATGTTGGTACATCTCTTTCTTTCTATACTTCTGATACGTGTGTCAACGTTATACAAATCTAATTGCAGTGTAGGTTGGACCAGAAGTATCAACCCATACACCCTATGTGGTGGGGATGAGGTCCTTGCCTTCTTTAGTCTCAGTTTTATTTCTATTTTCTTATTTACCTATATGTGATGTATATTCTGTACCTTTGTAATTGTAACTTTACTTCGAATCTGAGACAATAAAGAAAACTTAACTTAAAAAAAATAACTTGTTTAAAAATTCGAATTCTATTGTGTATCCAGACATGAGACATCATATAACTGGTGTTGATGTATTTTCTGATGATGTTTGTGAATATGTAAATGACTATTTTTGTAATATTGGTAAGGATCTGCATATTGCTGCTGTTGGAACTGATCAATATCTTGTGGATAATAATCTAGATATAGATGAACTATTGGCAAATGAAAACTTCTTAGATCAGAATATTAAGGTTAATAAGTGGGATGTCCATTTTGCTCTAAAAGAAATTGATAAAAATAAGTCATCAGGCATAGACGGAATAAGGGGAGATATACTACATTGTGCATTATTGTTGTTGATAAATCAATTCACTCATCTGATACAAATTAGTTTGGACAGGGGTATTTTTCCAAAATGTTGGGCAATGGCAGTTGTAAGACCATTACTTAAGGATGGGGATTTGGCAATGGTAAAAAATTGGCGACCCATATCAATACTACCAATGCCGTCTAAAGTCATTGAGAAAATTATGTATTATTATTTATGTGAAAGTATGAAGAAAAATGGTACTTTTGTGAAAACCAATATGGTTACAAAAAAGGGACAGGTACTGGTGATGCCACTTTTGACTTTGTTAATGAGCTTTATGAATGTAGAAACAATGGTCTGATAACAGGGGCTCTATTTATAGACTTCACTAAAGCATTTGACAGTGTATTACATTCGAAATTGCTAATTAAACTCTCAGTAAACTTGGTTTGAGTAAATCTAATTTTCTATGGTTTAAAAGTTACCTGGAAAATAGAAAACAATGAACTAGCTATGGTAATAAATTGTCCTCAAACCAAGATATTAATTATGGTGTCCCTCAAGGATCAGTTTTAGGTCCCCTGTTGTTTGTCCTATATATTGATGATGTTGTTAAGGTCCTAAAAAAATGCAAGATTAAACTGTATGCTGATGACATTGTGATTTATAGTTCTAACAAAGATGTAGACTTGGTTAATGAGAATTTGAATGAAGATGTAATTAACTTTAAGCATTGGGTTATCGAAAACAGACTAACAGTAAATCCAACTAAAACAAAATTTATGTGGTTTTGTAGTGCTCATAAATTAAAAAGATGTCCGAATTCTACTATAGACTTCAATGGCAGCACTGTGTAAACTGTCACCTTCTTTCCATATCTAGGTGTACATATTGACAGTAAACTTAGTTTTGATAAACAGATTAAAATTATTAAAAGAAATGTATGCAATAAACTATTTAGGTTTGCTAAGTTAAGAAAGTTTTTAACACAAGAGCAAAGTGTAAAGATATACTGTTGTACAATCAGACCAATTATAGAATATTGTTCATTTATAAGTACTAGTTGTAATGAGGATGGTCTTGCGGCATTACAACGACTGCAAAATAGAGCTGTTAGAGTTTGTCTGAAATGCAATATTAGACGGTATAGTGTGAAGGAGTTGCATGAAATTTGTAAGGTTCCAGTGTTAGAGAAAAGATTTGACATGCTATTATTATGCTTAATGTATAAGAAATCAAAGACTGTGTCAAATAGACCACAATCTTATAATACAAGGTCTCAAAAGAAGATTGTTTTTGAACTACCTAGGGTTATTACTAGACACTATAAAAGATCGCCATGGTACAGAGGAGTGGCTCTCTGGAATCTCTCTGGAATCTCTGAGGAGATTCAGAAAGCTACGACAAAGGTAAAATTCAAAGAGGGTGTAATAAAGATAGAAAATATAAGGCTGAACCTGAAATTCGGTTATAATTGATAATGAGAAGCAGGTGTGGAAACTGCGCCGCTTCATATTCATATTCATATTCATACTCACATTCATATCCTTTTTCATGTTTACATCCATATTGATATTGCTGATGTTCCCATATGCATATAACAGCATATACTACCAACTCTAATTATCACTTATTTGAACTAAAGACAAGTTGTATTTAGCTGTAATCATGATGTACTGAAATAATGTGTAGACACACAAATCTCTATGTATGACATATTATTTACTATCTATCTCTTTTTGCTTTTTATTTGTTTGTCTGTACTTTCTATGTTAATGACCTATTGAGTGAATATTGCCAGTCCCTATTTTTCCATCTACTGATTGTGTTCATATTGACATTTGTCAAGATCCATGAAGTTATTGTACTGTTTCATTTGTGACTTTCCTTTGAAAATTCAATAAAACTTGGTCTGCTCTATAGCATTATTTAAATGAACATAGCAGTTCATTAATGCAATGAGCGAGCCCAAAAAAAAAATCCTCTGCGTAGTGCTATAGTTGCGAGATATTACAAAATTACGTTTTGGATAACATAATAACAATATCCTCGGTTATGCTTTATGTATCCTCAATCGTCCACAGTATATGAATAGAAGTCCAGGTGAGTATCCGAATGCAATGTACGGTGACTGGTCTCCAATGGCCGCATACGTCTTCCGGATAGGTTGATTAAACAGTCACTTATAATGGGTAGCACACTCAGGATCGGATCAGCAGTCCAGGAATATCTGGTATTCAACCGGGGGAGGGGGCTAATACAAAATTATGGCATATGTGACTAAGTGTGGCACTCAATCCTATACACTATCCTGATCTATCTAACATAAAAGACTGCAGTCACTTCATCCCATATCTATCTTTTAGTAACAGCAAGGCATGTTCTTTACTGCCATCCCATTCGTCTAAATCGACGCAAAAAAACTGTCATAAACTTACTTACTGACATTTTTCATTTCTTTGTCTTCCAGTTCCTTTTTCGGCCTCATGCAGCTCCCGGAAGCACATCAGAGTGTCATTTATTATTCCCTGATGGAATGTAATGGCCCTCTGATGTTGAAGTCCTTCCCATGATAGATCGTGCTCTGAACTTGAGCTTTTCCTGGTTCCACATTATCGAACCAGGTCTCTGCCCTACCACAGCGAATGACTATTTTGTCCTTCAGTGCTTCGGGTGGTTCTCTTTTCCACTTTCTGAGGAGCTTGCGGAGCTGGGGGTGGACTACCTCTGGTTCCATTGACAGGGATTACGATAGGTGCAGATTCGGATTGATCTGTTCCCATTTGTACATACGGTACACCACCTGGAGTTGGGGGTAGGTGAACCTGCAAACACAGCATTAAATAATGCTGAATCTGCTCGGCAGTGGTCAAAGGTTGAATCATACCACCAGCTGAAGGGCTACCCGCTGCTGCAGCCAGTTTCCTCCATAGCTTCCCCTTATCCCCTGGTGTCAAGACTTGACTCTCGGGACCATGTCCCCCAATCCAGGAAATTGGTTGGGGTCAAGTTTACCAGGCGTAGCTTCAGCAGCAGCTTTGTATGAACCTAATCTGCTGGGATCGTGTCTCGGGCCTCTCAACACCTGTGATGGATGTTTAAAGGTTGGTTCATGTGGTAATTTAGCAGCATTGTGATGGACAAGGGGTGATCTGGAATGATCCCCTCGACCACAGGTGCTATCTGGTTGCCTGGGAGATTCCTGTCAACGGCCTTCCTTCCTGCTTCTGCCATATTGAGCTGGCTTCTTGCCCGAGTTACAGCACTCGTTCCATTCCTCGGGGATAACAAACCTTGCCAGAAGTTTTTTACCATGCGTGGTATCAGTGACGCAGAAGGATTGATCACTCGACTAAACATTTGCCCAACGCTCGTTGTCCATCTTACGGAACTCTACCATGAGTTCTTTATGCAAAACCATGACCTGGTCACGAGCTTTGTTCAGTCCGTCAGCATGTGCTGATTTTCCATGGCGACATAAGTCACCCCGTTGTTTAAAATTCACACACTTTGTACATTTAGTACTCTTTTTGCCCTCATCCGGATCACAAGAGTACTCAGGGTGGTGGTGCATATGCTCCTCTACCAAATGATGTTGGAAACGTAGTTGGGTATCCCATATACGTTCCTGTTCCATGTCACTTTTATCCATGCATATGGAGAAGGGGAATGTTTTCCAGGTCATGGAATACCAACTATCCAAGGCCCATTGGAGTTTTTTCTTCTGGACCGGACTGTAATAAGTCTCGGCACAGTTATTTAGCAATAGCCAAATACTCTGGTACATTTTATTCGGGAGAGGGTCACTGTCTGTAGGACGCATCCAATCCTCGTCATCAGAATTACCGTCCTTGTTATATTTCTTGGGGCACGCATATTTAACGGTACCCTTCTTAGTTGTGCCAGTAATACAGTCCTGCATACAGGTCGGGATTTGATCTTTAAATCCACCCTTGGCATTTGCCCATCGTTCTGCTTCAGATAGAGTTAAGGGGACCATATTGTCGTCCGACTCATCCGAAGCATTGAAATCCGGAATAGACTCCGTATCGTCTATCTCGATATTCTCTGCTGGTTCGGCAGCCTTACTGTGCTGTTGAATTAAAGCAGAATCCGGAAGGTTTTTAAGCTTGCGGAGTCCTGCCTTTCTTTCCCTCTCTGTCTGAGTCTTTGTCCAGCCCTCTTCCTCAGGGGTGGCAGAGCTATCCGGTTTCTTAATCTTAGTTTTAGATACCGGTTTCTCTGCTCTAGGACTCTTCCTCGGGACATCCTCTTGTTTGCCTGTTACGACAATCTTGGTGATGGGGGGAGCCATAGCGGCTTTATCATCAAGCCACTTCCTCTTGTCCTCCTCATGTTTCGCTTTTGTAGCTGCACTCTCATCTAGGATTTGATTCCAGATGAGGCGGCAGACAGTTTCAGCTCGTGTCCACTTCAACCGGCTGTGTTTACGAGCCTAGTCAATGTCGGCTTCCATGATTAAATACCCATCGGTCCAGGAATCAAACTCAGTGGCAGCTTTCCAATACTCTGATATATTCACTAGGGAGCATTCCTGAGCATCCGGATTTGGATAATGATGGCTCTTGTAGCGTACAAAGAGCCTGGCCCAATTCAATTGAGAAATGTTGTCTATTCCCCAGTGGCTAGGATCCGCTCGTGCCATGAGGTCAAGCTCCATCATCATGGCAGCATCGTAAACTGCCTTCCGGAATTCATAGTGGACCATAAGTCCCCTCCGAAGCCATCCGTAATCCCTCAGCCATTCCTGTGGGATTTTCGAGTATACATGGTCAGGTATAACCTCAAGTATACTGCGTCGGACTTCCTGATCCATCCAAATATGGCGCTGGTCATCGTCCAACCTCATTAGGCTCGGGTGAACAAAGATGTATCAGCCATCAAATGACGGATAGTGTTCCTCGCTCACCCGGTGACGCCCTAAGGTCGGGAACCCATCATCTAGGATTCTACCGTCTGTTTCAACACCTGTCTCGGTATTTGGTTCGCCAGTGACACCACCAGATTCCTCCTGAATTATTTCGGGCACTGTATCCAGTTTAGGAGGGCGATCCCCGCCTGTACTTTCTCGGCTTGGAGAGGTCGGCAACGGTGAAACCGGTTTGCTGCCCTGCCCCAAGTTGAAGTTCTCGAGATCATCGTAAAACTCTTCTCAACTCTTCTCCCCTCTGTGTGACCGGGGACATACCCTGATCACTCTGCTGGACCTTGGCATCCGGCAGGACATTTTCGGGAGTCAGGTGGCCCGGCTCACCGGACCGCTTGGCCTCCATGAGGGTTTTCTCAGCCATATTAAGCCAGGAATACACAAATTTCTGAAACTGTAAGGCTCCCAGAGAGCACGCTAGCCTGTCACTCACCTACTCAGAGTCCATTGTGTTAACACAACCCTGAATAATACAGCTTATATGGTAAAAAGAATGGTAGAAGTAGGAGAAGGGCATAAACACGCCTGTCTTACACTACCAAGTTTTCCAAGATGGCCGAGTTCTCGTTCCTGACGTCATTATCCCGCTGCTAGGCGGGGTCACGAGAGGTCACACGCGATTGACCATTCTGACATCACACAAGCACATGTGATACATATGAACAAATAACAATCCGAACAGTTTGCTATTATCGCTCATCGCCGGGGGACTCTCAAGGGATTAATATGAAGTTTGTAGGTAGTATCTACTTACCTACCGAATTATTCATTCAACACCAACTGGTGCATCACCTGGGGCTCCTAAAAGCAACCCGTTGCAGATTATTAAATGAAGTACAATATAAAACAGATTGCGGGAAAATACACTCGTTGTGTATCAGGTTAGGTTACTGCAGCCCGGGCAAGTTGTGGACTGCAGCGGAGCACTAGGTGTCACAGTAGTATTCCGCCCCAGTAAACCTAGGACAGCTAAATAGTCCCAACTAAAAACAGTGTTTTGCTTGGTATAATCAGTGCCAGGGGACCTTATTTTTATCGCAGATTAATAATTTTGGTACCAGAAGAAAGGTAACGATTTGGGGGGAAAAAGTTACAAAAATTTTTTGGTCACCATGGAAACCTATTGTGTCAGAGAGGGGTCCAAGGTCACATTTGTGACTTGTCAGGGGTGCCTGTATCATGTAATTTATTCAACATGGTGGTTTCCATGGCAACTGGTGCAAAAACGGATCTGACTCCGTTATGGTTGACCATGCTAAAAAAATCAAGAATGACTTCAGCTTTAATTTAAGCCTTTATTTGTGAACGCCATCAAATTAGAACCCGATTGACGCCAGTTTTATGGTGGAAGATGGGGGGAAAATCAGAACGTCCTTGGCCCTATTAGTACCGTGACACCTTAACTGGGTGGCTGGGTGGGATGATTTTGGCCACATTTTGGGCTCTTGTAAGCACTCAATCCAAACCTGATGATTTTTTTGTATTAAAATAGCTAAATTAAGTGTAGGAGAAGCTATTATGGTCATTTTTTCTTTGAATTTGTCTGGGATTTGCGTATAATTGACCTTTTTTCGCTCCAGATGGGGCAGTTGGGGCTACTTGGCACAGAAAGTGATTCCAGGGCTCCTCCATAAAAATTACCTTGAAAGCCTCTAGAAATGCTAATAAATAGCACAAATTATGCTTCTTCTATTCAAAACATATGGAATATTCCTTTGAAAATAGGATTTTAGTCAAACCTCAGAATTTTTAATTGTGTAGTCAAGCGTTGCTAGGGAAAATAAACAGCCATCATCCAAAAAATACCACATTTTGCCACAAATCATGCAGATTTTGGCCTAGTTTTTGGGACATTGCCCTTGTTTTGATTACTCTGATGCTTTTAGGTATTAGATGGGATCTTAGCCAGTTATACATTATTGTTGTCAATGTGTTAGGGCATCATATGAGGGTAGTTTGCCATAACAAAGTCAGATCCAATTTTTCGGTAGAGCAAGCCAAAGAAAGGTCCCTTTTTTTAACCCCTAAAATACAAAAAATTGACCCCTGAGGGACCCCTGACCCATATTTCAATAGGCTCCATGGTCATAAATATACAAATTTTCCATGTAAAAAGTTGAGATTCATGTCAGGGAGGTAAATATCTTTATTTCTGGGCAAACTATATATTGTCGGAAAAAATGACCCCACCTGTTAAGGTGTCACAGTAGTATTCCGCCCCAGTAAACCTAGGACAGCTAAATAGTCCCAACTAAAAACAGTGTTTTGCTTGGTATAATCAGTGCCAGGGGACCTTATTTTTATCGCAGATTAATAATTTTGGTACCAGAAGAAAGGTAACGATTTGGGGGGAAAAAGTTACAAAAATTTTTTGGTCACCATGGAAACCTATTGTGTCAGAGAGGGGTCCAAGGTCACATTTGTGACTTGTCAGGGGTGCCTGTATCATGTAATTTATTCAACATGGTGGTTTCCATGGCAACTGGTGCAAAAACGGATCTGACTCCGTTATGGTTGACCATGCTAAAAAAATCAAGAATGACTTCAGCTTTAATTTAAGCCTTTATTTGTGAACGCCATCAAATTAGAACCCAATTGACGCCAGTTTTATGGTGGAAGATGGGGGGAAAATCAGAACGTCCTTGGCCCTATTAGTACCGTGACACCACTACACCCTCTCCTGCTCCCCTATTCAACCTGGTAGACTTCAGAGCTTTCTCTAGGGATTCCTTAGCCACCAATTTCCCTTTCCTCCTCCGTCCTCCTTCACCTGTTGAGACTTTTTTTTACTATGCCACGCCCAGATAGTTTTGCCGTAGACATTACAGACTTATCCGGTACCTCCCTTGGTCTTTCAGGACCCCTCTTTGGCAATTTTTCTAAACGAGGTACCCTATCCACATTCAATATAGATTTAGACGTATTATCATTCGAGGTCTTATTTAACCCACTAATAATATCTACTCCCACCCAGGCGAATCTTACCCAAAACAACTCTTTGGATAAGGGCAATTTGCCGGGTCCTGATCCAGGTTTATTTTTACAACATTCCGGACAAATAGCTACCCATCGGAGTAAGTCCTTCGACATACCCGGCCAGTAGTATCTTTTGGAGAGACAAGCAAGAGACCGTTTCTTTCCAAAATGACCACTAGTTCTGTGTCCATGAAAATAGTACATGATGTATCTGAGCATAGCAGATGGGATGACAACTTGTATCTGTTTTCCGCCATTATTTCATGGTTTCCAAAGGTACAGGATTCCTTTCCGGAACTCCAGCTCAGTCCATTGAGCTAGAAATCGTCTCGTTTCCCTATTCTCCAGTGAAGCAACTGGTCTAGCAAGACATATACCCTTAGGTACTAATTGCAGGAGTTTAGCAGTAACCGAATCAGCCACCTGGAAATTCCTTATCATATCTAAGGACCATTCCAGGATACTGCCAATACATGTTTCGAAAGGCATTCAAATCGAAGCTGTTACTGTACCCCACAGTCAGTACAATTCGGATAATCACATTTCCGAATTGGTATTCGAGATAAGGCATCAGCATTTATATGCTTATTCCCTGCATGATGCTGTATCTGACTATTTTCCAGTCCGAATTCTGACAGATGTGCTAGCCATCTCCCCAACATTCCTTCGGTATCCCGGAAGTTTAACAACCATCTCAATGAGGAGTGATCCGTACGTAATGTAAAGTTGGTTCCCTATAAGAAATGTTTAAACTTCTTGGTATACACTATGACAGCTAATAATTAACATTTAGTGGTGCAATAATTTCGCTGCGTTTTGCTCAATGTATTGCTAGCAAATGCTATCAGGACCTCCACTCCTCCTTGGACTTGGGAGAGGGCTGCCCCAATGCTTTCATTACTAGCATCCGTATCTAGTATGAAATGTCCATCCTCGGATGGATATTGTAATACTGGAATGGTCGTGAAGAAAGCTTCTAATTTTTCAAAGGCTTGTTCTTGTTCGGCTCCCCATGGGAACTTATCCCTTCTGCTACCAGGGATCCAAGTAGTTAAGATTTGTAAGGGGTAACTCACCCGAGAATAATTTCGGTATGAAATCTCTGTAATATGAACAGAACCCCTCTTTTGGAGTTTTCGGCGTCCCCCAGTCCGTTAATGCCCGAATTTTTTCAGGATCAGCTTTTATTCCATCATCAGCAATTATTCAGCCCAAATATATTCAGCCCAAATAATTTATGGACCTTTTAAACAGGTTACATTTCTTTGGTTTCAATTTTAAACCGTTGGATATTTTTCTTTCCAGGACTAGCTTCAGATTATCTATGCATTCTTCAAAGGTTTTTCCGAATACTATAACATCATCCAAATACAAGGCACCTTTTCCATAATAAATCAATTAATAAAGTTTCCATCATGGCTTCAAAATTTGTGGGAGCGTTACATAGGCCAAGAGGCATGACATTATACTAGAATAAACCTATATGACTGGGAAAAGCAGTCTTTTCCGTATCATCTGGGTTCATTCCCACTTGCCAGTACCGGGACTGCAAATCCAGGGTACAAAACCATTTATTTCCCCCTAAAGAATCGATTGTTTCATCGATTCTCGTCAATGGATACGAATTTTTCTTTGTCAAACTATTTAACTTCCTATAGTCTATACAAAACCGAATAGACCTATGCTTTTTGTCACCATGCATACCGGACTACTCCAGGGGCTGATAGAAGAAATGATAACATCCTGCTTCAACATCTTAGCTATTTCTGCCTCAGCTACCTTTTTCTTCGGCAAAGGTAACCTTGGATACGGGATCTTAAATGCAGCTGCATGGCCAGTATCAATGGTACGCAATACCTTCATGGTTTTACCTAGGGGTTCACCCGGTATGGCAAATGCTTTCTGATATTTTGTCAATAATTCACGAAGCACTACCTTTTCCGGAGGGTCATCTAGTTTCGTATCCTCAAACGGTTTGTTCAAATCATCTGTCCATTTCTGTTCATTCTCCGTAACTGGAAGGTTCAAGGAACAACTTGTTACTGTCTCAGACAATGTAACATTACCAAAATACATCCCTTTTCCAAATATACCGTTTTGTTACCCGGATTGGAAACTGGTGTCACTGACCAAGCACCATTGGCTACTATCATGTCAAACGACTCCAACCCTATAGCTGCCAGCATAACTGTATCCAGTTCAATTACTGCAGCCTGATTCCTTAATTCAGAATTGCTCCTGATCAGGACATCACATCCTACTCCTGCAGGGATCTTTACAGTCTGGGCAACTGATGCCACACTGCTGACTTGCCTCAATACACACTGTATTCTAACTGGATAAGGATGCTTCATACTCAACAGACCTGTCTGTGGGTCCAATACTGCACCATACAATGATGTGAAGTCCTATCCTAATATCCCCTCATCCGCTATACCGGCAATGGTTGTTGTTATCACATATTCGAGAATACCTTCCAACTGCAATTTTACACACGTCCTACCATATGTTTGCAACTTACTGCCGTCGGCCGTTTGTGCATTTCCTCCCATAAAGAGAGTATCGTGCACAGCCGGTATAAGATCCGCTACCTTCCAAGAGACACATGAGTGGCTAGCTCCCGTATCTACAAGGAATTCAGCAGGTCTTCCATTGACAGCAAGTGAAACATACCACCGCCTTCCCTGCAACAGGGAAGGAATATCAGTGACTACAGACGGCTGATTGTTCACACCAGGGTTACATCCACATCCTTTTAGGTAATCTAGACAAGGATGACCCAGGGGTAGGTGAGCACTACGGACTGCCAACAAATGACCTCCTACCTCTTATCCGGTACTGGGTTTCCCCTGTGCTCCTTGGGCACTTGTTATACTGGATTCCCTAATCTCCTGAGTGGGCTCCCGAACCACCTCAGTATTAGGCGATTGTGCTACTTCATTCGGTTCTGTATCAATGTTGGTGATAGCATGGCAAGTGACATTTCTGTGATCCCTTTGCTTGCCCATAACAGAATCCCCCTCTAGTTTTCCTTATCCTCTACCGTAGAAAAACTCATTTGCGACCTGTATACAGGTTTCTCCGCAATACATTCGGCAGCAAAGTGACTGAATTCTTGACATCGGTAACACCTCCTTTGAGATTATCCACCCGTGGGCGTCTTAGGGCATCTGTTACCCGGCTGACCAAATTCTCCATAAAATCACCTTGAGCAGTAGAGACTGCTGCTTGGGGAGTTGAGAAGTTTGTCGGTAGCTGCGGCCCCGGTAATTGAGATACCAGGTTTAATGAAGTTAGTTCTCTTCTTCAAACCCACCTTCCGGTATCTCTTATGCCGATAATATTTACCGGCTATCTGGACTGACCCTATATGCTCTCCGTTTTCATCGGAGACATATTCATAGTCGGAATCCGATTCAATTGAAGCGGTGTATTCCGGTATAGAAACTTCACTTTTCATTGCCGAAGCTCTTGCAGGTGGTGCGTTGACACCTAACAATCGCTTTTTTTCTGTCATAATTTTCTATAACTAGGAACAAATCATTGAAAGACGTATCATCTTTCCATTTATCCCAGGCAATGGTCTTATGTTCCAAATCTTGGAGGCCATCGATGAATTGAGTGACTAACTCTTGTATCCAACACTCATCATCGTACTCCAAATTAGGTCTAGCCTTACTAAGCAAGTCTTGTAGCTCTAGCCCGAATACTTTGTGGGATTCTTTGGGTTTCTGGGTTTGTCTCTTGAATGTAATCCAAGGATCTTCCCGGTCGATGTAACCAAACAAATAACAGGCACATTCTAACAAATCGTCATATGTGCCGTCAATTCCATATTCTTTTCGCCACCGGTTAAGAGCTACTTTACCCCCTTTACTCAGCCAACAAACTAAATATGGTGGTGCTTCATCTTTAGTCCATCCACTACAATTTACTTCATTAACAAAGATTTGGTAATTGTCTTTTCAAGGTTCATTCGGATCATATGGTGGAGGTTTGCTACTATATGATGAGCGGATCATTCTCGTGAACTGTTGGCAAATGACCTGAGGGTGACCTGAAAAGGGCTAATTTTTAGATCTATGATTAGATAAAAATCCTTTTGTTTTGAAATACTATGGGTCTTGGCCCACTCATATACCAAATTAGGAACTTCAAATCAGAAAAAATTGTGGCTATGGCACCTGGCTAAAGATACTATATTAATTATCGTAAGACTGCATGAGGCGTTGACTAACGCATTTACTATTGTAGGCACTACAAGGGTTTATTTCTATAATCCAGGTATGTTATACCTTTGGAGCTAGTTACTCTAGGTGGGGGAGAGGCTATGCCTCATATACACAGAATTTTCCTTCATATTATCATATGCTGAGTTGATCTCTTTATATATTCATTATACAGGTTGGTTTGTGCTATCTTTGTTTGGTAAAGAGAATAAAGTAATTATTTTATTGTAATGTCTTCCAAATAGGTACACAAAATGAAATTCCACTAAAAGATTTCAATTCTAACATGAATGTATAGAGAGGCTATCCTATTTCCAATGATGGGTGGGTCTTGGGCCTTTTGTACTCTAAATACCTGTGAAGTAGCTATAAAGATGGGGTTCATAAATGCGTTAGTCAACGCTTCATAGACTATACAAGAGCAGATTTTACCTTATTTTCAGAAGTAGGTGAGCTATTCTTCTGGTTTTTATTCAATTTCATTTTTTAATTCAGCATCTTTGTAATTATTCAAAAGTGCTGACTTCAGATTCTATGAGGGACTTAGTTTTTAGTTAGGAGTGCCATTGATATGCAATCTATTTCAATGATGATTATCACTATAACAATGGTGATATTTCAAATATGTCGTTATTCAGAAAAGAATGAAATCATAGGACAAAAATGAAAGGACTGGTAGATTATAATTCCATTCCCACTCCTCAGCTCCTATATGAGTACAAGTCACAACTGATCCTCATCCTAGGGCAGTGGCCAAAAGTGATATCCCACTTTTCAGACCTGAGGTATTTTCAGCCACCAGCCAGTTGATTCATGAATATTCCATATTATCGATATGGATACCAAAATTGTATTTGGCTATAACTCTGGTTCTATTTGGAATAATTTTAAAATTCTTTCACTATTTAAAAGAGCTTGTGCTTGGGATAGAGGCCCATATCACATGTCTTCAATGTAGTGCTTTTGTCGATGCGATAATCATGAGTCTAGAAATGCTGATACATCAATTCTATTGGTATCAATGACACTCCTATTTTCAGTGCCGGTATATACTCAATATTTTCGCTGAAAGGAAAGTAGGAAACAAGTATCTTGATTGCACTATTAATATGGATAACAAACACTCATAAGTAGTATAATTTAGCTGTTGATTAACATCACCCACTGTACCATGACCATTTTACTTGAGAAACAGCAGACTTATCTTTTATTTGTTATTTTGTTGATGATGTGGCAATTCATGCATCAAATGATTACCACAACATTATAGCTGTAAGCTGACCTCATGTATACACAGACTATGACTTTGAAGGGAATACATTGACCTACATAAACACAATTTAGATGTATTTTTTTTTCTCTATATAAGGTAATACTTGAAAAGCCTGACCTATAGCCCAATTGTTAGCATGTGGTAAACAATTGACTTCAATGATTAATAGACATCAAAATTTCCAAAAGGAAATTGTATGTAGTAGAGGGTTTAAGGTAGTTAGATATATACAGAGCACTGGAACTGTGTAGCTGTACATAACTTTGTTGTGTTAGTCAATGCCTCAGAGAGATTAAAGTGTCAGTTAACATTACACACCATGCTGCATGGATTTATGCCACCCATTATATAGAGGAACTCTCTTGTTTAAGTATTTTGTTCTCTTGATTGATAGAGATAGCGTATGTGCAAAATAATGATGTAAATGCACACAACATGGGTGATGTGTAGATATTTCTTCTTTTTTCATGCGTTAGTCAACACCTCAAGTATTTTGCTATTAGTCAACATTACATGCTCTATAGCATTATTTAAATGAACTTAGCAGTTCATTAATGCAATGAGCAAGTCAAAAAAAAAAAATTAAAAAATGCAATGCACCTTGGATCTATTACCTTATGTATGTATAGCAAATCTGTCTCATTTCAATATGTTGCTTACATTATTACAAAGAATATTTATGTGTAAAATGAAAACTTAAATATGCTTAACATGGGGGATTTAGAGATAAATAATTTTGTTTCTGGGTTAGTCAACGCTTCTGGAATATTACACAAATATACCATGAAAATGTTTGATTAGCTACAGAGGCAAGTGTTTTCCATATTTTCCAAATTCTTTTTTAATACATATGTGTATAGGTAGAAAGTGTTACATAGTAACCTCTAGACGACATTTATTGTAATTTTGGCAAAAGCTATAGGGGTTCTTTTTTCATCCATTTATGCATTATTCAACGCTTCAAAAAACTACACAATCTCATTTTAATGCCCACTACCTGTATTTTAGGAACTAATGAGAGGTTTAAAGCACTCCAGCATTTCATTCATTGTTAATCTATGTGAAAATAATGAAATTGGCTGCATTTTCTTTCCTGATTACATTTTTTTTTGTGCCATACAGCATTCACTTGCTTAGGAAAAATACCTGAAAATATGTTATTTCCACCTGTTTTTTGTTTCTCGTACAGTTAAAATTGTCCATAGAGAGGCAAAACTATATACCCAAATGTAGCCAAATATGTTGTGGACCTGATAGAATCAGTGAAAATGAATTCAAAGCAATCCTCTCAGATTTACAAGGCTAAAATGATGATCTGCTAACAGTTCAAGAGAATGAACCGAGCAGGATTAGAGCAACCTCTGAGCCGATTGGCTTCTCTTAAGCTCCAATCCATTACTTCAATACCGTCGACACATTTACGATAACAATCGATGCCTAACCCTTGGATACACCTACTTTTTTCCTGCATCCCGGGAGACATTGATGAACACCTATTCAAATTCTTAGGCCTTTTGCCATCTCCTGTACCTCCAGGATTACCATTTGGAGGTCCTGCTTCTCCCGGTGGATTACCACCACCTCCGGATCCTCCCGGTGTTTAACCACCACCTCCAGATCCCCGCAGTGGGTAACAACCACCTCCAGATCCTCCCGGTGGGTAACCACCACCTCCGGATCCTCCCAGTGGGCCTCCATCACCTCCAGATCCTCTAGCGGATGCTGAATGATGATTCTGATTAGAACCCTGCCTCCAGTAACCGTTATTCCCTGTTCCAGTACAACCTCCATTGCTGTGGCCGTAGGAACCTCCCAATCCAAAATAATTCGGATTCTGGGAGTAGTTACTACCAGTATATCTACTGCCATAGCTATGGCTATTTCGTTGGTTTCCATTGAAACCCCGGGAGTCAGACCTTGGGGGTTAACTACTAATAACATATGTAGATGGGGGGTGGGTTAAAGGCATTCTGAGATTATGGTTGTGGAGAATTATTGGTTTGCGATCGTTTCGAACCTGGATTTGGGTATACCGTGTATGAGGGGGTACTATGGGCAGATGCTCGATCTTTATCAGGACCTCCTCAACCATCTTCGTTCGGATCCCTGGGATCTCTGGCTCCACCAGCAGCTGTTTTCTGACCTGTTAAGAAAGTCAAGACTGGTACTGGTGGTGCCGTTAGACTACCATTTGTTCCTTTTGCGGTAGTGCTCACATGAGGAGTACTTATGGGAGATGCAGTAGCACTGACCATTAAAGTGTGTGCACCTTTCCCACCAGGGAATGTACCCAGTTTGTAAATACCACCCTGTATCAGCACCTTCAGTCAGAAACGGATTATATCGAGTAGCTTGTTGGGTTTGTTCAACATAATCGCCCAGCGCAGATGCTGTATTTTGCAAATCTTGCAATTTGAGTAGGTAGTCGTCCCAATCACTTGACAACTGTTCATTATATCGTAGAATACCTACTCGGACACTTTCATTGTCCTTGGCCTGTTGAACACAACATTGTTTTAGGTGTTCATATTCAGTCGTATAGTGATCAACACAATTTTCTATATCACTCTTAACCTGACTTAATTTATCATTTTCCGCAATACAAACTTGTAATTGCTTTGTTCTCTGATCATATTCGGTTTGTAGAGTTTGTCTCACATTTTGAAAGTGAGTTTCCTCCTCATACAGATGTTCTCTAAGAGTTTTCCTCTCAAATTCAAACTTTTCTCTCATTTCACGGATACTTTGTAACATATCTTCTTTTTCATCTTCGGTTTCTTCTTTTGCTCTAGCAATTAGATTTAGTGTTTCATTCATAGCTGCATATTGCTGGTTCATTTCATCCATTTCCCGATCCTGTTTATCGTGATCCGGAACAGTGAAAGTAACATTCCCATTTGTTATCGCACTACAATCCAGTGGTGGCAACTGTCCTGGGATATCATAAGGAAGTTCACCAAAGGTTACTTTCCTTGGCATAGGTGCTGGATGATTCGGATCATGACTCCCACCTGTTTCAAACAATGAATCTGCTAATTCAAGATTAACATAATAATGCTGGTCAGGTCGTTCATTCCTATGTTTCACTAGGATTGAATCCGGAATGTGTTCCTCACTATCCATAATTATTGTGAGGTTTTTTGTCTCTACATTTCTGGAGAATGCGGCACAAGATGGTGCATCCTCCAGGGAATCTATCTGATTGGCATTATCTGCCAATCTTCGATCAGCCTGTTCGAACACTATGTGTTCAGGCTATACATCGAACCAACTGGTCACGGCACCAGTGTTAAGGTTTCGGATTTCGGTTAGACAAACAAGTCAACGAAAGATAGTTTGGGTGTATGCTAACAGGGTTTTATTTCAACAAACAATCTGCGGCTACCCGGAAGTAGCAGGAAAACGTCTTCGTCATGTACCGGATGCTTTAGCAGCTTCTTAGATGTTCGCCTAGAGACGGCCAAGCCAACTCTGAAGCGGCGGCTGAGCCCTGTCCCCCTTATAGGTAGGAACAGTGGCACCACACCATACTAGCCTCTCAGCTCCCGGATCAGTGCTGCCACCTATCCGACAAGTGGAGGGTGGAACCCGGCTGGCTGACTCACCCACTGTGCCAAAGGACCATAACATACACAGGATTTACCATACTTCTAAAATACAATAAATAGTACAAATTGATGATAATTGTCCAATAAATTGCATGAATTAGTCAGTTTTCAGTCCCTTTTCTTCAGTTTTCCAAAGTCCTTTGTTAGGTTGGGGCCAAGGGATCTAACCATCATTGAAAAATAAAATCTTAAATTGCAAACACCCAAAGTGCAGGCGATTTGGCCATTTTCCTATAGTCCACAGGGCCTCTTCGGCCAACTTTGGCCATACATTTCCTGCATGAAAGTCAGCCGAAGAGGGTCAGTGGACTATGGGTATAAGTGGAACAGATGTAAGATTTCAGATGCAGGAATATCTAGACTGGGTACACAGGTGGTGCTGTTCACACAAGCTCACCGTGAATGGGGATAAGAAGAAGGCTCTATGCAACTTAGTCAAATCTAAGAAAATTATAAATAAGAACATGGCGATGAAATTATATAAAGCAAATGGTTATCTCCATATTTGACATGATCATCAATGGAGGACTACATTTATTTATCAGGTCACTCCAAAGTATGCAGGAGTATTGCCTTAGAGTCAGCCATGGTGTGAAAAGACCTACAGATATATGTCTAGAATTGAGCTTCACATAAATGCCGGTTGTCAATATCATAGCTCATAGCCAGAAGAAATTAAAAAGCTCCTTGGGTTAGTCTTTGACCTGTCTATAGTTGGTGTCCACAGGGTGACAGAATTGGTGAGTGACAAAATTTCCGACAACAAAACCACTTTTGTCATCCATTTCCGACCATAATATCTAACATGTTTGATTTTTGTCGTCGGGAATGGATGACAAAAGCCAATTTGTCATCGGGAATGGACGACAAAAGTGGTTTTGTTGTCGGAAATTTTGTCGCCGACCAATTCTATCGCCCTGTGGACACAAGGCTTAACCCATTGAGGACTAGCATCGACTATAGTCGCCACCATGGTAGGCCTAGCATCGACTATAGTCGACACCATGGTGGGCCTAGCGTCGACTATAGTCGATGCCCATTATATAGAATTTGTATAGGAATTGAAAATAGGCTCGTCCTCAAGGAACTATACTTTTTTCAGGGGCCGTCCCCATGGTCAGGACAACGATTTTTGCTCTGCCCTCAAAGGATTAAGGATTCTGTGAAAGTTGAACAACCTGTATGGATGTTGAGGGGCAATACAGAGATAAGAACAATGGCACAAGGTTAACACCGGGTGGAAACTTCGACTTTAGGGTTGCTACACTATATTGGATGGTATAGAAACATCTATAAGGCTACAAAGAACAGAGAAAGGATAAATTAAAGCCAAAAATTTCTACCTGAAATCAACTAGGGTGGTCCAAAGTTTTTTGACATGTCGAGCAGGAAAAACTTTCCAAGATGGCGCCACCTATGTCAACATCAGCCCGACATATCAGTTTGTAACCCGTATTTACACAAATCGCCATTGAATTCAAGACCTCTTCTATATCTCAAACTATTATTTATAACCATTACAATACTTTATTAGTGAGTTGTTCATTATTTATTAGACTTTGAAACACTTTCGACTAATATAAAAATAGATCTCGAGTCGTGCTTCTAGAAATATGCAGCGCTCTACAAGTTCTATGCCTCACTCTACAGGGTCAAGGTCACCCAAGACGGCGGCTTCCGCTTTAAACAAAATTGGCACTATGCAAGGTGAATATACAGACTCTGAGGAGGAGGAAAATCAATTTTTACCTGCCCTGAAGTACAAAGCATCATTATGATTATTGAAGGCTTAGATGAAGACCGTCCTGGAAGTCTGCTAGACACTCTAGATCAACTGACAAATGACCTAGGCCTAGATTTCAATAACTCTGTGGCTGAAGTACTTTATAGAAGAGGGAAAAAACTCCAAACTCCAAATGAAAACCAGAGAAGGAACCCTAATTTTAAACCGCATAAGAGACCAGTGGTAATTATCTTCTCCTCAGCCCAATACAAGATACAAGTCTTCTCAAAAATCAAAAACTTGCAAGGAAACAATACATGGAAAGGCATCCACCTGTGTGATGATGTTAGTCCTGAGGAAAAACTTGTGCAAAAAAAGCTTCGATCTATTCAAGCCCTAGCAAAAAGTCAAGGGCAACCAAATCATAATCCAAGATCACCTCTATGCATATAAAGACATTGGTAATCTACCCATGGATCTGTCTTTGAAAAATGCCAAAACTCTTGCAACACCAGATGGTGTAGCATTTCAGGGAGAGCATTCGGTTTTTTCAAACCTCTACAAGTGTGATATTCAATTCGAGGGACATTCATATGACTTATTGGAACGAGCTTATCAAGCTAAAAAAGCAGTAGTATGTAATCAAGTCCATATATTGAGGAGGGTAAACATGGCAAAAACACCGATAGACAGCATGTATGCTGCTAAATCATGCAAACTAAATAATGAATGGTATAATGATGATGAAGCCGTGATGAAACATCTACTCGAAATAAAATTCTCCCAACCTGCAATGCTACATGAGCTAACCCAAACACAGGGAAAATGCTTGTATGAAGCCACCCTAAACAAGATGTACAGATCTGGGTTTCATCTCGGCCAGAAGGACTCTATGACCATAAAAAATGTAACAAACAATGACCACGAGTGCGCCAACAGGCTGTGGGAAATGCTGATGAGTATTCGATACCAACACACAAATGAGAAACCTCTACCAACAGCCGAAGAAATCAGACTTGGAAATGCAGCAGCCCAAGGAGCTAACTAATGACTGACCCTGTTACAACATAATCACTTTCTCTATATAACTCTGTAAACCCACATTATATATATGATAGTGATTCTGAATTGTACCACTTATTTCACTTCTATTATATTATTTAATACTTTTTAACCTCAGCAATTATATTAACTCGATTATCTATGTATAGGTGTATCCCATATCAGAAAGGTCTTCTCCAGGATGTTATTTCTAAATATATCAATGTACTGCAATACTAGGGGCGGCATAAAGGCCTATGTCCCTTTTTTGGTACTAGATTTGATAAATTTCATATTAAGGGGGGGTGGAGGAAACCTGTACCCAAAAAAATTCGCTGTAAATATTCTTCTTTTCTGTTTACATGCATATCAATACAAAACGAATTGTATCCAAGAAAAGACATGCAATTTAGTAACATGATAAGTTTGAAAAGCACCAGAGGACTGCGCTTCATGCATCTTAATGCTCGAAGCTTTACGGCTAATTATGCCACAATTTTTGCCGAAATATACCCAGCTAATCTGGAAATCTTTTCTTTCTCTAAGACCTGGTTAAAAAATGAAGATGATGAGATGAACTATCAATTTAATGGTTATACCCGTTATAGATTAGATAGACAAGTAATTGACAACAAGGGAAATATAAAAACTGGTGGTGGAGTCTGTGTCTTTGTGAAACATGGTCTATCACATGACTATGGTAGGTTCCCGTTTCTTAACAGATCTGAAAAAGATATTGATGTTTTAAATAATCTACTGAATCGTATGAAGACCTATGGCTTAAAACAGGAGATCCATGAATGTACACGTAAGAACGTCATTCTCGATTTAATCTTTACCAACATCAGACTAAATTTTATTAAGACAGGGATCTCTAACAATTACATCTCTGATCATCTACCAATAAATTTAATTAGGAAAAAATGGAAAATTCCAGATGAAAAGGTGTACATAACAGGCCGCTCGTACTCTCGTCTTGCCGATGAAGTCCTGTTCAATGAATTTGACAATTATTATTGGAATACTTTTAATAATACAAATGATGTAAACTGTGCTTGGTTTCATTATGAAAAAGCAATACGTGATATACTTGATAGACACTGTCCAGTTAACAGGTTTTTAGTATCCAAACATAGGGACCCATGGATGAACCAAAATGTTTTTGAAATAATTTGAGAAAATAAGAAAACTATGGGAAGCGAGACATACAGGTAGAGAAAATGATCGGAAAATTTCCTCAAACTTCCGTAACAGAGCAAATAAAATAATAGATAAAGCCCGAAAAAGCTTTTTTGAAGAGCAAATGGAAACATATAAGAATGATCTTAGAAAATTTTGGCGAGTAATAAATAACTTACTACCTGGACAGCCAAACCGCTCGAAAGATATCTGCTTAAATAATCATGATAATAATAACACCTCGGTTCCCCATGACAAAATTTCTGAATTTATTAATCAATACTTTGTAAATATAGGCCCTTTACTTGCCAAAGACTTGAATATCCCATGGAAACCTTACGATGATTGTATAGTTAATAAAATGGAACCCTTTAGCACAAATCTACAGGAAGTCATCAAACTAATACATGACATTTAAGTGATCAAGTCTTCTGCAATCAATAATATATCAACAACAGTTTTAAAGAAAGTGTTCAAACATGACCCTGGAAAACTGGTCAAACTATTTAATCTTTCTTTTCTCATCAATACGGTACCTGATTCCTGCAAGGTGTCTAGAGTTACTCCCATTCCCAAAACTGGTAATATGAAACTTGTGAAGAATAATAGACCAATCTCTTTGTTACCTTTGCCCTGTAAAATAATTGAAAAAATTGTTCACAATAGAGTTTATGGTTTCCTGTTGAAAGAAAATAACCTGACTTCACACCAAGGTGGCTTTAAAACCTGGCCATAGTACAGTATATACTCTAGCAAGGTTTACTGATGATATTAAAAGGAACATAAATGTGGGCAAATCTACCATAGCTTCTTTTATAGACTTGCGAAAGGCTTTTGATACCGTAGACCACTCTTTCCTTCTTATTAAACTATCTTAGAGATAGATACCAGACTACCCTAGCAAATGGCATTCAATCTGAGAATGAGAGGGTGGTCTGCGGGGTACCTCAGGGGTCTATTTTAGTAATTAATTGTATTAAAAAATGTAAAATCAAGCTTTATGCAGATGATACTGTGATATACTCTGCACATAATAATTTTAATATTGCTAAGCGTGAGCTACAAGATGACCTTGAAATTTATCATACATGGTGTATTCAAAATAAGCTCTCTATTAATGTTGCCAAAAACAAAATAATGATTTTTTTCATCAAGTTCAAAAAAATTGAACACCCTATCAGCTAATATCATTTTAAATGATCATTTACTCCAAGTTGTACCTAGCTTTAAATTCCTTGGTGTAATTCTTGATCCACTGCTAAACTATAACATACATCTGGCCAATCAGTCAAAAACAATAGCTTATAAGATGTATAAACTGTGTCTTATATGCAAATACCTTGATGTAAAACTTGCAATAAGAATCTACAAAACTACTATTTTTCCTTATATGGAATATGCTGACATATGTTTTACGAGTACTTATGATAAATATTTAGACTCACTTCAGTATTTCCAAAATAGATGTATCTCCAGGTACCACACTTAACCAGTACAAGCCTTATTCACAATATGAACAAAATTAACCTTCTTTATGATAGACGTTACATTCACCTCTAAAACTATATGTATACTAGGTCTCGAAATAAGGATTTTCTAGATAATAGACCTATTAGAACCAGATTACATGATGCTCCTACCCTGAATGTTCTAACTCCCAATTGTTTAATGTATGCAAGGATTGTGGAATATCTAGTCGCTGAAAGCTGGAATGCACTATCAAAGGGTAGGAGAAATGCACCTAGCCTGGAACAGTTTAAAACTGAATCCAGAAGCTATCTGGCAAATCTCTTCCCCTATGCCAGTCCATAGTGCACCATTATTTATTGAAATCTCTGATCTATAATCATGTTACAATGCACTGATTTTGTGAACTTAAAATAACAATTATACTGTCTATATTTGAATTTAATTAACGATTTTTGTAGTAATTGATCTACATAGAAAGGCTGACCTTCTCCTAACCTCCCCTCCCATTTCATTTCTATAACAATTTAATATTTGTGTCAACTGGCTTGCTTACCGTAGAACTGAAAAAAGGTAGAACCAGAAGAATCAACCCTTACACAGAATTCTGTGGGGGATGAGATTCTCTTCCTTCATTGTTATCTCGATTTAATTTTTGACATTTTCTTATATTATAACTTTGTTGATTATTATTAGCATTGATTACCTTATTGATATATGCTATGTATTTCTGGAGACCTCTAGATATAAAGCATACTATGTACACACCAATGTACCTTATGCCTATGAAACAGATATGTAATTTACCGGTTACACATGCATGTAAATTTCTCTCATCAATGTACCAATCAACCAAATGATTCGAATAACTTTAGATTTTTTTAGATAATAAAATAAATTCAAACCAAAAAAGACCATAAGAAGTTTCCCATACCTATGTTTGTAAGGAAATGGTCGTTTTTAAGGGGGATGGGCGACAAACACATTTCTTTATCAGAGCAGACAGAGCCACGACCCCTTCCTTCCTGGCTGTCCTTCCACCGCCATCACTTCTATGTACCTGAAAAATAGATCAGTAGCATTTCCGGACTCCATCCCCAGCCCCTACACTTTTTGTCTTTCTATGCCTCTTTCTGTTCTAAAAGTCCGTTACGATAAAGGTTTCATAAGATTCCAGACGGAAGTAGTACAAATTTATGCATGGTGGGCTAATCTCATTCAAAGAAGCGTTCATGGATAAGCTGATCAGAGGATTATAGCTTATGTCAAAAGCACTAATCTATGACTGGGTTGCTGTACATGCTGGCAGGTCAAATATAAGTGCATTCGTTATGGTATGAGAAATCCACCCGCTCTTGCCATGGAAGACATTGTACAAAAGAGCAGGCACAGCTCACAAAACTCAGGCCTAGCAAATGTGTCAAATCACAGATGATAGTGTAGGCAATTTGACATGACACAGGCCTACCATTTAAAACGATTTTTCATTCCTCCTTTTAAGCTTTTGGAAGAGCATCCTAGCTTCTAGACGGTTTTGGTCAGCCATCAACCTGATTTGGAAAGGTGCCAAAAACAACGAAACAATGTCATTGGTGGTGATGATGGGGAAGTGCTTGCCGGGCGTGACAGTGCCAAATATGCAAATGAATATTATGCAAATACAGGCAAAAAAACTAGCCAGTAAAATCCCCCAACTCCAAACCACCCTTCTTCATGTAGCGGATATATACAAACACATGGTACTGAAAAGTGTATACTGCAACCGATCAATATAAATTGATAAAACAAATTGACTGTGGGAATCATCAGGTGTCTCTGACCTCCATACCAACATATTTTTTTTTTTTTTACTAGTGAAGCCTGGGATTCTATACAAAATCAGTAACATGTCAATTAATCGCCAAAGAGTTCCAAAAATTTTTTAATCTTCAAGTGTATTACCGATCCCAAAATCAGGTAATTTGAATATGATCGATAATTGCCACCCCATAAACCAACTGAATGTTATAACAAAGGTGCCTGAAAAAGCAGTTTAAATGCAGGTCATGTCTTAGCTACTAAGATCAGGGAAGATGTCCAATTGCCAGTTTTGCTTTATCTCTGGTCGATCCACAATGGATGCAGTTGTCAGACTGGTCAAAGACATATGAGGCCCCTCAAACAGGGGGTGGTTCACCTGTGCATCTTCCTGGACCAGAGGAAGGCATTTGACACGGTGAACCACTCCCTATTTTTGAGAGACCTATCACATATAGGTATGTCCATTGAAAATTTTAATTGGTTCAAATCATACTTGGCTGACAAATAGCAGACCTACTTGGGATATGGTAACAGGTCAGAACGAGCAGGAATAAACAGTGGCGTGTCCCAGGGCTCTGTGCTGGGGCCGGTGTTTTTTTGGTTTTTTTTTGTATATTTCAACAGAGTGGTTGATATGATACATAACAGCAGTTGCCTCATATATGCCGGCAATTTAGTAATCTATCATAGCGGCATAAACAAAAATACTAAAGTAAGACATCTCCAGGAAGACCTCGACAGAATCTATCTATGGTGTTGTAGCCATAAACTAGCGGTTGATAGTGAAAAGTTCTAACACTCACAACTGTGACAGCCCATAGGTGCAATGGACCAAGTGCCGTGACTTGGTCCCAGGACCAAGCACACAGCAGTGCGTTTCTGAGGTGTATCTTAGCAACGGTGCCATCTGCCAATCAATGCACATAATTTAACCCCTATAGTGATGGCTGAGCGTCGATGGGAAAATGTGAATGACATGGTATGTCTGCGAGTTATTTTCTTGAATTTTCTTAAAATATCTTGAATAATCTTGAGATTTGTTTGTTGTCAGAACCATGTTTAACCACGGCTCCCGTAGAGTAGGCCTGGAGCTTAATTCAAAACATCCCGGGATCGCAGTGTAGGCACATATCATAAGACCTGGCTGGTCTGCCCTATCTCATGCAGTGGTTGCAGGCCTATCAGGAATAGCAAGTCCTGGGATCACTTCACTATTCCTTTTCCAGCACTAAGATCAATGCGATCTTAGTGAAAGAATTGCATAGTGGTTTCACATGAGTACAAGAGCACTTACAGGGAACACTCCTGATCGAAAAAGTGAATAGCCTGCTGCATACATATAGAGGGGAGTGAGGACGTTTGCTGAGTGTCCTTGAGGGCTCTTAAACTGTTAATTTGGTGTTTAGCAACCAAACACCAGTGTTTAGGATCTAAACACATAGCTAAACACATTCTTGTCCCACTTTTCTAAACACATTTTTTGGTTAAATGCATTTAACTTTAAACATGTTTAGCTATCAGGTGTTTGATTTAACAAGTGTTTAGTTTTGATATGTGTTTAGCTTTAAGGTGTGCAGCATGAGTAAATGTTTAGATTGGTAGTGTTTAGCTTTAGGAGTGTTTAGATACATAATGAGTAGCTTTAGGAGGTGTTTAGATACACAGTGTTTAGCTTCAGGAGGCATTTAGATACATGGTGTTTAGCTCTGGGAGGCGTTTAGATACATCATGTTTAGCTTAGGGAGGCTCTAGCCATAGGGTTGTATACCAGGGTGGGAGGGTGGCTATGGCTGAATCATTTCATTTTTATTATTTCCATCATTTATTTTTCATCATCTTTTCATCATTTTAATCTTTATTAATGTAGCTGGATACCCCCATATTCATTTTCCATGGTAAAACTGCAAGATAGAAACGATACACACAAAACAGATAGGAGTAAAAGTGTAAAAGAGGCAGGAGGAGGTGGTACTAAGGTAGGGGTGGTCCCTGGAGGCTTGTACATGTGAGAAGAGGTAGGAGGAGTGGGTACGGAGGTAGGGGTGGTCCCTGGAGGCTTTCACACGTGAGAAGAGGTAGGAGGAGTGGGTAGGGGGGTGTGGGGGTGGTCCCTGGAGGCTTGTACATGTGAGAAGAGGTACCGTAATCTCCTGCGTAGAAGGCGCAGCTCGCGTAGAAGGCGCAGCCCAAACTCAGAGAATGCCTTTTCACCCCCAACTCAAGGCAATTTCCTTCCCACGTATAAGACCCAGCAGCATTTGTTTGGCGTAGAAGATGCGCCTTCTACGCAAGAGATTATGGTAGGAGAAGTGGGCAGGGAGGTAGGGAGGGTCCCTAGAGCATTGGACACGAGAGGAAAGGTAGGAGGAGTGGGTAGGGTGGTAGGGACGGTCCCTGGAGGCATGTACACGGCGGGGAGGTAGGAGAAATGGGTAGGAGGGTAGGGAGGGTCCCTGGAGGCTTGTACACGTGAGGAGAGGTAGGAAGAGTGGGTAGGGAGGTGGGCGTGGTCCCTGGAGGATTGGACACGGGAGGAGGGGTAGGCCACCCATACCTCCTATACCCCCTCCTCCCATGCATCATGCCCCTTAGGTAAATAAACAACAAACAGGTAAAAAACACAAAAAACTACTGAGTCGTCGGGAAACTGGGTGATATACAACTATAAAAACGAGGGTACTATCCTTTTACTCATTTCATACATATTCTACTTATCTTATCTGCTTATGATTCTTATTAGATGGCTAAACACCTGATGTTTATCTTTCAAATACATGTTTAAGACTAAACACATAGAGACTGGATGTGTTTAAACTCAAACACCTGAACACTATGGTGTGTAAGTGTTTAGGTGTGTGAGAAGTAGGTATGTAGTTCTCAGGATAAGTGTTTAGTATCTGATGGTGTTTAGCTGTAAGTGTTTGAATATCATAGATGTGTAGAAATCACACATGTAGATAGTGTGGTATGTATAAACACTCACCTTTTTTGCATTTTAGGGCTACTCATGTGTTAAATGCACTGTAAGGTAATTCCTCCCTTCTCTCTTTGTCCTGGGGGGAGGGCACAATGTTTCTAATAGGCAAGCAAAAATCATACATTCATGGGAACAACTCTTAAATACTGTACGGGGGTCAACTGCACCCTGTGCTCTTTTGTTAGCCAATATGGGGACGGGGAAGGATGGTATAAACACTGTTGTGAAGAAGAGTGGCTCCACAGCTATTCCTTTATTTTGGGACTCTTACCCCTGTGCCCAGTCAGTACTTCTTGGATAGTGTAGGAGGGCTGAGGCTAAGATCGATGCGATCTTAGTGCTGGCTAGGTAATGTGAACGCAGTCTAATCTTAAGCTTGCTTAATAGGATAAGGTAGAATAATTCCTAAGATCGCTGAGGTTGTGATCCCAGGATGTTTTGAATTAACCTCCTGGGATGAAGTCACTCCGTCTCGGAACCCTTGCCAAACCCCCATCGGCAATCCAGGCAAGGGTCCCTCGTAGACCAAGGTGCCATGGTTTTATAAGAAAGTCAATATCACAAATCACTCGTTAACCCTAGCTCAATCAAGTACTGCCTACTACTGTACACAATCACAGTGCACTTCATGACTGAATGCATAGTTGTTTGGTTGCAACATGCCTGTCATTGAAGATATTATGACTGTGATTTCAAGGCTGCAAGATGATCGTGGACTAAGAGTGGCAGGCCTTTTATAACGTATACACACGATCTCCAACCCGATATTCTGAACTCAGCGGAGGCCTGTGGAGTGATTAGTGGCTGTCCCCAGACAGTCACTTATAGAGGTTACAAAACTATAAAGATCTGGAGGACATTTCAAAACCATAGCTATAGATATCATTTTGAAATGCGCTGCAGGGTACGTCATGCCAAATATAAAAATATATAAATGAATCCCGCTGGTTAGGGGCAACGAACTTTGGCAAAAGCTGAGTGAAGACACCCAAACCTCAGTCAATAAATGCATGTTCACATCTAGATGTAAAGCTAAAATTTGATAGGTTGTGTAGTGACTCCATTACACAGATCGATAGTCAGAAGAGAGTAGTGAATTCATTACTTGCTCTATGAGTTCATTAATGTTATATTATTAACAAATGCTATAGGCCTAGTAGTGAATGCATTATCCCCATAACATCCGTCATTAAAACTCACACTTGCATTAATGTATGGTGGACATTATTATTGGTTGTATTCTCTGTTTCTCTCCCTTTTTTAATTTGTACTGATAACTTTCGCTTGTTGATGAAAAGCTTCCTTGTCATGATGATTTAGTCAATTAAAATGTTTAAAACTCAATGTTTAAAACTCAACTTCCCTTATTTCATCTTGATTCAACCAGTTTGCACATTGAAGGAACTATATCCTCGTGTTCTGACTGAAAGCCAGTACATGCCTACAGGTTTCCATTTGAGCATTATCAACCACATGATCTTAGCCCTCAAACATGTCCCTTAACTCCCAGCTGCTCTTACCCCTCAAACACACTCACTTATCCCTCAAACACACTTATCCCTCAAATAATCTACCTATAGTCCTTCCTCTACTCCTTTCATCCCAACACTTTCGCCACATTCCCTCATCCCCCTACTCTCCTACCCCATACTCTGTTATTCTACATTACATCCCTCCAACGATTCCTGTAAAATTACATGAAATGGATTTGTGGGATAAGATCCCAGCAAATTGACGTGACTCCTTATCAACCTGTGTGAAGTGGCTCACACATGTCGCTAGATAGAACACAACGTCGCTATAGCACAAGATCACCAGGAATAGCAATGGTGGTGATCACAATGGCCTCACCTCAGATGGCAAGGATCGTGATCACTCATCCTCACCAGGGATGGTGACATGAGTGATCACTCATCCTCACCAGGGATGGCGTCATGAGTGATCACTCATCCTCACCAGGGATGGCAACATGAGTGATCACTCATCCTCACCAGGGATGGTGACATGAGTGATCACTCACTTTGCTAGATAAGACGCACACTACATCATAACACACGTTCACCATGGATGGCAAGAATCGTGATCACTCACACTCACGGGGGGTGGTCACTTGGGTGATCACTCACCTCGCTAGATGAAACGCATACCTCTTGATAGCACAGGTTCACCACAGATGGTGAGGATCTTGATCACCCACACACACCAGGGATGGCGACACAAGTGATCACTCACCTCGCTAGATGAAACGCATACCTCTTGATAGCACAGGTTCACCACAGATGGTGAGGATCTTGATCACCCACACACACCAGGGATGGCGACACAAGTGATCACTCACCTCGCTAGATGAAACGCGCACCACGTCATAGCTCAGGTTCACCATGGATGGCAAGAGTGGTCATCACTCAGACTCACCAGTGATGGTGACGCTGGTGATCACTCACCTTGTTAGATGAAAAGCTCATGATCATCGACATTGGTAATCATGCAGCCTCACATCTGCCAGATCAAAGTATGTTTTGCCAGAGAAGGTATTGCCATATGTATCTTCCCTCTAACCACAGACAAGTTGTTCATGTAGATATTTCCCTATGTATTTTTCCTGTAACCAGAGAAAAGGTGTTTATGGATAGTTGCTTTCATTTTAGAGATACCTCTATCTAAATTCAATTGATTTTTTTCTCTATATAATCTTTTTTGATTCAACTCTGAAGTATTACATGGAAATCAGTGTGAAACAAAGCATATTTGATACATATGGGACTAATACTTCATGCCCACACTTCCTAGATAGGCTACATGTTGAACAGTGGTGCTGTCTCAACAACTTTGGTAATGGTGGTGATAAGTTGCCATTTTGAGTGAGAGTGAGTGACAGATGTAGCCATCCTCAGAGAGTATTGACTTGGAGTGACACAAATTCATGCATAGAGTGAGACCAATGTTGGCAATGGTAGTCATAAGTCGCCATTTTGTGTGAGAGTTGATGATAGTGGCACACACTCACACAGCGAGTGACATCCATGTCAGCGATGGTGGTGATAAGTCACCATTTTGAGAGAAGATCAACTAGGAGTGACACAAACTCACGCAGTGAGTGAGAGCCATGTGGCAATGCAGGTGAAAAGTCGCCATTCTGAGTGAGAGTTGACAGACAGTGGCACATATTGACGGAGTGAGTGAGATCCATGTTGGTGATGGTGGTGATAAGCTGCCATTCTGAGTGAGAGTTGACTGGGAGTGGCGCATACTCACGCAAGGAGTGAGATCCATATTAGTGATGTTGGTGATAAGTTGCCATTCTGAATGAGAACTGACTGAGAGTGGCACATAATCACACAGTGAGTCAGATCCATGTTGGCGATGGTTGTGATAAGCCGCCATTCTGAGTGAGAGTTGACAGGCAGTGGCACATACTCACGCGGTGAGTTAGATCCATGTTTGGGATGGTGATGATAAGTCACCATGCTTTGTGAGGGATGACAAGGGGTGGCACATACTCACGCAGTGAGTGAGATCATGTTGGCGACTGTTGTGATAAATCACCATGCCATGTGAGACTGACACACAGTGGCAAAAGATGGCGCAGTGAGATATCACTCAAAAAGGAGTCACCATTGATGACCAATCATGGCGACAGATAACGACAATTTGCTGGGATGGTTTCAGGGATAAGAGCTGTTGAGGTCCAAAAGACTTGTTTGAGGGATAAGATGCTTTTAGCCCTCAAAGAGAATCCTGTTTGAGAGTTAAGGGTCTATTAAGGGATAAGAGCCCCACAAATATAAGTACACAGTTTAGGTAGCAATGTTAGCGCCCTAAAATACCAAACACTTTTACCTACCTACATTTTCAACAGTGAGACTGCACGCTGCGAACTGCAGATTCAACAGTACGTGTATCATTTATGCGTTCCAGAGGAGCGATGTTTGGACATCTCTCCTTCCACAGCTTGCTAACATTATAGTATATGATTTTATTGACACAGCCCAATCACTATCACAGCATGCTGTGCTGGGCACACCTTCTTCTAACATTGCAAACTTGTTAGAATGTTTTGGTAACATCTAATTCTGTATTATGAGCTTTAGCCATGACGATTTTAGGGTTACAGATGTTCAAATATAAAAAGTATCCAGCATTTTATCTATGCTGACTAACACCTTCTGGAACAGCTCAGTATTTCCATATATCATCAGAAATCAGACCATTATTCCATGTTAAAGAAAAATAGCTCTATACCGGAAGGCTGGCTACTCTGTCCTCCCACCTGGAGGGATATGTCAACACTATTTAGCTAAGCAATGACCCTTCCCACTGAAAAAACACCTGAGACCTCGGTGCTGGTCGAGCTGTATGCATTACTACCCACCTATCACCAGAGGTGAGGATATTGTTGTTGATAATTGTGACCAGATGGGGGGAACCTGCATTCAGGGGGGAAATGGATTTTTAGAGTTGAAGCCTTGTGCTTTAAAAAGAGATATCTTGAGCTAAAATATTCCAGGTAGTTCTTCTGTAATTGCTTGCGAAACCTAGGTTGGTTTTAGCAATTGAAAAGGGCACATAAGCTCTAAATATGTTATATCCTAGCTTAAATAGTGATAACTTTTGTGGAAAAATAAACAAAGAAATGTGATTCTTTTATCATAAAATCAGTTCTAGAGGAAATTTTCTGGGTCTGTTTTCAGTTCTGAGTTCCTTATGTAAATATCCAACACATTTGTGACAAGAATTCCTATTTAGAATAATGGAGTGGTTTCCATGACAACCAGAAATTGCCATATATGTCAATTATCTAGGCTTCCATGGCAATGGAGGTCTCTTTCCTATTCCATAAATGGAATGTTTTCAGTAGAAATGGAATAATTCTGAGCATACCACTGAATTCCCCATCGAAAATTGATCTAAGCCATTTTTTGGTATATTTTTCAGTGTTTTACTCATATACTGCCCCCTAGTGGCCAAATGCAGAACTAACCCCCCTCCCCCCCACGGATGCACGTTTTTTTCCAGATGGGTCACAATTATATCAGTGTCCTTTATCACATAGAATATCTCCTCCATTACATAAAATTTACACATAAGAAGACTCCAACTGAGCCATTAGATTAAGCCTTTACCAAATATGCTTGGACCACAGATGACAGCACCCAAACGGTGAGAACCTTTAATGTAATAAATGAAACGAAATGCCATCCTGCGTGTATTTTGAGGGCTTTTATTGAAACATAAATGTCCAAATCTGACTAGAGAAATGCCAATTTATTGCTGTGTCAGGGACCTTTAAACCTGTGATTGGTACAACGCATCCCAGTAAGTATCACAGAAATACAAAATTTAAATCACCCAAATATGTACAAAATAGTCATCGCTCATGAGCACATTTTTTATCCCGATAACCATGATAACCAGCTTAAAATTATCTGATCACCGCATGACCATCCTCTTAGGTTTGTCCATCTTGTCTCTTCGATTCTATTTGTTGCCCCTCGCTGTGGCATCTACCTTCCCTTGGCCATATGGCGGCAGGTAGTGCAACAGTAGGCAGCGATCTCAGGGCGTTTGCAGGCCCCTGGCCGTATTAGCAGCACACGGTAGCAATAACCTTGGTGAATGTCACCGTTAGGGCACCCCTGTACTGCCTCCTCTGGCAAATACAAAGTATAAAGAGTCAGATATAAGACAGACTTACACCTGCAGGACTGATGAGTGCAACTGCAAGCCTGGCAAACTTATTCCCAAACATGATTCCATTTAATATTGATTCCATCTATGGTCGAATGTTGCTTTGTATAATATAGAAAGGATCCTTCTGTGCTTTGCTTATCATTATTATGACCACATAATTAGATAATACTCTGGTTATAATTATCTGTTCCACTAACCTGGCTGTGGAGATCCTTTAGTACTCCCTTCTGCCACACAGTTCCCATGGATACATATCTGAAGTTTAGAAGAAAGGTGAGCGTTGAAACCCCAGGTGCACTAAAGTGACTATTCAAACTGGCACTGGCAGCACTTTTAAATGTAGGGTGTTCAGTTTGCGCTCACAGGGCGCAGACAAACAGCTATTTTCCTCTCTCCTCACACTAATCTTCCCTTTATGGGCATTATTTAACTTCAATATGCAACATGAAGATGTATACTAAATGGAAAGCTATGGTTTCATACTACACATACATGTCATTGTCCAAAAGGTTTATACTAGTAAAATCATGGTTTTATATGGATGAGTAAGTGTGAAGTGACAATTTTGAGCTGCCTGTAGAGGCATGTATTTTGGTAGTGGAAATTGATGGTTCTCAAAAAAACTCCCTCTCCAGACATGGCTATAATGCTGGACTAAACTGGGCAAATCAATTCAGCATTGATTACATTGAACTACTATGATATATGGCTACATTATCATCTGTGAGGCATTTTGATCAGAGCACAAACAGTATAACTACAGCAGAATGCATCACAAGAAGTGCCAAAACACCCTTTTTGCTTAGGAAAATGGAAATGCAGCAGGGTACATTTGAATGTTATGTCACTCAACAATCTTCTGTCCAGAGCTCAAAAAGATTGGAATAGAAAAACTTAGCATTTTATAGTAAGATTGATACCCCCTGTGTTTCCAAATACTGCACTGTGTGTACCTTTACTATAATGCAGGTAGGCCCCACTCACTGCAGAGGCTGCTCAGAGTGCACAGACAGGGCCCTCCCCACATTCACAGAAACTTGACTGGCAGTCTAGACCACTCTCCATGGGGGGTTTGTCTGTCCCAAAACCATTTTTTCTGGTAGAAAAGGTTCTTTTAAAAAGGATGTAATGATGATAGTGCTACAACTCTTTGAGATTTGTATTACTCGGCATCCCCTTCATCTATTCTGGTTGAAATGTTTTTCTCCGATTTCTAAAAATAGACTGAACACCCTATAAAATGTGTCTAGAACGGCCATTATAGGGGTCAGGCAGGACAGATTCGACTACTGAAATGATTCTCTCACTTCAGTGCTGAATTCTTAGGGTGCAACTGGAACCCATTTTGATACCTGTTATCAGAGCTTATTTCGTGAGTACCGCATTCGCATTGGAACGACAGGATAAACCAATATTACCACCCTCTACAGATAAACATAGCTTCTAGCCTTTCAGAGTAGACACAGAGAGACATATTACATGTGCAGTATATATACGAAAGGTTTTCAATGAATGACATTCAAACCCGCAGATTTTGTATTCTGATGGCCTGGTTAGGTTTCAGAAGAACCAAATAACTCACGGCAATTTTTCTCATGAAAAGACAATGGAATGCAAGACAGTCTATTGATCATGTGATGAAAAGTATTTGGTTGTAAAAAAGATTATTAAATGTCTAGAAATAATGATATACATACGTGGTTTTTTTCACTGGAGGCGAAGATATCTTCAAAGGGGGTGATAGGTAAATGGAATTTCCACAATTGACTGAAGATATATTTTAATTCTTAAAGATAATTATTTTGATAAATCCTATATCTAACCTGTCTTTTTACCGATATTTTTGCATTTCTAACACATGTCTTCAGCCCTTGAAGGTTACCTGAAGACCTGTCTTTAAGCAAAAATATGTCATTTCACAAAACCAGTCTATTGGGAGGATGGGGCCAGCTCCAGACTTAAAAAATACTATAATATCCACTTTAGGTAAGGCAATGTGTATTTCTATCTAATGCACATGTCCTGATAAGTTATTTTAATCATAATAAAGAATGCTTTGCATAGTTTTTACTGCAGAATATTTGATAACAAAATGCAAGTTATCTCCACTTGTCTCTAAAAGTGAAGAGAAGGCCAACTGTGGTCCTTTGCACGGACGGTGAGGTATCTTCACTAAAGATAGGTAGAAATGAAGATAACAATGAAGATAACTCTGTGGATATCTTCAAAATTTCATTTCTATAGATGTTGTCAGTGTTTGTCATACATTTGCAATAATATCCATGAAAGGATAGGTTAGAGATAACTATTCTCAAGATAGCGTTAAATTTTCAAAGATATCTTCAGTTTCCTTTGGAAATGGCATTGACTTATCTCTACCATCTGAAGTCATCTTCCCCGTCTGTGCAAAAGACCACTGGTGTGATGGTCAGCCAATAGGGTATGAATTCCTCAAGGTTAGTGTCAGTGATCATAGGTAATACCTACCCTCTCAGTCCGAATGTAAATGGGCTATAACAATCACAATAGTGGATACAGTACAACTCACTCTTGGATTGTTAAATTTGTATTGACAGCACCTTTTACTGTTTACCAGAAATAGAGGCAATCTACTGCAAAAACGTGGGTGCAGTCTAACAATGTATGACCATGAGCCTATCTCATAAAAGTAGATTGTATATGTGGCATTGCTCGAGTTTGAGTTTGAAAAGTTTTATTTGGCAAAAGATCAATTCAAGTGACAAATAGCTTTTCGTCTCAGCAAAAAGGAAAGGCAAAAATCACAGAAGACAAGTAGTAGTATGGTTAGAGTGTTGATTTTATTGAAAAAGGAAAGCAATGGTAAATTACCGCCCGGAATTTTTCAGATTAAAATTCAAAAGTAATCCTCAGAATTGTAAACGTTACCTCATTAGGTACTTAGTTTATGTGCTTCACAAAAAAAACAATGATAGAAATACACTTTGAAATTGCGACCTACCATACCTTCCCAGCAAATTGTCGTGACTCCTCGTCAACCTGTGTGAAGTGGCTCACACATGTCGCTAGATGGAACACGACGTCACTATAGCACAAGATCACCAGGAATAGCAATGGTGGTGATCACATGGCCTCACCTCAGATGGCGAGGATGGTGATCACTCAGACTCACCAGGGATGGCGACGTGGGTGATCACTCACCTCGCTAGATGAAACACGCACCTCGTCATAGCACATGTTCACCAGGGATGACGAGGATCGTGATCACTCATCCTCACCAGGGATGGCGACATGAGTGATCACTCACTTCGCTAGATGAGACGCACACCACGTCATAATGCACATTCACCACGGATGGCAAGGATTGTGATCAGTCACCTCGCTAGATAAAACGCGTACCTCGTGAGGATCTTGATCACCCACACTCACCAGGGATGGCGACACGAGTGATCACTCACCTCGCTAGATGAAACGCACACCATGCCATAGCGCATGTTCACCACGGTTGGCGAGGATCGTGATGACGCACACTCACCAGGGATGGCAAGGCGGTTGATCACTCACCTCGCTAGATGAAACGCGCACCACGTCATAGCGCAGGTTCACCATGGATGGCGAGAGTGGTGATCACTCAGACTCACCAGTGATGGCGACGCTGGTGATCACTCACCTTGTTAGATGAAAAGCTCATGATTATCAACATTGGTAATCATGCAACCTCACATCTGCCAGATCAAATTATGTTTTGCCAGAGAAGGTATTGCCTTATGTATCTTCCCTCTAACCACAGACAAGGTGTTCATGTTGATATTTCCCTATGTATTTTTCCTGTAACCAGAGAAAAGGTGTTTATGGATAGTTGCTTTCATTTTAGAGATACTTCTATCTAAATTCAATTGATATTCTCTCTATATAATCTTGTTTGATTCAACTCTGAAGTATTACATGGAAATCAGTGTGAAACAAAGCACATTTGATACGTATGGGACTTATACTTCAGGCCAACACTTCCTAGATAGGCTACATGTTGAACAGTGGTGCTGTCTCAACAACTTTGGCAATGGTGGTGATAAGTTGCCACTGTGAGTGAGAGTGAGTGACAGATGATGCAATCCTCAGAGAGCATTGACTTGGAGTGACACAAATTCACGTATTGAGTGAGACCAATGTTGGCAATGGTGGTGATAAGTCGCCATTTTGAGAGAAGATTAACTAGGAGTGATACACACTCACGCAGTGAGTGAGAGCCATGTGGCAATGCAGGTGAAAGGTTGCCATTCTGACTGAGAGTTGACAGGCAGTGGCACATACTCACGTAGTGAGTTAGATCCATGTTGGCGATGGTGGTGATAAGTTACCATGCTTTGTGAGGGATGACAAGGGGTGGCACATACTCACGCAGTGAGTGAGATCATGTTGGCGACTGTTGTGATAAATCGCCATGCCATGTGAGACTGACACACAGTGGCGAAAGATGACGCAGTGAGTTATCATTCAGAAAGGAGTCACCATTGATGACCAATCATGGCGACAGATAACGACAATTTGCTGGGTTGTTTCTGGATGTTTCTACCAAATTGAATAAAGGCTCTGCTGCATTATAAGATTTGGAAAGATCAGAATATTGAGACCAGAAATCGTGATAATCGGAATCAACAAAAATAGGATGTCAATGACATCCCTACGATAATGAAATATACAATGAGGGGTAATTCACTCTCAAGTTCAATCGACTACAGTGTAGATTTGAATAGAGATTATTAGCATCAGTACACATGTAAGCTGCAGATCTCTAAATTTTGTTTCATAATTCAGAAATTTGATTACAAACAATTACAACATGAATTTACAGAAATTAAAAAAAAAGATACCTGGTACACTGACTACAAACATATTCAAATATAATGAGAGCATTTGATTATGGGTTTGAAGAACCACATATAGTTCATATGTAAAGCAATGCATACCGAGTTGTTCTTGACTGCTTTTTGAAAGTTATGAAGCATTACTATTAAAAGATTTTGTAACCAGGAGGTCTTAGTGCTGAAAGCACACCATAACCCTGCTACAACTTACAAGTCTGTAGTGTCATTATATTAAGGCTTCCCAGTACATATGATGTGGGACAGTCATAGCATGTTAGGAAATAACCTCTAACTCTTGACTCTTTGTTCAAAAACTCACCAGACCACGTAGGACTTATCAAAATACCTTGAAATTTAGGATTTTGACATGGCTCCATAACTTGGTAATGAAAACCCCAATTTTGATGACTGTTTTCCCCTTCAGACTCCTGTACCTCATGGTTAGTGTCAATGATCATATGTTATGCCCTATGAATGCTCTGCATGATTATCACTTATGCAGCAAATTGCTGCGATAATATTATATTACATAAGATTTGGCAGGGCAGTCTTACTACTGCAAGTACAATGTGTCCCTACTACTAATACAACAGTAACAAGGCTGTTTAGTAGCTGATAGGAAGGGGACAACCTTGTCTTTTAAGGTTGCTGAAGACCTATCTTCAGACCTGTCTTCAGGCAAACCTAAAATCAAATTGTGACATCACTGAAGAATGGAAAACCCCTCTAGGGATTCCATGCACAGCTATTTATAGTAAAAAGATAGGTTTGGCATGAAAATGGTGAGTGCCCCCCCTCCCAGTTCTCGTAAAAGATAACATGAAACAGAATAAAGGAAAGGTGAAATGATAGCCTGAAGACATCAGTATTTGAAGATGACATGTGCCAAGATTGATGACCTTGAGTTACCTTCTGATTCTAAATCCATGACTAGTGAAGACAACTCCTATAGAAACATAATTGTGAAGATATCCATAAACCTATCTTCAGCTTATCTTCATTTAGGCCTATCTTTAGTAAGGATATCCCACCACCCGTGAAAAAGACCACTGTGGTCTTTTTCACTGAGGGCGAAGATATCTTCAAAGGGTAACAATAGGTGAATGTCATTTCCAAACTGAACTGAAGATATCTTCGAATTATTGGAGATATCTTGAGAAATCCTATATCTAACCTGTCTTTTGACTGATATACTTGCATTTCTAACACATGTCTTTAGCCTCTGAAGATAGCCTGAAGACCTGTCTTTAACCCCAAATATGTCATTTCACAAGGCCAGTCTATTGGGTGGATGGTGTCACCTCTAGACCTAAAAAGTCTTTAATATGCACCTCAGATAAGGCAATTAGTATCTGTTTCCAATGCACATACTCTTTCAAATGATTTTAATCATAAAAGATAATGTTATACATAGTTTTACAGCAAAATTATTAGTACAACAATGCAAGTTATCTTCACTTGTCTCTAAAAGTGAAGAGAGGCCGGGAAAGAGAGGTCCTGGTTTCATAAGAGCAGAAGGTGGATGGCAGCATGGGTGGGGGACATCATGAGACGGGCTGTTTTCACTCTCTTCAATGAGGTGATTGATTATATTCATTCTCTATGCATTTTCTCCCTATTTTTGAGAATGGAGGCATAAAATGACCCATAGCTATTTGATATGGTGATTTATTTCTCCTGTAAGTGCACCATTGTCCCATTCCAAAATATCCTAGGAACATTTCTGGCCTCATACACAAGGTATATCTTATATGCAGGGGTTTACGGTACATAAAAAACTGCTTGATAATGTTGGCTCTACCATAGTAGTATGGAGCTGGGCAGTGTAATCCCATTGAAGCCTGTGTTAACCAAAATGAGACACTGGCCAGGTGATCTGGTAGATTGCCTACCCAGTGGTAGAATCATATAGATATACTCTCAAACTAGAGTGCCTTGGGCAGAGTGCATGACTCGATACTGTGCATAGAAATAACATTCTCAGTCCGCTACCATAATACCCACTACCATTAAGGTCGAAACCCAAATGGCGAAAAATGGCTGAAATATCTCTGCGATTTTGTCCTTTGTGTTCTAGCTGTGTTCCTGAGCCCCTAGATCGCAAGGATAGCTGCATATTTACTGTGGGATTCGGTCAAATTTGAACAATCCTCGTGATCTAGAGGCTCAGGAACACCCCTAGAATGCAAAAGACAGAATCGCAGAGATATTTCAGCCATTTTTCGCCATGTGGGATTCGACCTTTACCAAACTACCTCACATACAAGGCACAGGTTACATGTGAGGATGAACCCTTCTGTGCCTTATAGAATCAGCAAAAGTTAGGGGTACACCTTATAGGTGGTGATATTGCACCACAGAACAGTACTAAACTGCTCGAAATTAAGACCAAACTGTACCTTATAGTATTCCCTTTAATTCTGGATGTCCCATACTAATTACATTGATATTTACCCTTTTTCTGGTAGGGGCACTCAGTTTAAACTGTGAAAATATAATTTTTTTCTAGCGTAATTTTGAAGACATCAACAACCCTATAAATACTTGGAGTGCTCCTTATATACATGAGGTATTACAGTAGGCCCCTTCCCGAACTACCTAGTCCATTCCCGACCCCCCTCGCCCATTTCTGACCTTTCTTGCCCATTCCCTATCTTCTCAGCCCCACTCACGATCTACCAGGCCCATTCATGAAGACCTGTCTTCAGACCTGCCTTCATGCAACTCTAAAAGTTATGATGATGTCACTGATGAATGGGACACCCCCCTAGCACAGCTATTTATAGTAAGGAGACAGGTTCACTTTGGCATGGAAGTGGTGAGTGGCCCCCCAGTTTTTGTAAAAGATAACATGAACCAGAATAAAGGAAAGGGGAAGTGATAGCCTGAAGATATGCTTATTTGAAGATGACATATGCCAAGATCGATGACAAGTGAGTTATCCTCTGGATGTAAATCCATGACTAGTGAAGACAACTTATATAGAAACAGAATTCTGAAGATATCCACGAAACTATCTTCAGCATATCTTCATTTGTGCCTATCGTTAGTAATGATAACCCTCCACCAGTGAAAAAGACCACTGATCTAAGAGCTGTAGGGCACGTAGACCAAGGTCCACACATCTGGTCCGGCAGTTGTCTATACATTCTGCTAGACCTGCGGGGATTATGCAGGATTATGCCAGCTATAGTCTATGTCCGGCACGTTTACTGATTGACTGTATCATGACTCATCCATTAAGTAACATGTAGCTAGTTCTCTCCCTCAATAAATTAAACTCTCAACATACAAATGTCAATCTTAAGAGGCCTAATGTTTAACGCTACTCGTTGAATGCTGATTACTTCTTATTAAAACCATTATACTCTTAAAGGCTTACCTTTCCTTCATCACAAGCAGTCCCATAAATGGCCGCCAAGCTCGGCGAGGTGACACAAGACCCCACCTTACCAGGCTTCTGACACCACAGACGCAAACAGATATTTTCATTCACTTCCTTCATCTGAAAGTCAATATGAATATAGAGATCAGCGGCTTGGGCCTATATCTCAATACTCATTAAGTCTATTTCACGTTTATCATTGTGATGGAGTGTTTTATCTTTTGTCTAACTACTCTTCATATGAGGATGAATAGGGCAATCTATCGATTGGCACCTGGAGCTTAATTCAAAACACCCTGGGATTGCAACCCCAGCAATCTTAGTGTAGGCACATATCATATGACCTGGCCGGTCTACCCTATCTAATGCAGTGGTTGCAGGCCTTCAGGAATAGCGTGTCCTGGGATCACTTCACTATTCCTTTTCCAGCACTAAGATCACTGCGATCTTAGTGAAAGAATTGCATAGTGGTTTCACCTGAGTACAAGAGCACTTACAGGGAACACTCCTGATCGAAAGGAGAATAGCCTGCTGCATACATATAGAGGGGAGGGAGGATGTTTGCTGAGTGTCCTTGAGGGCTCTTATAAATGTTTATATTGGTAGTGTTTAGCTTTAGGAGGTGTCTAGATACATAGTGTGTAGCTTTAGGAGGTGTTTAGATACATAGTGTTTAGCTTCATGAGGTGTTTAGATACATCGTGTTTAGCTCTTGGAGGCATTTAGATACATTGTGTTTAGCTTAGGGAGGCACTAGCCTTGGGCTATAGGGTTGTTCACCAGGGTGGGAGGGGGGCTATGGCTGAATCATTTCATTTCTATTATTTCCATCATTTATTTTTCATCATCTTTTCATCATTTTAATCTTATTACTGTAGCTGGATACCGCCATATTCATTTTCCATGGTAAAACTGCAAGATAAAAATGATACACACAATACAGATAGAAGTAAAAGTGTAAAAGAGGCAGGAGGAGTTGGTAGTAAGGTAGGGGTGGTCCCTGGAGGCTTGTACACATGAGGAGAGGTAGGAGGAGTGGATAGGGAGGTAGGGAGGGTCCCTGGCAGCTTGTACACGAGAGAAGAGGTAGATGGAGTGGGTAGGGAGGTAGGGACGGTCCCTGGAGGCTTGTACACGTAAGGAGAGGTAGAAAGAGTAGGTAGGGAGGTGGGTGTGGTCCCTGGAGGCTTGGACACGGGAGGAGGGGTAGGCCACCCATACCTCCCTATACCCCCTCCTCCCATGCATCATGCCCCTTAGGTAAAAAAAAGAACAAACAGGGAAAAAAACCACAAAAAAAACTACTGAGTCGTCGGGAAACTGGGTGATATACAACTATAAAAACGAGGATACTATCCTTTTACTCATTTCATACATATTATACTTATCTTATCTGCTTATGATTCTTATTAGATGGCCAAACACCTGATGTTTATCTTTTAAATACATGTTTAAGACTAAACACATAGAGACTCAAACACCTAAACACTATGGTGTGTAAGTGTTTAGGTGTGTAGTTTTCAGGATAAGTGTTTAGAATCTGATGGTGTTTAGCTGTAAGTGTTTGAATATCATAGATGTGTTGGAATCACACACCATGTAGATAGTGTGGTATGTATAAACACACACCTTTTTTGCAGTCTAGGGCTACTCATGAGTTAAGTGCACTGTAAGGTAATTCTTCCCTTCTCTCTCTTTGTCCTTGGGAGAGGGCACAATGCTTCTAATAGGCAAGCATAAATCATACATTCATGGGAACAACTCTTGAATACTGTACGGGGGTCAACTGCACCCTGTGCTCTTTTGTTGGCCAATATGGGGACGGGGAACGAAGGTATAAACACTGTTGTGAAGAAGAGTGGCTCCACAGCTATTCCTTTATTTTGGGACTCTTACCCCTGTGCCCAGTCAGTACTTCTTGGAATAGTGTAGGAGGGCTGAGGCTAAGATCAATGCGATCTTAGTGCTGGCTAGGAAATGTGAACGCAGTCTAATCTTAAGATCACTTAATAGAATAAGGTAGAATAATTCCTAAGCTCGCTGAGGTTGTGATCCCCGGATGTTTTGAATTAACCTCCTGAATGTTGTGGTTACAGTTAATAGAGGATGCCAGAAGTCATCGTTGTTGTTAAGAAGCCCAATTATTGGAGCCATTGCACGATGGGTCATTGAATGAACTATAATATTGCCTTTTCTGGTATGTGAAGTACATTATGTGTACGTGAAACCTATTAAGTGACTTACTGGGCACACACCCGAACCTTCCCCAAAGAGTTGACTGCATAGGCGCTCAGCTCCAAGGATTCGGCCTGGTAGCTTGCCCTTGTAATGTTTAGCTCTGCTATCAAATAGGCAATCGGCTTGCTCCATACTGTAAAAGAAGAAAGTGCAATGAAATTGGATCAAACTAATCAGAACCGTCGGTGTAGTGCCTATTCACTATATCTGATTTTGACAATCTACCGGTCATTGCCCTTGCGCGAATCAATCCAATTCGATGTCAGATGACCCCCTGCATGATCACCTCTCTACTGGAGAAATCTCTCCCCTGCCATTCCCCCTGGCGATTTCTGTCCTGACCAACATTCTCGAGCACAACAGGCAGTGCTGCAGTATAATTTCTACAGAGAAACAGTACAGTGAGCCACAATTTTTCTAGGAATTTCCCTGAAAATAGTGGTGACCCAACGTTGCCACAGAACCAGCGTTATTTTAATGGCGTTTACTTTATAACTACCGTGTAAGACCTGACTCAAATATGGAGATGGATTCAAATGAATTCCTAATGGATCCCCCCGACTGCTGTTGTTTAAGTAATGCTATAGTCGTCGAATCCTAATAGGGGTAACAGGCTTTGCCTACCTTAGGCCGGCAGCTGACAGGGCCCACCATGCACCCCCCCACATCCCAATGCGACAGGTATTTTTTCGATCCTTAGGGTCCCCTGAACAAGATTCAAGATGTTAACATTGATTATCTTGGGATGCACTACCGGTTTTGGCTCATTATCCTGTACGGGTTCAGACCACTTTTGGGTCAATTTTGGTACCGTGTTACTCAAGGGGTATGCTCAATCCCCAAGCTCTAAGACTATCTTACCTTGTCTGGATCCTGAAGCTATAGGTCTTGTTGGAAAGAAAACATAATAATCTTTTCATTAAGCCCTAATACATGTTTTTAAGTTCAGATTTGAGTGTACCAGATAGTCGGGAGGACTGAAGATTGAAATTACAAAGTTCCTTTTTTTTACTGAAAATCTTAAATGCGCTCCAGATACATGTATAAAACTTGCCCTTATCCCCATCAAAGCACAATATCTAATATGATTTATGTAGGCCAAACCTTTCTGAGTAATATGAGACATTTTGCAGAAATCCTTGATGACTATAACACATGTTATTGCCTTGGATGCAAAGACACTACCCTGAGCAAATACGATGCTATTCCATTTCAATAATCTCCCTCATTATGTAAATGGATGTTTTTCCATGCTAAATCTTTATCAAGTCTCCTGATTCTTATGCTAAAAAGGGTGCTGATTAAGAATATGCATGTTTCTACTTAATAAAATTTAATGGCAAGGCTGTGTATGGCTGAAATTCAAAATGGCTGACAATAGATTCAGATGTCACTTTGAATTACATAAATGTGCAGTCTAGAAAGTATTTGGTGGGTCCTAACCCCTATAAATCAACTTAGTAGAATACAGTGCTGCTTTTGTCTTGTTGCTAAGTGATGTGGTTGCCTAGCAACAGCAGCTTTGCATAGCAACCCAGCCTGAAAAGATGCTTGAATGCTCATATCTGCATGGTTTCCTTTCAGCAACATACTTCCCTGATGTAAACTTGTATATAACTCTTCTGTGACTTCCATCATAGACTAGGAATATAGGGGATAAAAGGTTGCTAGGTTGTGTGTTGGCCTAGCAATAGCAGTTTTGCATAGCAACAATGTCTAGATTCATACCTGTAGGCATATACTATGGCTTGTGCATAGTCTCCCCTGAAGCACACAATTCACTGATTTCAAATTGCATATAGCTCCCTTGTGCACATCACATAGTATGAACATAGGTAGAAATGATTGCTATGTCATGTGGTTGCCTAGCAACTGCAGCTTTACACAGAACCCCATGTTCAAATCTATGCAGATAGTAACAGATAAGTGTATGGTCTCACCCCAAGAACTTGTATGTATAGCTCCCCTGTCCACATCTCAGAATAGAAGCACATATAACACATTGCAAGGTCATGTGCTTGATGTGAATCTACCTTTTAAGATAAGTGCATGGTCTCACCTCAGGGATGTATTGCAACATACAGTTTTTAATAGTAGCATAGGTTGGGAAAGGGAACCTTGATGGTAAAGGGCATAGTCAAGATTATGCTAGAGCATTGTTCAAATAGAAATGAGATCTGGATAGGAACTACAGGCTTACCTACCCTTACTGGGGATGATGAGTGCCAGGATCATTGAACAGACCTCAAATGACAGATAATGTTTTTAAAGTAAACCTAAAGTATTATGATTCTAAAGTGATCAGTAAGAGTCTGGCTTGGTTAAGAGATCAGATCCATCCCAGAAAATCAGTCTAGTTGTGTGAAATTATTGGCCACAACAACACAATAGAACAAGGTAGTAAATGTGTGTTTGGATGATGGGAGGGTTGTTGTTGTTGTTAATCATTTATTTATCCCATGCATTCATACTCCCAAGATGGAATGTTTTACTTCAAGACAGCTCAAGTTAGAATAGTTCTCTTGAACTCCACTAGATGGGAGTTTGAGATCTCCAATCACACTTTATATTTTAAATATCTGTATAGGAGAGACAGTGAAGCATTGGGGTGATAGAGTGCCCCTTGTGAGTTTGAGTTATAGTATGGCTAGCTTGATCTTAATAGCTACTTGTCACTTTGTGCCTATATGTCAGATGTCATTGATAGTGGTCACACATGCAATAAACCCCCCATTAGGTATTCTGTCCATTTGCAGTTATGTATCCATCACAGTCATTCAATATACAATGCTTTCTTTCTCTCCCATATTAATTAAACCTTCCTGAAAAATTAATTACAGAGTTAGTGGTCAAGTCTGTGATCGCTGTTTAAAAGATGCAATAGATGACTTGGCACTGTGGTGAGCATCTCAATGTCCAAACCCTGGGTTATTGAGTTATAGGGAATCGTGAAGAGCGACAAATCGATCACTATTGTTTGGGAAATTACAATAGTGATCCTGGAAATAATATAAAGACACGAGGTTCCTTCACACTGTCTATATCCCAGTAGCATACAGAAATGGTTATTGTATAAAGCATAATGGTTGTTATATAAAGCCTAATCCAAAGGCAGGAAACTTTTGAATGCGACATGTCACCGGGAACAAGCAAGAGCGTTATTATAATGTTGCTATAAATCCTCAGTTACATGCTGTAATGTCACTATAAGTCCTCAGTCACATAAAGTCCAGAGTGGGCGCGATGTGTTATAGCCCTATAAGATACAGGAGGTGGCTGTGGGGGCTTAGTCATTGTTTTGGACTGGAGCCAAGTAGTTCCTGGGGGTCCCGGTGGCCACAGTAGCGGTGAAGTCCTTATAAGTGGGTATATGTGTGTGTGTGTGTGTATGGCAGTCAATGGCCGCAGGGTGTCGAGTGACCATAGATCAAAACCACCGGTGGTCTGGTAGTATAAAAAGGCTGGCACTGCAGAAGTGGGGTGCAGACTGTGTACCAAAGGAAGGGATTCACAGTCTGTCCTGGAATCAGAGGGGAAGAAATTTATATTTGGCAGTTCACAAGCAGAATTCAACTGAAGTTCTGAATAGTATTCACTGAGGCTTGGCCACTGTTTTGGAGTACGTTTTGGGTCCACAACTTTATTCAATTGAGGATCATACTTGTATCTTATTGAGTCTTGACTTCATTTGATGAGGTTTTGGACTTGTTCAATTGGAGATCTCAAACACACCAACTGAGAGATCTGCTTATAACATACATAGAGGAGACACACACACATCTGAAGGACTTAGATTTGTTCAGCTTTCATTGGTTCTCACTACACATTATTGTATTCTCAATGCTCACTTGAAACATCTCACCATGGAGTTATTGGTTTGATTTGAGGTTATGCCATACTGGAGTTTTAAGGCCTCAATGGTTTGTGATTCTGGAGTTCATTGTGGTTATTGATTTAACCTGGAGTTATGCCATAACAGGCTTCAAAAGTTCATGTTATTTTGTGATGGCCTGTGGAGACCGAAATTTACCAAAAAAGTTCATGTTATTTGTGATGACATGTCGAGATCGATATTTGAGTTCATTATCCCCAACACATTTGGTGTAGTGAATTACTAGTTGACCCTGATAATACTACTGAAGGCCACTGGCACACAGACCTTGAGTATATTCTACCATTCCACATCACTCACAGTGGACATGGTGGTGGATTGGTCTAGCTTATAGGAGTGGGAAGTGCCATCCATATTGTACAAATTGCTCCTATCATACCTAGAAAGCAACTGTTGTGATTCTTTCACCATCACTATAATCTGCAGCCTCTCTCTCCATGGATCCTATGAATGGAGATCATCTTCCTGCCTTTGACAATTGATAGCCATCTTTTAAAATAATGGGCTATGGGAGGCGGAGGGTTGATGGTCGGTGGGGTTTCTATTTTCGCTTTGTGGGGAGCGGCCTTGCTATAGTTCTGATGGAGGAGACTGGAGGGAAAGTTGTGTTCTTTTAATAATTTAGATGGGGTTAGTCCTGAAGCATAGTACACCCTTGAAATGGGGTGAATCTTTATAATGGAGCTTAATTCGCATTCCAAAATGGGGTAGCTTGTAATGCAATGACCGAACTCGGGAATTCCACCAATTATGTTTCACCTCACTCCAATCTCCACTCGCGGCTTGTATCTTACGATATCCTACGATACACTGAACTCGGTGCCCGATAGCCCATTCCTTACTGTCTTTATTACACGATTAATCAATAAAAAATCAATAAATAACCAATAGAATATCAATAAAAACAAGTTGAAAACAAAAATCCTTCCCCAGGACTCGAAGCCAGCCATTGTGTACACAGGTACATACACCTCCTCGCCCGGCAGCGGAGAGCGACAGCCCCCGTCTCGGCTAGCCTTGGCAGCGGCACACGGCGAAAAATAGTGTACATACACCTCATCGCCCGGCAGCAGACAGCTAAAGCATTGAATGTGTCTCGCGGTTATGTTTGTGTAGAATACACCTCCTCGCCTGGCAGCGGACATCGACAGCGCACACGGCGAAAAAAGATGCGCCCGGACCGGGGCGCGATCCATGTACCTCTGACGGCTGAGCGCAACATGCTAACCGCTAGGCCACCACGTCTCCTACTCCAAGTGCGTCTCGCTGTTATGTATATATACTAAATACACCTCGTCGCCCGGCTTTGTATCATATCCAGACGTGGTTCGAACCGAGCATTTCTCGTCAGTCCTTGTGGCGCAGTGCATAAGGAGTTGGATTTGGGATGTGAGACTGCAGGTTCGATCCCTACCCTGGCCTGGACTATTTCGTGGGTTTTAACATGTGACATATGACATGTAAGGTGTGCTGATATCCATGGATATCAGGCACTAGTGCCTGTTATCCATGGATATCAGGCACATCTTACAAAAGTCATGATGCATGCATCATGGTGTGCAATATCGACAGGTATCAGCATGGGGATATCCAGAAAAAGCACCCAAAATCCAAGAAATCGTGTAATAAATCATTATATGGTCTCTGTCAATTAGTTGATTTTAAAAGGTAGATTCACATCAAGCACATGACCTTTCAATGTGTTATATGTGCTTCTATTCTGAGATGTGGACAGGGAAGCTATACATACAAGTTCTTGGGGTGAGACCATACACTTATCTGTGACTATCTGAATAGATTTGGACACGGCGTTCTGTGTAAAGCTGCAGTTGCTAGGCAACCACATAACATAGCAATCATTTCTACCTATGTTCATACTATGTGATGTGCACAAAGGAGCTATATGCAATTTGAAATCAGTGAACTATGTCCTTGAGGGGAGACTATGCATAAGCCATAGTATATGCCTACAGGTATGAATATAGACATTGCAAAACTGTTATTGCTAGGCCACTACACAACCTAGCAACCCTTTATTTCCTATATTCCTAGTCTATGACGGAGGTCACAGAGGAGTTATATACAAGTTTCCATCAGGGGAGTATGTTGCTGAAAGGAAACCATGAAGATGAGCATTCAAGCATATTTTCAGGCTTGGTTGCTATGCAAAGCTGCTGTTGCTAGGCAACCACATCACTTAACAACAAAACAAAAGCAGCAATGTATTCTACTGAGCTAATTTAAAGGGGGTAGGACCCACCAAATACTTTCTAGACTGCACATTTATGTAATTCAAAGTGACATCTGAATCTATTTTCGGCCATTTTGAATTTCAGCCATACACAGCCTCGCCATTAAATTTTATGAAGTAGAAGCATGCATAATCTTAATCAGCACTCTTTTTAGCATAAGAATCGGGAGAATTGATAAAGATTTAGCATGGAAAAACATCCATTTACTTAAAGAGGGAGATTATTAAAATGGAACAGCATCGTATTGGCTCAAGGTAGTGTCTTTGCGTCCAAGGCAATAACGTGTGTCATATTCATCAAGGATTTCTGCAAAATGTCTCATATTACTCTGAAAGGTTTGGCCCACATAAATCATTTTAGATATTGTGCTTTGATGGGGATAAGGGCAAGTTTTATACATGTATCTGGAGCGCATTTAATATTTTCAGTTAAAAAAAAGGAACAAGTAATTTCAGTCTTCCGTCTTCCCAACTGTCTGGTACACTCAAAACTGAACTTAAAATCATGTATTAGGGCTTAATGAAAAGCTTATTATGTCTTCTTTCCAACAAGACCAATAGCTTCAGGATCCAGACCAGGTAAGATAGAGCTTGGGGATCGAGCATACCCCTTGAATAACATGGTACCAAAATTGACCCAAAAGTGGTCTGAACCCGCACATGGATAATGAGCCAAAACCGGTAGTGCATCCCAAGATAATCAATGTTAACATCTTGAATCTTGTTCAGGGGACCCTTAGGATCGAAAAAATACCCGTCGGGTTGGGATGTGGGGGGGGGTACATGGTGGGCCCTATCAGCCCCCGGCCTACCTGAGTTTCTTTTTGAAGTCCCTGAGACTGCATCGTGAGAATGAGAAGAAGTTCTTGACGTTTTCCCCGCCAAGGTTCTGAGGGGTCATTAGGTAGTTGTTTTCCATTGGGCAGTCGGCATTCTCCTCGGAACCATCGTGCCTAGCCCCAAGACTGGTGATAAAGAAATCATGATTATTAAAATTAATCTGTTCTGCATAATAGGGTCATCTGTAAAGAGGACATGTGGAAGCCATGCAAACTCTGCAGTCGAGCGTAGCGCAGGGGTATCGGGCTAGGTGAAGCCTAAGTGGGCCTCCAATTACAAAAGGGTGTGGAGTTGAATGATATGTCTCTTATCCCCCCCCCCCAGAATTCTCATGCATTCCTTGTATTGAAAATCCCAAATGTTATCAGACTGATATGGTTATGGGATAGGGAATGGGAAATCATGTCTGTTATCATCCAGACATTGTATATGAATATATAATAATATGGTAGACATATTGTTCTGTTGCTATCTATATATTTGATATCTGATGACCTATTTTCCGTTTTATGAAATATCTACATGCGATATTCCAAGTCAATTTAAGATGTGTGTATTGATTTATCTGGACCTAAAATGGTGAAATTTCCTTCAACACATTCGTAAATGAATTACACTTTGTGGTAAAACCTACATTACCCCCCTTTAGGGCCCACATAATATTTAAGCTGCTTTCTCTGTCGGGGGGCGGGGGGCACCCGGGGGGGGGCTACAGGTGTTGGATGTCCTTATTGTAATTAGTAAACCTTTGTGTGCATACACCTGAAGCCAGCATCTCCACAGGAATATCATCTTGGAGAGAGTTCTGGCCCATGTCCTTCAGGTGCATAGCGCCATCGTTTTACGGGTTGTGTAAACCCACTTGGCATAAAAACTTTTTTTAAACGTAAAAAAAAAGGTTTTTATTGGTTTCCTTATTGCGTTATTTAGTTGAAAATTGGTTGAAAAAAAAACGTTTAAAAAACGTGTTTTGCCAAGTGGGTATATACAAAAGGAAATCACATAATGGTATTACAATCAACGTTACCAAAATGACTTTTGTCCTGAAGTACCGTACTGAGGGTTATACTCTTCTGCTATGGTATCTCTTGATTTATGTTGCTGTTTTGTTCTTATTTGTCTTTCTTTTTTTAATTTAACTAATAGAAATGTTCTCATCTGTTCTCTCTAGTCGATTGGCATTCTAGGAAATTCATCAGTTTTACCTGTGCCCAAGCTCGTGGGTTATGGTTCCCACGTTGGCAAATGCACCAAACTCCTCGATAACGGAGGCGGAATAGCCATCAGAAACCTTACAGATGGTGCCAATATAAGCCATACCTGCAAAATGATGTGAATTTATACATAAACTCATGAGTAATCTCCTGTATCAAAGGGGAAATACTTCTAATTAGTTAATGGTGAACAATGAACAGGTAATTAATATAGAATGAAATTTCTTGGAATATGATTATTTTTAGAACCTTGAGTAGATAATAAATGTGGAGACAAACTAATCAGACAAATTAGGCACCGATCACATGGTTTACATCTGCCAGATGTTTACAAACCTACCTGCCGTATTCGTATCTGTTTTGAAGTTGTATAATGTATACCTGAAAGGATAAAAGTATATCATATTAGTAGGGCGTTCGAACCATGTTCATAAAATACGTAGCCTAGCTACGGTAGCTAGGCTACATACACAGAATGATGTATGCACTGAAAACCTGGAAGTTCCGAAACTAGTCAGTGGTGACGGCTTTAGGTCCTCAGGTTGACAATACCTAAAAAAACTACCTTAGGTGGTCAAAATGATGACTTTAGATCGTCAACCTGATGACCTGTTAGTAGTCAGGATAACGACTCTATATTGTCAGTATTGCCATACTGACAACTTAGGTTGTCAGTTTGAACACCTAAAGTCGTCATTTTGAACATCTAAGGTAGTTGTTTTAGGTATTGTCAACCTGAGGACCTAAAGTCGTCACCACTGACTAGTTTCGGATCTTCAGGGTTTTCAGTGTGGTAATACCATACATCATTCTGTGACATGACGGATGCACCCCACTAGTGCATCACCCCAACTAATAAGATAAGGTAAGGCATAGACGTATTCAGGGACAATATGTAGCATAATAGCAGATGTTAGATTGATTTTACGACGGCTGATAAACCGTTTGTTGTCGACATCTAGACAATGTCCTGAAGTTAGACGACATTGGGTGATGTTTCCCTCCTCCTAATTGACCTATATGTCTCCACCAAGGATAAGGGACACGGTCGACCAATCACAAAACCTAACAGGATTAAAGGCTCAGGAGGCTGTTGCACATAAGCTAAAGAATCGGTATGCTCTCACATCTAAAAAAGCCATGCTCTACCATTCAACTTGTACTCATGACATTAGACTGAAAGGCCACCTGCATTGTTTAGAAATAGTTAGTATTGCACAAGCGCACACCTTACTGTGTGACTCTTTTAAATGCTCTTGTTTTGAGAAGATATCATCTTCATTGAAAGGTACTTTTACCTGGAGGGTTTTGCTTTTATCGGAAAAGGCAGTTCTGCCTAAGAAGTGCCTCACCTACAGTACTCTCTTTCCTTGTAGTCCTAACTTGTATGTTGTGTTGCACAAAAGTGGTCAAGCTAGTCCCATCCTAGAAAAGAGTCAGGTGAGGAGGTACCTAATCTGGAGAAGTCAGTCAGTCTAGTACCTTCTCAGTGTGAGTACAGTGGCAGGTCAGTGAGGCACGTCTATATGGGACTCAAGAGCACATGAACAAGAATAGAACACCATTAGGTACCTAATAGTGCAGGACCTACTAATCTTAGGCAATTGCAGGGACCTTTCAGTCTAATGTGGTGAGTGGAAGTTCTCAGTCTAATATGGTAAGTGGAAGTAAGTACATGAAGCAGAACATGCCCACTTGGCAAAAGACATATGTTCAATGTTTGCAAACTTTTACTCAAGGTTTGGGTATATAACATTTAAAAAAACGTTTTATTAAGTTTAAAATGTTATTTTAACGTTAAAAACAGGTTTATGCCAAGTGGAGGGCACCTACTCCGACCTCTATTCAGCATAATAGCAACAACCTCCAGAGGGTGTTGTTCCTATGGGAAAAGGTAAGAATTGCCTCATTTGCAGAACTCTTTTTCCATGTAGTAATAACATTTCACTTGTGTTGCACACAAGTGGTCATGCTAGTATGGTGCTAAAAGGTACCTTGTCTGGAGAAGTCAGTCAGTATATTACCTACTGAGTGTGAGTAGTGCAGCAGGTCAGTCAGCCATGCAAGACTACGGCCACATATAGACTATGATAGGGTACCTCTATTGGTAAGACTAATACCTCTATTGGTAAGACTAAATACCCTCACAAGTAGGTACTCAATATAAGAGCCCTTGAAAGAGTGTGTGACATGAGTAGGTACCTGATAGTGCAGCTCTCCTTATTTTAACAGGCAGGTGGCTTTTCATACTAGTATGTTAAGTGTAAGTTGAAAGGTGAAGCAGAGCATGACTACTTTAGAGAAGAGGGCACATACTCCCAGCTCTATTTACCATAGGAGCAACACCCTCCTTGACTAACATGAACACTTCTGTGCACCATACAAAAAAGTCAGGACTGACTCTGCTAGGTCTTTTCCCGGACCAGAAGGCAGTATCTACTTCTCCTATCAGTGGCTACTGAGAATATGCTGATCAACAACTGCATATTGCAGTAGGTACTGCTGAAATACTTCCGAAACAGCTGACTCCACACTGCATTTTCAGTCTACACTCAGTAGTGTACTGACTATCAACTGAATATGCACTGCATTTCAGACTAGAACCAGTAGTCTGCTGACTCTCAACTGAATGTTAATAGATTCCAGAAATTATACACTCTGTGCAGCAGCATAGATGCAGTAGTCTACTGACCATCTACTGGTATGACTCTGTCCATTCACGGATTATTTACCTGATGCTTCTAAGACAGTCCATAGTGTGAATGTCAGTATGGTTGTGAACAGCAATCAAAAGATTCAGTAATGTAATAATGAAACTATCCAGTGTTTGTGGAGACAAGCATACTTCACCCCTTTGCATATGAATATCTTATTCAGTGCCAGTAATGGATACACATGGATGTTGGGGTGTATGAAAGTGAGGAATTACTCACTGACTTTATATAGGGTACAAATATACTGAATCTTTTGGTCCCCATCATGACATATTTTTTTTTACATAGTATCCATGTATCATTGATAATTGCAAAGTGCTTGTCTCATCACCTTAACATCAGTAAACCGAAAGGCATTATACTATAACAGCACTCTATAGATATGTCTACTCTTACCCTTTTGCTATGGTAAGAGTTACCCAGTACTACTGAATCAATACTGCCCTAGCCCCCTCCTACATGATTTGCATGCACTACTAGGAAGTAGTAACCGCTCCACATAGCTGATGGGGTGGTGGCTCAGGGGGCTAATGCTTTGGTAGAGTAATCAGAAGATCCCAAGTTCAAATCCAGCAAGGACCACCTAGAGAGGCATTGGTAGTGCCAGTACTAGAACAGCGGCTGCTTCTTTTATGCTTCTACCTGCCCCCAGCAGTAGTTCTCAGTATGATCTACTGCTCAACTACTGCTATAGCAGCAGCCATTCAGTAGTGCTGATTGAACACTGCCCCAACCCCATATATGGTCATGCAGCATTAAATAAGTTGATACTGTTCAAATGCTGCCATCTAATTTACATAATTGGGACAACTGATTCAATACTGCTTGCATGCTGCTAATACTACTGTTCTACTACTGCACCACTGCTGCAAGTTTTGTGGTGCTAAGCAGTAGAATGACAGTAGATGCTGATACAATACTGTTTCTGATGCTGCTTTCACACTGAATCACTACTGTCACACCACACTGTTTCCCAGCTGCTTTAGTGCTGCATTTCTACTGCATTTTGGTCCGGGTATGCCTCAGTAATGTTCACAGTGATATAAAATGTTGATTTCAGCCAAAGCAGATATAGCAAACTGTGTTTCTATTACTAAACTAAAGCTCTGTCCAATAGAGGTACATAGAATAGAACTCCATTCGTCAATAGATAATTGTACAGCACATAGAAATAGAATAATCAAAGCGTAAAAAGTGGCACTTTTTCTCTATTCATCAGGAAAGGCAGTCAACAATGGGAAGTGACATATACAGTAGAGAAGAACAACGGAGGTACGTCCCACGCCCGGTACCAACAGTCTTTAAGTAATGATAACAGGTAACCCCTGCTATATGACATTGTGTAGAGAACAACAGGGTGGATACCAGAACACCGGTTGGGACCATTGTTCTTCTGGTTACTGGTCTTCGGGACACACAGGAGATTTGAAAGCTTTGCCTGTTACCTATTGTGATGCAGATGACGCCATGGTCAGGACTGTGTTTTGGAATACACTTCCTTGGTCCTGAAGTATTAGGCGTTTGTAGGATTGGGCAAAAGTGGCAGTATTTGTCCACCTTGCCTGTTTCAAGATTTATTCTGCAGGCAGATCTTTTTAGCTAAGTAGCTTCCCTGTTGCACCATGTCAAGCACTGTTTGTAGACTTTCAATTTTAAAATGGTTGTATTGGATTGAGTCATTCGGTTCAAATAGGTCCAAAATCTGTCTGTCTCCCATTTGGTTTTTGTCTGAGGAAAACATTAGACACAAACTGGCCATGTTTAGGTTAACACTTTTCAATTATTCCCTCAAGGGAAGGTAGAGATCTCATTCTGTTTCTGAGATATGTTATACGAGAGATATTCCCCTAAAATGGTTGGTGTGGGCTCTATACAACATTCATTAGAAAATATTATGTCATGGGATAGAACATTGCCTTTTCCTACATAAAGATCCCAATTATTTGGACAGCTGTAATTTCAGTATTACACGGTCAATCACATTCATTTGGTTTAGGTACTGGATATGGACTGTAGATGAACTCTAAGAAGTCTAATGACGTTTCTATGCACTTTTGAGATAGTATTTATTATTCTTAGAAATTGCAGTTATAACCAGGTCTAGACCAATCACTGACGTGAAATATTGTACTGAGTAGTATTATCGTTCTGTGCATGAACCCTCCATCAAAGTTGCCCACGGTGTTAGAATGGGTCCCTGTTTGCAAAATGTGAAAATTTACAAAGGTAAGGGGCATATGGAAGATGATGCATGCAACGTGTGGGGCCAATACATTTACAATATATTTTTATTTCATGTTGATATGCCCGAGATACTGACAGCCCATAGATCTAGCACTCGAGGGCCGTATCTCACACCCCCCGTGCGATAACCCGCGAAAATATCACACGCCGAGGTCACGTGACCATTTGATGACGTCATAGCTCCAAGATGGCGATGTAAACAATGCGCACGGGGAGTCATTCTGGTAAATTCTATTGTAATTCAGCAGTTTTAGATCAAAATAACATGAAATAAATGCAAATGAACACTCGTGGGGAGAATTTTCGAGGGTTATCTCACTTGCCGATCAGGTGCCGCATCGCACTCCGCCCTGCGGGCGTCGTGCGATACGGCACCTGATCGGCGCGTGAGATAACCCTCGAAAATTCTCCCCACTCGTGAACATTTGCCTATATCTCAGGGGAGCTAGAATGGAACCAGCCTCGTATTTTCTAAAGCCTTTTAGACAGAACATTTCCGTGGTATCAGCAGGCTTTACTAGGTCCATCAGGCAGCGCCACCTCTCAAGAGCTGATTCTATGCATTTTACTTGGCTACATCTGTTCTACCTTTACATTGGCAGTTTGAACAAGTACCCATTACGATGGAGATTTTATTAATTGGAAAGTAAAATCTAATTAACTACGACCTATTTATAAGCGAGCAAAAGGATCCCACCAATACATTCATCGTCTAATCATGTATAAAAGGAGATCGTATTTATATTTAGCATGACAGTGTTAAACATTTGTTACAGTACAAGTACAGATAGTGACTTTAATGAGCATCTCACACTCATGGCCTATCTGTTTGTCTGCCTCTGTTTCTGTCTACCCTGTCTCTGTCTGTCTCTGTCTGTCTGTCTGTCTGTCTGTCTGTCTGTCTCTGTCTCTCTCTCTCTCTCTCTCTCTCTCTCTCTCTCTCTCTCTCTCTCCAGCTTCTCTCTTTTCCATATCGTATTATATAAAGCCTAGTGATTATATACCGAGGAAGCTCGTTACCAGCGGTTATCACTGATAACAGTTATCAGATGGGTACCACCTGCCCCCTAGAGACCCGCAGTGAAGAGTTGGTATTATATAATCATTTCCTGATAATAAATACCAAGTCGGTATATATCGAAATACACATTGAAACTACAAACTATTCCGATATACATTGACTTTTATTAAACACATTCAAAGACTCCCTCCTTCTTAGAGTTACCACTAGATTAATCACACAGTACTCTTGTTCGTTTCAGGTTCAGAGTATAAGTAATATATAATTGTTTGTTAGATATGATTACGACAAATATCACCTCCTCTATCACAGTTTAGTACAATAAGTCGAAAAGAATGAATCGCGACATACGACAATATGATGTTCACTTGATCCTAGCGATTCCGTGTGCACACTACTAGCATAATGTACAACATATATTTTGTTTGTTTATATAAAACTATCAATCTGTACACTGCAATACCAGTCACCGTTGAACACGTATATTTCATTCACTGTGTAACACGACTTATGACACAAATGACGAGAAGGCATCAATATGGAATGGTACCTGGCATATAGAATATGTTGGACAAGAGAAGTTCCTTCTTTGAACAACGTGACAACAAGCACCACACGAACAGGCAGTGGTCTAAGAACATAATCCATGTCGGTGAATGCAATGTAACCAATAGGTAACATTTCTATTAACTATTAATGCAATATTCAGGTAAAGGATTACACAGATCATGCCTACATCAAATGTACATGCCAAAGTTTGAGAATGAGTCCATATAGTATGTTGGTACATTATTCTGCAGTAGTTCGTATTTCTTGAGTTGCTCTTTGGAGGTTGATCCTGTTAACACGAGTAAGGAGTCCACACCGATGGTATGGGCAAACTCGATATCTGTCTTCATCGAATCTCCTATCATAAGAATTCTAGTTAGATCCAGATCTTTAACTTGGGACTGTATACACTGTAAAAGGTGGCAGGATGGTTTGCCTATCACCACAGGTTCCCTGGAGGAAGCAGCAGTTATAGCAGGAATTATAGCACCTGTGAGTGGCTGTCTATGGCGGTCTGAGAGCTGGAGGGCTCTCTCCAGGTCATTAGTGGCAACATAGTGACACTCTGGGTTGGAAAGATAGCTTGCTGCTTTATAGAGCTTGTTATAGCTGAAAGTTTCATCAAACCCAACCAACACAGCATCGACCTCAGGATCAAGCTCCACGGCCATTAAATCATCAGGTTTGATTGAGGTTGCCTCTAGATCTGGGCCAAGCCCAAAGTAGGGGATTCCTACCGACTCCAATTCTCTAGCCATACCTAGAGTGCCAATGAGATAACATTTGCCATGCATCTTTGCCACATCCCTTAGGTATAAAGCTGCAGCATATGCCACTCCAAATACATGTTCTCTTTCGGCCTCAAATCCTGCAAAATTTTTGAACTTTTCTAAGTAGGCCTCCCGGGCATGAAGACTATTGTTAGTTACAAAATATAACTGTTTACCTAGCCCCCGGAGTTTGTGTATAGACTCTGGAATTCCTGCAAACTTAGTGAAGTGGTCATTAGCCCAGAGTACGCCATCACAGTCTAATAAGAGAGTGTCATACTTTGACAACACCTCTCCAATATTGGCCGTATCAACATGCAGCGCTGTAGTCACATTACTATGGGCCCTATGTTGTGTTGACCACACTCCGCTTGTGGTAGGGGGACTCGTTTTTGTCCCTGCTGCGTCCCTCACTCTCGCCATACCACTGCCGCATAAAAAAGGTCGACGTGGCCACCTAGTAGTAACTTCATTCATAGGTCCCTTGCAGTAATGGCGAGCTGAGGCCATTTCACACCATATTGATGCTGTTTTGACCAGTCTTAAAAATGTCATTGCTGTCAGCTTGATTCCCTGTGAAATTCTCAGTTTGACACAAAGGTATGCCTACCACAACCACGACGTCTCTACCTGGGTTTCAGATGCCAGACCAGCTGTGTGGTCTCCAGGGGTATTGTTGATAGTGGTGTGCATCTACACGTGATTTCCAAGGTTCAGTCAGAGTTCACAAGGCTGCAGGACACTAATTATTTTTTCACTGTTGGCTTATATAACATATGGGCGAAAATAAAATATTTGTGCGAATTTCTGGGCTTAGCCACTGTTATTTTCATGTAGGCACACATTTTTCCCATTAATTTAGGGCCATGAGATGTGGTACAATGTAATTAACTTTTCTGCTATCGGCCGTAGAGTGCGGACATACCCAAATTTGGGGATTTTGCAGTGATTGATTACAATAAATTCTGTAATTGAAAAGAGTGCACCCCCCTCAACTTACCCTCAAATATCAGCCTAAATAACACTCAAATCGATTAATATACATCCTAAGGATTAATTTGATGCCTGGTTTGCCTACCCACTGTCAGATTTTAGACCAATAATCATTGTACAACACCCTTTAGTGCGGAGCTACAAAGTGTCTCCTGCTGCCACCTCCCGCCAATTGGTGTTCTGCAACCTAAAGGCCTGGGTTGGAATCTTGGTGGTCAATGAAATAGCTTGGAAAGCTTTTATTCACTGGCCCAGTAATGTCTTATCCAGAATCTTTTACTTTTAGGCCCCTCAGGCCCCTCAAATCTCTCTGAGAATCAATTCCCAGAGCGGGTATCAGTCTGTGCGCTCTCCGTAGATTTCATCGATTTTTAGCATTGACATGGAGGTATGGTCCTTTCCCATAGAAAAAATGGTCACAGGGCCAAGAAATTTGACATGGTGATAGCCAAGGGGCACCGTCTGAGGTGCTGAGTGTTATTCTCTCTCTAGGTGCTATAATTCACAGAAATATCTGGCTAAAATGTATGAAAAACCCTCAGAAATATAATGTCAAAATGAAATAAATTCAACAAAATGCATCTTAACTCCATGTGTAATGGCTTAGATGGCCCTATTTTCACATTATTCAAGTTCCCCTATGTGAGGACGAAAAAATAAACCAGATATGGTGAATACAAGGACATTTTATCAAGTGTCAGTAGACATTCATTGGCTGCATAGCTCGGGGAGAGAAAAATGATGTTTCCCCCGATGCATGAAAAGGCCTCCCATAGAGCACTGAGGACGATAGAAATAGATGGAAACAGCTGAGAATGTAAAATTCAGGTCATTTTGACCCTGAAAACCATAATTTTGGTTATCTGGCACCCCCAAGAGAGAAGTATCAGGCTTGCGGATTGACACTAGAATATTTCTCATAAACCTCTCCAAGGCCAAAACTCCGCTACTACGATTTTCAGTGATTTCTCATTAATTCTATTGATTCCCTTGCCCTTTCTCACCATAACATTGTCAAACTGACTTACCCTAAGCAAAATAAACACATTTTAGCGAAATTTGACAAACTTGGTAGAAGGCCCTATATAGCCTGTAGAGGCTGCAGGACACTAATTATTTTTTCACTGTTGGCTTATATAACATATGGGCGAAAATAAAATATTTGTGCGAATTTCTGGGCTTAGCCACTGTTATTTTCATGTAGGCACACATTTTTCCCATTAATTTAGGGCCATGAGATGTGGTACAATGTAATTAACTTTTCTGCTATCGGCCGTAGAGTGCGGACATACCCAAATTTGGGGATTTTGCAGTGATTGATTACAATAAATTCTGTAATTGAAAAGAGTGCACCCCCCTCAACTTACCCTCAAATATCAGCCTAAATAACACTCAAATCGATTAATATACATCCTAAGGATTAATTTGATGCCTGGTTTGCCTACCCACTGTCAGATTTTAGACCAATAATCATTGTACAACACCCTTTAGTGCGGAGCTACAAAGTGTCTCCTGCTGCCACCTCCCGCCAATTGGTGTTCTGCAACCACAAACACTGTTGATAGCTCTAGTAAATAGCCAAAACAGGAGATGGCGCCACCATTTTGATGTGAAGTGGATGGGAGGGGTTTTCTACCTACTGGTACTAGCATCTTAGACTCTGGTCTTCTGCCCTATATGTATGATGGGAAGGGAATGGAAAGTAGTCTCTGTTATGTATGGATGAAACTGAGCTAGTGGGGCTGTTGTTGATTTGTGGTAGACAAACACCTCATATTCCCACATAGGTCTTCAGCCCAAGTTATGTTGAGCTGAATGCATAGTCACAGGTGATTGTGTTTGGGATAATATCTGACAACAACATATTATGTTGTTGTCAGGTTGGTATACTAGATGAAACCTCTATACTCCTGGTACAATGCACGCCTGTACCACCGCACCTATATGCAGGTATGACACAACACATGTATTGAGCTGTACTTAAACATAGGGGCTACTTCTTGTGTTGCCCAATGATATATGCATCTAATTAGCCTGTACAGGCTATATCCCACAATGGAGGGCGCAGAAGATCAGGGGTTACTAGAAGTGAGCTAGTGACACCTGGTATCAGGTTGGGGTTTCCTACATCCCATTCATGGCATAGTAGAGGTAGTAGCAGTGGTAGCTAAGACAAACGCTGATAAACAAACAGAAATTTATAACAAGAAATGTAGAGGAGCAAACTCCTCAAAGCTTGCACACTCCAAGTAGACAAGTATCCTTCAACCTCTCACATCACCATCTGTAATATGCTCGGAGAATGGTAGAGAAAGACAGAGAGATACAAAGACAGAGATAGACAGATAGATAGATAGATAGATAGATAGATAGATAGATAGATAGATAGATAGATAGATAGATAGATAGATAGATAGATAGACTGACAGACAGACAGACAGATACACATTCACAGAGCCAGAGCCAGACAGAGACAGAGAGAGAAACAAAGAGAGGCAGATAGGTCTACAGACAGGCATGCAGGCAGACACACATAAGGGTACGCAGGCAGGCCCCTCTTATATATGTGCAATAAGAAAGAAATATCATAATCAAAGAAAAGGTACTCAATGCTTGAAGAGTTTGTTGGAAAATAAGATAAACGTGAAGAAAAAAAAAGTTAAGACGTGGAAACAATATGTCGTGTCAACTCTTTTTTTTTAATCTTCTGAAATTATCTTGCAATGATAAAAGAAATAAAAATAAAAAAGAACTTATTGATTTAGGAATGGGGAGAGGAGTGGCGTGTGATCAAACTGAGTATAGATGACCTTTGCCCCTATTTCATCAACGAGTATTAACGAGGAACATGAACAGGGAAATAAACGAAGATAGAAAACCGCCTTTTTAGGTTAATACCGTATTGGCCTGTATGAGCGCCGGGTCTTGAATGAGCGTCGGTCTTGAATAAGCACCGGGGGGTACAGGGGTGTTGAAATGTCAAAATACACTATAATCTAAGTCTTGAATAAGCACCGGGGGTAGAGCCTACTTCAATTTAATGAGCGCCAGGTGCTTATACAGACCAGTATGGTAGTTCATTACCACAATAAAAGGTTCTCTCGAATTTATTGCACTTAAAACATAGCGTTGGGATTTGCTGCATTTAAAAAAAAAGAATAAATAAAAAAAAGGGGGACGGAAGGAAAGAAAGAAAAGAAGCCATAGAACTGAACTACTATCATCATCATCATCTCCACCACCAACCGTCACCACCATCCATCGCCATCACTACCATTGCACCAAGCATCATCTACCGGTACCTGTCAAGTGTCATACCTGGGTGTCGTTACACAATCAGGCACGCTAAAGAAGAGGTGATACCGATTACAGCTGGCCCTAGCGGTCGTTTTCCGAACCTTCCAAAAACCCCCTTTATCGCTCTACCGTTCGCGGACGGGAGGCATTGTGTAATGCTATTTCAATGAGAGTAGACCAATGTTTATAGATCTAGATCTGAATCAAAACTTGAGTCCCTTTGAGTCTCTACAAGTGAATTTAATGGATAATATCCCATTCTATCAGGGGATGCATGCCAATTAATTTTGATTTACCAGATTTATTTGAAAAGCCAACTTTGAATTGACTAATTATGGTATTTCGCGAATTTCTGCAACTGATGAATCACTGCTTACATATTATCTAGGCATTGACACTGACAAAATATTTCATGGCTGTATAAGGAGGGAGTTTTCTAACATGACTGCTATCATATTTTCATTGGATGGTCTTACTTTCTGTCTGTAATCTGTCAATTTATTTGATCATCGGGAAATGTCCGTTTCCGCGTGCACGCCATGTTTATGTTAGCGAACGCAAGCCAAACGCCATTGCTTCGCGGAATCGGTATCCCCTCCTCTTGGCACGCTAAATACCACTGTTTGACGCAGTAACAGTGTCACTTCCGGTTTCGTAATGTGCCGAGGAAATCTGTCTAAAAACCTTATAGATAAATTTATAGTCCGATTTACATGCTGTAAAGTTTCAAATATATGATTTAACATGTTATCTATCCATTTCAACTAAGAGTGTACTGATATTCTGCCGATTTCCATCTGAAATCGGGACTAGAAATTCCGTATTGGCCTGTAGTTCTCACAGTTTCCACTAGAGGGCTCTCCAGCATAGTTAACAGCGTCAGTTTTCCCCAACACTGGCAACAGGATCAATTTTTAGGACATATTTCAAAATGACAAAAAAATTACCTTTTATATGATTTTCTATTTTTCGTATATACATCTCAGTTGTGGGAAGTGTAATGAAAAATCGTAGCAAAAAATTGAAATGAGTTTGAAAAAAAAAATTAAAACCCTAGTAATTTCACCTTTTCTGGTACTTTTGATATTTATATGCACTTAATTTCTGACCTCATTTTGTCATTCAATAGCCTTATCTATCATAGATCTGCCTTAGAATGTTGATAATATTTTAGATACAGTACCTCTGTTGTCACTGGATCTAAACAGTGTCACTTAGGGTGAACAGCGTCAGTTGAAAATTTCCTTTTTTATTGTGTACCGGTGTCGCAAGCAGAATGTCGCTACCATGCAAAATGTTTCCAGCGTTCTTCCAACAGACTTTGCACCCTCTAAATCGTATCATGCAAGATCAAAACATCTGCTTGGAGAGTGATGAACTTTACTTTATCTCGAAACAAATAGTTTTTTCTTTGAAAGGAAGAAACCATGAAAATATCCCTCTCCTCTTATAGAAATTGAAAAAAACAACAACCCTAATGATACTGCCCCTATGCCATAGAAGTATGATTAATGCAAAGTTTAACTTGATTTTCCGCGGAAACATTTTTCACGGAGCAACATTTTGCATACCGGGTACTACACCGGTAACACTTTTTTTGTTGCAGTTAAACAGCGTCAATAAAAGGAGGAAAAGTAACAGGGTCATTTCAATTGTGTAACGTTTGTTGCAAAAATGTGTAAAACAGCGTCACTTTGTCTTATTGTGTAACGACCCCCAGGTATATATTGTAGCGATTATCCGATTTGTCCTTCCTGTAAACACAACACAACTCGGAACATACAATTCAACAGTTTATTAAACCCTGGCACCTGGCCACACCATCTAACTCCGGATCGGAGGCTCTGTCGTGTTATTTCTCTGCCGTGTGTCCGCCTTGCTTTCTACTGGAAAACCGTCTCCTTGAAACTACACGCACACACGCTTTTATAGCCGCTGCAGCTTCCGACGCTGGTGTCACATAACCAGCGTCGGACGCTCTGTCCCTTGGCTCGGACTCCAGGCGCCCGGAGCTCCGCCGGCCCCATCTAGGATGGTTCCGACTCGGCTCCGTGCTCCCTCGGTCTTACCGCCACACTCTCCCCTACTAATATAACACTACGGGGTGAGGTGCAAAACAACAAAAACCCCCCTTGTGAGGGTAGCTAACTTCTACATAACATATTTACAAGCGCAGGATCCCCTGGGCGCTGAATAAATAATAAACAACTTCCTCTGTCTTGGCCTCGTTTCTTTTCCTCGGAACCCGGAGGTGACTCGGTGAGGACTCCGCCTCCGGGCGCTCCGATCGCCCCGATGAATAGCTGCTGCCTTTCCATGAAGGCACGTCAACTGGACCTCGGAGATGACTTGGTGAGGACTCCGCCTCTGGGCGCTCCGATCGCCCCGATGAATAGCTGCTGCCTTTCCCCGAAGGCACGTCAAACTGGAACCCGGAGATAACTTGGTGAGGACTCCGCCTCTGGGCGCTCCGATCGCCCCGATGAATAGCTGCTGCCTTTCCCCGAAGGCACGTCAAACTGGAACCCGGAGATAACTTGGTGAGGACTCCGCCTCTGGGCGTTTCGATCGCCCCGATGAATAGCTGCTGCTTTCCCCGAAGGCACGTCAAACTGGAACCCGGAGATAACTTGGTGAGGACTCCGCCTCTGGGCGCTCCGATCGCCCCGATGAATAGCTGCTGCCTTTCCCCGAAGGCACGTCAACTGGATCCCGGAGATAACTGGAACTGGCCCCGGGATACCGTCTCCGACCTCCTGACGCTCCCTACTGCGTCCGCCTGGCCCGGCGTCCCTAGCTCCACGTAACGTATGTACACACGGCTCCTTCCGCCGTCCGCCCGCGACAGCTGCAGCCCTTGTCTGCCTCCGACCCTGCTGCCGCTGCCACCCTCATCGCTTCCGCCCTGCAAGTACCAAACATGAAGCACCCGATGAGCCACTGCTTTCGACCTCTCCGTCCTCGGTAACAGCCACCCCAGTACTCTACTGCTTCCGGACCACTGCCTCTCCACCCCGTCTACTCGGGGTGGGTTGCCCTCGTCCTTCGTTTCCTTCCCCGCCCTCTGCCGCCGTGTACTCGGGGCTTACCGGGTTTTGACACGTCACTAGGAACAGGATGAATAGAGTCACACTTACCCTGTCCCTCTCTGCTGGTTCCGGGCTCCTCGTCCTCCCCACGCTCGCCTCCCTCCGACTGGGCTGGCGACTGCTCCGTGTTGCTCGGCTCTGACGGCTGCCGCCGACTCCCACACTCATGGCAGAACTTCCCCGGAGCCGAACCAGGTGCGATACGTCTGTACGACCTCAAACTGTCCCTCTGGCAGCTGCCGTATCTCGGTGCCCATCCCTCCTCCCGGGACCACCACCAGGTCCGGAGTAAGGTCCGGGTTCATTCCCAGCATCTCCACGTATGCCCTCAGCGTCGTCGGGCCGTCATATTCCGGAACCCAGAACATTTTCTTCGCCCTTCTCGCCCTCGCTAACTCCTCCTGTGGTATCCTCTGTACTGGTGGCGGAGAGACGACTCGGGGCTGGTCTCCTCCTGGTTTCAGCTTACAGTCCGGTACTACCACAACCCGACTCCCTGGCTCCCCTTCCAGAGGCAAGCAGGAGTCCCCCGGTCGCCCTATTGCCCACGGGGTCCCTTCAGGTAACATAATCGTTGTGATTGTCCCCTCCCCTTCTTTCTCGGAAGCGATGACTTGTACTAAAAACTCGCCCCCTTCTGAATCCAAGCAGATGCCATGATCCGGGACCACCGCCCGTATCGGGTTGCCCAGGTCAACCCTCACCTTCTCCTCCGCCTGGCCCCATCGTCGTGGGGGAGTCTGGTGGACCTTCTGTAGTGCTACGTGAGGTGTCCCCCTCTGGTTAACCTGGTCCCGGAGCTCCGCCTGCTCCTCCGACCGGTCTCCCTCCGATCCCCGCCCGATCTCCCCTGTCTTTGCAGTCCCAAGGTAAGTCTTTTTCTTACTCCAAACGTCCTTTCCCGTCTTCGCTTGCTCTCCGAGGACTTGATGCGGCCTGTCTTTACACGATGATTCGTGTGCTCCCTCTCCCATTTGCGTTTCCCGGGCGGCTTTCCTACTGGCTTCCACTTCGGCCTCCCTTGCCTTCCTCTTTTCCTCCGCTTGCTGCCTTTCCAGCTCCGCCTCCCTCTCCCGCCTCTCCCTTTCCACCTTCTTTCTCAGTGCTTCCTCCTCTTGCTCTTTTTCTTTTTCCTTCCTGACCTTCTCCACTTCTCGCCGGGACCTCTCCGCCTCCTCCCTTTCTCGCCTCCTCCCTTCCCTGAGCCGCAGCAACTCGAGGTACTCCTTTCCCAGGTCGGGGTCGTCCCGGAACATGTTGGCCACCGGTTCCACGGTCGGGGGCTGCTCCCGGCTACTGCCCTTCTCCGGGGATGATGGTAAAGTCAGGTTCTTGGTCGCTAGACTCCCCCCTCTGATCTCTTCCCCCGAGACCTGTTCCGGCTCGGCCTGCTCCGATCCTCTCTTCGGGGTGCTGGTCCGAGGCCTGCTCGTCCGGGATGAGGTGGAGTGGTCCAGGCCCCAGAGGTTAGCTGATGTCCCCCCTTCTCCTGACTCCCCCAGCTCCCCCCCTTCCACTTCGTCGGCCGCCGGTGCTGGGAACAACCTGGCCTCGGATAGTCTTGGGAACAACTCATTGAACTGCTTCTCCAGCTCCGCTATACTGAGTCCCGCGGGGGCTGGGGACCCCCTCATTCGCTGCAGCATCTGGTTAGGCGTTTCCCCTATCTCTCCGTACTCCCGATGCACTTCCCTTATTATCCACTCAACTTTGTGGAACTGCCGGGGCGTCAGGTACGTCGGCACCCCTTCCTCCGTCGTTATCAAGCTGCCCCCAAGAGTTGGTTGCTCCCCTCCTTCTGGGTTCACTCCTAGTGCCGCTGACGGCTGGGTTTTCAGAGACGCGCCAAGATTCGGCCCCTTCCTCTGACCACCGCTCCGCGTATGGGGCTTGCCCTCCGAAGGTGCCTTCTCCGGCGTCCAGTACCCCAGCAGCACCTCCAAGTTGATGGCTGCCAGCTCCGTCTCGTCCCCGCTGATGGTGCCCAGACTGCCGAGGCTAATGGCCGGCGACCTCCACCTACTTCCCGTGGTGGACCCCGAGCCCCCTCCTTCCGGGAGAGCTTTGTTGCGGCTGGGTGGAGTTGTCTCTCCGGGGTACCTCCGGGTCGGGCTGCTGACCGGGGTCCTCTCCTTCTCCGAGACCCCCGGCTTGGATTTACTCGGGACTGCGACCACTGACTTGGGTTTCCTCTTCCTCTTATCTGACGATCCCTCGGCCCCTTTTTGCTTCTTCTCCGTACTCTGCTTCCTCTTGCGGCTTGCCCCTGGCTGTACCGCCTCCGGGTCTGGGAGCACCACCTTCTCCGGTTCCCATTCTCCGAACTCCGAGTGCCGGCTGGCAATGTGCGACTTCATATCCGGCAGGTAGTCCTCCTTTACCTGGTGGCCACAGCCCCCGACCGGCCAGACGTACCCCCTTACGTCCTTCTCGTGTGCCTTGAGATGCCTGTCCCTGTTGGAGCGGGAGGAAAACCACCACTTGGGGCCTCCCTCCTTCAGTCTGCACCTATCGCACCTCCACTTCGGAAGGGAGTCCGGCCCGGCCTCCAGAGGCGCTGTCTCCGGTCCTCCGCTCGCCATTTCTGTCTCTGATGGTGATAGTCGTCGGTTGTGTCTCTCGTCGAAGTGCTCACTACAGGAGTTCGCTGCAGACTGGTTTTCGGAGCGGCTCCGCTCCTCTTTATACCCACCTCCCCCTCTAGAAGTGTGGGAACGGCTCCTCTCCGTCTGTGCGACCACGTCGCTACGTCGGGTCGAGCCGTGAGAATGACGTCTTTTGGCACATTCCGTCCCATGCGCCCTCCGCCTCTTCCTGCCCCTCGACTCCCTTTCCCACGCCTCTGTGCGACTTCCGCGGGAGCTGTCCGACCTACCCCTCTTTTTTTTATGATGACTAGTCGAGTCAGCCCTGGCAGCCTCCACCCTCGTCCGCTCCCTGCTCCGAGTCCTCTCTTTCTCATCGCCTTCCCCGGTCACTACCACCCGCCTGTTTCCATTGCCGACTGCCATTATTACCCTCAGCCCGACCCCCCCTCCTTCTTTTATGGTAGAGTCGCTCTCTCCTGATTGGTCGGTACTGTTGCCGGGGGCCTCGTCCGCTCCCCCCTCTCCGCCTACTGCGCTGGCGGTCGCTAGGGTGCTTACATCCACGTCCGCGCCCTTTCCCGCTCTTTCTGAGAGACCGTCCGATCTCTGGGATTGGCCCCCCGGCTCCTGCCGTGTCGGTGGATCCCATACTTCGGATGACTCCCCTGCCTTCCCTTGTTCTCCAGCTTTTGGTCGCTGGGCCTGTATCATCTCCCTTTCTCTCAAGAGATTCAGCCAGTTGTCCTCCCCTGCCTGTTCCATCATCTCGTCATACCGCAGGAAACTGTTCCACATCATCCTCCATCTTTTCACCGCTCTTTGCCTCTACGGGTCTGCCCTTCTCTCCGCCCTCCTGGCCTCCCTCGCCCTATTTCGAGCTATCCTCCCTCTCTCTCTCTTCTTTTTCCGCCTCCGTGCGTCTCCGCCTCCACCTACCCTCCTCGTCAGGAGAAGTACGGTCCACCCACTCCCTGTCCCCTGACAAGGGGGATTCCTCATCCAAGGAAATGCTGGTCTCATCCTCCACTGGTTTCTCGGGGGGGAGTCGGTGGCCACACCATGGCTGCCACTCGCCGAATGATGTCGACCCCCTCCTCTCCCCGAGTCGCCTTGTTCTGGTCCCTCGCCGGCCCCGACTCCATGGCGCCTCTTGCCTCTCCGACGCTGTCCTCCTCCGGCAGGACCTCCTTCAGGGCGTCGTAGTGCACCACCTTCCGGCTCCCCCCTTTTCGGATCTCGTAGACCGCCTGCCCTATCCTCCTCTCTACCCTCCATGGTCCCGTCCAATAAGACTGCAGCTTCGGAGACTGACCCATTTTTTTCAGAGGGTGGAAGTAGTACACCATGCTCCCCTCCGGGATGGTTTTGTAGACCGTCCTCCCATCATAGTTCCTCCGCTGCCTCTCCACAGCTCGGCCCACCGAGCTCCGAGCTGTCTCGAACGCCTCCGCCATCTCCCACTGCATTTCCGCCACGTAGTTCCCGTCTGCCTTTTTCGGCCATTGCTCCGGGTAGAGCAACCCCAAGGGCGTGGCCGTCTCCCTTCCCATCATGAGTAGGTTCAGAGACAGGCCCGTGGTAGAGTGAGCCGAGGACCTGTACGCCGCCATCACAAACGGCAGGCGGCGGTCCCAATCTTTCTGGTCCCTCCTGACCACCGTGGCCAAGAGCATCTCTATCGTCCGGTTCGCCCTTTCCACCATTCCATCACTCTGTGGTCTGAAGGCGCAGGTTCTGGTTTGCTTTACCTCCAACAGGGCGACTATTTCCCTAAACAGGGCGGATTGGAAGTTGGTCCCTCGGTCTGTATGCAACTCCACAGGCGGCCCCAACCGGCACACGAACTCTGCCTCCACCCAACTCCGGGCCCGGTTGAGCAGGTGGTCCTCTTGCTGCAGTTTCCTCCAGCTTGGGTCGAGCTTCTTGTACCGGTCACTCTGGTGGCGGATGAATTTCTTCGTCCGCTTCTTGACGATCTTGTTCTTGACAAGTGGCCTGATTGCCATGGTGAATTTGTTTATTGGCAATCCAAGATGGCTGAAAAGCCTCCAATCTCGTCGTTCTACCTCCACCGGGCTCTCTGTCCGTGCTCCCAGATCTTCCGCCCGCGACCGGGACCTGGACACCACTCGACAGACCTCCGGCTCCGGGGCCCCCCATCCACACTGCTTACACGGGTCCCTGGATAGTCCATCCGCATTTCCGTGTTGTTTCCCTGGCCGGTGCACCACTCTTATATCATAGGTGTCGATGATCTGGATCCACCTCGCCAATTGCCCCTCCGGTTCCTTGAAGCTGAGCAGCCATTTCAGGGAGGCGTGGTCGGTCCTCACCTCCACCGGTCGCCCCACCAGGTAGTGCCGGAATTTCCGGAGCCCAAAGACGATAGCCAGGAGCTCCCTCCGGGTAACGCAATAGTTCCGCTCCGGTCGTGACAGCGTCCGGCTAGCGTACGCTAGAACCCTCTCCTGGCCCCCTTGGGACTGACTCATGACCGCTCCCAGCCCTGAGTCGCTCGCATCAGTGTCCAGTGTCAACTTCCCCTCCGGCTCCGGGAACGCCAGGACTGGCGCGGAGGTCAGTCGCCGCTTCAGCTCCCGGAAGGCCATCTCGCACTCCTCCGTCCATCTGAAAGCTCTTCCTTTCTCCGCCAGGGCGCTCAAGGGTTTGGCCACCGTCGCAAATTCCGGAATAAACGCCCGATAGTAGCCTGCGAGTCCTAGGAAGCTCCGGATGTCAGTGACGGTCGCCGGTTGCCCCCACTCCCGAACCGCCTTCACCTTCGCGGGATCCGTGGCGACCCACTCTTCACTGATAACATGCCCCAGGAATTCCACAGTCCGCCTGGCCAGCTGGCATTTCGACGGTTTTATCCTCAGGCCGGCAGCCACCAGTCTCCGAAGGACCTCCTCCAGTCTCTCCATATGCTCCACGAAGGAGTTGGAGAAAACCACCACATCGTCCAGGTACACCAGGCATGTCCGCCACTGGAGTCCTCTCATGACCACCTCCATAACCCGCTCGAAGGTGCCGGGTGCGTTACAGAGGCCGAAGGGCATGCGGTGGAACTGAAAGAGCCCCTTATGCGTGGTGAACGCTGTTTTTTCCCTGTCCTCTGCTCGGATGTCCAACTGCAAGTACCCACTGGCTAAATCCACCGAGGAAAACCAGGAGGCTCCAGCCATGGTGTCCAGGCAATCCTCCACTCTCGGAAGGGGGTATGCATCCTTGACTGTCACCGCGTTCAGCTTCCGATAGTCCACGCAAAATCTGGTGGACCCGTCCTTTTTCCTTACTAGTACTACCGGGGATGCCCAAGGGCTCTGGGACTCCTCTATTACTTCCGCTGCCAACATCTTATCCACTTTCTTCTCGATCATCTCCCTTCTGTGTGGAGCCAGCCTCCGAGGTGGTTGTTTGATGGGTGTCGCCTCCCCCGTGTCGATTTTATGCTCCGCCACCGTCGTGTGACCCCTGTCCTCCGGACCCAGCTGGAAAGCGGTCCTCCACCTGCGTAGCAGCTGCGCCAGCTCCTCCCTCCGGCCCATTTCCGTTCCTTCCACCAGCTGGCATACCCAGTCATCCGGCTCGGCCCCTGTGGATCCCAGCAACCGACACCACTCTCCCGGCGCGTGCTCCGATTCTCCTTCCACCCTCTGTACCGCCCCTAGGGTCATATCTTTGTATATGGTAACTGCCTCCTGGCCTGGATTTAGCACTCGCACCACGGTTATCGGGCCCTCCGGTCTTATCAAGCTCCGGGCTACCAGGAACTTAGGTTCCCCATGGTGTCCAGCAAGGCCTTCCACCAGCCCCTCCTGTCCGTCCTCCCACTCCCCCCGTAGCGTTCCTTCCAGTACCGCCTCCTCCCCAGCTCCGATCACCGCCGTACGTGAGCTCACTATCCGGCAGGAACTCTCGCCCTCCGACCAGACCAGCCGCTCCCGTCCCAGATCCACCACCAAAGCTTGTTGCCGTATGAAGGCCGCTCCTAGTATGGCCTCGTTCGGTACCTCCCCCACTCCGAACGTCAGCCGGACCGACCTGCCTCCCAGCTCCAAAAGGGCGCTCCCTTCTCCCGCCAGTTCCATGGACCGTCCATCCACCGTAAACACGGTCCTTCCTGACTGCTCCAGTGACCTCAGCTCCCCGTTCTTCTGCCACCAGCTCATCGAGATCAAGTTCATGGAGGCCCCCGTGTCAATCAAGAGCTGTATGGGGGCCCCTCCCAAGCGAGCCTCCACCAACAGGCCACCTCCCCCTCTCTCCCTCCGTCCTTGTACTATATTCTCCGCCCTCTCTACTCCGACCTCCGCGCGGCCCCTGGCGCAGATCGGCGCTAGTTTTCCGCCGGCTTACCGGAGGTGGGTCCCCCACTACCACCTTCCGACGCGCTCCTCCGGCCTTTCCTCTCCGGGCATTCACGCTTAAAGTGCCCCTCTTTTCCGCAGCCGAAGCATGCTGTCCCCGAGGTCCTCCTCCTCCTGTTTTCCTCCGGATCTCTCCTTTCCGCCAGTACCTTCACCAACTCCACAAGGCTTTCCAATTTCCTGTCATTGGACAGCAGTCTCTCCGACACCGTCGCATCCGCTGCCCTCACCTGAGTCCGCTGGTCCCCCTCGTTTTTTAAATAGGCCTCCCCACTGATGGCGGTCATGACCGCCGATTGAAGGCTCTTTGGCGCCGACTGGTAGACCCACTGCCTCAGGGGCAGCGACAGACACAGCAAGAATCTATCCAACACCAGCGTGTCCCGGGTGCGGGCATCCGCCTCCGGGTATGCCAAACGCATGTACTAAGCCAGGTCCTCCTGCAACTCCTGCAGATCCTCCCCGGGCTTCCGCTCTCTCGTCCGGAGACATGCTTTATAGGTTTCCTCCTAATTTGCCGGCTCAAACCTAGCTATCAGCGCCGCCCTTAATTCCTCGTATCCTTCCTGAGTTCCGGGCTTCCTCCCCGCCAGCAACCTCCTGGCCTGTCCCGACAAACTCAACCCTAAAAACATGCCAGCCTCCTCCGGAGACCATTTGTTCGCCTTCACACAGAGGTCGAAGGGGTTCAAGTAATCCGTCAGGTCGGAGGTCCCATCGTACTTAGTCGGTTTCACCGCCGGTTTGCCACCGGTCCCATCACCCGCCTCCGTAGGCCGACATCCTTTTCTCCCCTTCGCCGCCTCCACCGCCAGCTGAGCTATGGCCTCCGCCAATCTGTCTCCCTCTCTTGCCCACTCCTCTCTCGCCTGTTCCCGATCTGCGTTAGCTCTCTCTTTACTCCTACCCCCGGTTTCTTCTCCTTCCCCGTCGCTCGAGTCGCTTCCATCATCCGGGTGCTTGTCCGGCCCCCCTCCGGCAGCTCCTAACAGACGTCTGGGTGCCCCTCCTTCAATGCACGACCGCCCGGTACCAGCTTCAGTTCGGGCCCCGCCCTGGCGCTCCGGATTCGGCCCCCGCTGAACCGCCTCTCCCTGCCATTCTCTCCTTGCAGCCTCTGCCCAATCTTCCTCCGTCCACCACAGCTCCTCTCTCAGGTCCTTCCCCGGCATAGATTCCAGTCTAGGATCCTTTCCCGCCACCCTCCAGTGGGGTTTCCTCTCCTGCCCGTTCTCAACCCTCTCCGAGCCCAGCTCCCACGGCCATCTTGGAATCAGCCTGTCACGTCCCTCCTCCTGCCTCTCCGGTCCCGTCTCTCGCCGCGGGGGCCCCTCTCGTCGTAGGGTGATTTCCTCGTCTACCACTTCCAGCAAGCTCGCCTTTCCTGCGGTTTCCATCTTCACGGCTTCCTTGGTGTCATCCGATCCGTCCATGTTTACGTTGAAGCAGGGTTCGTCACTAGCTTCCTGTAAACACAACACAACTCGGAACATACAATTCAACAGTTTATTAAACCCTGGCACCTGGCCACACCATCTAACTCCGGATCGGAGGCTCTGTCGTGTTATTTCTCTGCCGTGTGTCCGCCTTGCTTTCTACTGGAAAACCGTCTCCTTGAAACTACACGCACACACGCTTTTATAGCCGCCGCAGCTTCCGACGCTGGTGTCACATACCCAGCGTCGGACGCTCCGTCCCTTGGCTCGGACTCCAGGCGCCCGGAGCTCCGCCGGCCCCATCTAGGATGGTTCCGACTCGGCTCCGTGCTCCCTCGGTCTTACCGCCACAATATAGTTTTGTTCTAGAATGATTGATATTGGCCATAATTGGGACATGACATTGGTGTTTGAACTGTCTTTGACCAGTTCCAAAAGACCATTTACTTATACTACTCGACTTAGTTGAGCCGGTTTCAAATACCCAGGTTGTTATACTACTCATGCCGATAGTATACGGGTATAGCTGTGTCGGGGGGGGGGGGGTGCTTTTGGGTTGTTCACGGAGGAATTTTGGACGCTGCTTGGAACTCTCAAAACCATAATACTCCCGGTTAAAACATACCGGTAATTTATGACCTCCAAAATACACGTAGTGAATTATATCTAGTAAAAATATTGGAGAGGGAACATACCAAAGAAAAGGTTGAATCCGTGCAAAGCATTCCCAGTACCGGTCGCTATAGACTAGTATACTAGCTATAGCCTTTAGGCTTTAGGCCTAGAGTAGCTTAGACTAGAGTACCGAGGTACCCGGTAGCCTATAGGCATCATCAAAATAAGCAAAAGAGCAGAAGGGAACCGGACACCAACGACCATGCAGATGTGGGCCTACACTGATGATTCTTGTTCTGTCTGCGTATACTTCTCACGGGTAATCATACTAGGGTAATCAGAACATGAATGGTACATGTAGTTGCGACTTTTAGTGTAACAAATTGAATGTTGACGTGGTTACGTTGTAACATAGTAATGTTGCTACAGTTACGTTATGACGTCACGATGCGTTACTACGCCATGACGTACATTTCGACAACTTTCAACTTCGGCATAAGGGAAGTTATCTAAGTTATTACGGCTTTATCAAGACGAGTGGAATGGTAGAAGATGGATCCACATGCATTGGCCGTTTTTCTTTAGCTGGTGGTTTCAGTTAGACTTACAGCGAGAGAAAGTTTAAAGAAAGGCACCCACCTTTTAAGTTTTAGTTTTGTTGTTGTTTATGTGAGAGTGGGCGTGGCCCCCACAACCAAAGTCCAAGATGAGAAGAGCGGGGCCACAAAATCACACTAACGGCGAGGGCTCCGAACAGAGCTCGATCAGCCTTGCCAACATGGAAAATATGCCTCTTGAGGATCAACTCACCAATCGGAAACTTCAAGAACTTCAGGAAATCTTTGAGGAGGCTGACGAGGATGGAGGAGGTGGATTGGACATGGAGGAGTTCCGCAACGCAATGCGTCATGCAATGGGAGAACACCTAACTGACGATGATTTAGACCTTATTTTCATGAAAGTTGACACAAACTGCGATGGTACTGTGGACTGGGATGAGTATTTGAACTATATGCTTTTGGAATACACGGAGAAGGATGCCATGAACACAATGGTAAAAGATAAGCCCCTGCCCAGAGATAGTAAGCCGGTTAATAATCTGCACGATTTCCAACGTCACCATGATTCTATTGTGAAGATCCAGATGATACCCAACCTTGTCAAAGTGAAGAATGTCATCTATAAACCTAGCCCACACGATAAACTAAACGGGAGGTATGATAGCCTAAAATATAGGCCTAGACTCTAGCCTCTAGGGGGCTAAGTCAGTGTGGGGTAACGAAAAAAGAAGTGCACAGCTAAAAATAATTTTCTTGGAATCTTAAATAATCTTACCTGATGGACAAAACTACCAGTTTTAAGATTTTTAATTTTCTTAAAACTGGTAGTTTTGTCCGCCACGTAAGATAATTTATCTTATTTTCTTAAATCAAGAAAAATATTTTTAGCTGTGTGGGGGTGGAAAAATCCCTCGGACTCCGAGGGCGGGGGATGGGGGATGGATTTCGGCACACGCGAAATCCCCTGCCCCCTTGTTTAAAAATTACCATTTCTGCATAAATACAAGGCAAGCTGATATTGAACACACCATCTTTTCAACACTTTGCTGATATCATCATTATCAAAATGTTCTCATGGGGCTTTTCAAATATTACCTACCGGCAACATAAATTTGGCCACTTTTTGACCCCCTCCCCCTCCTTGACCTCCCAGGTAGCAAACATGGTGTGGCCCAAGTCTGGGCCATAGCGGGCTCCTGATGTGGGCCACACCGGGTTAACACAGTGAGCGCCCGATGGGTTTTGTCCTCAGCAAATGGTCTGGGCCACACTGGGCTAACCGATTTGGGCACAGATCTGTTTGAAAGTGGGCTCACCAATTTGGGCTCAAAGTGAGTTTAACATGGGTTTTTGGTGTGGCCCAAAGTGGGCTGCCCGATTTGACGAAAAATTAGTGGTTACATGGTAAAAATTCTTTTTGAAAAATTTATCCAATATTTATTCTTTTTTTTTCCAAAAGTCAATGAACAACAAATCCTTGAGCTAATCTCACCCCCCCCCCCCCAATCACCAAAGCAGTAAATGCAATATCTACTTGAGTGGAAAGCCAGAGCAGAACCATCCATTTGAATCAAACTCATTCAGCCAACACAAGGCACTTTGATTCATTAAAGTGACATTCTGGCCTCAATCTTCCCCCACTACTTCCCTATGTAGGAGTAGAGAAGAGAGCCTTCAAGTTCATAATGACTGTACCTCTGCATATCTGCTCTTGTTCCAAGTTCAGTGCAATGGAAATGGTGTTGCCATTCCACTACTACTCAAATGACCTTGATTTGCACTTTTGACTAGAGACATCTAAGTATTTCCAGACTATGAGAAAGTCTGCACATTATTACTTCATATCTGATATAGTAGTCTATTCCAGTTGTCCTATGTCTAAAAGAAATAAGTTTTGTATGGGTAGTAGAATTCTGCCTGGAGTGCTGTGAAACCACTTTGTAGTGAGTCTGCCATGGACTGGCCTACAGGGGCAGGGGATATTTTTGGTTTCTCAATTGCCTCTATATATAGTCCTCTTATACCCAGCCAGGTGTGGGACCTGTTTGCCCCCACACCACAAATACACCTTGCAAGCCTACAAGTATAAAGAAAGACATGAAGCTGTTATTTCCAAGACAAGTCAGTGTTGCATTTTACATGAAATATCTGGATCCCCACTATGAACCTACCTGTGTATTAATGATATAGGGAAAGGGGGACTACCTATCTCCTACAGCAGTGGTGGAGGGAGGGGAGGGGGGGGCAGGGCAGGCCAGGGTAGGGTGAGAGGAGGCCAGGGCAGGGTAGGATGAGGGCAGGGCAGTGTGAGGGCAGGGCAGGACAGGGCAGGGTGGGGTGAGAGCAGGACAGGGCAGGTGAGGACAGGGGATGGCAGGGCAGGGTGAGAGGAGGGCAGGCCAGGGTAGGATGAGGGCATGGCAGTGTGAGGGCAGGGCAGTGTGAGGGCAGGGCAGGACAGAGCAGGGTGGGGTGAGAGCAGGACAGGGCAGGTGAGGACAGGGGATGGCAGGGGATGGCAGGGCAGGGTGAGAGGAGGGCAGGGCAGGGCAGGGTGAGGGCAGGGCAGGACAGGGCAGGGCAGGGTGAGAGCAGGACAGGGCAGGTGAGGACAGGGGATGGCAGGGCAGGGTGAGAGGAGGGTAAGGAAGGGCAGGGCAGGGTGAGAAGAGGGCAGGGGATGGCAGGGGATGGCAGGGCAGGGTGAGAGGAGGGCAAGGGAGGGCAGGGCAGGGTGAGAGGAGGGCAAGGGAGGGCAGGGCAGGGCAGGGTGAGGGGAGGGCAGGTCAGGGTGAGAGGAGGGCAGGGGAGGGCAGGACAGGGTAAGGGAGGGAAGGGGAGGAGAGGACAGGGCAGGGGAGAGCAGGGCGAGAGAAGGTGAGGGGGAAAGGGTAGGGCAGGTTGAGGGGAATGAGGAGGAGATGGAAGGGGTAGGGGATTGGTGGGGAGGGCAAAGAAAAGAGGGAGAGGGAGGGGGAACACTCATCACAGAGTTCAGAACAGTCCAGAATATGAGGCTGCCCTGTCCAAACCCACTCTCACCCCAGACTGAGAAGAATTTATGTAGCTAAGCACCCATCTTGGGATGCCCATTTTGAAAGCATCCTGGGCCCAATGTGGTTGCCCATTTTAAAGCTGACCAGTGCCCAAACCGCTCAGCCCAATGTGGCCCAGACCATATGCTGAGGACAAAACCCATTGGGAGCCCAACGGGCTCAAGTCGGTTTGCCCGATTTGGGCTGCCCTGTGTGGCCCTGACTGGAAACCCAGCATCTGCCGAACCTAAAACCCATGTACCGAATGCTGCCCACTTTGAACCACCTTATCCCTGGTTAAACCAATTTGGCCCCGAGTGGGCTTGCTACATGGGCTTGTAACACTTTGTAACAAAATTTCCAATCCCCCTCCCTAATTTTGTAACAACTGTTAGACCCCCCCCCCCCACTCTTGCATTTTAATGGGCAATATATACAGGATTTTCTGTTCAAAAGCCTACCCGGTGTTTGTAAATAGGTCCTCTTATTTTGACAGGAAACCCATGAACATGCGTCCAATGCTCCCCCTATCACAAAGTGTAACAAACTTGATGACCCACCCATGGTGTTATATAATATTTGAACGGCCCTATGTCATATCACTTTTATATCCTGGACGTATATATCTAAGTATTTAGACCTGTATGAATAATTTCAAGAAATGGCATCTATACATAGGTACATGACTATGACCAAGGAGGGAGTGCTGAACTTTTGGAACATGGAGCTGGGTCATCTGAAGACACAACGTTTAACCAGTCCTGATGCTGGTATGAGAAAACGTGCCAAGGGCAGTACATCCATCTGGGTGACGGAGATGGTCTGCATGCCTAACTTCAACATGATAGCAGTGGCCACATCCTCAGCCTCCCTCACCTTCTATGAGCTGGTGGTAGGCGGTAGCATTAGGCAGAATCTACAGGTAAGGCGATATCTTCATTCACTAACATGTAAAACCAAGTAGATCTGCTATCCAAGTTATCACTCACATAGTCCTTACAGTACATGTATATGCTTTTATTTCGGTTTCTGGGAGTTTCTGAGTATCAGGTGCTAGAAGTCCATCGTTAAAGTTTATATATAGGAGAGGGTACATGAAGTGATATAAGGTTCTACTTACAATGTACTACTGACATAGTACCAATAGGCAATAGCTCAGAAAGCTTTTAATGATCGGGACTTAATCTATATCTATAACAGTACAGTGCAAACCAAGTTCCCCAGAGCAGGGGCGCCAACATTTATATGCTGAATCATAAGGGTATTCACCCTTGCCTTATCTCTTGTCTGACACATGCTACATACAATTATAATTCTCCACAGATTACAGAAATGGAAATATTCATCACGGCCATGGACTACTGGGTAGATCCGAGAGACCCAGCCCATGCTCTCCTTCTGTGGGGTGATGGACGTGGCAACATTTGTGCATTGCGCTTTTTTGGCTGCGACCAAGTGTGTGTGTTGCATCCCCACCTCCACAAGAATGCCCGCCCCAAGTTAAAATTCTCTGAGGTCCTGTTTGGCAAGTGCTGTGGGTTGGAAGCATACAGATTGCCTGGTGTGCACAATGAATTTGTCCTACAGGTAAGCAAATTGGTAGAGCATATATAACTGAATTGCTTCGCGTGTTATGCTAGAATAACAGCAAGCGCCTTCAGCAGACTGAATTAAATATTTAGGATTGCAAAGAAATATATATATATATATATATATATATATATATATATATATATATATATATATATATATATATATATATATATATTGATTGGGTTGGTAATACACAGTAATACAGAGTATGGTTCGGGAAAAAAGTTATAAGCAATATCTTTACCATATGTATCTTCCCATTGAACCATGTATCTTTTCAGAGCAAAGGATTCTCGGGGTCTGTATACATAGGCCTTATGACCCTACACTCTCAAAGCACCATTCCGCCCTTTAAGCACCATTCCGTCCTTTTATATTTGTCAGGTGAAATATTGTGCTGCTCTTGGTTTCTTCGTTTCGTGTAGTGGTGATGGTGGCACTTCTCTCTACATGGGTGACCTCCTAGGTAAGAGGCGGTCCTACTTCAAGGCCTCTAAGGGTACGACTACCTTTGACTACAGTACGTCGAATAACATCATAGTGTCCGCAGGTAAGGATGCCATTATCAGGGTGTGGAATCCATATGTACCCCGTAAGCCAGTCATGATACTACAAGGACATACAGCGGCCATTACACACATCATAGTCAATGAGAGGAAGGAACACATCATCAGCATCTCTGAGAGTAAGTACTAATTTCTGCATATAATTTTTGTAAGGCTTTTCTTTGGGGGCCTGGATCGAGAGTCATTGTATCCCTTGTAGATTTCAAGAAAATATCCATTTTCTCATCTTGACCTTAAGATAATTGCCATCCCCCTGGTGGTTTTAAGACATGCGCATGTCCCATATGATCAAACCCCAGAATCGCCTACGTCACCCTGTCAATTTTGAGGCTTAGGACACATTTTATGAGGTGATACCTACTGGGGATTATTTTTGCATCTCCACTTTAAACCAATTTTTTTCTTTTATCTTTAGATAAGGACATTCTGATCTTTGACCTGGATACTCAGACCTGCATCCAGAGTATCTTCAAGAAGTGGGTTAGGCTGGGGCCTCGCCCTGTCTCAGGTGCTTACTTCAATGAGGCCCGGCAGGCGTTGGTTCTGGCTACAAACGAGTTAGCTATCTGGGAGCATATGGAGGAGGACCTACATGCACAACTCATCACGTCTCACCATTATCCTATGACTTGTGTCCTGTATAACTCTCTGTTCAGGCAGGTGGTGAGTGGTAGCACCGATTCACTGGTCTGTGTATGGGACATTAACTCAGGGGAGAGAATAATACAGGTGAGTTATTACCTTAATATGTACATGGAGATAACACAGTAGATGCCTGGAGGGTTGACCGTAACCAGTTAGGTTCTGCTACAGACGTACATTTGGAGGGATGATATTCCAGGGAAAGGGGGCAGTGCATGAGGAGGGTGTTGCTCCTATGGGGAAATGTAGTACTAGCTAAAAACTGCCTCTTCTGCAGTACTGGCTTACCATGTAGTGATAACTTTTCACTTGTGTTGCTAACAAGTGGTCATGCTAGTATGGTGCTAGAAAAGAGTGATTTGAGTAGGTACCTAGTCGGGAGAAGTCAGTCAGTATAATAGACCATAGAGTGTGTGGAGTAGGTACCTGATAGTGCTGCTCTCTCTATATTAAACAAGGCAGGTGACTTTTCAGACAAATGTGGTGAGTGCAAGTTGAATGATGAAGCAGAGCATGACTTGTTTTGAAAAGAGGGCACATACTGACAGCTCTATTTACAATAGGAGCAACACCCTCCAGTGTTGTCACCTGTCATTTCATGAGAAGAGATTACAGCATAGACATCACCTCTAGCCATGACCACAGATGAGTTTTACAGGTCTGAGATAACGATAGCCTCACTCATTCATGGCTAGTTAATCTACATTTGATTGGTTTGCACGATGCCCCCAAGGAGCGAGCCTGTTTTGTGTTGTACCATATTTGTCTTAGACCAGATTATGTCATGACTTGAGATATTATCCTAATATTGCAGAAGGTTGTATATACATTTCTCTTTATATAAAGCTGCAATTTCTAAGTTAAGGGGAGGTAATTTCCCCCTAGAAATATTATATAGGTGCCTCTGCCCCCATGGTGATTGTATGGGGTCCTGGGGCGGTGTTAGAGCCGTGCCCTCCTAGCAGGCTGTTATACAGGGATCCCCCCTTGTGACAGTGACTGATAAAACTGGCGTATATGGGTGTTTACACTCAGGTGTTTTACATGTGCTATTTCAAATTGAATCATCATAAACAGAGACGTTTTAAAACAAATAAAGCAGTAATTGTCTTCATATCCACTGGATCTATATACTACTTACAACGCAGTCATCACCTTACCGTTACTTTACTTTCAGTTCTATGCTCACCGGAAGATACTCTATGGCACAATTACCAATATTGAAATCTCAGTGATGGCTTTTGATCCAACGCTCCGCAGGATGATTACAGGTGCACGTGATGGCAGTGTCAAGATCTGGAATTTTAATAATGGAGCTTGTCTCCGGGAGTTGGATGTGAGTATGTGTTGTTGTTTTTTTTGTTTGTTTTTTTTTTGTTTTTTTTTTATTCTGGTGATGGACTTTTAATCACCAAGACAGGGGAGGAGGGGTTGCGCCATGGTGAAATTTTGTAAACTTGCAAAAAAAGACCCATTCCGATTACGATAATGACTTATTATCAAACATGTTACCTTATGTGAAGGGACATGTGTCAGTGAAGAGAGTGCATACATATACATAAATCCGTTTGCCATTTCTGCTTTGTAAATTTGTCAGAGGAGCTGATTTCTCACAACTAAATCAACCCCTTCTATTGCTTACTGCAGGCGGATGAGAAACTTGAAGTGACTGGTATCGTGTGTCCCAGTCACAGAATCATCACAGCTGGCTGGAACCACTGCCTCACTGTCTTCATGGACACCAAAGACGAGGAAGACGAGACGTCATACCGCTGGCCGGTACGTCACAAGGACGACATCCTGACATTAGCCTACAGCCAGCCTAGCACTGTAGCTTCAGCCTCCTATGATGGCGACATCATGCTGTGGTCATTAGAAACCGGCTATGTGACCACCATGTTTAACGCTAGCATTGGGGCGCGTCCAGTGGCAGGACTGTCCACGGTGTCCCAGTCTCAAACTGTGAAGAAATCGACGCAGGAGGAACGTGGGGAATCTGATGGGGAGTCAGAGGACACAGTATCACCCTTGACGAACCCTGGAGGGGCAGTAGCTCATGGGGCAGCAGCAAGACGCAGGTCCTTAGGTCTAAGAAGACCTTCAGAGAGCACCGCCCGCTCCTCAGGGCCAAGCCGCATGCGGAGGACGTCGCTACTGCCACCTCCAGCGCCAACTCCAGAACCTTGTTCTGTGGAGGTACCGCGCTGGGGCGGAAAAAAGTCGAATGGCAAGTCTGTAGAGAAAATACTTTTCTTGGAGACCAGGAAAACAAGTAGTACCACAGCCACCCTAGTATCTGCAGAGAGCGGTGGCTGGATCCGCTTCTGGTCGGTCCACCATGAGGGAGGTCTCATGGGGCAATGGAACGCAGCGCATAACCCTAATGGTATGGTTGTTGCCATGACAACGGACGTTGAAAATGAGTTTATCATAACAGGGGATGATACAGGTTATATCAAGGTAAGCTAAATACATGTACCTGATGTGAATAGTATCAATTGGCTTGACAGAAATTCAGGTGATGGCACCAGTAACTAAAGGCACTGAAAAATGTTAATTTGCCTCCACTGAAGCTGAACTCGTTCTCGCCCATTCCGCTACTCTCTGCTGGCCATCGCCTAAATATATCGGGATCAGTGGTGATCACGAAGCCTTCTATTAAAGAAGTGTGCAGATATTACCACCGTTCATTCCATTCGTCAAAGCCTATCGCCCCACTATAGCATACATACAGGCCTGGCGATAAAGGCCAATCGCAGTGCAAATCGATACCCCTTAGGTATTGCCCTTTTCCTGTTCGACAAATCTTTATCCTCCGTGCACCACTAATGTCACTTCCTCCAACTGTCTGCTCTCCAGGTATGGGACGTGCTGGAGTACTGTCAGGGCACAGCAGTAGCGGGGCGGCAAGGGCGTAGTCTACAGGAGTGGCACTCCAACAAGGGCCGTCACTTCCGGATGTTTGCCATTGATGAGAGCCTGCAGAGTAAGGGGAGTGACCAATCCAAACACAGGCCCCCAGACCCATGCACGCAACCAGCTCGTACCTGGAAGGTATCTACTACCTGCAAATTTACCTATACACATCAAGCCTATGCCAGCACAATTTAAAAAAATTCAATTTTTCTTAAGGCAATGATCGGGATGTGTATCATTAAATCACGAAGCATATACAATGCAGATACAATTTTGTATGCTATAAATACAAAAATAAGTAAGTTCCTAGGTTTTTAAAGGGGGGGGGCTGCTGAAATCCCCCTGATCCGAAATTGGAGAGACACCAATCTACATCCACATGTCAAAGGCTTGGTAATGTCTGATTAAATCGCAATTATATGCATTTCCCTCCATTCTACGTAGGTACCACCCCTTCTGACATCATTCAGAGGGCACCTCCAGGGCATTAACGACCTCTGTTATGTGGACAAGGACAAACTGATTGTGACCTGTTCTGACGACTGCTCCCTCCGTATGTGGACTCTAGAGGGGTTGTACGTGGGTATCTTCGGTCAGAACGTGCCCTGGAAGTGGTCTCCTGCCGCACCCACGGTGGAGACCAACACCAGAGCTCCCTCCGGGGCATCCCAGACCTCTGGGATAATTAAGAAAGGGCAAAAGAATGCCCAGAAGAAAAGGTTCACAACGGGTTCGGCCATGGACCGGAATCTACCACCAGATGTACGGCGCGTAGCCTCCGCCACGACGCTCAAGGTGAGACATGGATGGTGTTTTAACCCTTTATGGATGGCATTGTATCCAACCGTCAAAGTTTCATACATTTGCTGCGAGTAAAAGCATGGTCATCACCTCATTAGTAAATCATGCCTGCCCCTATACAGACTTAGCAGGATTAATTATTAGCCAATGAGGTAACCCCTCTGATTCACTGCGGTCCTCTCGGGGGCCAACTGGTACCCATCTGGTAGGTCTTATCAGTAGAACTCGCTGGTAACAGGCTCCAGCAATGGCGGCGCCCGTGGGACAACCTGCTACCTCGGAATAAGAAGGGACCCCTACAGGAGTGACCGTAATACGGAGCCCTGGAAAGGACTTCTGTTTTCTACATATTTTTTTTCTAGAGTTTGTTTCTGCAAAATTTATTTCGTTTCCGCAAGTTTTATTTTCGTTTCTGCAACTTTTATTTTCGTTTCCGCAACTTTTTATTTTCGTTTCCGCAAGTTATATTTCGTTTCTGCAAGTAAACATTTTATTTCCGCAACTTAACATCCACAATTGTTTGACTATGCACAAAAAAAAATATTAAGTTGTGGAGACAAAAGTATAAATTGCGAAAACGAAAATTAAAGTTGCTAAAATGAAACATGCACTGGGTTTCATTGCGAAAATGAAAATTTAACGCCAATTTAACTTGCGAAACAGAAAAAATTAACTTGCGGAAACTGAAAATAAACTTGCAGAAACTAATATGAGAAAAAAAATGTGTAAAACAGATGTCCTTTCCAGGGCTCCGTACATAAAGCTTGCATGCATCATCGGCGTGTTCATCCTTGTTTATGGGCCACAGTTAATCAAAGCAGCATGTGGATTTTGAAAAAAAAAAACTTATAAGTACCCCCCTCTCTCTCTTTCTCTCTCTCTCTCTCTCTCTCTCTCTCTCTCTCTCTCTCTCTCTCTCTCTCTCTCTCTTTCTTTCTCTCTCTCTCTCTCTCTCTCTCTCTCTTTTCTTTGAATCAGTGGAAAAGGACTATTCCTCTCATTCTCCATATAACCTCAAATCCTAACTTACTCTATTCCTTATAGATGTTCTATGGTGGTACCGGTCCTCTGCACCGTATAGCCCGTAATATCCTGCTCATCTGGATCCCTATGATCCTCCGCCGTAAGGAGGCGCTGCAGAGGCAAATAGAACATGCACCTGATCAGCAGAATGAGCAACTCACTGAGTTGGTGCGCCACCTAACGCCTAAACCGTCACAAGAGCTTCATGAAACAGACACTGGGGCAGGCGAGGACACCACTGATGAGGGGGGAACGTCCTTCATCCTAGGTAAAAGCTACAAGACCATGAGAAAACACCAGCCGCTACCCAAGCTGCAAAATCCACCAAGGATCTTTAAAACCCAGGTAAGCTGCTCTTGGCTATTAAATCTTTTCTCCGTTTCCACCTTTGGCATGCACTTTGATCCCATAAAACTCAATGTTAACCATGCAGAACCAGGCCACTTGGGATAATACCCCGGATGATGCATTCTCAAAGCTGGATGTTGTCTGATTTCAGGATTTTGATATACCTATAAAGGATTTACGAAATTTCAGTTCTTGCAGCAAGGATTTGTAATACGTTACAAAACATTCAGAATACATATGTGCACAAATGTTTCATGCGCCCTGGTTTACATGATTACAATAGGTTCAGAATTCCTTTGTGCATAAATGTTTCATACGCCCTGATTAACATCCCTGTTTAATTTGATACGCCATTCATCCCCGATATATAACATCATAACGCCACACCATAATATATAGCGTTGCTACGCTGCGTTACTACGCGCGCGATGTCACTTACATGGGAGATCTGATGAGGTTAAATTGGCAAAATATTATTATCGTGAAATAGTGATGATTTCAGCCTGGGATTTCAGGTTGGCAGCTTTACCTGAACATGCCCCCAAGAATTAGATGGATATGATATTCAGGGAAAGTGCCCTCCAGACCCAAGCTCAAATTGGCAAAGTTGCTCTTTTTTTACTCAAGCTTATCCCCCCGTCTCCCTTTCATATTGCAGGTAGTGCAATGCAAGGCATCCTACATTAATAATATATGTTTAAGCAGCCACGGAAAAGGACGCCCACCCACATGTTATTGGTTCTAGCTCCCGGTTCTAGCTATATACATGCATGTATTTGTATGAACACTCAGAAGGGCATTTCAATATTATGACAATTGATATCATTTGGATACGCCCTTCTGGGCTCTAATCAACCTTTATAACGTCTTGGCGATACCGCCTACCCTCAACTGAATTGGCAGTACCCTATATATAGCAGTCCTCCCATCTACTACATAGATTCAACTTACAAAGTTTCTAATGGCCCTGAGTGTGGGGTCACCCATGTTAATATTGCCGGGAAGAGAAGATATTATGAAACTGTATATATTGTACTGTAATTTACGTTGTAATTGGGTGCGCCTTATACACCAGATATTCTAGTAATATATTTTGTTGTGTGTGCCCCAACCCCTACTCTTATATATCATTGTATTCTTCTGTCCCCTGAACCCCACCTTATCACCTTAGCTGTTATCTTACTTCTACCCCTTACCCTTATCCTTGCAGTGTGCTGTTTACTCCAGCTTGCCATACTTTGCCATGGAGGCAGTGGATGACAAGCTGCGTCCACCCCAGACTATTTTGGACATCCAGGATCGTCAGCAGGCCATCATGACCATCCGCCGTAAGAGGGACAGTCAAACCCGACAGAGAGTTCTCAGAGGTGGGCGGCCTGGGACTGGACACTCCACTAGAAGCTCTACAGAGCTTTCCACAGGGGATAGCTGCCTACCTCCAATCAGAGCAAGAAGTAATAAAGTACTTGGAGTAAATCACTAATACATCGCTACATTACAAGCCCATTAAAATATGTATTTAGAATCTTGATAATAATGAAAAAAAATGGGATGATGATGCTGATGCAGAGAAAAGATATTTAAAGAACTAAAGTCAACGTACATAATATGGATACGTCGAGTATCATAAAATTGCACTGGGTTGATCCTAGTTTGTTCACGATAAAAGTGCTATCTAATATAAAGTATGTGTCATAAAGAAAGGACGAACAGGTTTTGCCTTTTTCATAAGTATTTTCACGAATATTCAAGGTAACTGGTCCTACGGAGTGCAGCTCTGTATCTTCATTGTATCTTCTTATGTTGCATCATGTCTATATAATCAAATTGCAAACAAATAAAAAGGCGTATCTAGGCCTACCAGGTATGTAAAAACACTGGAGGATCGGTAGTTAAAACTGATCTCACTGGGATTCACATTGTGTAAGTAGCCCTTATGAAAGAGAATCCCATTTAAATGATCTAGAGAATAAGTGTCTTTATATTACCTACCCAGTAAAGCCCATGGCATGGTCGTGGTTGGGTAGTACACGGTCTGCAAACTGCTTCTTGAGCCACTCGTGGAACTTCTCTAGGGCCACACCTGGGTCCAGGATATCAGTGTCCTCCACACGCTTCACGTTCTCCTCCGACCACGATGAACCTAGTGGGTCCTATTATATGCAACCAAGGACAAATAGGCCATTTTTTTTTCTTTTTTTTTTAGATATCTCCCCTCGACGGTTGTACCTCTGGAATAGCTAGCATGGCTTCATTCTATAGAATTATATCTTCTTCTTTTATTATTATTATTATTATTATTATTATTATTATTATTATTATTATTATTATTATTATTATTATTATTATTATTATTATTATTATTATTTTGATAGAGGTGATTTTTCAGAGAGAACCTACATATTGTACGACATCGCACGACAGTATGGAAACGTTCTTTATTCTATGCAGGCTGCAATTTCTATACATTTGCGCTCTTACCTGTGCGACAAATATACCGAGGAGTCGAACGCGAATGGAAAGGGCCGGATCTTTGATTTTTGAATACCGGAGGTCCACCTGTTTTTCAAGAGACAAAATGACACACATGCCAATTATGAAGAGTTAAGGGAGTGATCATTTTTTAACAACGGGGGGGGGGGCTGGTGGGTTTGAAGGGGGGTCAGAACTTTTTCAACCCCTTGGGGGGGTCAGAATTTTTTTAACACCTCTGATGGGGGGGGGGTCAAAATAATTTCACCTGTTTTCAGTAGAAACCCCCGTGTGTTACTATAGGCTAAAAGGGGTTGGAAACCCACCAGCCCCTCCCCCCCCCCCGTTGTTAAAAAATTATCACTCCCTAAGTCCCATTTTTTTTTTTGTCTATGATCTATATTTCTTTAAAAAAAAAAAAACTTCAATGGTTTATTATTTTTTGGATTTTGTTCTAGCCAAACGTTCAGTGAAAGCAAACTCATTGTTTATAGATTTGGAGGAGTATCCAATTACATCCCTGTTGCTTATGTAGAAATTTGAAATTTATCACTTCAAGGGGAGCACTTATATTGGTGAATGATAATCCAGTCCTTGATAGGCAACACCATAGCCTCCCCCAACCTCCCCATGCATGCATGATCCCTAGTTCACTGTTTTTGTTCATTTTGAAACTTACCATAGCTATAAGTATTTTGTAATATTTTCTGATCTCACTGAGTGCCGTGGTCTCATTTTGGTCGTATTCCTCCATAGCCCTCCTGTAGATGGCGTAGTCAGTCACCACGAGAAGGTCCACCACCGCCCGAATGTTTGTCCCACTGCGCCTGCGCCGGGATATGACGTCATCTACTTGGTCTTTTACACGAACTGTAATGATAATCTTATGCTATTTTCCCGGTCTATTTTAGATAGGCACAGGCCCCTATAGCAAGGGTTGCCGTCGACTACAGTGCTACTCGCGGTTCGGCCTCCTTTTGATTGCTTATGATGACATAGATGATTGTTCATGTCCCATGCCTCATTGGGCACCTTACATGTGTGGCCTTATATATGCAGACTATGGTAAGGAATGGTAACCATTTCAGGCCCCATGTGTGGCCTATACCATTCTGCCAAAGTCAGGATGCAGCTTATACACAGGAGTAGCCTATACACAAGGTTTTACTTTATGGAAAGTACTAAAGACAGCACAAACAGAAGCATTCCTTCTCCTAAGTGACCTGCAGCCACCTGGTGGATTGCTGTAGAAACCTCGGGGGTAGGGCTATGTCTGCGCCCATGACCTAACCCCAAGGGCTGCTCTAGGTCTATTCCAATTCCTGGTATTGTATATAGGTATAGGCCTAATGCATGTACCATTATTAATATAGGCTAATAACGGGCCTCCACCTCACCTCTACATTGTTGCCCTTCAATGGTTACATTAATCTATTGATAGACTGTTGCATCATGCAGACTCTAGGGAATGTTAACACCTCCGAATGCTCGGCTTGATGTACCAACGCAGTGCTATGGTATGCGCAGCTATGCACCCCAAACCAATATTTCTTTAAAGCAACATGCCTTCCTTACAGGATTATGTCTTTTCCATCTGTGGTTAAGCTGCCTGTGCCTCCCTGTCTGCTCTAAGAAGATTCTTATATCCCATGTCATCAAACCCCTAGATATAGTCCATGTCCCCCTATGTCGACTTTAGGGGTCTCCTGCACATGATACCTACTTTCAGGCAAAGTTCCTCATGAATTCCTCTTAGCAGGGAATTCAACTATGCATACTAATATACTCACAGTAGTCGTTGTAGAATGTTTGTGGCGTTCGGCGTGACACGTAGTGGCCAAGGCTGCTATGGAACATCATATTGGGCCGTGATCTCACGTAGAACCGACCACTTCTTGTGCTGATAAGTCCATCCTGCAAATTCATATCATAACCAGTTAGATAACTGTTAAGAATGGTCATGTGCTGGCGGTTTGTGCCGGTAGGCTCCTCGTGTGCATAACAAGGCCCATCTAGTAATTTCAGCTGGACATTCCATCCCCATAAATCCAATGCCTTGTGGAAAAGTTGGGGATTAATCTCATAATTCCATAAATGTTTTGTAAGTCAATATATCTGCATTAGAAACGCGCCCCTGGGATCGACCTATAGACGACGAATTTCGAACTATATTTTGGGGTTTATGATATAACTCCTCGTAAAAGACGTACCCATTACGTTGGCTTGTTCTATAATAAGACATACTAGGAGCTTATCATTGAGAAGGCCTATAATTGGCGCCGTATTAAGGTATTCATGTGGACATCAATTAAACAAAAGGGCGTTATGCTGTGCATGCGCAGTGTAGTCAGAAGAGGTTCCGGATTTCGGAGGAATTGTGATGAGATGTTGTTGAATAGGGTAAGAGAAGGAAGTATATTAGAAACGTAACACTGTGTCAGCAGGTTGGAAGGAGGACAGATACAAAGTGGTGTTAAGATATGGAGCATTGCCAAAAGCCATATAATAGGCAAAAATGGACTAGGGGTCAAGTACAAATGCCCCTGTAAGATATGCCCAGTCGGGAAAAGGATCAGATATTAAAGATATCCCTCAAGTGCACATCGCCATGCCTCAGCCATAGAAATAGGCAGAATTAAATCCCCATAAAATATTAAGTATATATGCATCTGGTAAAAGCCATTCACCCACAGTTAAAGTGGACTATCTGTTATTTATTGAATTTAGCAGAAATATGATCAGTCTGTTGATACACTGCTGACCTTCACTACATCGTAGGTCACATTCTTTTTCATAAAACAAAACGAAAACAAATGAGTGGATATTTGCTAAAAGTTACACTGTAAAAAAAGGTCGTTAAAATAACGGATTCATCATCCTAAAATTGTCAGAGACCCGTCATTGTTTTCACAAAGATGTCATTATTTTCACAGAGATTCCTTGTACCACCACACTGCCACGGGGAGCATTTTGTAAAAACTACACTGGCTCCTAGTTATATAATTATGGTGGTTCGCTGTTCAGTTTTACAAGGATCCCTGATAGATTCAACAGTTATTTTTTATAGTGTACAAAAATGTGTATTGAATCATAATAAAGGTATTGATATGTGACTTCTTTATGTGGACACTGGGCGATTTCATGGTTGTATACAATCTGGCCAGTCCATGGAAACCTGTCATAAAATCATTAAAATGGAGGAAAACGATATCTAATTACATTTGTACTCACCATCTGCGGCACCCAGCCACGCCGTGCGCGCCTCTTCCTGATGGCCACCAAGGTGTCCCCGTCTTCATACACCTCCAGTGGCTGCAAATACCATGCAGATATATATGTCGTTAGCACGGAGAACATTGTATAGCCCTAGCATTAACAAAAACAACACAGTCAAACAGGGCGTAGAAGGTACAGACTACCATTGCATTCTTAAAGATTCGATCGCCAATGGAAGAAAGGTACCATGCTGGAGGCAAAGAACTAAAGATGCTGACTATAGTTCCTTGCTGGAGGCAAGATTGTGGACGCAAGGATTCCCTGTGGGACATTTCTCAATAATGCGTTGTTGAGACATCCCCGTGTAAGAGTTCCTGTCGGACATTTCGCAATAATGCATTGTTGAGAAATGTCCCTCCGGCGTCCTTGACTATTCCAATTCAGAGTTAAAACATCGGTACAAATCTAAAAGAGGAATAAATCATATTAACAAATTATTCATGTCAATGTTAGGTTAAGGCTTATCTGGTTTATATTGAGTCGGCATATTAGTAGGTGTGGCTACCTCATAGGTTTAACGCATCCATACATGTTACACTTCAAAGATCATAACACTTCAAATGGTGCATATGGTATGATATAGGATTGGACTCCTCGAAGGACTACGGCCATTGCTTTCTGTCGTTTTTTAGAACTATCTTACATTTAAATCCATGTTTTGACCATGTAGGGTATTATAAAGGATATTAAGCCAGGAGGTTAATTCAAAACATCCTGGGATCGCAACCCCAGCGATCTTAGGAATTATTCTACCTTATCCTATTAAGCGATCTTAAGATCAGACTGCATTCACATTTCCTAGCCAGCACTAAGATCGCATCGATCTTAGCCTCAGCCCTCCTACACTATTCCAAGAAGTACTGACTAGGCACAGGGGTAAGAGTCCTAAAATAAAGGAATAGCTGTGGAGTCACTCTTCTTCACAAGAGTGCTTATACCATGGTTCCCCGTCCCCATATGGGCTAAAAAATATATTAGATTCCATCTGTAAATAAGGTAACTTTAATGCAAATGTTCAACCAGGATAAAATAAAAAAAAATCTTACCTCAATAGAGAAAGACAGATGAAATTCCCCGAAGACAGAGTCTGGCTTGCAGCAAGAGGATACCAAAGGGAGTGGGGTAGGACTTCACTTCAAAACTTGAGAAGGAAGAATTACCTTAGAGTGCCCTCAACGCATGAATAGGCCTAAGGGCCCTCAAGGACTCTCAGTAAACATCCTCCCTCCCCTGTTTATGTATATGCAGCAGGTTATTCACTCTTTCAATTAGGAGTGTTCCCTGTAAGTGCTCTTGTACTCAGGTGAAACCACTATGCAATTCTTTCACTAAGATCGCAGTGATCTTAGTGCTGGAAAAGGAACAGTGAAGTGATCCCAGGACTAGCTATTCCTGACAGGCCTGCAACCACTGCATTAGATAGGGTATACTGGCCAGGCCTTATGATATGAGGCTGTGTACAAATGACGTCATGCAGGAGGGGGGGAGGGGGGGTCAGGCCCGGCATGACGGAATTAATTTTCCATATACCTTCAGCATTGCAAAATTGGCAAAAAACATGACAAGGGGGGGAGGGGGGTCCAAAATGGTCCAAAAAAGCATGACGTCATTTGTACACAGCCCCTATGTGCCTACACTAAGATCGCTGGGGTTGTGATCCCAGGATGTTTTGAATTAAGCTCCTGTATTCTATTAGTATATGCCTGCCAAGGAGAAAGCATCCCAGCCATTGGCATCAGTATTTGGTGCATTGATTTGTTTATACTGCGAATATGTACGTTAAATGTAGCTCGGGATATAATTTTCCTTGACGACCTACACGCTTTTATTTCCAAGGGTCTAGAGAAATCCGACGACTGAGACTTGCTTACTCATCTCAGATCAACCTGACTGGCTCATGATCGCTTTCATATGTAAATTAAATAAGTTCACATTGTCTGCTGAACAGAAACTGAGGTGATATATCGATTGCATTGCTGACCATAGCAATGTAAGGTTTGGACTTGACTGAGGGATCAATATGTTTTCTCTTCTTTTCTTATCGGTAGAGCAATTTAGTATTCAAACAAAAAAGGAAAAAAAGAGTGCCAACTTCAAAACTATGATAAAACCCACCAATAGGGCCGAGCACCTCTTGTATTTGACTCCATCCACATCGATAACTGCATGTAACTTATATACCCATGCAATCATTTGCCCACTGCTGGATTAGGAGAAAGGAAATGGATGATAAACAGGTCGATTGTAGGGTATTAATGGTATTAATCCCTCACCCCAGCTATGATCATTAGGCGACCTGTGAAGTTAACACTGTGACTAAGCCTTGGTCTGGGTGTTATTGCACAAGGTACTACGACTGGTACTCCTCAGATCGTAACCACTATGGTAATTTTATTATAGACCTACGTTAGTGGGTACTAATCCTTGCACTGCTACGACCGACTATATATGTTATCTGATAAGGGGTGATGGTACTGAGCAGCCGTTGTCCATTCCCTGCCACCAGCTGTTAGATTTGGACTGTGGAGGGTTTAAGATAGCAGGGACCCTACGCTACATTAACACCTTGTCAAATAACCTCCTATGAAGCAGGTATATTGTGATCTATGAAAGATGCTTGATCCTCTAAAGTCACACGCTTGACAAAAGAAATTTGTAACGTTTGAGAACGTTAGAACTACGTTTCTTCAGCCTAGAAATAAAACATTTTAAAAGGACGTCAAATTGTTTTTGAATACATAGTTTTGTATTTAAAACTTACGTTAGCAGAACGTATACATAAAGATAGAAATAAAAAAGTGCTTTCTTGTAGCAAAAATGTGTTTTTTTTTCCAACTGGGAAGGACACTACTTCTATATTGGTCGTCTGATGAAATGGTGTCTCATATCAATAGTACAATTTAATTTAAGATATTGGAAATCATAGCTGTCAGTTGCTTTCAGGCAGGGGCCCAGACAGGGAAACAATAAGAATATGAAGTAAAGACATACTAGCTTACATGTACTCGGAATCCATGAAAAATTCATATTGGCATCATACCTCTGTATAGAATTTCTACGTGGAATTTCAATACCATCTATCACCTAATTGTGTCGGATAAATATGTGTGAGTAGTGCATAGAGTTGAGCCTATATCTCAGGATATAGAACCACACCCTGTCCATTACATTGCGAGCTATGAGAAATCAGTGGGCTGGTGCATGACACCCTCGAATCAGCATCCTTTTTTAAGGACATGAGGAATGATGCATAGTACCTCATCCCTGTAAAGGGATGCTGCCATGACTTCCATGCCCCTGACTTATAAATCTCAAATTGTACAAGCTTAATGTTACTGACTGAATTGTGTGTTTGTTGCTCATTTGGACAGAGAAATAAATATAAACATCCAGAACTCTTCTTGGAGTTTCATATATTGCTGTAGATGTTAAATCTCCTCGAGATAAGATATGGACTCCCAGCCCCACTGGTAAATGGGCTATAAATACCGCTGTATAATGTATAACAGGATCTAAATCGGGTCATTGGTTTTGTCCCTACAGCAGCTACTACTGTCAGAGTAAGAAGCACTCTACTGTAACACCGTTGTGGCGGGCTGACAGTGTGGGTGATGAGAATACAAAAGATATCAGGATAAGAATACCTCTGCCATTAGGAGTTGTGCAGCCTCCGGCAGCCTGGCTAAATGAGTAATTGTCTTTTACACAGTAATCCCTTAGGCTACAAATAAGATTTTAAAGAGCAAATGACTTTATCCTGCAAACACCTTTATGTCACAGAAGGTAATAGGTTTCAGGTGACTTGAGATAATAGAGGCAATATTCCGGTCTTATAGGTACTGTCAATTTAAAAGCTAATCTGTGGTCATACAGTTTTATGGGGTTTCCACTACAATTTGGCGAGGTCCTATTTGTAGCGTTTGAGAAATAACTTCCAGGGCGTACATAGAATATAGATGATATAATGGCCTATTCCACGTCAGGCAAAGTTTCAGTCAGGCACCAAAAGTCAACAAAAAAGTCAGATAAATGTCTATCTCTTCGACTTTTTACTAAAAAAGTTAACTTTTTGCATGGAAAGTTAACTTTTTCAGTCAAAAGTTGACCTTTTTCCGTCAGCCTGATCAAATAACTTTTGACTGAAAGAGAAAACCCAATTCAACTACAGGCAAGTCATCAAAATCTGACTGAAAAAAATTGACTTGTGGGTGCCTAACTGATAGTGGAACCAGGTTTTCCTAACTTTTTCAGGCAACTGTCTAACTTTTCTACTTAATGGGTGCCTGACAGGAAATATCTTTTTTTTTTATATATATATTTGAAAAGTTAACTTTTTCAGAACTAAGAAAGTGTCTGTACCAGCAAAGCTAACATCGCCAAATTTTGCATGCAAACTGTTTGGGTGTATGGGTGGAAAATGTACATGGCTTGCCTTCTCCATATGAAGTTTCATGACACCACATTTAGCGAGAATCTGATCAATATTATCTTTTTAGCCCCACTTTAACAAATTCTGCAATATTGTTTAGTTGAACAGTCCCATCTCAAGTATTTGACAAAATACAAGAAATGCATAGTTGGAAAGTCCCACTCATGGACTTTGAGAGATTTACCAGAATTGTGTAGTTGGACAGTTTTTTAGGACTCTGAAAAAGATATAAGAGAGGTTAAGATAATGACGTGTATGGCAATGCGTACGTCTAGAAATGGTAGGCTATATGTTGCTGTACACGTTAGAAGTAGGCAAATCTTAACCTCTCTATTGAAAAAAGCTGTTGCTAGTGATTACTGCTGGGACAGAGTCACATCTGTTATGGACAAATCTCCTGGTTGTTAGGCTAAGCGAGACCAAGATCTAGGTCATGTACAAATGATTTGGTATTTTCACAGCCCTATCAAATGTGCTGAGTAGTCTTCTTCTTTTGCTAAATAGGATTACCATTGCCGTGACATATCATCAGTAGGGTAAATCTAACTTGTCTCATGATTGTCTAAACCCAGCTAGCAAGGAGATGTTAGGCCAACATCGGCTTTGGTTGGCATCATCGCAAGCAATATCACAACATTGTGCCAACGTCAGAGTGCAAACATTGTACCAACACCCATACCGTTGCACCAACGTCAAATCCAAACTTCAATTAGGCTTAAAATTTGGTTGGCAAGACGTTGGGCCAATGTTAAAATCTGACCTGTTGGCTAGACGTTGGGCTAATGTTGGTTTGACATCATTTTATGCCAATGTTGGCATATTGGTTATTTAGCTGGACAAAAGGCACTTTAGCCAACATTAAAAAATAATGTCACGCCAACCTCCAACAACGTTGGGCCCACTTTGACTTGCTAAGGGAGTGGTAATTATTTATCAACAGGGGGGGGGGTGGTGGGTTTTCGCACAGACGCGCGGAAATCTTTTACATCCCCCCCTCAATGGCAGTCAAAATCTTTTGCGCCCCCCCCCCCCCGCACCGGAGGCGCAGAGAGTTTTCGCGCCCCTCTTTGATCTATAGTAGGGCGCAGGCTTTTTTGCTAAAAAGAGGGTGAATTTTTTTAGCCCCCCCCTCAAGAGGGGTCAAATTTTTTTAGCCCCCCCTTGGGAGGGGTCTGAAAATTTTGTGGCCCCCCCCCTCAAACCCACCACCCCCCCTGTTGATAAATAATGACCACTCCCTAACTGGGAACCCAACTCATGCTCCCTATTAGTGGGTAAACAATCCAACAAGTGGTGAATTCTGCTTCACAAAGATAGGAAGCCGAAATCCTAGGATCAAAAAGCAGCATTACTAAGAACATCCAGTATTCATGGATACTTGGTCATTTGATTATCTAGGGTAGAATCGGATCATCCTCCATGTCTTACATAGCATAAGCTAAGGTTGAAGACAGTACCTGTATGGGTGTGCACTTTTCAATCTGTTTTTCCTTCTCTTGGTGACACTTAGAGCCTAAACCCAATACATGATTGTAAACTGGCTCATCAAATAAATTGATGACACTTTATGAATTAATCGGCTGCAGAATAACCTATTGAATGGACTCCTAAGGGAAAATAAAAGGGTTTTATGATAAAATTATATTGTACAGAAAATCCTCGCATTGAGTTAGAGGGAATTCGGGGAAAATAAGATAATATTATGATATAAAAATTTAAGCTACCCCAAATTATATCACAAACAACCCCTCTTTTCCCTCCCTTCCAATAGCCCAGCATATTAGATTCCACTTATATAAATGCATAAGCATTACATTACTATGAGGAACAGCCAAAGAACAGCTGGGATAAAAATAAGTGATTTTTTTTTTGTCAATTCAAGGGTGCTGAATTCAGAAAGCATAATGGAAGTGCTGGGTTTCTTCTCATTTCTGATTTATTTGACATTGAAGATGCATAAAATGTGATAAAACAACCGATACAACTGAAAAGTTTGGCAGGATGCTTTTTTCCATTGTTAAATTCATGTATTCTAGATAATACATGTTTCAACATTAAGAAAATGTGGTATTTATTCAGTATGAATCTATTCATTGCCTATAAGATAACAATTTTTAACTTAAGATTCTATGATATCTGAACATCACACACTACATCATATATACTGAATAATTTCCTGTTGTGTTTCTCTTGCATTGACATGCTAGATAACCATAATTAATATATTGTGTGACCCTTGAATAAGAAAAACATGTGCTTTGCCCTTTATTCAATTCAGTAGTATTACGTAGATGCAGATACATTGACACAGAACTTGAATAATATTAAGTTGAAAATCGTTATTTTATAGGCAAGGAATAGGTTCATAGAGACGATTTATCACATTTTCCTATGAATATTGAAAACATGCATCATCCAGAATACATGAATTTAACGATGTAAAGAATAAACTTCCCGCCAAATTCTTCACTCATATCAGTTTTGTTACCGCATTTCATGTATCTCAAATAGCTCAAAGAGAAGAAACTTACCAATTCTATTATGATTTATGAATTCAGCAGTCTCAAATTGACCAAGATTAGTTGGTTTTCACCCAGCTGTTCTCCGAGGGTGCAAAAATGTTCCTCAGTGTTACTTGTGTAATAAAGAATTTGGCTCAACTCCGGGTGTGTCTTATATGTTACACTATAGAACAGTTCTAAAATGACCAACATTGAAAGATGATCAGCCATGGAGTCAGTGTAACATTCCTGGGGAACAGTATGTTCTGGTTACCTATATTTTTAGATTTGACAATTTCCAAGTGCATTGTAATTATTTCAGCTGATGAATGTACCAGTTATTGCATTATCTGTTATGTGGTATGGGTTTACAGGCTAGGTAACAAACTCGAAAACCTGAAGGACAGTGCTCCTCTCAAAAGACAGCATAAGTATGAATGAAAGGAAAGGCAAAGGTCAAGATATGTGACTGAGGAAGTTAATTCTGACAAAGAAATTTCGGATATTTGAATGAAAAAGTTAACTTTCCCTAGTGGAAACGAGTTTGGCTTTTTTTCAGCCAAGAGTCAGGTGCCTGATGGGCTTGCCTGACTGAAACTTTGCCTGACGTGGAATCACCCCTATAGAGGGTCAGTTTGTACTCCGGTTGAAATGCCAAGGCTAGTTCTTAGGGGAGAAGATACTTTATATGTTGATATGTTGTGTCTGCAAATAGGAACACGGCCTTTAAATAAAAATAAAAAAAGTCTTTTTTTTTCGAGATTTATTTTACCGTTCTTGGCCCTTGATTAAATCTGGTTTCCTGTCCGACGTTAGAGTGAATCAAGCAATCATCTGTAATTAGAGACTTAAATAAAATTACGCCTGCCCCCCCCCCTTTTACTTTTCACGATCAGTATCATCAGGATTCAATTGCTATCCTGATAACAGATATATATATATATATATATATATATATATATATATATATATATATATATATATATATATATATATAGCCAATGCTTAAATCATACAATGGACACCCATAGTACAAGGTGGGGGGGGGGGGGTTAGTCTGACCTGTTATCTTCATGGCACTTTCACTGATACGATTATTCATGGCATGAGGATGAGGGGAATTTCCAGTAACACGAGGTGTGGGAACCGATTAAAATGCATTATCAATGAACAACATACAACGACCACAATTTATTACAGAAATAGCCTATCGATGTGAGCCTCCAATTATATGTAGCTTTTTGAGCATGTTATACTCAATGGAAAACAATCTGCTTGTATCGAATGTTCAATATAGGCCTACACTATATACCGAGAAATAAAAATGACGATCCGTGTTCTATTCATAACCTTTGCTGGAAACATTTGCTATCGAAAAAGCTTGTATGTAGGCTGCTAGGAATCCAAGCCTCTGGGGCTTGTTTTTCCCCATTAAGTAAAATATGGAAAGGAATATGGACCTCCATATTTGAAATATTGGCCGATATTTAACTTCATATTCAAATAGGGACCTTAATTAATACGGCCTATATTTCAAATATGTAACCCAATATGGAGGTCCATATTAACCTCCAACTTTATTATCAAATGGGGAAAAAACACGACCCAGGTAGGACTTATAGGTTCGGCATTAACTAAGCACGCCATACACAATCAAGGTGTGCCTTCTAAGCAATTTTCTATGGTAATATGACGTTCTTATTCAAATTAAGATATTTTATGACAATGTTGATCACGTACATATCTGGTCCACAATAGGTAGGTGAAAATAAAGAAGAGGTTTGTCTGTTACGCATCCTACGTGGCCAATAATCCCTTATCATTTTTAAATATGCTGATATAAAGGGCGTACGTGGCTCTTATCCTCGTTTTATTTTCCCCATCACCAACCCCCACGGACAAAGAAAATATACCTCTTTGAAAACCGTTGATAATACACGATAGGTCATGTTGACAAGTACTTTATGTTGATATTGTCTCAAAGCATCATTAAATTGATTACCGTAGTTTTTTTTTCTATCCACTTGATGCATTTTTTAATCATTCCAAAAATATAGGGATAAGCACTAGCTCAGTGAATACAAAGTCCAATATTGAATCAATATTTGTGACATGTACTGGGAATAGGGACCTTATTGCACCCTGCAGTAAGGGCCCTTTTCGCAGATCGTGTCACATTTATTTAATTAGTGACCGCATTGATTATAATTATGTATACCTGGGCAGGTCCAAGCAGATGTCCCTTCATGACATTTCCTATTTTAGACTCTGGAATCCACATCTAAAGGAATGAAATCAATTATTTTGTTGGGAATTTGGTGCCAGACATAACGATGAATTCCCACCAAAAGAAATAATTGTATTCTTTTAGATGTGGATTCAAGAGTCTAAAATGGAAGTGTCACGGAGGGACAAAATGGACCTATCTGCTTGGACCTGCCCACCTGTAGAGCAAAACTCGATTGTTGAATTGCAGCTTGAAATTGATAATGTTCGGATGTAATACTATAGATTATTAAAAAGGCCTTCGTATGGATTCAAGAGAAATATAATCTCTACAGCCAATCACCGCCAACAAATGGGACACCTTTGTATCATATTACTTTTTCAGCAACTGTTGGCCCTGTGCACAACTAGCTATATCGCTTGTTATCCATTGCCCGAACCTCTCTTATTGAAATTTGATTACAGGAAACTTCGTCAACATATCAGGGTGCTTTCTGCTTGTTTAACAATATAGGGCGGATGCGCGGGGATAAAGACAAAGATAAAAATCAAGAACAGCCTTAGTCTGTAAATTACTATACATGTTCTATAAACGGGTATTGCTTCTATTTGTAGAGTATAGCGGGTATTCCACTGAAGCCGATAGTTGTCCGATTTTGTCATCGGGTTGCATCGGGGACGCATCGGGCAGCATCGGGAACTATCAGGCAGCTATCGGGCACTGTCGGGCTTCTGTCGGGCAAGAATCGGGCTTAAATCGTCTTCGGTGGAAGACCTATTTTTTTTTCATCGGGAACCATCGGAGATGTATCTCCGACGGTCCCCGACAGTGCCCGACAGTACCCGATTTTTTCTAACTGATTAGAGAAAATCGGGTACCTGTCGGGTTACTTCGCTGTCGGGCCGACAGAAATAGTTCACTTTTCTCTCACTTGGGGTACCGCTGTCGGGCTGCTTGTCACGTGCAAGTCATGTGACCTTCGCTTTGGCCGTAAACAAACAAGATGTCGGGTAGAGCAGGTTCGAGGCGTCGGGGAAGGGGAGGAAACAAGGGTTTCAAACCCCCTAGAAGTAAAAAAGACAGTTCAGACGTAGTCATAGAGACGCAGGAAGAACCCAAGGCTCCTGCGAAACGTTTCTCTGCAAGAGGTAAGGCTCGATTGCCCGACTTGACACCAGATGAGTTGGGAGAAGCTCGCACGGCCATGTCTAAAAAAAATACCGGTACTACCAAAAACCTGCCTGTCGTGGACGAAGATTCAGATGAAATTGACATTATAGAGGACACTGCACTAGACCTAAGTGTACAGGAACCATTTTTATCTTCCACTCCTGTGTCTCGTGACAAGTTGGAGGAGTCCACCTGTGCCCGTACTTCAGGTCCTCTGCCTCGTCTCCTTAACAAGAAGGGTACCAAGCGTAACCTACTGCCCGACATGGAAAAGGGGGAGAGGTCAGTCAGCCCTCCACCTTCTCCTCGTTCTCCGACGCCACCTCCTCCAAAGAAGCAGAAAAAGGTCCTACAAGAAAAAACCCAAGACAGTTCCTGTTCCTCAGGACCTCCTGCAAAGAAGGCCTGTATTAAATCCCCTCCATACACCCTTTCTGGTAGGAGCGAGCAGGTCCAAGACGACAGTGAAGAAGAAGGTCAAGGTCAGGGAGACGATGGTGAGGAGGGTGAAGAAGCAGACATCCACGACAGTCAGGCTGTAGTCACCCCAAAAAAAACTATAGGAGAAATTAAGAAGAAACCTTCCGGAGCAGCTGGCAGCGGGTGGCAGTTCTTCAAGGATCCAGAAGTTCTGGAGCGATTGTGTGAGCTGTGGCAGGAGTGCACCCACCTTTATGACAAGAGCCACTCCTTGTACAAGGACCCCACTGCAAAATGGACAGCTCTAGCTAAGATCTCGGATGAACTCAACATTCCAGGTAAAAATAATTTCAGTATTTTCTTCTGTTGTCTTTGCTAACTGAGTATAATATAGTATTAAAATTATTTATTCTATCTTTTAATGTTTTTAGTAACAGACTCTTATATGAATGTATTTTTTTTAATACAGTCTTTTTATCTTTTGTTTCTGATATTAAAAAGAACCCTTTTCTTACAGCTTACTTCATTAACATCCGTATGACGTCTTTGAGATCGGACTACCAGAAAATCGTGTCTGGAAAAATTAAATCGGGGTCATCTGCTGAAGAAGGGAAGCTCCCCTACATGAAAGCCCTCATAAAACGGCTGTGTGGGTTCTTAGATCCATGGTGTAAGAAACTTGAAAGTGACACCAATTATCCACAGAAAAAGGTAATCATTAAATATTTCTGTCTGTCTAAAAAGTTTAATAGATTCCATCCCGATTTGTATGTAATATTTTTAAGTTCACCGATTCTGCTCCTGATTTTACCTGATATTTAACAACACACCTGGCTGAAAATTTCTTTCTGTTTTATTTGATACTCAACCATTTATTTCACTGCAGGAGGTCGTACGGCCCAAACACCTGGAGGAACCATCCGAGGAGGCCGATGAGATGGTGATTGAGGTGAACGACGACGAGGACGACACTGTCAAGGATGTGGACTACAATCCTGAAGCAGAGTCTGGAGATGAGATCGTCGACGATTCCATCGCCAGTAGGACCAGATTTTCTCCCCACAGAAAGAACACTTCTGCAGGTGGGTCTGCAAAATCAGATGCAGCTCCTCCGACTTCTCTTGATAAGGGCAAGGGGTCTGGTAAAACTTCTAAGAAAGGTGTTGTTCCTTCTACCAGTGGTGAAAAACGTAAGACTATTAACTACAATATTCCAAAGAAAAATGTGGTTGCTGAAGCTGCCAAGGCAGAATACCTGGAGAAGAGAGAGCCACAACACCTTAAAGCTGGAGAAAAGAAACAGAAGACAGTCTCAGAGATACTCCAGTCTAGAGAAAAGTTTTATGAGTCATACGGGGAATCTTTGAACGATCTTGTGACCTTAGTGGGCAACAGAACCCAGGCTCAGGCCCATCCTCCCCCCCCTGAGAAGGAGGTTTCTCCTGACACACAGTGGTGCAAGATGTTAGAGGTGGAGATGGCACGCATGACCCAAAAGGTCAAGGACAAATTTAAGGTCCATGTTTATCTGACAGCCGTGCAGGCTGTGAACGGGGAATGGGATGGACAGTAAGGGCACCTAGTGCTAGAGATAATTGTTCTGATCATAAAACTGTCGGAGACGCGGCCGATTATTATTTATTTGTGTTTTCTAGTCTGTCTTTTCATATGATAAAAACTTTCTGGTTGGATTAAAGAATAAATAAATTTATTTTTTTTAAACAAGAAAGTTAAGATATTTTATTTGCAAGACATCGTGCATATGTCGTGTTGCCGTAGCAGCAGACACAATTGTAGTAACATGATTTCATATATCAACATGGACATGTAAAGATCTCATGATATATCAAAATGGACCTGTAAAGATCTCAATACTGTCAAGTACTCCAGGATGTATCTAGATGCTGACATAACACATATCAGGTGTTTTTATATTTCATATAGATTTAGGTATGTATACTCAAGGTAAAAAACTTGCCTCATCCGATGCATCACTTCTCAGGTAAAATCGTGCCTTTATCAGATACAATATATCACATGATTCATGTACGATAATGTTGCGCCCGATTCACACAGGTTATATTTCTATGTACAATCCGACTTCATGCATGTTACAGCATTACACCTTTAGACAGTGCCATACATATTGTATCAGACAAAAGGGATGTGAAGATAACAGTTCTAGTTCAGATTTGTCAATAAAAAAAAATAATTTGTTATAACATCTTGTGGTTGTGGTACATAAAAATATTCAATAATATGTTCTCTTGGTCATAGTACGTCCGACATTTACTTTCAGAAGACACATGCTTTACAGGCTTCACTCACTGTCCTCGTCCAGGACATCATCTGGACCAGCCTCCCTGGCAGCTTCTCTCTCAAACAGATACCCATACCTTTTCCGCAGGTATCGGTCCTGCCATGGGACCCGGCCGGCTCTGGACGAAAACCATTCACACAGGCTATGGCGCATGGTCTTGGCGTCCTGAGGCATGTTCCTAGGTGCCGCCGCCCTGTCTAGACCTTCCAGGCCCCCTTCCTCTCTCCACTCTCCTGGGTGAAGGTCGTGTTCCCTGTCTTCATAATCTACAGCCCCATGAGGTATATACTCAGAGGGGGATCGGGTGCGTAGAAAATTGTGAAGGGCAAGGGAGGCCATGACTAGGATCTTGACTCCTTTGGGTTCCATGTCCTGTTGCCTCAGGAAGAGGCGAAATCTGGTCACCCAGATGCCGAAGGAATTCTCAACACACCTACGACCCCTGGACATCCTGTAGTTGTATGCCACCTGTTTCATACCTTGGTCCTTGACGGCGTATGGCTTCATCAGATGGGTAGAAAGCCCGAAAGCATCGTCGCCGATCATGAAATAGGGCAAAAGGTCCCTCATTCCTTTGATCCCAGAGGCTGGAGGAATCTGAAGGGGGTTAGTGGGGTCACTCATATCTCTGTGCATGGGACCTTCCTTCCAGATCCTGGAATCTCCAGCCTTCCCCTCAGAGCCCACGTCCACGTAAAGGAACCTGTACTGAGCGTCCACGACGGCCATCAGCACGATGCTGTAAAACTTCTTATAGTTGAAGTAAGTGGCCCCGCTCTTCTTTGGCTTCTTGATCCGTATGTGCTTACCATCTACAGATCCTATGCAGTGGGGCACCTGCCAGGAACTGGCGTAGCCGTCGGCTATCTCAAGCCATTCCTCCGTCGTGCTAGGTACCTGCATGAAAAATATTTAAAAAAAATCTTAGATCTTTTCATCTTGGATGGGCATAAGTTTTGTTTTTTTTATTGTAAAATGATAAGAACTTTATATAGACAAGCAGGAGCATAACCAAAAAGTTTCCTCGAGCTGTTTATTTTATAAGAAAGAAATAATTATTTTTTTTATTTACCTTCATGTACTCTTCTCTCAACACAGCCGTCAAAGCTATGCACGTGTCGCGGATAATAGGGTACACCGTAGACCCGCCCACCAGATGGCCATGGTGGAGTGTCTGGCTGCTGTCGCCTGCCAAAAAAAAAAAATTAGTGTTTTTGAAGCATATATTAAATTATATAAAGATGACTTTTATTTTTTTTTCCGGCTTTAATAAAAATAAAAGGGAGAGGTTCATTTGAACCTTACCAACCTTGAATAAAAAATGCTCTGTCTCAGATAATACACATATCAAGTTACCTAAGGCAAGGTATCGGAGGGTTATGTCCAACCTCTCGTCTGGCTTCACAGAGGGCCTGAAGTTGGTGTCGCTCCGATAAATCAGTGGGGTGACCTTGGCGAGCAGCTCGTGGTACAAGTCGGGCCCCATCCGCAAAGTATGCTTGAATTCAGCGTCCTCTCCCATCTGAAAAAAAGAGAAAAGCTAAATTAACAGAACAAGAGCCATCCCCCCTCCTGCCATGCAGGGGCTGTCCATAAAGAAAAGGATAATAACCCGTCTACTGGACAGTTTATCACCGATTTGTGCTCAAGATCAACCCCCCCCCCTCCTCCCCACTGTCTGCCTCCGACATTACCTTGTATGGATGGGCCCTTATTATACAAGATACTTACAGCTATCAGATCACGATGGAGCTTGGTGAAGGTGTTCCTTTGCCTCTCATCTGTCCTGTCCTTCAGGTAGGGTGCAGCATGGTACCTGTGCTTCCTTTTCACCCCTTGGATAACATCGATGTCTCCCTCCTCTAGAGCTAAAATACCGATAGTGGCGTTCGCGAGCAGCACGATCTCCTCGACCTCCATCTTGTTCTTGAAAGTAGGTCATCGCCGATCACGTGATCAGTGGAAGAGCTGGCCTAGATATCGGCGACGACTGTCGGACACCTGTCGGAGACTGTATCCGACAGTATGCCAGTTTGGTGGAAGAGCAGAAATCGGGTAGGGGTTGGGTAACCGATTGTGGAACTTTGGACTGTCGGCCAGTTATCGGGCCGACATTTTTGTCGGACCGACAACAGGCCGACGAACTAAAAAGAGCCAATCGGGCCTCTGTCGGCCCGACAAAAACCAGGAAAATCATCGGCTTCAGTGGAATCCTGGTTTATTATGTCTATCTACTGATCTAGAGTCATCACATTCAACTGGGCCTAAAGATATTTGGACCTACATTGTATATGACGGATCTCACACCAAAGCTGATATCTGGCCATCGTCTGCATGGTTAAGTGTATAGATGATCACATAAGGGTTAATAACACTTAAGCCTTAAAGGCATTCAGCTGCATACAGTCCTAAGGAACCCAACCTATATTTGATTGCCTAATTGGTCAAAGTAGTCCTTACTGATAATGCAGATGGTTACTTTTAGATTTTCAAATCATATTTTCAGGCATAACTATATCTATCCTCCCTATATTTGTTAGGCTGACACCACTGTGTACAGCCCATGAATAATGCTAGTGTCTGTCACCTGGTAATAATGCTCAGAGAAATCTCCAGGGGCTTCAGCAGAAGAAACACTCATATTGCCTTATTTAAGATCGACCAAATAGCCTAGAAATCTTTACATAATCACAAAAAACGCAAGTTCGAGCATTGGGATAATGCCAAATATGCACAAACCTTAAATGTCCTCCACTTTATCAGGACTGCATCTCAAAGCACACGGTGTTTTCCTTAGCAGCATACGCCTGATGCTAGCCCAATTTGTGATAACTATCCCAAATTTAGTCTCCCTAAAGATATTGGTCATGTATTTACTCATTTGTCTTCTCATTTTTGTCCTCTTATAAGGTACAAAGAATATTGCTATATATGTAACGAAACGTGAAAAATCATAACATTAAGGGGAATACCCACAAATGTTCTAAATGTATTATTCAAGATTACATGTCTTTTGGCCCCCCCTTTTATTAGGCCCTCTGACAGTTCACCCCCTGACATTAAGCCCCCTGGACATGAAGCCCCCTTTTTCATCCATTGTCGTGCAGTCTGTCAAACAACGGAAACGTTTCCAAAGATAAGTTTTCAATCTAGGTTTTACAAAGAAAGTTGACAATATGAAAATAACTAAAATAACGTTTTTCAATGTTTCTAGAAACCTTTCCTTGCCAGTATAACTGTCTGCCTGCATGCAAAAGTGGCAAAGGAATTGTTCATACAGTACAATGGAATACGTTTTTTTCGCTATAGTGTATCTTTACTCCTACTGGTAGAGGCTATCATTAACAATCTGTTATGTATAGCCTGTGCCTAAAGAAGGCATCATTGAATCAATAGGCTCCTTTTTTCGGGGAGAGGGCGGGGGTTATCTCTTCCATCTTCATTTTATAGATTATTATGTTGAACCAGGCACTTTTTGGTACCTTTCCTCCAATAGTAACATATACCCTGTGACAAACAACCATTTCTCATGCCAACAGACAAAGCCATGGAGATGCATGCTCCATTTTTCAATACTAATGCTGTCATCCTCTTTTTAGCTATCCTTTTGGTAATTACCCTTGATGTTTTCTTATCAATGTGGTTTGTGTCGACACTCAATGCTATAACAGGTTTAATTACGTTGCACTAAATCACTGAGAACCCCTTTATAGTCTGATAACAAATATTCCTGTTAGACATTGCATGTCATCTGTAACTGGAAACCATTTGAAGACATTGCAACAAGGTGATTAGATCCAACTCAAAACTGAACCTTGTCACATTTCTTTTTTAAAGGGAATGATAGTAGCTAGACTTGATTAAGTCTCTGATTATGCCATAATGATTGTGACAATCATATTGCCAGAAAACCCTGCCTGTTGTTGTGAAGTGAAGTGAAGGGGATTGCAGCCAGTCTAGATATAATAGAAAACTAGAGAGACTATAAGGGAGCGTTCATTATTTATGGCAGGGGGGGGGGAACGACAATCTGTCAGAATGAATACGTCAGAAAAAACTGACCCCCCTCCCTTCGAAATGGGTTGAAAAAAAAATTACCCCCCCTTTTGGAATGGGTTGAAAAAAAATGACACCCCCCTTAGGAATGGGTTGAAAAAAAATGACCCCCCCCCCTCAGAATAAATTGAAAGAAAATTACTCCCACCACATTTAACTATGTTCAACAGAGGCTACATCAGGCCCATTCATTATACAAGGTGATATTAGCAGCTTTTGAATCATTTCAGTTATGTGTCATCTTTTGAGCAGTCAAATTGTGAATACACTGCTGTTGATTGATTTACCTCTAAGTAAAATATCAATTTAAAGGCTAGCATGGATAAGACGTACCTGCGTTAGCAGGTCACGTGACTACCCCTTGACCAATCAGAGCGTCGCATTTTTTTAGCTGGTTTCTGTGAATTTGTGAACATTCTTTGAGCAGGTACCCATATTGTTTTTTCCCGTACTAGCCCCCCTTTAAGGGGCGGCTAGCATGGGCTACTACTGATGCAGCTAAAATAGGTATGTCTTAGTAAAATATTCCATGTGACCTACTCCTGACCAATGGAAAAATTGTTTTGATTGAGGGACTTAGTTCTGGTTTCTTTTTCAAAAAATTTGTACACGGTACGGAAATAAACTTTTGTAGCTTGTCTTTTTCTTTAGATTTCATTGTAATCTCAGTTTTTATATCAATTTGAAGGGTGTTATAGACATAATTGTTGTCAGGGTTGATTTCATCAATGGGTGAAAACAAGAGTTAAATCTGGAAAGATCTGATTGCGAGTTGCAGTGATTTTAGCATGTAACATTTTTTTACTATTGACAACTTTGTTGGTGCCCTGTTCACTCTTGTGAGGTGTATGGTGTAGCACCACAAAGTGTACCATACCCTTTCCAGTACCCCTTTAAGGGAAAGTATTTATTTTCATGATGACATCTTTTGAAACAATCAGCAGGGCGAGCAAAAGAACAAGGAACATTGTGTCACAAATTGGGCCAAATACTTCAATCTCAAGAGCTGAACAGTGTTACACCCCAGGGAAAACTGTATACATATACCATAGTGGTAGTGACTGGCCTCATCCATGTTTTAAAGGGGGCTTATCATGTCAAATTTTAATATGGGTACCTGCCAAAAGATCTTTCACAAATCTGTGGGAACCAGCGGAAAAATTCCAATGCCCCGATTGGTCAAGGAGTGGTCATGTGAGTTGGTAACACAGGTACCGGTATATCTTATCCGTGCTAACCGCCCTTTGACACACAAACGAGTAAGACTCCGACCATATAACATAATCAAATGGATATGAATTAGAGGTTGCTGGTAACAAAATGTTGGAAAGAATTATTCATTACTGAAAACCAAATAGTTAAAATTCGCGACGTGTCGCGAAAATTTTTGTTCCTTTGTCATAAAATTTGCATCACATTGGCAAATACTCCCCAACAGGAAACTACCTGGCCCTCGGGAATGGGTTGAAAAAAAATGACCCCCCCCTCTAAGAATAGGTTGAAAAAAAGCGACCCCCCCTCTAAGAATAGGTTGAAAAAAAATAACCCCCCCTCTCTGAATACCTCCAAAAAAAATGACCCCCCCCTTCATTTGGTCATCCCCCCCCCTGCCATAAATAATGAACGCTCCCTAAAGAACATTACTTCAAAGGGCCCAAGGTACAGTCCGTGACCCCAACCCCTCCCACGAAAGTATAGCCTATAAAAAAGTATCTATGACATTTCTATTTGATCTGACCTTTAGAATTTCTAAACCACTCATCATTCCCATACTCTGTTTTGCACTGTTGGATAGATCATTATAGAGTGTAGGAAATAGGCCCATTCAGTCCTCCACATATAGCCTACACAGCGCCATAAACATGGCCCAGGAAGCTACCAGTCACATGAAAGCGAACCGTATTTCAGGGATTCAATCATCTATTGTTTGTTTTTGTGGCTTTTTTTTGGGGGGGAAGGCTTATTTTTGTGGACAGGCAATTTATTTTCTGCCCCCATCAATAATTATGATCAAGGTTATCATGACCCCTCGTCCCGACTAAGAACAGATTGTGTTCAAATTGACCCCCCTCCCAAAATATGGATATGCCTGTGGACTGACACCCCCCCACACACACACACACACACACACTCTTCCCTAATAATTATGATGCATTAATTTTACTCCATCCGTCTGTCATTGTCCGAGTAATATGTTGTACTCGGGTAAAGCCTCTTCCCGCCCCTCCCAAAAAGTGTAGACTTTCTCCAAGGATGGCATAGGGCAATGCGTAGAATTCAGCACTATTGTTAAAGATTTTTATTGGTTGCTCATACATACGATACAAAGTGTACTATTTTCATGTCAACCAATGTGCTGAAAAGGAATGATAAGAAAAATACAATGAATCAAAGACAATAAGCGGTGGAAATACAAATAATGAATATATCGCTATCAGGGATTTATCCAGCGGCAGAACAGAACCTATAGGTCTACGATACTCATCAGTCCAAAGTTAAGACTTCAATTATGCCATGGGTTTATGTCTTAGAAACTTTCATAAAGTTCTTGAATATTTCAATCCTTAAGGCCGACTGGTGGTTCTTATTCAAGCCATTCCAGAGCGTCTCACCCCTATACAATGGGCTTAGTTTATATTGCACTACGGATGACCAACCTTCAGGTGTATTTTTGCACTACTCCTGGTCACGCAGTTCAGGATTCTGATATTCTCTGGATCATTATACACTTTGTACATTATTGTCAATAAGTGTTCATTCCTCCTCTTTATCAACCTTTCACAATTAGCGGCCAACTATGATTTAAAAGAAAGCGTATCTGACTGATTGTAAGCACAGCACAGTGCTGACTGAATACTGAGAGAATAGATACAGAAATGAGACAGCAAAGATGGACAATTTTATTCCTTCCTACCTTCTCTTTAAGATCCTGTGCGCCAATAACCCCTCTACGTGAGGTATACAAGGTGACGTCAGGAACTCGCCTTATCTTGTCAGGGACTAGTTTCAGTCTGTATTGGTCACCAAACACATTGAAAACCACTGCATCTGACTTGGTCCCCTCCAGGGACATGGGGATAACAGTAGAATCTGTAAGATAGTGAAAAACAGTTACACCTTAGAAGGTAGTAGTCTTATGGCTCAAATGTAGTAGATACAATCCAGCTGGTTCAAAATTGACCAACAATTTCTCATAGTAACTTTTAGGGGTGTTAGGTAACATAAACAAAGTTAGGTAACATAAAGAAAGCATAAAAATAATAGGTCATAGGGTCTGTTTTTCCTCTGGAGGGTATCTTCCTCTTTGGTGGTATAAGCTATGGCCGTAGAAAAAAATCTTCTGACAAATTCTAAAATAAACTAACATTATTACTAATTTCTTTAGTATAGGAGTCTCTGAGTACAGGAAATGTGAAATCCGGTGATAAGAATGAGTAGAATGCCAATGTATCACACCTAAAGTGTTGATAAAGATGGCTTATTCCACAAAAATTAGGAATAATTATGAGCAAATTATGTTAAATTTGGCAGTTTCTATTTTTTGTCACCAGGTGCTGTTTGAGTAGATTGTGCCTGCTACCTTTAAACAAATGCGTTGTTCAAATATGAGATTGTGTTTTTTTGTGTTTTTTTTTTATCATACTTCGTCTTCATTTCACTTTCGTGATGTATACATTAACTTTAGCTATGAGATACACAGTGGCTGTATGTCTGGGATACATGGATAAACCATCATTCCGTTTTCACCATAGTGGACTTTATGCAATATTCCTTCAAATGGGATCATCGATTTTCTTATTTAGAATGAAAATCTTGTTTCCATGGCAACAGAAATCAACAAAAATGCCTATTTTGGCCCAAAAACATTTTTCTAATGCCAAATATGGAACCTTTCCCCCCAAAATAGAACGTTTTATCAAAACTCAATTGAATTCTCCATAAAAAAGAAGCATATAGCAGTTTTAGGCATACTTTTCCTATTCTAGCCCATAGTGGTGCCCCCTGGTAGCTAACACAGGTACTAAATCCCGCAGGAACCCCCATTTCTGCATGCTGGCTCACATAAATTGCATATTTCTTTGCTTATCATTAGCTTTATACCACAACTAATTCTTTGACTCTTCCCATCTCGCTTATGCATTGATGTACTCTGAAGATGGCATTTCTAGTCTCCAAAGCCATCATCCTGAAGACCACCAATAACCATTGAAAACAGGATATATAATGATACCATGTATGACAGGAAGTCTTGAGCAGAATGCAAATCAATAGATTTTAAATAAGCACCTGAAATAATCATTGCTCCTTATGGTCACTGTGACCCCATATCGATAAAGCTGAGACTGGGGCCTTTATCTCCTGTTTTCTAGGCAAAAACAAAATTGATAGAGCAAGCTAGAAAGAGAAATGAGAGCATAATGTGATATAGACACATATGTTTGTATAAGATCAGGATTGGACTGACATATATCCAATTGAGCCTATGATCTTGTCGCATATCCAAATATCAATGTCTGTCTTCTGTCATAGGTTGTGATGAATATTGGTAACCTAGCCAATGACATCTATTCATATGGGTCAGGTCGCCAGAAAGCAGTAGATTTAGTGTTTTTGGGGTTACTTTGGACTCTTATGGCTCTGGAGAAGGAATTTGTAAACCAATCTTGTCTTGCATAGACTCATTTGATAGAGGACACCTAGGGCTATCAGAAAAATGTTAATTTGTGGTCATGCATCAACAACTCTCAGACTTGTAGCCTGCCAAAGTGACAAAAATGGCCAAATTTGTTCTTTTTTGACTTTTTGTATTTTTTACAAGTGTCCTTCATTGAATAAAGAACATCTGGAGTATCCCAACGTTATTTTTTATATTGTATATGATTATAGGTATCATTTCCATGAGGTTTGGACATGTTACTGAATGAGAATTTTTCATCATGTGTCTTTGAAAATGGCAATCTGTAATTTGTAACGTCCGGTACCTAAATCTAAATCAGTTATATTTCATAGAAAAAATAAAGCTTCAACATTTTTGTTATTACCTATATAAAGGGACCTATTATCCCCTACTTTGGTGAACAAATTGTGTGTCTATCAGCATTTGTCTCCATGTGAGAGCAGCTTATGTGAAATAATTCTGATAAAAGTACCGGACGTTACGTAACGTCCGGTACTTTTATCATCATGTAAGAGGCAGTCTACTGTGGATGCATAAAATTAATTTTTAAGGGCCTTCAAGGGCAAAATCTTACACTTTCTGACGACCTGACCCATATGCATTCCCAGATTTGAGGGTAATGATGATTATCTGATTCTTGTAAGATTCAGCAAAAGTAGTCTACCAATTAATAGGCAGATGCACAATCATCCAAGGCACAGAGTATAAAGCAAACAACCAAACATAATATTCATATTATCAATGTTGTTTTGATGGCTGACATATTCTATGATGGAGATCTGTGAACTTGTAGGTCAATACACATAATGGGCAGTGCTTTGTATGGGTAATTGAAGCACAAATGTATAGTATTTCTGTACAGCAGGAATGCATTCCAAAACAATTGCAAAGATTGTATTGTTGTATTTTCTTGTATTGCTTCTTTCCCCAATTTTCTAAAACCACCATTTTATATTTCATACCACACAATGGCACAATACCACACACATTTTCCAGAAGATAATAGACCCTACTGAGGCACAAGTAAGGATAGCAAAATCAGGGGCTTAATAGACAATGTACAAGTGCTTTAATAGACAACGTACAAGTGCTCAAGCAATGGTGGTCATAAACAGCAAAGGGCCAAAGCAAGCTTGTTTAAATAATGCTCTACTGAGGAACTATCATCAAAGTATGCCCCTGTTGCAATTGATATAATGTTGACAGATAACATTTTGTCTATAATAGATGATTGCCTGGAAGAAATACAATGTAGATTGGCAATGTTTTAGGATAATTGCATAGATTTAACCTTGTTGCAATGTTACTGTAGCCTGTAAGTACTGTGTGTATAAGAGGGGGTTAACAACCTTGGCAGAGTTGGGACTGGCTACAGTGGTCAAGATCCATCATAATGAAGGTAAAGCTATTTTATTCATTGGATTGATTATGACAACGCACATAGGAACCATTTATTGATAGGCCCAAAGGATTTCAAGCTCTTCCCATCACCCTATTCCTCTAGCAAAGGTTATAACCATGCCAGTTCATGTGTTACACAAATGAATATATGAGTGAAACCTCCCTGGGCCCCTGGTATAGTCCACATGCTCAAATATAGTATTATATAATACCTCTCCAACCTGTAGGTCGTGTTTTAATTATGTTTTCACACCTACAATGCCCAATTGCACCACAGCTAGCTATGAGGCTGTTGCTGAGTGTTTTAAACCTCTCCAACAAGCCCACAATATCAGCCAGCACTTCATTTGTACATCTAACTGTATGCCCCCCCCCACTTCCTCCTAATCACCTCGTAATAGTTGTTTCATCATAATCATTAACCATGAGAATACAATTCATCTCAGCTACGCTGAGCTTAACTCAAAATATCAAATTCACCTCTTATCTCCAGGGGCATCTTCATTGATTTCTAGAATACATTAACCCTAGAATGTTCATACTACATTTAGTACTTGAAACCATTTAAAACGGCACTTTTTTAGGTACTAAAAAAACAGTCAGACAATGAAAAAAGAAAATTAAGATAGATATACAAGGACCTGGAAAAACATGGATACAACAATAAGATGGACTAATTTTATTACCAAATCCTAAAAGTATGGATTTATTTACCGTAACTACATATCTTTGGGATGTACATTCAGACATATAGTAAAAATTGTGAATCTTGGTAGTTCCTCTCATGGCTACCCTATCTTAGGTCTATGATAGGCCAATAAATAGGTTTCAGAAACATAAAAAAGCAGGATCATTACAAGCCCTCAATTGCACCAAACATAAAACAGAAAGGATCTCTTAATTATGTTTCTTAACTGTGAAAACACTGATATAGACATTGTGCAACGAATGACCTTCCAATTCCGTGAATTTCGGTAATGGCTACCCTGCCCAAGCTAATGATAAGCAAAGAAATATGCAAATTATATAAATAACTGGAAGAGAAATGCCCCTATCATGTTCCTAGACCCTAAAAATGTGGATACAGTCACGTGAAGTGAGTGTCTAAGGTAATTATAGCAAAGATATGGTGAAAACCGTCAATTCCTGTAATGGCTTCCTTGTCCAGACCTATGATAGGCTTAGACATATGGACAGGAGAGGGAGAACTATGCTCCCATTATGTTCCTAGACCCTGATAATGTGGATACAGCCACATTTAATGAATGTCTATCAGCCGTATTTGCAAGGTTATTGCATAAACAGTGAATTCTGGTAATGGAGACCTAAAATGGTAAATATAATACCAGTATTATATGTGTATTTCCCCTACCGGTAATCCCCCACCAGTACCTCTTCTGGTTGGTGCCCCCCCCCTCAGGTGTTAATCCCTCCAGGTGGTTGCTACCCATGTGTGTTGTATTTTGTAGTTACCACTGCACCACTCCACAGGCATGTTGGTTTTGTACCCCTGTGTCTTTTGACAATGTGCTAGTAGACACTGTCTAGCATCATTAGATGCAAACGATGCCATGCGCACAAAATGATTTGTGCGCGTGGCATCCACCTGAAAGCTGATCAGTTTGGACCAGACTTCAAGTCTGGCATGGATGCAACCCCCTAACATTCCGTCCCTCATATGGCAAATTTTCAATAAATTGCCTCCCTACTACAGTACCTAAGCAGTGTACAAACAGTGTGGTCTAGCAGTAGTGTTTCAGTGTGAAATCAGTATGAGGAACAGTTGGGTTTCAGTAACCACTGCCATTCTACTGTCAATATACTTATCCATTATGAAGGACATTGTGCAACCCTTCAACAAGCGAAACCTCTGAAACTCATTGGTGTAACGGGACAGACATCTGTGGCGAATTATGAAGAGGTTTTTTTCACATCTGACAATAAGAATTGGTAAAATGCGAGTGAATTTTTGAGGCGTGTTGCAATTAATGTTTGGGATCATTTGTTATTCGTGTTACACAAAGATATTTCTTTGTTTAGTTTGTTTTCTCTTCGCCCAATTTGCGTCAGTTTGGTTTTAGGTGTTATCAACCAAATGGAAGTGGCTTTTATTAAAGATTTATCACCTGCAAAATGGACCATGAGGCCAGAAATAAAGTGTTACGATGCCTGACACATCCTTCTCCCCTCATAACAATTTGTAAGCTTAGTCTCCTTGCCTTTAGACACCAAAAGACGGCACTAATGCCCACAGTCCATGTGGCCTCTTTTAACCGGATGAGCCATACAAATCCTATATAAAATATGGCGACAGACGCCGACTGGACTATGGGTACGTGTATATATAAGATTATGCGAACCGGGATCCGTATTTGGCAATCCTTCAAAGACGGTATATGCCGCCTAAGGGCTTCATTATGTTTTGGCACTCCAAAATAAAGATATGATTTTTTCGTGCATCCACGTGCACACTCCCCCTCCTGTTGATAAAAAATTACCATTCCCTAATCTCTTAAAACAAGATGACCCAACAGTAATCAGCAGATAGAGATCTTTCCAAAAGGTGTTCTGCTAATTTTGTACCTCTATACTATGGTACTGTCAAAAAAAAAACCTACCCTAGCTGTTTTGCTAGCGTTGGTCGGGTAACTGGAAACAAACCTCTTTTTTTGGCCTAGATGTAAAAATGATCTTTCATGCAAAAAAAAATATTCCTGCAGATATAAGAGGATTCCTGTGGAAAGAGGAGGATTCCTGTGGGTACAGGAATACTCCTGCGGGTATCCACAAGACTTGTTCAGTAGCCACAAGAATTGTTTCTGTATCTGCAGGAATTGTTCAATACCCGTAAGAATTGTTTCTGTATCAGCACAAAATGTTCAGTACCCGCAAAAATTGTTTCTGTATCCGCAAGAATATTTTTTCTGGAGAATTTTTTTTTGTATGTCCTATAAGGGGCTCCGTAATACATAAACTGGGCAGGGCGGGGCATAAACTTGAGGGATCATCACAGAATGAACTAGAGAAGGAGGGGAAGAAGTTAGACAGGCTGTAGTTATGTAGAGATGGTAAAAATGCTGTACTCACGCATGAACACCTGGTTGATAATTTTCATCTGCTCTGTTATGCACCATACTGGTTATTTAAAAGTAGTATGCTTTGACAAATATAAAAGCACTTGCTAACTTTACCACCACTTAATGCCTAAATGAATTTGTAAATGATTTAAATGTTATCAATAATGTATATAATTGATTAAGTCCATAAGATTAAACCTTAGCTTCATCTTTGATAATTTGAAAGTCTTGAATATTATTTTGTAGTACAAAAATTGCCTCTTTTACAACCACCATTTGTTGCACATGAACCATTTGTACCTTAAGAACCTGTGTAGCATGAGAAACATGTATTGTATAAGAAGACTTTGTTGCTCTAAATCTGTTTGTCTTATAATGCCACTTTTGTGGTTAATAAAGACCCCACTGGTCGCGTTACAGCTTAAAAGGGTACAATTTATGTGCTTGGACATAGCTTTATAATGCCACTTTTGCTGCACAAGAACCCCACAACTATACCCCTTAGAATGAAGCCCTAGCTGAGCCTCATTGCTTTTCATTCAACCACGAAAATACACGGGCTATTATTAGGCCTTTGGTGGTCGGATTCTCTTCTTTAGTTTTTATTTCTCAGGCCTCAAATCTTCCTAGAAATCAGCTGCAGGTCGTATTCAACGACTCACGCTACAAAAGATTTCTTAATGAAAGGGTTTCCACATGAACCTTAGCAAGAGTGTCTTTTAACTGAGAATGACATTCGATTCAAATCCTACCTTTGGATTTGAATGCTACACATTGTTGGGCTGCATTGTACTGTAAGTAAGTGGTTTCACTGAAAAACACCTTTATCAAATTGACAATCTTTTGGCTTCACTCTAACTCAAATAAAAGTTCGCTCTTCGACTTCTGGAGGTTAATCTAAAACATCCTACCATCAGTCCCCCAGTGATGGTAGAAATCTCCAGCCCTATTAATTCATTTCATGGTAGGATGTGACTGGCATGAATTGACACAGGTAGCGCTATTGATTTTACTGGTGGTAGGCTAAGCCCTGTATATACACTATGACAAGCAGAACACACTGTGTACAGTAGCAAGAGGGTCAGAATAAAATGGCGGTGGAAAGACTCCTTTTCACAAAAGGGCACAAACAATTATTCCCCTTTATCCTATGAGCTATTTATAGTGTGTACTGCCCCCCCCCTCTCCTTAGGGATGGAGAATGGACCACTTGTAAGGCATGCATGTAATACATGAGTGGCTCTTGAGTAGAGGAGTGGTAATAATGCATGCAGCTAGTACTATGGCTATCCACTACCAATTTCTTTCACTGCCGCAACCCCTGGTGGTAGGCTTTGAAAATCAATAGTGAATAATCAACAAGACCTGCTGAGGCTGACTGGGCTACCACCAGTAAAGTAGATAGGGTAGAATGAATAGGTCTTATAAAATCAACAGGATTGGCCAAAACTACCATCGATGGGGGGCTGATGGTAGAAAGTTTTGAATTAACCTCCAAGTTGTGATAGAAGTTTTATGATTGGGATTAGGTTTTTGATGGAAAGTGCTTCTACAAAAGACCAAAGCTAATGAAAACGCTTTCGACGTGATAACGTCTTATAACTTGTAGGTCATCATAAAAGACCATAGGACAACGTTTAGAAATGTTGTTAATTGTATAACGTTCTTTGTTGACTGGGTGGTATATTTCAATGTATCTACCTGTGTGACTGCATCGACATTTAGAGCATGATCGATGAATGAAGACAAGGCAGATTATTATATGCACAATAGATATAAATAAACAGTATAATAACACAAATATAGGAGAGAAAGAAATGAGGATAGATGGATTATGAATTAATTGCAGATGATTAAAACAGGGCTAGCCAATAAGGACCTTAATCGGGTTGGGATAACAATACATATCTTCACAGGATAACATGAGTATAAATAGACACCCGACAACAACAAGAAAAACTTCATACTCCACACCAAACAATTAGAGATGCACCATATTGTAGTCAGTGCTTGGTTTAGAGACGAAGACTAAGAGATATATGTTCATATTCATATCTTTGGCTTCTGAAGCACCTCACTGTGGGGCGATTCTAATGCTTAAGTTAATAACCCATGTAGCAAGCCGAAGTGGGCAGAATCCAGTACATGGGCTAGGTTTGGCCAGATGCTGGGTTTCTAGTCTGGACCACAGTGGGCAGCCCTGAACGGGCAAACTGACTTTTGCCTGTTGGGCTCCCAATGGGTTTTGTCTGCAGCCAACAGTGTGGGTCACATTTGGCTCCCCGATTAGGCACAGATCAGTTTTGAAATGGGAAACCACATTAGGGCCGGGTTGGTTTGAAAATGGTCATCCCAAAATGGGAGAAGATCAATTTCAAGACAACATACCCAACCTGGGCTGAGAGTGGGTTTGGATGATCAAACTCACCTTCGGCTTTTGTAATTTAACACCAGATGGCCAATTTATATAGCAAAAGATTACGGGTTGTGTAAAACGCTTTCCTCAATGAAGCCCCATCATACCCTTCTACCCCTAGACATCCCATGAAAAAATCCCCTGCTGAAAAGGAATAAATCATACCAACATCAGAATGGTACTGAGTATGGCTAATATCATATTCCAAGTGCATGTTCTATATGATGAGTATCTAACCTAAAAGATATTAGCAGAAGAAAATCTTCCTTGGTGGGGCCCAGCAAGGGCCCCATCGGGACCACCTTGAATTGTCACTTCAAGCACAAGGACACCTGCACATATATGTATATAGAATTAGTATATATATATATATATATATATATATATATATATATATATATATATATATATATGGTCGAAAATCATAGAAGGTTTGCATATGACGAATTTGGAGGTATTCCAGCCCCTACTCTTCGAATTTTAGTTTCCCCCTCTATTTCTTTGGGTCAAAGTGTCAGGCTGGATGATATCTTCATGTTACATATGGGTTTTGATGGTCCCATATGCATATTTTGGGCTCCAGGGGGGTAAAATGTGCCCAAAATGACCAAAATTGTCTGGGCGAAATTGTGTCTGGGAGAATGACATTTGAGTTACAAGCCATGTTGAGGGCTTAATTTCCTACAGAAACAAACTTCATACCTCCATGAAAATCTCAGGTCCAGACTATTTTGACCTGCAAATTGTAGGGGGGGGGCAGACATACTCAGCCCCCCACCTCTACAGCATTGCTAGGTTTCAGTGACATGTCGGGGTTGCTAAACCTCCCTATTGGCATGATAGATCTACGTGCAGGTAGCAAGAATACATTGGGCCAATGTCGGCTTAGATTTGGCCAATGTCGGCTTATATTGGGCCAAGCATGGAAAAAGCATGGCCCAATGCTCCATTGGTGATTGGGACGTGTATAATGAACGCAGAAATGGTGGTTTTTGACTCAGGCCTGTGTAGGTACTCACGTACGTATACTATATAGTACACGGACGTGGAGACGCTAAACCTACATAATATCCTACTATTTTTGTCTGATAGACAGATCTGTGGGTTTCGAAGCTGAAAATAATTCAACGTTGTAGCGTTCTCTTGATATCGAAACATGATTATCATTCCAGTTGGATGTAAAGTATAGTAGATTCAATTAGCAGGTTTCCTCATTGTATCACATTTCTCCTGTGCTGATGTCTTCCCACAGTGATGGACTAGATGGCAAACATATCCCAGTCCACTGGATGCTCATCTATGTGTCAGGACTGTCGTACCTAAAGTGAAGCATGGTAGTTGGGCATGTCTTGTCAACTCATTCTTCACCTAAAGCCGCAAAGGTAGTGCTGTAGATAGGAAACCAAGTGTTTGAGAGAAAAAAAGAGAAAACACAACAAAGTGTTTTGACTTTACATGATTCAAACAAACTGAAATAACTTACCTTCTTTTAGGCTTACTCTGAAACCAAGGAGGAGTACAGCGCGGCTTAGGACAACTAGAATCCAATGCCCTCGTCGTAGCATGTTGCAGCACCTGGTGAAAAGAAAAATAGCTTATATCCCAATGGCCTGCAGCAGGGAAGGCCTTACAGCTTAGGGTACCGGTCCTCTACTGGAGTCACAATATGCACATGCTTCCTCTTTACTCTGTGATGTTCAGTCCCGGATTCAGCTGAGGCCTATTTAGTCCTGTGCTGAGAGGTTACCCTTTGGAGTTGAGACTTTGGTTCTGTGAAGTTCAAGTTAACTTTTCTGTGTACTGCCAGCGTCCCATCAGCGTTCCGCACCTTCTAACAACTCCCCCAACAATGGACCAATCATTGTTCGCCTGCACACCACCTCTGGCCATAAGTAATGCCGTGTAGGAGTGGACGGCTGCTGCTCTCCCACGCGCATGCGTTGGCCTCCTGCCCACAGCAGAAAATAAGATCTCAGTGTTCTCACTTAGAAGTGGGATTAGAGGGGGTGTATCTCTCGCCCTTTACATTATGTATCTTAACTACTCAGTGTTCAAAGTGATGTCATTCAGATGACACCATAGGAATCAACGTCAGTGTAAATACGGTTGGATACGATATGGAAACCTTAGTCTGGATACACAATCAAAATACTAGAAATACATGTGCAGTAATTAACATGAGACATTCTTTTTTTTATATGTGTTGGGTTATCTAGATCTATAAGTACACCGATTTGTTAAATCACTTTGTCTCAAAGTCTCTGCCTTTAACTATACCAGTAATCACATCATTCTAGAGTCAAATATATCATTCGCGTGACATATATGTGGCTAAGAACTGCCATTTTAATCTAGCTTTCTTTCTGCTATGAAACGTTTATCATTTAATACAATCATCTGATTTACTGCCGTGAGCAATTGCTGCGCAGATCCATATATATCGGCCAATTGGGAGCGGAGTGGTTCCCGGGAGCACTACGTACATGCTGATATCAGCGCCTTCCAGACCTGGAGGTTAATTCAAAACATCCTGGGATCACAACCTCAGCGATCTTAGGAATTATTCTACCTTATCCTATTAAGCGATCTTAAGATTAGACTGCGTTCACATTTCCTAGCCAGCACTAAGATCGCATCGATCTCAGCCTCAGCCCTCCTACACTATTCCAAGAAGTACTGACTGGGCACAGGGGTAAGAGTCCCAAAATAAAGGAATAACTGTGGAGCCACTCTTCTTCACAACAGTGTTTATACCATCGTTCCCCGTCCCCATATGGGCTAACAAAAGAGCACAGTGTGCAGTTGAGCCCCGTACAGTATTCAAGAGTTGTTCCCATGAATGTAAGATTTATGCTTGCCTATTAGAAGCATTGTGCCCTCCCCCCAGGACAAAGAGAGAGAAGGGAAGAATTACCTTACAGTGCACTTAACACATGAGTAGCCCTAAGAGCCCTCAAGGACACTCAGCAAACGTCCTCCCTCCTCTCATTATGTATGCAGCAGGCTATTCACTCTTTCGATCAGGAGTGTTCCCTGTAAGTGCTCTTGTACTCAGGTGAAACTACTATGCAATTCTTTCACTAAGATCGCAATGATCTTAGTGCTGGAAAAGGAATAGTGAAGTGATCCCAGGACTTGCTATTCTTGACAGGCCTGCAACCACTGCATTAGATAGGGTAGACCGACCAGGTCTTATGATATGTGCCTACACTAAGATCGCTGGGGTTGCGATCCCAGGATGTTTTGAATTAAGCTCCTGATCTCGCAACCACCTCTGCTGTTCCCAGCAGGTCAGGTAGTTTGTAAATGTGGTACCTGCCTGAATTACGCGAGAAGTTCAGGAGGCTGTTGCTCCTATAGTAAAAGGAAGAGCTGGCTAAAAATGCCCTCATTTCCAGTCCTTTCTTTTCATGTAGCTATAACTTGTTCCTTTTGTTGCTCACAAGTGGTCATTTAAGTACGGTGCTCAAAAAGGGGGATTTGAGTAGGTGCCTAGTTGGGAGAAGTCAGTCAGTACTATAAACTATAAATAAACTATAGAGCGTGTGACATGAGTAGGTACCTGGTAGTGCAGCTCTATCTATTTTAAACAAGGCAGTTGACTTTTCAGACTAATGTGGTGAGTGCAAGTACTTAGGTGAAGCAGTGCACGACTTGTTTAGAAAAGAGGGCATATACTCACAGCTCTTTTTACAATAGGAGCAACAGCCTACTGAGATCAGAACTGTCATTGTGGCTCCCACGCAAGAAACCTCGCTATTGGTATGATACCAACGCTGGGGTTGCGGTCTAACTTAACTATATATATATATATATTGTAGCGCTCTCCAAGCTCCTCCGGATAAGAGAATGACGACCAGTAACACGGACAAGTATAATTAACGTGAATTCTTTATTGCCTGGCTTGCTCTGCCACACCAGCTAAGTATATCTCTATCTATATGCCGCTGCTCCTCCTCTCTGGTGCAAGTGCCGGTGCGTCCTATAGCCACCCCAATCTCAGACTGCCTGTCCGGTGGGACACCTCCAGTATTTATACACTTGCAAGTCCACCGGCGCTGGTGTATGTACAACATACACCGCCGCCGAAGACGCTACTCCGAATAACACAATGCTGACGTGACTCCGCCTCCGCCGGCTTCCCCCCGCCCCCATGCCAGGATGGTTTCGGGATCCACCGACGTCGGCTCGGTCTACGCCACACTCTCCCCAACTAATTAACAGTCGTACTGGGAAAGAATGTCAGAGTACCCTCCTGCAGATGGGTATCCAATTTTGAATAAACAATTATACACCATGGCCCCTGGGTGTTTGTGATTATTACTTTTAAACAAATACATTGAGCAATATAGATAATCATACAGTATACACAGTATCAATACTTATAGCATGCTCCAACGGATAGCTTCATAATTTACAAATGGTTTAACTATTATACAACCGCTGCCTTCAAGACCAATACAACATCACTGCCACCGCCGAGATGCCCCCGACTCATCCACCGAGCCGTCCACCGGTCCTCCGAACCGTCCACCGACGGCCACCTCCCTCCGGTTGTTGCCGTTTCTCCTCCGCCTGCCTCCGGATGCCGCCCCCCCGCGGCTCGACCAGGTCCTTTTTACTGGGTGCTCGTAGAGGCTTCCTCCTCCTGTCTCTCCTCCTTCTCCGGGGCCTTCGGGGTAATAGGCCATGGCTGCCCGCATCTGGAGCACAGTCCCTCCCTGGACGCCTTGGCGTACCTGGTTCGGGTCACCTGAACCAGTTCCACATCACCGTCAGCCAAGCTTTGCACTGCCGAGCTGCACACCCCCCCCGGCACCACTCTCATCTCGGGCCCCAAGTTCCCCGGGTTCCGCAAGCGCCTCGTATACTCCTGCAGCTCACGGGGGCCTGTGAAGTCCTCATTCCAGGGCATCAAGTTCTCCTCCACCTCTACCCTTTTTCCAGAGTCGGGAGCCGGGGAAGGGGCAACCACCACGTGGCTTACAGACACTACTCCTTGTGTGGGAGCCACGCCCCCGTCAGGTATGGGTACCACCTGGGCGTCTGTCACTATTATAACACGTTCGGAGGTCGGTGGGCCTAAAGGGTCCTCATCCTCCACACTCCCCTGCACCGTCTCCACCCCCTCCGGCACCAACACCATAGTCTCCATGTGTCCCGCCTCCTCCCCAGCCTCAATTTGTAAGAGAAAGTCCCCCTTGGGAGACTGCACCACCAGCCCCTCCAATCCAACAGTAACCGTCCTGGGGTAATGCACTAAGTCAGGCCTCCCTTTTGCTCTCCCGGCCATCTTGCCTTTTTGTTGGGGGGTTACACCAACGGGTTCCCCCTCATTGTCCCTGGGTTTGCTGCCGGAGCTCGTCTTTGCCGGGGTCTTGGGGCGCTGGCCCGTGGGAGTTAATGTACTCAGTAATATTTCCTCAGGGCTGCGCCGCGTTCCGGGGGTGGGAGTCTGGGGCACCGCTGGTGGACTAGCCTTTTCCGGGGTCTCCCCCGTGCGCACGGTAACCTGCTCCATCAGTGTTTCTAATCCTGTTTTCTGGCTACTCTTTCCCGGGCCTTTCCCTTTTCCTCTTCTTGTCTTTTTAGATTTCTGTTCTTTCAAAGCTCTTTCCTCCTCCGCCACCCTGGCTTCTGCTTCTTTCTTTTCCTCTATAGCCTTCTGTCTTTCCATTTCTCTCTCCTTCTCTAACCTCTTTTGTTCCTCTAACTCCTTCTGCCTGGCCCTCTCTCTACCAGCTTTGATCATCGCTGCATACTGCTCCTCGAGGTCAGGGTAGCCAGCCACGCCGGGGGGGTATTCAAAGATCTCTTCATCAACTTTAGCTGGAGCGGAGACCATCTTCGTGGCTACGTCTTCGGGGTCGGGTTTACCTGGTCCCCTGTCCTCCTCCTCCTCCGGGGAGTCGGGGGTGGAGGTGGCCCCTTCCTCAGCAGGTGTGCATAATTCCGGTTCAATGTGGGGCTTGGGGCGGTCCTCCTTTAAGGTGTACTCCGGCAGTTTTTCAGGGCTGGAATCGAGTCCCCCGGAAATTTCGAATGCCTTTCCTTTTTCCGGGCTGGACTCCTGAGCTGACTGTGAACCGTCGTCTGTGACGTCATCGTAAGTCCCAACCTTTAGCTGGGTTCTCCGTGTTGGTATACCCGTCCTAGCCGCCTCATATTCCTTTTCTATTTCATCTACGTCTAGTGTGCCCACCGGCAACTCCTTCTGGAGTCTAGTTAAGGTTTTGGTCGGGGTCTCCCCCTCCCTACTGTACCTGTCCATTAGTAATTTAAGAACAAAGAGAACCTTTCCCTCCTCCTCTGGCTCCAATTGATATTTACCGGTAACGGGGTCCGTTATCATTTCTGTAACCCGGCGGACAGCTCCCTCCTTACCGGGGGACCGGCGCACCTTTTTGTCAGGGGGCTCCTCCACTGCCTCCTCGGACACCCGTTTCCGCCCCTTGCCAGTACTACTCCGGGTGGCCACCCCTTGTGCAGGTAGTCCCTGATTGGGGGGAGTTTTCAGTCCCACCAGTTCCTCTAGATATTTGGCCGCTGCGGCCACCTCCTCCATTTCCTCAGCCCCTATGCTTATCCCGGGGGACACCAGTGACGATATGATAGAGGCGCTGCCCGGTGTCTGGCTGGAGGGCACCACCGCCTCCGTTTTAGAAGTGCTTGCGGCGGCGAACTCGGCCGGCTCCTCTGCCTTCCCAGCCCCTCCTTTTGACGTGTGGACCTTAACCTTCCGGGGTTTGCCTTTAGACTTGGGTTTTGTAGACGTGGAGGTGCCTGGAGTTTGTGCTGGAACGGCCCCCGCCTCCTCTTCACTAGCCAGCCGCAGTTGCTTGGTCTCTTTCGGGGGCACCCATCCTTTTATGTCCGGGTGCTGTCTCTCCACGTGGCGCACCAGGTCATTCTTGTAATCTTTGGCGACCTGGTATTCACAGCCGGTGGAGGGGCACTCGTATCCTTCTTGCACGGCCTCATGCTTCCTCTGATGGCGTTTTAAAGCATCGCTGCGTCCAAAGGCATACGGTTTGCCCTCCTCCCTGCAGATCTCACACCTGTGCTTTGGTATCTGCACTCCCCCTACCCATACCATGGGCACGGACTTCTCGTCTTCGTGTGTCTTAGGCATATTACCGAGTTCTAACTGCTTCCAATCGATGGTCGATATTGCCGAATCCCGGGGATGAGTCCTTCCTTTATACACCCCCGGCCCGGCCACACCCCTCCCCCTTGAGTTGTCTTGGCCAATTAGCAGCCAGGAACCTTCCCCGCACGCCTGTGCCACCGGGGTTTCCCCTGTCACGAGGCCGTCACCCGACCGTGAGAACGTCCGCTCTGCTCCTCCCTCCGAACGTTCCGGTGGGTAGTGGACGTGGGAATGGGTTCTTGACCAGCTGTCTTTCGCACGGTCCTTCTTCCTGTAGGGTTTGTTGTTTACTTTTCGGTGGACTGTCTCCTCGGTGGGCCGTTGGCGGTGTTTATTTCTATCATTCTCCCTTCCCCCATGCCTAGGGCGGCTGTGGGACCGTGAGGACGAGGATTTGGGTGGAGATCGGCCCCCTCTCTCCCTCCGGCGGCCCTCCCGGTGAACCCCGTCTTTCTTTACGCGCTCCCTTGGCCCTTTTTTTTTTTCCTCCCGCCCGGCTTGTGTGTCCCCTGTTACACCATTTCTACAGCTCTCCTCCACCTTCCTCATTACAACACGTCTGTCCTCCGCCATTTCTATCGGGAAAGTGACTGTTATCTTCAAATAGTGGTCGTCTCCCTCCTCATTGACGTCACTCGCATTCTGGTTTCGTAGCAACACCGGTTTTGGCGGGGCTATAACTCCGGCAGAGGGCGCGCTCGACGCTTTAGGCGGAGTTTTAGGCCCGTCCCCCGAGCTAGGCGGCGTAGCAGGCCTGAAGGCGCCCGGCGGTGCCGTGACCCCAGCCTGTACTAAGTGTAGACACGTAGGCGCAACCTTAGGCGTCTCCTCCGCCTTAGGCGGTGTTTTAGGCCTCCGGGGTAAGCGACCCGGGGCTACTAGACGGCTCTCCCTCTCCTCGTTCCGTTCGTTATCGTGCTCTGCCTCCTCTAGCATTTCATAGACCCGCCACCTCTCTGCATGCCTGCCTAAGATACGACATCTCTCTGGGTCCTTCCTCCGTCTGGCCCACTCTGCCCTCTTGAACTCGTTTCTTTCCCTAGTTTCTTCGGTCTCCTCCTCCAGAGGGGATAAATATTCTTCATCCAGGGGGGGTTCGTCATCTGGGGGTTCACCCCTCCAGTGGGCCATTGCAGCTTCTGCTCTCACCCGAGTCTCCTCCTCCCGCCACCATTTCCACCAGCTGTCCCCACCCTCAGCCATCTTAACAGGTAAGTATGCTTGGTCACGCGGCCCGGGGTTAGGGTCCCTTATTATCGCCCGTATCGCCTTAGCCCCCGGCGATCCATCCCCCGCTCCATGGTCGGGGTTGGCTACCTCTTCCTTCGCCGGGTCTATCTCCTTGCATTCATCCCCCAGATCCTCTTCCTCTGGCAGGCAGACCTCCTTTATAGAATCAAAATGTACCACCTTGGTTACACGGCCTCTCTTTATCTTGTACACTGCATCCCCTATTCTCTCCTGCACAGTCCACGGGCCGGTCCAATAACATTGCAACTTGGGTGACAGTCCTCTCTTCTTTAGGGGGTGATAGTAGAAGACCTGGGATCCCGTTGGCAGATGGCCCTCCTCCGCCCTCGCATCATAGTTACGTCGTTGGCGGGCCACCGACCTCCCTATGTTACTCCTAGCTGCCTCATACGCCCGTGCCATCTTCTCCTGGACCTCAGCCACGTATCCAGCCTTATTCCTCGGAGGTGGGTCCAATGGGTAGATCAGATGCAGGGGGACGGTTGTTTCCCTTCCCAACATCATCATGTTAGGCGATACTCCGGTGGAGCTATGCACCGATGACCTATAGGCGGCCATCACAAAGGGGAGCTGCAGGTCCCAATCCTGCTGGTCGGTGGCCACCACCGTAGCCAGTAACGCCTCAATGGTCCGGTTAGCTCTTTCCACCATTCCATCACTTTGAGGCCTAAAAGCGCAAGTCCTTGTTTGTTTGACCCCCAGCAAGGCTACTATCTCCTTGAACAACCCCGACTGGAAATTCTTGCCCTGATCGGTGTGAATCTCCACCGGCGCCCCTAGCCGACATATGAGCTCCTCCACCAATTTCCTTGCCACGGTGGGCGCTTCCTGATTGGGAATGGCATAGGCCTCCGTCCACTTAGTGAAATAGTCGGCCGCTACCAGAATGTGTTGATTACCCCGTGAGGTCGGGGGCAGAGGTCCCATCACATCCAGGGCTACCCTTTGGAGTGGTAGACCAGCCCCAACATGTCCCATTGGAGCTCGGTGGGGGGCGGGGGCTGCCTTCCGCCGCAGGCACGGCTCACACTGCTCGCACCACCGGGTGACATCCCTCCGGAATTCAGGCCAGTAATATCCTCCCTGTACCCGCCTGATGGTCTTGTTACGCCCTAGGTGTCCGGCCAGTGGTTCTCCGTGTACCTCCTGCAGCACATCTTTCCTGTTAGGCTTGGGAACTGCTATCTGGAAGTGGGCCGACCCCGCCTCCCCTATCCACCTCCGGCCCAACACGCCCTTGTGTATTGTCAGCCTCTCTCTCTGGGCATACCAGGCCTTCTTCTCATAGCTCCAGTCCCGTCTTACCGCTTCAGTGGGGACCTCTCCTCCTTCCACCCACCCCCGTACCTCCCTGAGAAGGGGGTCATCATTCTGCAGCTTTTCCCATGCCGGCCCCACTGGAGGGTCCGGTCCCTCCGCGGGGGATCGGTTCCCTCCTTCTAGCACTTGACTCTGAGCTCTTGTGAAGACACGACACCACCGCCTGTCTTCTTCAGGGTCTCTGCCGCATTGTTTACAGGGTGTCCTGGATAGGCCATCCGCATTACCATGGGCCTTTCCTGGTCGGTGTTGTATCACTATGTCATAAGTGCCTATGATCTGAAGCCACCGCGCCAGCTGGCCCTCTGGTTCTTTGAACTCCAATAGCCACCGAAGGGATGCATGGTCGGTGCGCACTACCACCGGCCGACCCACTAAATAGTGTCTGAATTTCCGGAGGCCAAAAACGATGGCTAACAACTCCCGCCGCGTAACACAATAGTTTCTCTCAGGTTTGCTAAGGGTGCGACTGCCATAAGCCAATACTCTCTCTTCCCCATCCTGTTCTTGTGCCAGCACCGTGCCCAACCCCGTATCACTGGCGTCCGTGTCCATAATAAGCTGGCCTTCTGGTCGGGGGAACCCCAGGATAGGAGCTTCTATCAATTTCTGCTTCAGTATCTCGAAGGCATTTTCACACTCCGGCGTCCACTTGAAAGGCCGTCCCTTTTCCGCCAGAGAACTGAGGGGTTTAGCCTTAGTTGAGAAGTCGGGGATGAAGGCTCTATAATACCCCGCCAGACCGAGAAAACTCCTCACTTCTGTGATATTCTGTGGTGGGGGCCACCCCCGAACAGCCTCCACCTTGCCTGGGTCGGTCCCTACCCCAGCCTCACTGATCTGGTGCCCCAGAAACAGTATCCTCCGGCGGGCCAGTTGGCATTTGGAGGGTTTTATCTTAAGGCCGGCCTCCGCCAGTCTTTGTAGTACCTCGCCCAACCTCTCCATATGCTGTTCAAAGGACTCGGCAAACACGACAATGTCGTCTAAATATACCAAACAGGTACGCCACTGAAGCCCCCGCATGGCAACCTCCATCACTCGCTCAAACGTCCCTGGGGCATTACATAACCCAAACGGCATTCTGATGAATTGGTAGAGCCCCCGGTGGGTGGTGAACGCTGTCTTCTCTCTGTCCTCCGCCCTTACATCTAGTTGCCAATACCCACTGGCAAGATCCATTGATGAGAACCAGGTGGCCCCCGCCATAGTATCCAAGCAGTCCTCCACCCGGGGCAGAGGGTAGGCATCTTTCACTGTAGCTTTGTTTAACCGCCTATAGTCCACACAGAAACGGGTTGTCCCGTCTTTCTTCTTCACTAGCACCACCGGAGATGCCCATGGGCTTACTGAAGGCTCGATTACCCCTGCCTCCAACATTTTCTCAACCTCCTCTTCCACCGTGGCCCTTCGGTGGGGGGCTAAGCGTCTTGGGGGCTGCTTTATAGGGGGTTGATCCCCCGTATCTATTCGGTGTTGGGCCATAGTGGTGTGTCCCTTATCACCCTTATGACACTGGAAGGCCGCCAGGTGTTGATTAAGTAACCCCGCAAGCTCCTTCCTTCTGTCTGGCTCTGTTCCCTCCACCAGCTCTCTTATAAGCCCTCTCTTCTCCTCCGGCGACATAGCCTCCACCCGACGGCACCAGCTTCCGGGGTTCACCCCCGGATCCTCTCCCGGCGTTTCCACCCGTTGGATGCCACCCAGAGTCATATCCTTGTAGACGATGATCGGTTCCAGCCCAGGGTTCAGCACCCTGACCCAGGTTTCTCTGTTTATTGGCTGGACCAGGCCTCTGCCCACCAGGAAGTGGGGTTCACCCTTGTGCCCGGCCATACTTTCTATCAGGCCATTCCCACCGTCCAACCACCGACCCATCACCGCGCCTTCCAGGAATGCTTCCTCCCCCGCTCCGACCACTGCTGAGCGGGTGCTCACCACTCGACACAACGATTCTGGTTGGGTCCAGATTAATCTTCCCCTGGCCACGTCCACCACAAGCTGGTTTTCTCGTAGAAAGGCGGCGCCCAATATTCCTTCCGTCCCTGTGTCCCCCACGATAAACATCGCGTTCGTGCTCCTGGTCCCCAATTGTAATGAAGCCTGCACCTCCCCTTTAAGTTTCAGGGGTCTTCCATCCACCGAAAAGACAACTTCCCCCGTTTCTTGGAGCGGCCGATCACCCCCATGTCGTTCCCACCACCCGTGGGAGATAAGGTTTAGTGAGGCGCCAGTATCTACCAGCATCTGTATAACGGCTCCCTCCAACTTGCCTTCCACTATTAGTCCTCCGCCGCCCCTCTCTCGCCTTCCTTGCACAATATTCATAGGCCCAATCCCCCCGACCTGTACCTGGCCTTGGGTAGAGGTCGGTTCTAGTTTCCCGATGGAATAACATCCTTTCCCGTCTCGGGGGCCCCCCCAGGTTTGTCAGTTCTCCTGTTGGGGCACTCCCGCTTGAAATGCCCTTCCTGACCGCACCCATAGCAGGCAGTACTCCGCCTCTTCTTCTCGGTGGAGAGAGGCTCCTCCATCTTCTTAGCCATATGGTCCATTAGCTCCACCATTTTATCCATCCTGTCGGTGTTGGTTTTGAGATGCTCATTTACCGACGCATCAGCGGTCCTAACCCTCTGCGATGTTTCCTGCTCCACCTTCAGGTAGGCTTCTGCCCCCACGGCTGTCATGACGGCAGCTTGTAGGTCCTTTGGCTGTGACTGATAGACCCATTGTCTTAGAGGATTATCCAAACATAGCAGGAATCTGTCCAAAACCAGGGTGTCTGTAGTTCGGGCGTCGGCCTCGGGGTAAGCTAGTCGGGTGTACTTCATCAGATCCTCCCTCAATTCTTGCAACGCCTCCCCCTTCCTCCGTACCCTGGTGCGGAGGACAGCTTTATAGGTCTCTTCTTGATTGGTGGGCTCGAACCTTTCGACCAGCGCCTTCCGGAGTTCGGTGTACCCTTCCGGCGTAGCAGGTTTTCTGCCGTTCAACAGCCTCCGAGCGGCCCCCGCCAAACTCAGCCCTAGGAACATGCCTGCCTCAGCCTCGTCCCATCCATTCACCTTCACACACAGGTCGAAGTGGTTGAGGTAATCGCCTAGATCCCCCGTCCCGTCGTATTTTGTGGGTTTAACCACCGGCTTTCCTTTTGCACTCACTTCGCCGTCAGCTCCGCCAGATAGGGACGGCAACGCAGGTAACCGGGTTTCATCCACTGATGGCTGCTCTCCCCCGATCACCTCTTTTTTTACCGTCATCCCCTCTCCCTTGTTGTCAGGGCCCTCCGTCCCTCTTCCTTCCTCCCGTCCCTCCGCTGCCGGTTTCATCTTCCTATGCTTTGAGAGAGTCTCTAGGAGCTGGTCCCACTCCTCCTCCGTCCAATCCTCTGACCCTTCCTCCAATCTCCTCCGAGTCATGCTTGAAGTATTTTCAGTCTTGCCTCTGGGTTGGCGCCTCCCCCGGCTAGGCCTCCGGGGTATCTCCCTCTCCACCTCCTCCTTCTCCCATGGCCATCTGAAGTCGTTTACGGGACTTGCACGCCCTCCTCCCACCTCTACCTGGTTGCCTTCCCCCGTCCAATTCCGATCCATAGGCTCCTCCTGCCTTTCGGGGTATGGTTCCCCAGGTCTGCTTTCTGCGGGTCTTCTGATTGTCACCTCCTCGTCCACTACTTCCAAGAGGGTCCCCCGACCAACTCCTTCTCCTTCCAATTTCAATGAGTCTGTTCCCGTTATCCTTGCCTCCGCCATCTCTAGTCCTGCGTGGATCCGTTGAAAACACCGCTGTCACCAATGTAGCGCTCTCCAAGCTCCTCCGGATAAGAGAATGACGACCAGTAACACGGACAAGTATAATTAACGTGAATTCTTTATTGCCTGGCTTGCTCTGCCACACCAGCTAAGTATATCTCTATCTATATGCCGCTGCTCCTCCTCTCTGGTGCAAGTGCCGGTGCGTCCTATAGCCACCCCAATCTCAGACTGCCTGTCCGGTGGGACACCTCCAGTATTTATACACTTGCAAGTCCACCGGCGCTGGTGTATGTACAACATACACCGCCGCCGAAGACGCTACTCCGAATAACACAATGCTGACGTGACTCCGCCTCCGCCGGCTTCCCCCCGCCCCCATGCCAGGATGGTTTCGGGATCCACCGACGTCGGCTCGGTCTACGCCACAATATATATATATATATATATATATGTATATATATATATATGTATATATATATATATGTATATATATATATATATATATATATATATATATATATATATATATATATATATATATACACACACATGTATGTATGTATATAGTAGACGAAGGCGCGTTGTTAGATGCACGTGGTTAGATGATGGTGTAATCCAATGCACCTAGGGTGGGGTAAGAGATATACCTAGTAAAACTGGTATAGTTACCTACGCAACCCGTCTGTTTACATTGAGGAACGTAATATCTGTTTATTTGACAAGCTGTAGAATGGTGGTTGACATGAGTGGTATGTTATTGTTTTACAAATATAGGATCTTGCGATGCGCTGTATGTCGATTAATGCGATGTCATTTGGAAAAAAATGATTGTATTCCAAGCATCCCTGACACATACGTGTGTGAGCCGGCTGGGGAGGGGGTCGAAGGCTATATCGTTGGTGGTCTGTGTCCAGGTCCAAAGGCATCCTCGGGTGATCCAATACCTCACTTATCGACCCACCTGTGCCTTGTGAGGTCGGTCTGTAAGTGACTCTCACTAACTCAAGCTATCTGATGGTATTGATGACAGGCTCTGTGTCAGTGAGCACCGAGTTCAAATTTCATCTAACCTTCACTAAAGATGCCTAGCTGGCACTAGCATGTCCTCTCTACGTAGTACAGTTCTCCTCACTTTATCAATATGGATGTCTCCTATAGCAGAAGCGAAAGTCCTAACTTTGAAAACTGTACCTTATAATTCAAAATGTGACGTAAATGAAGAGAAAATATTAAGAGAATGCCTTATGTATTGTAAATAGAAGGTTTCTTTTTTAGGTTATTGTCATCTTTAGATTATTTTAAACTGTGAAGGCATATTACATGATAACCTATACGAGAATGTCAGGAATATCTGATCAGGAACACCTCTTTTATTTAGATTCCCTCAACCAAAATATAAAGCCAAGTAGAAAGAAGTACAATTTAGGCTATTTTAATGTAATATAGGCCATTCTGTTAACAGGCATGTTAACGGTTTTAATTTTCCACGCATTTCGAAACACTGACTGAATAAGTTGCGCAAATAGGCCGGCAGCTTACATCTGATGTATGAAACTTCACTAATCTAAAAGATTATCGTGTGTTATTTCTTATTCCCATTGTCACAGAAGTAATGTTAGGCGTTTTTGATCTTTCTTGAAAATCTGCAACAACAGTAAGGCCTTTTACATTCAAATCCCTTTGAGGAAACTTGACAATCTATATTTCAGTATTATCACAGATCCAAAATCAGACACTGTTAAGAACTCTATTGAATTTCGGTCACTTGATAATAGTTAATGCTCGCCCTTTTATTTTCAGCGAAGCTATGAATTTTAACATTCTTTAGATGAGAAGGCGTTAGTCCGTCTCTAAACAAAACATTCACCCGATACAACAGGTTTCTTCATTTTCCATTCGAATGTTGATAAAAACAACACCATGGGAGGCCTAAGGCCAAATGGCAACACCATGCCTTTCTCAACTAGGCGCCAATTAGCCACAAGTACTATCGGTACCATTTGTGAGTGTGTGAGTGGGGGTGGGGTACCTCTAGAGTAGACCTCTAGGTACCCAGATCGGTACCAAATCGTTTGAAAAAATTCAAACATGTCAGTCTTTCAAGGTGAATATCGTGACAGATACGTGCATCGGTCACGATGATCGTATAGTGGAGACAGGCCCTTAGTATAGGATTCTGAACAGGCTTGATCTTTGGCTGTCTTTTCAGCAACAAACTTTATCATCTCTGTCCTGATTATGGTAAACTGCGCAGCCTGCACTACCGTAACATCTTGCTTCAATGTAATTATACACCCGCTATAATGGTTCATGACCATCCGACAAAGTGCGGGTAAGCCATATAAGTCCTGCCTTATATGCGAGGTCCCAGTACCATGGTAAATACGCAGAGTGCATGATCTATCTCCATAAGTAGACGTTTTCTAGCAGTACTGTGATGGAAGCCCACTGTGGTAGGTTTCCCCGTGTCCAATATGGCATGTCCTTTGACCAGAATTCCTAAATACTACTATAGTATGCCTTTTGTACATCAGGGTATTTAGGAACTGGCCCACCTTGGCGATTTATGGGATGAAACAGAGTAGGACGCTTTTTAATTAGTGTAGTGTTTGAAGGCCGGTATCAGGTGGGTCCTGCTTGTTTGGGAGGTGATCAATTGTCTCGGGACCTAAGCCACCATCCTGGGCATGTAATACGGAGGTGGTGACAGCTTTAGTTACCCAGGCAGTCACCTAAACCTGCAAACATTTAGCCAGGCTTAACTGGAGGCGAGTGTAGACACATGTCCACCTGGCTGTGCCATGGCAGATCCGAGACCACAGCTGTGTAATGCTCTATCCATATGGATAATCATACAGCCTTTATTAACAAAATGGTCAGAAGTGAAGTAAAATGTGAAAAAAAAAATCTTGTAGAACCATGACAGGGCAGTGGTTGAGAAGTATAATATACTAATATGTGCCATTTGATAAGGTAAGTTATAGGCCTATATTGGAATGTAAATGGTGCATTGTACAGGGTGAGTAGTACATTGACACGTCTCAAGGCAGTGGGTCAGTAGCACAAAGAATGACATTGCAATGGGGGAGTCGTATATGGAAATGTGCCATTGCATCAGGTGAGTGGTGTACATGAATATAAGGTGTTGCACTGAATGAGTAATATGTTGAAATGTAACATGGCAACAGACGTGTAGTAGACCTATGTGGTATTGCAGTTGGTGAGTAGTATAGTGAAATGTCGCAAGGCAGTAGGTGAATACAGTTTTACCGTAGTGCCATAAGGGGATGGAGGACCAAGACCTTTCATCAGATATAAACATTTATTGAGTATTAACAGAAGATATGTACTGTAGCACATAGCGTATAAAGCCAATGCTTAAACGTGAATCAGTCCTCATGAGCACATGCCTTATAGGATGTTGCTACATCCAGGGTGCACCTTATAACGCGAGGTAAACTGAAACATTAAATTGGGAATGGTATCTCCTAAATGAGGACTACAACCCCTTCCCCTATCTACAAGCTTGCAGTAGTACACTGACCGAGGAAGACAAAAAATCCCCAAACTAAGTATGCAACAATATAGTCCACTAACTCTAGGTGCGTCTTATATGTGTGGTAATAATTTAGATGTGAGATTGCAATGGGCAAAGATACCATTATGGGTAAGTAGTACATGAAAATGTGGCATTGGATCGGGTGCGTAGTACATGGATTGTGAGTAGTATATGGAAATGGGGCATTACAGTGGGTGAGTAGTACAGGGAAATGTGGCATTGTGAGTGAATCAAAGAAATATATGATATTGTGAGTATTATTGTCAACAAATTATTTTTCACTCAGTACATATATTCGCGCATTTTGCACACATGCCTACATCCGCCGACATATGATGTGCGTCAAAATTTCATGCAGAAAATTTGCTTTCTAATGATGTGTGGCACCCCAATCTTGATATCACATAAAGAGGGGGAAGGTGTAGACTCTAATAGGCCTAGGTGAAGGTCGGCAAGAAACCTGGTACTGGGGAGCCTTAATTTAAGTCAAACACTTGCAACTTTACATATTTATTCTTTTTGTTTGGTTTGTATACCACTCAGCGTTTTATGTACGGCCTTTATTCTTTATAGATTTTCACAGAATACAGTCGGTATTTTGAAGGAAATCAAAGCCCCCAGTTAAATACTACAATGTCATAGACCTAGACAAAGCAATTAAAAAGAAACAATGTTGCTTCATGAAACTGCTTTTGGTCATTTGTTAATGTGTATAGGTATTTAACAATGAGATGTGATATCCATACAAGCTGGCCATATGGTTTCATGCTCAGTAAATACACATACCAGTATGTATCTTTAAAAATCATGGTGGCAATGTGACATTTTCAGTACCACATGGAAGTGTGGCTTTGTAGGTAGCATGGAAGTGTGGCTTTGAAAGTAGTATATGGAAATGTGGAATTGTGAGCGGTATGTGGACGAGTGGCATTGTGTGTAGTAAATGTACATGGAATATGGCATTGTGAGTAGAACATGTACAACAGGGGCGTTAAATGCCAGAAAAAAGGATGCTCTCCGGGTATGCTCTATCAGTCTATGGCTTCGTGACAATATGTAGACAGTTGTTTTTTTTTTTTTTTCTTTACACGAGAAACAAGTTATTGATAAGGGTACACTAATTCATAATCTGATGCCCACCGTGTAAATTTGCTATTGAATAGCGAACTATCTGAAGGGGTAAGACATTATTAGGAACCAGACCATCCCCCCCCCCCAATATGAATTGTCATTTTTCTAAATGGATTTACACCGACCCTAGGTCTTTCGAAAAATCTTGGATTTCCGAGACTTCACACCCATGTACTTGGAAGTTTGGCACTGTGAGCACTACATTGAAATGGGGCATTGTGAGTAAGTAGTATGATAATGTGGCATTGTGAGAACTACATGTAACTACGTCATTGTGAGAAGTATATGGAAATGTGGCATTGTAAGTAGTATATGAAAATGTGGCATTAAAAGTGGCATATGAAAATGTGGCAGTAAGAGTAGAATATGGAAATGTGGCATTGTGAGTAGCATATGGAAATGTGGCATTAACCCAGATTATACAAACGGCCTACATAATATTATAGGTCACTTACAGTACCATAAAGGACACATGTCCTTCTTGTGAGAAAATAAGATGCATTATATGTCTCAATCATATTTTAAAGTCCACCCCTTTAAGATTCCAAATAACTCAAAAATCAAGTTGCCAACCAATTTCTGTATGGTTGCCATGGCAACCAAAATACCGCAAAATCTGTAAATAGGCAAAAGGGCAAATTGGAAAAATGAATCTGGTCATTTTATCAGATAACTTAGTGTCTAGTATTAACAAGTTAGCTGGAATGTAGGTCAGTATTGAAAGCCTTATATCACTGGACATTATCATCCGATCACCACAAAATTTGAAATGGTGCATATTTAGGCATACAAAACATTATGTATAAATTTTCAATTCTCTTTTGCCAAAACTCTGGCTTTAGTATAATTTGGATTAAGAGTGGCATATGGAAATGTGGCATTGTGACTGGCATATGGAAATGTGGCATTGTGACTGGCATATGGAAATGTGGCATTGTGAGAGTAGCATATGGAAATGTAGCATTGTTAATATCATATGGAAATGTGACATTGTGAGTAGTATATCTTTTTTAATTGGGAGTGAGTACCATAACTTGAAACCTCTCGGTAGCCTCTGAGTGTCTTTAGATGTTACATTAAGCAAAATAGAATAAAATTTTGGATGAGGTGAATCTTTTTGTTCAATTCACCACGAATCGTATCCATGATTGTTAGATAAAATAGTGCAATCTTCCTAGACACCTTTTCTCAATTTTAAGATATCCATAATACCTAGAATTGCCCATTTTCATCCTCGGTAGCCAAATCCATATTAGTGCAAACTGTACAAACACCAGATTTCACATCAAATCTGGTTTATTTATTTTTGATTACTATTTACAAACCCATATCTAATAAATTATTTATTCGTTGACTCAGTAATGTGCAGTAAAAGTAGTAAATATGCTTGAAACATTAGCTAGACGACACTTGTTTGGGACTGCCTTGCCTCCCAGCTAGCACTACTTGTGCAATTGATGTCATTCTTATGTGAAAACTCATCTTATTTTACGTAAAAAAGACATCATTTGGATGAGTTGTGCTAGCAGGGGTGTCTCTTGTACATAATGTTCGGGCTCAACCTACATCAGACCCCATTACTAGGCTGCTAGAAGAAAAGGTAACAACTTTCTTCCGTTGCATTTTTCCATCTCTGAGAGGTCCCGTTAGAATATCTCCTCATGTATGTCACTTACCGAGCCACAGGTTTTTTTTAAAGGATAGGGGGTCAGATGCAGAAAGTGGATCTTCAAGGACATCTTGCATTTGAGTTTCTGATATGTGGCAGCAGTGTATCCACACACTCTACAAAGTCCAGAGCCCTCTTGTTTCCCAGAAATCCTGTTATGACTGCACTGAGGGCAAGCCATTACTTCCATTTACTATGTAGCCTTTTTTTGGTTATAATATCAAATTACCCTCACTTTAATCTCATGATTATGGATAATCCTGATGTTTAGATGCAGCCTACTCACCATAAATCATGTTTGGATGCACTAAATGATCCAGAAGTCAAAGTTTCAGGGAAGTAAACATGGATATTTTTTAAGATGACTGCCCTTGTACCAAAATGAAGCAATATATCCCTGAAACAAGTGGTTATAATGCAATGTACATGAAATCGAACCTATTTGGTGTGGATATATATACATCTTGACTTGGTATTATCCAAGATGGACTCTTGCTTCTGAACTACCAAAACTGCCACAACCATGCATATTCCGTGTGCTAACACCGTACACATAATATTCCACAAAACTGGTTCTGACACTCGGAATGACAGAGGCCTAGGAGCCACTTTTGAGTGAAAGATGATTTGCACAAGTGTCCAAGCTAATAATATTACCCAGACAAATACCAGGAATGACATAAGAAAGTTCTTGTACACGTTTGGACTACACTATATAGGTGAACAGTGAAATCATTGCCCTTTGGAGGTGATTTTCAGCATATATGGCACCTTATGGATATCTCAAAATTAAGAGCCAATAGGCATTTTTTAACCTCATTTTCAGATTCATCAGCTTCAAATTAGGTATAATTGGTATGTTTGGTCCCCGTTTTTTTTGTTTGTTTTTTTGCTGTCGTACAATGTTATGAATACTTCCTGCCCCTTTTCTGGGAAACCTGCATTTCATGAACTCTCATCGGTGTATACACTGATTAAGCTAAAGGTTCATAGGGTGGGATTCAGTGAGTATTAGGTGGATGGTGGTTAGGAAACCTCCAGTATACAACGTGCACATATTGTAACAGTGAGGAGTCTCTCTTATACTACTGTGGCCATTAGGAACAGGAACCACAAGCAGCACTTTGCTGATTACGATTAGGGACCGTGCATTTTGGTACCTGGTCCTCCGGTATTGTTATCTACCTTCAGTGGAGGTGCTGATAAGGTGCCCTATTGTAGCATAAAAGATATAGTGCACTAATGCATATACCTTCTCTTATGGGCATTATTCAATGACCATTCATGTGCCCTTGTGAGCTTTCACTTAATAAATCTATAAAGAAATGCAAGATCATGACAATCTGCATAAATATGTGAGTGCTGTCTTTAAATACAAATTCTTATCATTGTACTGCCACTAAGCCTACAATTTCCGATTCTACAGTTCTGAAAAACTGAGATGGCGAAATGGACTTAAAATTGGCAAAAGGATAAAGGACCTTGCAAACGGGGGAATAAGAGGAAAACGAAAAGGGACCTTGACATTTCTCATAATCAACCAGGGTGGCTATCATGCACCATGAATCAAAAGGAGACACGTGGGACCCTCCTCGCCAATATGTACAAATGGGTGCCCTTCTGGGAACGCAAGTGATTTCTTCTCGCATCTACATTTATAGACAATATTGAATACGGGAAAGTGTGATTACAAAGAGGAAAATCTAAAAAGCGAAGGCCTATTAGGCTAAGACATAGATTCACTCAGTCTAATGTAATTGTAAAGGCATTCTGATATTTTTCCTTTTCTTAATAGAGCAGTACCCTTTAAAACTCCTGTGCCACATAACGAAATAATGGCATGGTGATTAACCGCATGAACTTGTATGGACATTTTCAATATTTGAACATTTGGACGTGGTCCTCGCTGCAATCTGTTGCAATAAAGAGGCTAGTGTCATTTTAACCTACGCTCCATGTTGTTATAATGGCCTGTCGTTCTATCAAATGACCACTCTGGGCATCATTACAATGGGCCGGATATGGGTGGCTGTGTATTTACATGGCACTAGTAGATATGACATGCCATACTCACATCACGATGCCGTATATCAGCACAGGAGGCCTGGCAACTATTATACTACAGGGAGTAGTTATATGGGACGCCACAACATATGTTGCTTTAAACAATACCTCAAAACCTAAAGCTGGAAGAAAATCACAAACCTATAGTCAATTCAATAATCATTGTCTGTCTGTTGGGTGTTTCACAAGGCAAAGATAATAGTAGTCATAAATTTTCCGTTTCTATAACTGGAGAGGGCTGGTAGTAAAGTTATGACCGTTATTATCTCCTGTCAGTCATAAGTAGGATATGACTGGTCATAACTATCTGTTTCACAAGGAGATATAACTGGTTTATGATTGCAGTCACAACTTTTTATAACTGGTCTTATGACTACTTTTTGGTGTTTCTAGGGGTCAAAATGTGTTGAGGTATTTGATGGTCACATTTATCAAAAAGTGCATGCAAATGTAATTTTTCAAAATCCCATCATGTCGTACATGGGTCCTACATGTTATGGGTGTTTTCTGGTTAAATTTGGCATATTTTTTCAATGTTGAAACATGTTTTGACTGCACATTAATACCTGTTAAAATTATGACCACTGTGAAATTGATCATAAGTTTTCCTATAATTGAGTTGTCTAACTGAGATTTGAAGACAGGTCACAAACTACTGTCACATAGTGTACTTTGTGGTAGAGTGCAGGGATCGGGGCACGGGCCAGTCTAAGTAATTGTAATCTTAACTAAAAGTAGTAAGGGAGTGATCATTTTTTTAAGAACATAAAGGGCAGTACGTTTGAATGTGGACGCACAAAAAGATTGCTATTCCCCCTGATAGTATAAAGTTGTATTCCCCCTGGAAGGCAAAAAATCAAATGGGAAGATGTTCTTTTAACCTATAGTAATTTGCTGACCATGCATTATAACCAGTTGTATCTTTTGTTGATTTACACACCTCCAAATGACATCAGGAGGGTCTTGCCAAAAGATGATGAGGAAGAACCTCTTAAATATTTTCATAGATTACTTACATGTATAGGCTAACTCGTTTTCACAGAGCCATCTCAAGATGGAACTGTCTGAAGGCAAAATACACAACTATTGAAACCATTGATGAATTCAAAAAACGCATAAAAAAAGAGTACAACAAATGTTTTATGTGATACTTTTATCACTTATTCTTATCTCTACTCTTATCCTCATGTACCTTTACACTTTAACCCAAATACTTTGATCAACTGATCTTATACAAGTCTGACAGTTATACATATACACATACTAATGTGCCTTTCTGACGAATGAACTTAGCTCACGTTACAATTGCTGATAAAATGATTATTACCGGCATTACTCAATTTGAAACAAGGGCAAATGGTATAAATGTATTGATACCATTATAAGTAACTTAGCATACCATGAGCGCATCAATTATTTACTATACTGAATTGTGTATTCCACCATTGAACTCTATAGAGGCTCTGACAGAGGGAAGGCAATGCGCCAAAGTCAGGTTAGGGAAACATGCACTAATTATATGTTGTTTTTTTTTGCCTACTAAAACACTTTAAAAATGGGATGTAAAGAAAATGGATAATGGACAAATTACCCTTCTACCCCATGTAATATGTCAACTTAATCATTCAACTCAATTGACAATACAGCTTATTTAGATACCTCCGGCAAACCTTCAGTTTTAACCATCCATGCACGTTTTACTCTCTGAACTGATGAGAATACTTTCAGCAATACGAAAAAGTGCACGTTTTACATTTTTGGTTCACGTCTCTGTTTTGGCAAGACCCTGCTGAGGGGTAATTTCCCCGGTACAGAATAACAACAGAGGGGTATTTTCCCAGTTTTACACTGGTTTCCCACCTCCTATGACTGAAACTATAACTTTTTACCAATGAGAAACTTACAACTGAACCAGTCATAAGTATGTAGTTACAACTGATACGTCTTTCTAAACAGGCAGCAAAATATGACTAGTCATAAGAAAAATATTACTAAAGATAATAAAGCCCTTCTAGAAACACCATCAGTCATAAGCCTATGACCACTCTTAAAATTACAATAATATTTTCCTATGACTGATAACAAGTATGGACGCCTTGTGAAACACCCAACTGGTGTACCAAAAGAATTGTCTGGCTCCCTTTGACTCGACAGTAAGCTAAAGACCTCCCACGCTTCTCTTTGTTGGAGAAGTTTTCCATCGACAATTCATGTGGCTTTTTTAAAACAGTGCTCATTGACCGAAATCATGTAGACAGTGAACACATTCTACCGTGACAGTCAGCAAAGTATTTACAGGTATGTACAACATATAAACAAATAACACTATGTCAAACTGGTTAAAGCTGGTGGAAAATGATAATGAATAGGATACGCTTCCGCTTCAGGATAATGTACTATTTTTCTTAATTTTTCAGGATATTATCAATGGTCAGTGGCTGCGCCACATGAAATATTATTTGTACATAATTAAACATCGTTCGAAGACAAGCAAATTAAGAACACCGAATGCATTTCATATAAAAGCAATTCTATGGATTTCCAGATTTAAACAGGATAGTACGTGATTCTCTTTGTGTATATTTGACAATTTGTTCATATCGATTTTGGGCTGTATTACAAATATGAGATGGAGACTATTTGACGTTTTTATTTCATCAAAATTTTATTCTATGTGATACTGAAAATCTGTATTTGATACACCATATTCAAATTACAACATTGATATCACTTCAACCATTGGTTGAAGAAGCTTAATTTCAGATAATCATGAAATCAGGAGTCTCAGGGAGATAATAAGCGATAGGATACCATTTCTAGATTTGTGATTTTGGTATCGATGCTTACAAGGAAAGAAGCTCTAGAGTCTGCGTCTGTAGAGGCTAAGTCCGACTGCTGAACTATTATACAGAGCGTGATGTCAAGCTTTTATGGTCATTGGATGTCATGATGCGTCATTGGAGGGCCTACACACGTGCATTATGCCAACCTTTAGGAGTGTAACCCCCTAGAGTCGGCATAGATCTAGTACATGATAGCACCTTGCTACAATTTTAAATTTGATCTATGACCTTATCTGTGTTCTGATGTTGTAGCTCCTGCTGGTGTGATTTGAGGCTGTACTACACCGTCGTACATATATTGGAGACTCTAGTCAGCATTTAAAACTGTTGACCTTCGTCAAGCTGCAATAAAACGAGAGTTTGTATCAGAATATTATGGAAAAAAGATATTTAAGGCCACGTAAAAAGATCAAACAAACCTGTTTCTCATCACCGCCCTCGTCGGAAAAATAGTCATTTGAAATATTTTTTCTAGAGATTTTCTTCTGAGAATAATGTACCAAGAAATGAGCAAACGTAGTCAACTTTGGTACCAAATGAAAGCTTATGGCCCAGTGAATGCAGCTAACTATCAACAATATACATTAACACAATTTTATGTCAATGATAAATTTACTTTTAAAATGCAGTTTTTCTTACAAATAGCCATTCGCGATGTGCCCATGATGCATTCACGCCTTTTAATAATAAAATGCTATGCCAAAAAAAATTGAAATCCTCCCTCGTCACTTTTTCCCTGACTTGGTGATGAGAAACAACTTTTTTTTTTGGAGTGACCTAATATAACCCCATCTCCACTGCATGACACTGGCGTCCACGAAACGCTGTTTTTTTCAAATCCTTTGTTCTGGTTGTTTTTGTTTTTATTCGGTTTTGTGCAGGAATGCAGAAAGGATAAACTAATGCACTATATAATTGTAAACAAAAACAAAGAGAATCGAAGAAAGCAGCATTTTGCAGACGCAAGTGGCGAGTAGTGGAGCTCAGGCTTGAAAACATAAGATTTTTTACACCTTTTTTTAAAGAATTTTGTATCATTCATACGGAAATATCTTTCAAAACCCAGGAATTAATGGGAAAACCAGGAAAAGTGGCGTCTCTACAGCTGCAATTGGTTTAACGCGTTGGCTACACCTGTGCCTGCCTTGTTTTTGATGTGTGGATTTGACAGGTCGGATATGGTGTAATTAGTTCCAGGGGGTTAGAGGGAGGGGTTCATGGAAACACAATCGGTCACACCTGTACCATTCGCACAGTGCACTTCTATGAAGACAAACCATTATACTACGCTATGTATGAATAGGAGGTACCAAGTTTTTGGCTATAAACAAGAGTTCACAAATCTATATGTATTTAGAACATAATACATCTATAAATTTCTAAGGGAGTGGTCATTTTTTAACACGGGGGGGGGGGGTTGGTGGGTTTGGGAGTGGGACAACAATATTTCAGACCCCTCTTGGGGGGGGGAGGGTAAATTTCGCCCCTTTTGAGCAAAAAAGCCTGTGAACCACTAAAGAATAAAAGGAGGGACGGAAAGGTTTTCGCCGCGCACGCACAGAATTTCACCAACACCACCCTGTTGTTAAAAAATTACCAATCCCTAATAACATCTCTCATAATATTATATTGTTATTGCACCTAAACCCATTGAAAGGGATGCAGGAACATACCAAGAATTACAGTGAACGCCAGCCGATGCTCGGTAGGAAAGAGCCAATGTAGAGCTCGAGTAGAACCATAACGTATGTTTAAGTACAACAAATGCAGCATGGCTATAGTATTTGCAGTAGATAATGAGAGTAATATACCAATCTGTGCAGCAGCAGAAAGCCGCTATATTATAGATTGCTATTATAAGAGTGCAATTATTGCCTTGCTGGTTGCCTCACCTCTTCCTCCATGTCCACCATGGTGTCCAGTAGCTTCTGCTGCTCGGCCAGCGTGTTTGCCATGTGCTCCAGGGCGGTGAGGAGCCGGAAGTACTGCTCCATATCCGCCTGAGTTCTGTAAGTGGACAGCGTCAAGGCACATGGATAAAAGAGGGGCTCTCATCAAGGTCAAAGAGCTGCTCACGGAATTAGAGTTGTATGGCCAGCAAACCTGCAGCCCACTCTTAGCTAAACAGGGGGGGGGAGGGGAGGGGGAGGAATGGGGTGAGTCACCCCCCCCCCCCAACACCACCACCACCTCCAACACAGTCACTTAAGTATCAACCCTTCTTTCCAACTTCTCCGGCGACGTAGTTTGGTGGGCAAACTAAGCCTTCTCCCCTAGGTTACCATTTTGACCAAAAATCGCCGTATTTATACGCCGCTGGTGTTGGACCTACTTTGACCCCAATACTGGGTGCTTGTGGGAACCAGCATTTGCTTGTATCTATCTGCCAGGTTGAGTCACTAGGAACCAGCTAAGAAAAATAGTACCTCCCAGCATGCCTGTTTACCAGTGACGTAATCGGTAGACTACGAACTGGGGCCAGTGTGGTTTGCCATGTGCTCCAGGGCGGTGAGGAGCCGGAAGTACTGCTCCATATCCGCCTGAGTTCTGTAAGTGGACAGCGTCAAGGCACATGGATAAAAGAGGGGCTCTCATCAAGGTCAAAGAGCTGCTCACGGAATTAGAGTTGTATGGCCAGCAAACCTGCAGCCCACTCTTAGCTAAACAGGGGGGGGGGGGAGGGGAGGGGGAGGAATGGGGTGAGTCACCCCCCCCCCAACACCACCACCACCTCCAACACAGTCACTTAAGTATCAACCCTTCTTTCCATCCCCATCCATGGAACTTGTTTGCAGCGCATATTTTTTAGAGCTGTACGTGGGGTTTGTCTCTTTGGGTGGGGTATGGGGTGGGGTAACTTCCCCCGCAACAATCCTTTCTCAGGAGAACATGCAGGGTCTGACCATTTTGGCTTGTTTCCCCTTCCCACAGCCCTGCCTCCCTCCCCATCAGACCCAATGTGAGCATGCAGGCAGTATACTAGCCACACACAACACATTGTTTTTAGTGCGTCGCGGTGTTCCCATTTGGCTAATGGCAGTGAGAAGAGCTCTCTACATGACTGCTATCAGTGTAAGGACAATACAGATACATCTCTCTATAACCTTCCTGTAAGGGGGATGGTAGACAGGAAGATGGGATGCAACTTTGTGTAAGGGACATGTTAGTGCAAGGGGAGAGCTTGGACAGGAACGGGTAGCTTAAAGCAGCTCAGTATAAAGGGACATGCTAGTGTAGGGTTAGACAGAACGATTAGGATGAAGCATCGTATTCCCCTCTTCCTGATTGATCAGTGTGAGTCGCCATTCCTTGATCTGGAACTCTTCTACATTCGCACCTAATAAGACAATGACATCTAGGATCGACATCCGCTTGAAACTACAACATTACGAAATGTTGGGGGTCGACTAAATTTTCCAAAAATGCAACCTTAATTGGTTGACAACATGAGTCGTCATGGTGTCAGGTGAACATCAAATCAGTGGCAGTGCTTTAACGGGCCATGTCATGGACCGTTCCCTCTCGTGATCACGAACTGGTGAGATAAACACTGATGGGTATTAGTTGTAACCCACAGGTTCTGTAATGATTAGATTGCATTGGTCTCAAATTGATCCCTCTTGACTGCTAATGAGGGAAGGTGATATGCAGCTAACTATAAAGATCATGTTATCATAAGGCTATGCAGGAAAGTGATACAGCAAACTCCCCGGGAGCAAACTACAAGGGACATGTTATTATAACTATTAAGGGTAGGTAGAAAGTTAGGATTGCATCTCACTATAAAGGACATGTTAGGGAGTGATCACTTTATTAACAACGGGGGGGGGGGGGGCTGGAGGGTTTGCGCGCGAGCACGCAAAAAAATTCCGACTCCCCCTCTCGAGGGGGGTTAAATTTTTTTTACCCTCCCCCCCCCCGTAAGGGACAAAGATTGCACGTGAACGTGCCCTTTTAACCTATAACACTGAAACCAGGTGAAATTATTTTGACCCACCCATCAGAGGGGTTGAAAAAATTCTGACCCCCCGGTCAAGGGGTTGAAAAAATTCTGACCCCCCCTCGAACTCACCAGCCCCCCCCCCCTGTTGTTAAAAAATGATCACTCCCTTACTTGGAAGAATTTATAGTCTGTGAACAATTTAACCATCTTCTGCTGCATGATGGCCAAATTGAATCATATTCAATGTGCCCCCCAGCCACTATTTTTGTTTATCAGACTCATGACTACCGTCCACCCACCACCGCTCTCAACCACACACTGCCAATGGCGTAGATTGTGGATCCCCCCCCCCCTCCCCCCCGCAATGAAGCACAAGTTATAGGGTGGTGGCTGAACATGTGAGAGGTATGCTTACACTGACAGTGACTGGGCTTTAGATACTCGTGTATCTCATGTCTTTTGTGTAGGTTACAATTCTCTCAGAGATTGACAGGTCCTCACTTTTGCATGATTATTAGGAAATGATGGCAGTAGCCAATATCAAAAAGAATATCTGTGGTATAGTTCAGACTGAAAATTGAATCTTTGTAGATACTTGCCATGTTCAAAATTATTATCCTCTATTGACATTAAAGTTGGTATATCCGCTAAAAAGACAGATTTGAAAATGAGTGGAAACACATCTAAATATTTTGTAAATGCTCATCTCTTTTGCTGTGCATATATTGTTCCAATCACTACTGGTCCCTAGTGCCTCAAAATGACACACCTGATTTAAAACTAGGATAGGAATGAATACAGGGCATAGATTTTGTTTGTTTTGGAGCAGAAATATTACAAATAATCTTTAGATATTTTAACACATGGTTTAGACTGTTGTCTAGATGGTGTTTGATGAGAAATCCCAGATTTCATACTGTGATAGCGGACATGCCCACTTTAATCCATAGAGAATGATGTGCGACTAGGTATGCAATTTTTAAAGAGGTTCATTTTACTGCAGAATGTTTCTGAAGGAAGGAATTCGAGTCAAGAGTTTTATGACTGACTTCCCATAGTGAATCTGGAAGGTTATTCAAAAAGATGAAGAGAGTGAAAATTCATGAAGAGTGTGAACATTGTAATTCTGATAAACTTTTATTGCTCACAAGGAGGCAAGACATGCATGCCCCAGAATACTCTTTTGAAATTCTCTCTTTGGTTATTGTGGCGTAATTCATAAAGCAAATTTTAGGACACCTAGTATCCTAGAATGTCAAATCAACCATTTTCCTATACAGTGTAGAAGATTTGCCAAATGGAATGTTTCCAGAATTCAAGTCTGGCAAGTATTTTTTTTAGAATTGCACACTATTCTTAGAATCAGGAAATTTGCCTGAAGATTCACTCACTTCACATCAAAGTGAAGAATACTCGCCAAACTTTATAATTAGGCTTTCAGGAATACTCACTCTTCATCCAGGTTAGGGTACCAGTCTTTGACAGACTTGCGGCGGTCTTTTCTGAATGCCTCATCGTCTCCATCACCTTTAATGGAAAACTTGGGATTAATGCAAATTCTTCGAAAATAAATTTCTACCCAGATGCATTCGTGCATCATAGGACAACAGCAGTCTCGATGTGAAGTAGGTCGTTGTCTGTTCTCTATATTACTTGATTGTGATCGTATTTGCATGGTGACAATTGGTCACATACACTCTACTATATTCATTATATCTTCTCAGACAATTATGGACTTTATTGATAAAAACTGAGAGACAATGAAGTAAATTAACCCAAAAAATGAAGGATTATGGAAAAAGAAGTCCTTATGGGTTTCACAAGACACCACGAGAAACGCACCCAAGCAGAGGTGAAACAATGTCTTACCCTCTTGGACTTTGCCCGCCACAAGTGGATCATCCCCAAGGTCATCGTCTTCGTCATGCTGAATCTGTGTTTTTCATGAAATGGGAAGTGAAAGAAATACCCGTGAAGCTTATGATTTCCCAGTTTGGTTTAGTTTAGTTTTGGAATAATTTAATATACCTGTATTCTAGGCTTACACAAAAAGTATCTCTTCTATATCTACTACAGCTGACTTATCCAATCAAAAAGTCCACCCTGTAACTCAAATTATGGAGAGAAACTAGATAAATTTCATATTGTTTAATGATGAATGGGTACGCAATTACCAATACAAACATCCAGAGAAGGAAAGTTAAAACGTTCATTTTTCGCATCAGCTATGTGGGTGACTTTCTTTTACTTCTTTATGTTTTTAATATTTCATCATTGAAACACCTCCATTGCTTTGTGAATTATTAACAGCAATTTTGAATAAGTAGATGGGAAGAAAATATTCATTCGAATGCTGGTAAACGTCATGCAAATCAGTTCACATGTTAGCGATTCCCCATTCCTCCAGTGATACTTCATTCCGACCCTACGATATGTTGCCTTGATGCACAAATGCACTGGCAGCGCCTTGATGCACAAATGCACTGGCAGCGCCTTGATGCACAAATGCACTGGCAGCGCCTTGATGCACAAATGCACTGGCAGGGAGTTGTTCACTAGCACTACCCATGTATCAAGTTGACAACGATCGAAATAACCACCTGGGGGTATTTTGCGATTCTTTAGGAAAATGTGGAGGATAAGGTACACGTATTATATGTACAAAGTTAAATGACAGTGAGACAAGGAGTGGACACAGAGATCAAATGGAATGGACATATGCCAGAAGGGCGCAGGGTGTAGACTAAAGGAGCAGCTGTTTATGAAGGTGTAAAGACGTCAAAATACATACCAGTTTCTTGCGTTTGTTGGCTTCATTCTGTTCTTCTAGTGTCAATTGGAAGTTATCCACGAGGACAGCCACAAACAAACTAAACATGGAAAAAGTCAATTTAACACTATCTTTAAGGTATGAAATTACAGAGGCCATATGCGAAATGCACTTGGCCATCTTAATAGTCTTATATCCTTAATTCCCTTATATGCATTAAAGTTATGCTGATAGCATAGATGGGAGAAAAAGTTATACCATGAACTCTAACGTTTTTGGTGGATGATCTCCAATTGGATATTTGCTTTTCTTAAAACACATAAAAAGTATGCATAAAACAAACTTACTTTAGAAAAATGAAATATTCGACGATGATATACAGGAGGAGGTAAATGATGATGTGGAAGAGACCTGAAAAGACAAAAAAAATACATATCGGCTAGGGAATTCATTCTAGTTCACATACAATACACATTACCGCACCAGTGCCTCTAGATGATCGTGAGGGGTATGTAAATTGGTGTTCGTTGGGAAAAATTGATCTGGTACCTCTATATTGATACTGCTATTATGAGAGCTGGAGGGTCTCGGTAAAAAAGGAAATGTGGACCAAAAAGGAAGACATGCACGTTTTTGCATTGCTAAAAGATTGTTTGGACAAGCGTTTAGATGAAATGTGCACGTTGTTTTTTTTTTACATCTCAAAAAGAGTTTTCCATTCATTCTCCTGTATTTTTTTTTATCAATACACATGTACTATGAAAACGAGTTGACCATACATGTTTTCCTCGGCACTCTCTGAAAAGATATACACACATCCTTCCTCGTTTTCTTAATTTGGCAAGACCCTCCTGGAGGGTCTTGCCAAAAAAAGAAATGTGAACCAAAAAAGAATGTATTGCTAAAGGATTGTTTGGATAGTCGTTTGGATGAAACGTGCACGTTTTTTATATAACTCAAAAAGAGTTTTTGATACATTCTGCTGTAACTTTTTTGTCAATGCTATGAAAACGAGTTATGCAATACACGTTTTCCTCAGTACTCTCTGAAAGAATTTACAGACATACTTCCTCGTTTTCTTTTGGCAAGACCCTCCAGGAATACGCTCAGAAACATACTTAATATTTTATTACCTGGGTCATACTTAGTGACTGTCTTGTAGATCTCAAACCAGTCGTCTAGTGTAAGTAGTTGAAACAGAGTGAAGAGTGAGTAGAACAGGTTACCAAAGTGGTTAGGGTCGGCCTCAGCATAGAGACCACGACCTACCACAGCAAACATATCTGGCATCTTTGTCAAGAAAACACATGTTTTAAGAGGAAATGATATTGACCGTTTTCAGTTCAACAATTATGAGTAAACTGTCATTCAGAAGGACTCACTAGGGGCCCCACAAGTATCGATAAGGGAAATGGGGTTGGGTGACAACGGACAAGGCCACTTGAAATCGAAAAAGGGACATGGCCGGGTTGGGTGAGAAGGTCAGGGGGCAAGACCACTTCTTAAAATCAACAAAGGACATGGGGATGTGTGAAAATTAAGGGACTAGACATTTACTGAAATCAACAAGGGACATAGGACCCTCCTCTCTATAGGGCCCTTTAAATACTGCATATGTGCATGTATCATAGACGCCATGTGGGGGTTTTATGGGTACCCACTTTGCAAACGTTTTTATTTGGTTTGGGTAAAAATATTTAAAAATAAGCCTTCTTGTTACGTTGAAAAAAGGTTATGACGTTTTTTATGTTAAAAAATCTTTTAAACTTGAAATAAAAACCTTTTTATAAGAACGTCAAAAATCTTCTTCTTTTTTTTAAGTACATGTTTTGACGGTTTTTTTTTTTTGGTTTTTTTTTTACATTGAAAAAAAAAACACCCACAAAAAACAAAACATTTGGCAAACTTAAGAACTCAGGGATGTAAGTCAGGCAAAATTCTGAAGACTTACATCCCTGAAAACCAATTAAAAACGTTTTTCTGCCAAGTGGGTATTATATAGGTGGCAGCACTAATAATTAATAAAAGTGACAGCTTTCAAATAAAAGTGACAGCTTTCAATTTAACTGACCATGTTCATCTTATCTGAGTTGTGGGTAAAACAGCTGCTAAACAGCATACCCTTAGTATATAGCCTTGATACCTCCCACATCGGTAATGTAGCCAGGGTTATACTACGGTTATCACATTTCAGAACGATTTTGGGAGCCCAAACTGGATAATCTGAGCGCTTTTATCACAGGATAAAGGCACTAAGTTGACACTTGAATATTGACAGTGTTCTTTTTCTACACTATTCCTACATGTGACAGCAGCTCAGGTTTAGCTTTGACATTGGTTCGTTTAACATTCGTGCCTCGAGCTTTTATCTGGCCCTAAGGTCAACTTGTGCATCCATAATCATCATATATTACATTATTATTAAGCTAGATTCTCACATTGGTATGCCTACTGCGTAAATCTATCCGTAGTATAATTTATCTCTTATTTGAGAGACTATAATTTCAAATTTGAACACCAAGGTAGTACTTGCACAATGGATATGATATTTGATGCAGACTAGCGTTCTCTAACAGAAAGGATACACATGAAGAGAGAGATGAGGATCACGATAGCACCTATCGATCTGATCGACTGTAGTAGAGTTGTCATTATGGCCTGGAGTGTATTCAAGAATCTGCAGCATAAAGGGGCATTTTCTTACTTTAATCAATTAATTCCAATCTCAAGTACATTCAGCAGTTCTCGTGAGGCATATCAGATGGTTCAATCAAATAACTTTTAACTCTTTCATGACAACTTTCCAAGTGTCTACAATGCCCAGTGTTAATGTTAAAGAATGGCGAAAAGCATAGAAGTAATGTCCCGATCTTCACCAAATTTAATTGTCAAACATATTGTTTTATTTAAGATGCCTGAATATAATGAGCATATCTCAAGGATCGTTTAAGCTAGAAACAATAATCCTCTGGGGTCCACATGGACCCCACTCAAATCCAATTTGAAAGCATATATACTTTAGCTGCAGTAGAATATGGACAAAGGGTCCCTTGCTTTGTATTTTACTTCTATTACAACTCCACATGTTTTCAAACAGCACCAGGCTAATTGTAGGCAACTTTAGTGTCATTTGTGTTATAATGGGTTTTGTTTCTGATATATGTAGATGTAAGCTCTCTATGCATTATGTTGATTCCCTTAGACAGATCTTCGGACTCAGACCATTATATTTTTGTTTTGATTGGGACCCTGGGGTGTCAATATGTAGGGGAGACACTTGTGTTTAGGTTCTTAAGAACATTCTGTACAGAACAAAAGATTAGATGAGATACTATGTCTGTCTTTTAGCGCTGGCCTGAAATTTACTGGATGTATACAAATTTAGTTCAAATATAGGTCCCTCATATAGGAAAGACTTTTATTCAAGTTGAAACTTCTAGGGGGTAATTTCAGTATCCAAGACATCTAAGTGGTTTCTCTGCTGCAGGAATAAGGTCTATCACAGTACTGGGGTCCACATGGACCCTACCATATGAAACATTTGTCATTTTTTTAATTATTTTCTCCTAGGAATTAAGTGTTAAAGGGAATGGCCAGTGAAAATTGAAAAATGTACAAAGTCCACTTCAGTGTGTCACATTAATATAAGCCTGTAAGGCAATACCCCGACCTCCTTACTGACCAGCTGTCCCCCACTAATTAGATAAACATCCCTGATATCTCCTGACCCCAATCCCGACCTCCTGAGTGTCAAACAGGCCCCTGACGTCACAGGTTCAACACAGAGTGAGAAGGGATAACGCCTCGATGAACAGATAGTGCAAGAGTCCACCACTAGTTGTTTATAGTACTTCCGGCGCCATGACTCGGGCACACCCCCCCCCCTCCCACACACACAGAAACAGAAAAAATCACATTCGATCATTATACTTTTTGATTGACAACATTTTTTTAATTATTTTCTCAGGGGAATGATTCAGGCACCACCCCCTTACACACACTGTAGACCTGTGACTCTTCCTTATTTGCCACACTAGAAAAGGAACAAGGGTGTTAAATTGGCAATGAATTTTAAGCAGTACAAGTCAGTGACACTACATGCTCATTTCATAATATGATATATCAAAGGGTAACAGTACCAAATCCCCTATAGCCCATTTTAACCACCACCCTGTGTAGCCTCACCAGAGAAAGCTGTGAAAACTGCTCGAGCTACATGCTATTGGCCGCAGTGGATGTACCATAAGCCCCTTGTGGCAAAGGTGAGAACCATCTGTTCATCGAGGCGTATATACTACACATAGGCATTCATGTAAAGGATGTATGCATATATGCAATGAAAAATTCATACAAATATGCATTAAGACACTGCATGCCCTAAACGATATGGTGTACCCCTAAGTGACGTCCCTCTACATCCAGTTTGCTTACTGACGTGGAATACTGAAGTCTATAACTAGAATGATTAGGGTTGTGGATAAACTTATCATATACAAATCTAAGAAAGCATTCAACATCTATGCCTTGCCGGTGAACACATCTGTGTGACAGATAAAGTGGTGTATTATCAGTTTTGTCAAACCTTCATACACATGTCAACAAACCAATGACCACAGCTAAAAGAAACTCATGAAAGTGGTTTAAATCAATTGTAAAGAAATTATTATCCTAATGAATGATCATGCAAAAGATAACGATTGTATCTTTAACCATCATTGTGTAGGAATTTTTTTCTAGTGTTTGGTATTAACAAAACGAAATTTGAACTGATGACTTTCATAGAACAATTCATTTTTTAAGTTACAGGCAGGCCAAATATTGTTCTAGTGAATTTTATATCTACTTTTTTTTAAATAAAGATGTACACGATTTTAAAAGATGGCGAATACCATTTGGATTACCAGTACTTAAGAATTGTTGACTTTGAAGTGGGAAAAATTGTTGATATCCGGCTACTTGACCCACTACTTATAAGGTGATCATATGTATACTCACCTGATCGTCTTGAGTACCCTGAGAGCACGGATAGCACGAACTGCCCTGAATATACGCAGGATGCGGAATATGGCTGTGCCATTGAAGCCAGCCACATTCTGGATGATCAGGGGTAATGCAAAGTCCACTATTCCACACATCACTATGACGAAATCTGCAGTAAGGTATAGAGACTAGATAATGTAAAATGTACTTTCTAAAATCTCATATTATTGTATACTTCTTCTCTAATCAGATGCTGTTAATTTTGGGGAGAGATGCAGTTTCAGATGCTTTCTCCTTTTTGCTAAAGGGACACCGCCTAGCTATTAAATGTACACCCCCCCCCCCCCATTTCAATTTGATCCCACCCTCCTCCAGGTGGCAGAACTGAGTTATCAGGCCGACCTTCAGTGCAGAGTTCTTCCCTCCATAATACCAGGCTGGTTCCTGATGGAGCCACTGTACTGGTCTAAGGTGTGTATGTGTGTCAAACTGATAAAATACTGGAAGCATTTTAACTTTCTAACAAGCATTTTCAGCATTCTAAACAAGTATAGGCCGTTAATAATATCTATCTTTTTGTAGCAACTTTAAATGTAAGATGTTATCCAAGGATATCATTAAATAAAGGCAACCTAAATGGAATTTATTTATTTTCATCTTCACTGCCACTCGCCCAGACAGTGAGGGCAAGATTGATTTTCAAACACTTTAGTCGAATTATTAACGCTCTAAAACCAGCCGTTGTATCGAACCCCAGAGGGATTCATATGTATCACCATGTTGAATCATACCTTATTTGATCACATCGTAGTTAAACTTAAATAAATGCAAATTCATATACTGACCAAGAATATTCCATCCTTCATCAAAGAACGCCTTCCGCCATGCATACAACTTGATAACAATCTCCATTATGTAAATCCCAAGAAATATGGAGTCTAAAGCTGAAAATATCCATCCTGAAACGAGGATTAAGTATACTGTAACAGCATTACCGTAAATCCCCGGTCATAAGCCGGATTTTTTTCCCTATTTTGGGCCCAAACCGGCTTCTAAACTTTTCCCAAAGTCCCCCCCCCCGGCTTATGACCGGGGTTTTTAAAAAGTTTAAGTTATTTTTAACCAAATTTCAATAGAAATCAATAGAAAATAAAATTACTTTAATATGTGCGATTTTTACCATACAAGTTCATTTCAATATGTTTTCTATAAGAAATCAATAAAAAATTGATAGAAATATGGCTGATTTTCCTCAAGAATTGGTGAGATTTTTTAGTTTTAGGGGGGGGTAAGGGGGGGTCAAGGGGCTAAACTCACCCCCGGCTTATGACTGGGGTTTTTGCAAAAGTCTAAAATGCACCAAAACCGGCTTATAGATTTTGCCTGAACTCATCACTCCAAATTGGGTGTTTACCATGGGTCACATTGGAATCAAGGTAATGGGAAGGTAAATATGTAAACATTTCTTTTATGAATTCGTTCTAAGATGGAGTCCCAATGCTAGGTCCTATCAAGCTGCTGTGTATAATCATTTATACGGTTCTCAATCCAGAAATTTGTGTCTATTAGAACATTACGGGAGTGCCATTATGAGCAACCCCTGCCACCTAGTGAGTTGGATTGGAAGCAAACTTTCAAACACTTCTATAATCCTGAACACTTTAGCAGGAAAAGTGTGGAAGTGTTTAGAAAAAAAGTGTTTAGATGTCTAAACCCTTGTTTTTATTTCAATGTGTTCAATTTCAAAACACTTGTTTTCCAAAGTGTTCAAAGTCTAAACACTTGAGGTCAATGTGTTGAAATTCTAAACAGATTATAAATAGCTCAACACTTGTTCTTGAAATGTGTTAAAGTGTGTAAATGCTGATTAGTATTTGTAAATTCTAATGAAAGTGTTTAGCAAAAACAGGTGTTTAGCAGGAAAAGTGTTTCATGGTTAAACACATTTTTTACAGTGTAGAGGTGTGAATACCGATAGCACGTTTGACAATGCATGCCATTTTGAATTGTCATTTAATTGTATGCTTCTCAAGCAGGAAGTTTGCGCAGAGGCAAAGAGGAACCCTAAAAGGATATGGGGATATATACTCAAAAAATAAAATACAAGAACGAATCCCAGACCTATATATTGATCCCCCAAACCCACTAAAAGGCCTCTCTACAAATGATGTTCAAAAGGCCAATATCCTCGGTGACTTCTTTGCCAGTGTTTTCACTGAAGAAGATACCATGAACCTGCCACAGCTACCAACGCCATCTGCATCTTCTAAAAGAAACAAGGGCCAGTATTGCTGCACCACTCAGTGTGATCTTCCAAAAATCACTGGAAGGAGGAACTATCCCAAAAGCATGGTCAGGATCACAGCTATACACAAAAAAGGAGATAAGTGCCAGCCTGCCAACTACAGGCCAGTAAGTCTCATAAGCATAGTATGCAAGTCAATGGATTGTGTACAAATTTGCGGGTACCAGCTAAAAAATTGCGACAATCTGATTGGTCAAGGGGTGGTCACGTGACTTGCTAAGGCGGGTACGTCTTAGTCGTCCAAACAGCAATACGGATTTGTTGAGGGCAAATCAACAATACTGCAACTCTTACAGGTGTTAAAGGATTGGCTGGAAATAATAGAACATGGTGGAGACCTCACCACAGCCTACATGGACTTCCAAAAGGCATTTGACAAAGTTCCTCACAAACGCCTCCTAATGAAGTGTGAAAGTTACGGGATAGCAGGGAATATTCTAAATTGGATAGAGGGGTTTTTAAGTGGAAGAACTCAACAGGTAATGCTTAATGGGTCGTTATCCAAAATATATGAGGTCCGAAGTGGAATAATGCAGGGCTCAGTCCTGGGCCCAATACTATTTGGCATATATATCAATGATCTACCAGAAGTACTGAGTGCAAAGTCGATGTTGTTTGCAGATGACACAAAAATCTACAAAGAAATTAGAAATGAAGCAGACTGTACCAACTTCCAGGATGACATCAAGAAACTCCATGACTGGTCAAAAGAATGGCAGCTTCTTTTCCACCCAGATAAGTGTAAAGTTAAGCACATTGGAAGGATCAAACATAAAGCAAAATACTTGCCCGGTAGTGCGACTGATATGCAGGAAGTCCAAAGTGAAAAGGATCTCGGAATAACATTTGACAATGAACTCAATTTTAAGAGTGAGATACAACTCAGAGCAAGAAAAGGCCACCAGATGACAGGGATCATAAGAACTTTCACCCATTTAGACTATTCCACCTTCAAAAAGCTATTTATTGCTCTTGCTTGACCTCATCTGGAGTATGGAGCACCAGTCTGGCAGCCATATAGGAAAGGGGATAAGGAAATCCTGGAAAAGGTACAAAGAAGAGCAACTAAGCAGTTGCCAGGTCTAAAAGAGGAGACATACCAGCAACACCTGCGCGAGCTAGATCTGCCTACATTAGCCTTCCACCGCCTTAGAGGGGACATGATTGAGGTCTATAAATTATTCAACAAATATAACTGCAATAAGGAAGACATTCTAGCTTTAGACCAAAACATGAGAAGAACCAGGGGGAACCAGCGGAAACTTTTCATGAAAGGAGGGCACCTGGATAAAGTGAAAAATAGCTTCTCCCGGCGTGTGGTTCATGCATGGAATAGCTTATCCAACACCATAGTACTGTCAGATAATCTGAACACATTCAAAAACAAACTAGACAGACTTTGGGTAGATCACCCTTGAAAATATAATTGGGAGTGGGAACCACTTCCGGGTCAAGCTACATAAACTTTGATTCATGAGCTGGAAAAAGTGGCTTTCTATGCCAGCTTCCAGAAAGACCTATAAGTACCTATAAGTATCTATGGTTGGTTTGGACCGTATGGAAGGCCGGTGCGGCATCCCAGTTGCCATTTGTTATTTGTCATTTGCCAATTGATACTTACATCTTGCCAGTTGCCGATTGTTATTCAAAGTTATTGGCATTTGCCAGTTGCCATTTGATACTTATGTCTTGCTCGTTGCCATTTGTTATTTAAAGTTATTGTCATTTGCCAGGTGCCATTTGCCAGTTGCCACTTACGTCTTGCCATTTGCCAATTGTTATTCTCATTTGCCAATTGCCAATTGTCACTTGTAGCTTGCCAATTGCCATTTGCCAATAACCATTCATCAATTGAGGGTTAACAACTGGCATAGTGTACGCATAGTCAGCCAGTCGGCGCCACCTTACGATACTGAGATACGGACGTAATGACTATTCCAGTTTACTCCTGACTAAGACACAATTAAAGGGGGGCTAGCGCGGAAAAGTTGCGATCTGATTGGTCGAGGGGTGGTCACGTGATTTTTTAATGTGGGCGTGCATTAGCGTGCTAGTCGTCCTTTAACAATTGGCAAGTGGCAAATGACATCAAGCTAACAATTATTAACAATTATTAATAATTATTTACAATTATTAATATTTTTTAACAATTTCTAATATTTTTTAACAATTATTAACAATTATTTATAACTAAGATGTAAGTGGCAAATGGCAAATGATATTACCAATTGGCAAATGGCAAGACATAAGTAGCAATTGGCAAATGGCAAATGACAAATAACAAAAGGCAACTGGGCTGTCGCACCGGCCTTTCATAGGACCGCTAAAGTAAGCTATATACAGATTAAGTTATGGGTATTTGTTAAAATTTACATTTATATATAAATAAATAAATAAATATATATATATATATATATATATATATATATAATATATATATATATATATATATATATATATATATATATATATATATATACACACACACTTTCCATTGCGTTTACAATTCAATGAACCTTGCACCAAAGAGGCATAATGTAGTATAAGAGATCCCACTCCGCCGTATTGGGTGACGAGAGATTGAGCTCCTGAACCGCGTTAATCATAGAAGATGGGGCCAGCTTGCACCAGGGTGTAAACGCTAGGGCTCCCATAGAGCGCAATGTTAAACATCGCAACTTGATCGGCAATTTTGAAATGGAAATCTTTGGAATTAAAAATTAATTCTGGTATCTGTAGATAGCTATTGACATGAACTAAATCAGTATCGAGATCATTTAAAAGAAAAATGAGATGTGCAGCGATCAGCATTCCCGAAACGAAGGACACTTTTGACAATTTGACCCCTCTGTGCTAGGCCTTTCCTCTCACGAAGCACAGAGTGCTCAGATTCGTAACTTCACTTTCCACTGTCAGTGTGGTTAAACTGAGCCAATAAATAAAAATCTAAGTACATACAATTTATATTTAGGTCATTCTCTGTCATATACTATGATATGGAAGTTGTGGAAGGAATACAAATAATTATTTTGATAGGGTGAACATGGGTTGTTTTCATGTGTTTCGGTAGAAAATGCCCAAAATTGACAAGTTGCGTGGGCTATCCAAGGCTCCCCCGACAAGACAGTTCACATAAATAATATCTAAACCTAAGAATAAACATCTTTGAGTCCTGCCCTTTCACCCAGTGGTCGAATTATTTCATTATTCCAAGGATTAATATTTTTAAATAGGTTTGGAAAATGTGTTGTTTAACATTGCGCTCTATGGGAGGCCCCCGCATCTACACCCTAGCTGCACACTGGGTCCCTGGGCGTGCCGAGAACCCCGTCACAACGTTAAACCTATGTGAGGCAGCGGGAGTACTCCGTCTTACTAACCCCAAAATTCATCCGTCGGTCTTTGCTTGCACTTACCAGCTCTCACCGTCACTGTTTGTGAAGTCATTGCTATGAGAATACCAGTGTTCAATAGAATTACAAAAAGAATCAGCCCATTGAATGACTTCAGGTCTGCAAACTTGTTCATGGCTTGATGGAATTCACTTTTCTCTGGCTTCTTATCGTCTAAATGTTCAAGAGCTTCAGATACTTCAACAACGCTCTGTGCTGCTATTTCCCGTATCACTTCTTTGTCTAGATCAACCGCTGGTCTCTTCTGTGTAAGTGAACTTCTTCGTCTTTCCAGCGTTGTGTGCAAAGAACTTTTGCTCTGTGCAGACAAAATACTCTGACGTCTCAAACTTGTGCTGGATTGTCTGTGTACATCCCTCATACTCATTTGCTGTCTTATGACGTTTATTCTGGGGATGTGAGTCTCCTCTGAATCTGCTTTGTCATTAGACATCGTCACTGCACTTTTGTTGTTGGAAGTACTTGGGACATCCATATTTGATTTCATAAAGAAATGTGTGTGGTTTTGATCTGGACTGCGTACCAGGGTATCCAATCTATAACCTTTTTACTGGGCACTAGAATATGAGATGCTGTTCAAGGCCATCTGTAAAGATGATTGTCATGTCACGATGAAGTGTGCTACGGTAAGTATAAAGATAATACCGTACCGGTATAATCATCAAAGTGATAGCCTACTCTAGGCTACTGTCTCTGAGACTGAGACTGACTGACTGACACAGTGACAGTGGCCCATTCATTTGCACTGTGTCACATTGTGTGAGCAGTTTGCTTTGGGCAAACAATTGACCATACGTTTAGACATATTCTCTTCTTGATCAACATAAATGTCTTCATGTGGATAACTGCAAATATGAGCTAACAAAGCTGACTGTCGTGTGCACTGGAACGACGCAATAAAGATGGGCGTTTTTGCTGCTCGTACCCAGCATTGTAAGTCCCTTTCCCGGGAAACAGCAGCAAGTGCGCTTGTGCACTCTTTAAGCAGATACCGCACCAAACATACTCAAATAAATGACGCCAGTATCTGCTTGAAGAGTGAATCTCATTACGATGACGTCATTATGACTTGCGCACATTGTACTTCCGCTGTAAATGGCGATCACTTGTGAGGAGTGATCATTGTGGACGTGTTATTACCAAAGAATTCCAATATTATCAAGTTTTCTTCTGTATAATTAGTATTTCCATAAACGTAGTGGAAATGGCTGATAATGAGGCAAAGGCCATGGACCTGGAGGCGCAGGCTGACAGGAAGATAAAGTCAGGAACAGGATTTTTTTCGTCGCTGTTCGGGTAAGTTGTCTGGAAAAGTAAACTCAATCAGTTACTTACTGCTGACTGTCAACTGACATTTCTTTTCCCTCAGACTAAGGTACACTGATTCTTTCCCTTTCAGAATATTTCTATCGTTAAAGTCTCGTTGGTAATTGTGCCGCACGGGTCAGTCAATTCTCGGAATGTACTGCAAGTGATTAGACTCAAGTCACTCAGTCAGTGACTGAGCCTGTCACTGTGCCAGGAGTAGGTACATCACACAATGCCTGCACCACTCCTCTGGGAGTGTCCATCATTTGTGACGCATTTTTTGTGACCCATCAAATTGCTGCACTGGAAATTAAACTGCACTGAAATTGGCATATTCTTGCAGAACAAAGAATAAATGAACACATATAAGAAATTATCTTGGTATTTCATGGCTTATTTTACCTATATAAAAAATTTTCGGGGAAATTGGTCCATTTCTAGACATTTTTGTAGATTTCTGAAGTGGATGACTGAAAAGGTCATCTAAATCAAGTTGTCCAAAATGAAAAAGTAGAATGAAACTAAAAGAAAGTAATAGTATGTTTCATGGCATTTCATATAAGGTCTAGTTTGTGCATGTGGACTGAATAGTACAGCTGGTGACTGCAAAAGAAATTCGAAAAATCACATTTTCCTGTGTTAAGGTGCGAAATGGTGATTTGGCAGTTTTAAAACCGTCACTGCATGACACATGTACATCATACAGGTGTGACACTTACAATACCTGCTAAGATAAACTTGTTTCACAGGCTCCCCGACTTTGGGAGCAATTAACTGATTTTTTACGATTTCCTGACCATGTGAACTTGCTACCACACAGGAAAAAATTATTTGATCGTGTCATCAAAATCTAGGTCATGAGCTAATGTTGGTCAAACATATAGGGTGGCCTGAAACTAGGTCAATAGGAAACCCATTAGATGTTAATGTTAGGGTCAAATACCAGTGGTTAGGTTATCAGAATGTCTACTTCTTCATATTTTACAGCGTCTGTTCCTATATATTTGATCATATCAGAATCTAGGTCATGAACTAATGTAGGTCAGATATATAGGTCACAGGAAAATTAGGTCAAGGTAAAATTTCGTACAGGTAAATATCCGGGTCAGATAGCTTTTTATTTCATGCTGATATTGTGGTTTATTCCAATTGAATTGACATTTTACTAACTTACCTCCCTTTCATTTCTTCATTTATTATGGCTAATTGGCCCATTATTGGGATCCAGAAGGTCACAACAAATTGCCTGAATACTTAGGACAAAATTGTCAGATTTCTAGATACTAATTCTGCGATTCTGTGAGAACGAATTGAGATATCAACATGATTCCAAAAGATTTGAAATCCTTGCACTCTCCTGCACAACTAAGACACAGGGGTTTAGCTCTAACTCCTTATCTTAATTTTCATGTGATGTACCTACCAGGAGAGAAGACTCGTTCACTGTCACTAGTAGACTAGTATAGAGTTTTTTCACTTGACATCACACCTTACTCTGGAGAGGTGCTGGAGATCTCCTGCTGGAACCCCAACCCACGCTACCCATAGAAAATGTATAGAGGCGATCTACTACCCTGTACAAAATCTTGATTTTCTCTTGATACTGAGGTGTTATCAAAATATCCTTTTCATAGGTAATAGTAGATATATAGAGGAATATTGGAAACATAAAACTATGAATGACTTACATATATAAATGTCAATAATTTTAGGTGGAAGTGGAAGGATGCGTTGCACAATCTTGGTGAGGGGAAGGGCACATAATGGATAGCCTAGGGCAGCTTTCTGTGGGGCTGTGTACAAATGACGTCATGCTTTTTTTTGGCCATTTTTGACCCCCCCCTCCCCCCTTGTCATATTTCGTCATACAATGCTTGACCCCCCCTTAACATGACGTCATGCAGAGATACCCCCCCCCCCGGCCCAAAGTACATGAAGAGAGTATAGCAAATTGAGATGGTTCAAAGGGACATATATATATATATATTGGGTTTTAACTTAATGGTGCTGGAAACAGTTGGGGCTTTTTCCACCGTCCCTGGTCCAAAACCGTGCTGGGCTAATAATGGGTGTGAATTGGTAAGGCCTAAAAAACATTGTTGTGTTTAGGTAAACGGTCGAAAAAAAAATTAGAAGTTCTAGAAGCGCCAACCTCAAAAAAAGTCCCTACCTACTACCTACCCTAATTTTTTCGACCTTTATTATATCCATGGGGGTAAATGGTTTGGGGTAGATGTCCATGGGGGTAAATGGTTTGGGGGTAGATGTCTGAGGGCAAATGTCCAGGGGGTAAAGGTCCTGTTACCTCACATCCTCATGAGAGGTGAAGGAAAGGAAATAAGAGAAGAAATCTGATCTAGCCGACAGTTACAGTGGCTTCACTGAATTACAAGTGTAACATTACAAGTGTGGTAATATGATTACACATATATAATTAAGATCACACCTACAAAACAATCATTTTACTGTAAGGCATAATATAAGGCATAACCCCTAGAGTCCCATTCAGAAAAAGGAGAGAATAGGCTGTTTGTTTCCAAGGGACAGTTTGTGATTCATCAACAGGGGGAGCAAGATGCAGATTGAGGGGGGAGGGAGGAGAAAAATTTTGACACCTCAAAGTGGGAAAGGGGCAGAGAAAAATGTTGTGCCTTTTCTGTGAACTACTGTAGAACAGGAGGGATGACCAGGGCAATCTGTCCGAGGGGGAGGGGGTCATAAAATTTTCAGATTTCTGCACGTCTGTATGGCAATCTACCCCACCCCTCAGGCCTGATGATGAGTAATGAGCAATCCCTAAATTACTAATGGGTTTTTGAATTGTGAAATTTATCAAATAGAATAGAAGTTGGGTCATTTGAATCTTTCTACTGAATTCTCAATGCCAGGGTACTTCTTACCCGCATAAATCAACCTATATATGGGGTCCTTTGGTTAAATGAGTCCAACTTGAAGGGCATTTCAAAGTGGTATTGGGCCTGGGTTAGAGGTAGGATAGAGTAGTGGACCAACACTGACACTGATGGCAGTGACAATCATTGAGTGGGATGTCTGAGGAAAGCATGCCTGTATAGGTAATATATATTTCATAACAGATGAATGCATTAAACTTCCCTACCTTTACAAATAATTTTTTTCTTGCCAAAACTGAAGCAACTTGCAGTTTTTTTCATGACATGATGTCATGCAGCCCATGACCCCCCCCCCTCCCCCTCTTGTCATGCTTGATCATGGGGAGTGGGACCCCCCCCCCCCTCCTGCATGACGTCATTTGTACACAGCCCCTGTGCAGCTTTACTACCCTGTACAAAATCCTGATTTTCTCTTAATTCTGTGGCTTGATCAATAAATCCCTTTCACCAAGTGTAGTAGAGATTGAGGGGAGCATGCGGCACTAAGAGTTATTGATATCTAATTCATATAAATGTTGAAAATCTTATGTGGAACTGGAAGGATGGTCTGCGCAAGATGTGACAGTGTGTGGATAGCTTTACTGTGGCCATTTACTACCCTTTAGAAAATCCTTCTTTTCTCCCAATCCTTTTGCTTCATCAAAAAGTCCCTTTCAGCAGTAACAGTAGAGATGTAGGGGAGTATGCGACACTAAGAATTATTAAGATCCCATTTATATAAATGTTAAAAATCTAATGTGGAAGTATGTCTGCTTCTCACTGGACTTCAGTGTGTGTGCTGCCTGTTGTTTACACTTGGGATCTCCACCAGGGCCACCGAGGATGTGAATACACATTCGCTGAAAAAGCTCTAATAGGAATAACACCCCTGCACCCACTCCCACGAGTCCCTATCTGTCATTATAGTAAATCAATCAATATGATTTTCTATTTCAGGGCTCTTTTCCACTGTCAACATTAATTTTTTTCATGTATAAAGGGTAAAAATAACCAAGGACTCAGAATTTGTGGGTCATTTTACTCTAGATCCAGTCATTGATTTAATGTCTTATCAGTTCTCAAGGGGTATTGGTGTGCGCAGACTGTAATTTCTATAAAACCTTGAAATATAAAATGCTGATATTTTTGTTAATTCTTGGTCAATTTTTACATTTGAGACCTCTATTGAAAGCTTAAGACATTATCAGTTACCATTGAGGGAGAAAGAATGAAATATCTGGATAGATTGTTACATTGCAGAAGAGTTTTGATTTAACCCGCAAAATATCAAAACTAAATATTTGTGTAACTTTTTTATACTTGTATGGGATAACCACAAAAGTGTATACTTTTAGGATCTTTAATCAGCTATTTATTATCTATTAGCCCAAAGCTAAAGAGTATTCCTGAGTTGAGTAAAAAATCCCAGAATTTCAGGTCCGCTTATCACACTGCCAATTTTGACTTTCCAACATGATCTATAATACTTTTCTTAGTTCCTTTTGATGCAAAATATAGCCCATTAATTCCCAAACTGTTGTGCTTACAGTGATGTAATTGGTTACCCTCTATGATCATTCAATCAAATTTAATTTGAGATTAAGTAAAGCAAGGTCTGAAATGTGTGAGAACCAGTGCAGCCTGTGCACAGTGGGCAGGGACTGATAAGACCCACACTGGCTGGAAGTCCATGGACAGAAAATATTATAGAAATTCCACATTCAATCCCTCATAACTTCTGTTCTAGTACCATTATAAAGACAATTTAAACACCATTAAATTACTCAAGTTGCCAGCTTCCCGGTGATGTAAAATTATCCGGGTAAATCCAAAATAAAAGTTTGGCATGTTTTCCCTACTACCGTATTCTCCCGCGTAGAAGACGCGCTGCGCGTATAGGACGCACCCCAAACTCAGCAGAGGCATTTTCATGTATAAGACTCACCTGTTAGGGCTCAATTTTGTAAATCCAGTACATTTCTATAGTAAAATTACCCCTCGTATAAGACGCACCCCCAACTTGAGAGAAAGCTATAAGACGGCCCAGCATTTTGTTTGGCCTAGAGGACGCGTCTTATACGCTGGAGTTTACGGTAGTAGTTTCAGTCACTCGTATCGTACTGTATTTGTCAACGGTTACTGGAACGATGATCCCACAGGAACGATGATCCCATTTTCTGCTCCCCAGGAATGATCATCCCATCTTAAGGAACCATGATCCCACTTTAGAATATCTCTCATACCTTATGTTTGCTGACCTCTGTACATTAGTTTTTCATGATTTGCTGGTGATTTTAGTTGGATCGGCGCCCAACTCACATACTTGTAAAACGTAGTGTCATTAGGGTCTCAGATCTGTGACTAGGTGATTTATGCATGGAAATTGATAAAAATTATAAATAATAATGACAAAAATGCCCAAAAATGTCCGAAATTGATTTTTTCCCCCTTTTCTGTTCCACACTCCAGGCTATTTGCATACACATTAGGCACTATAACAACAGTATTTCATGATTTGTTGGTGATTTTTGCATAGAAATGATGAATACCGTAATCTCCCGCGTAGAAGACGCGTTGCGCGTAGAAGACGCACCCCAAACTCAGCACATGCATTTTCGCGTATAAGACGCACATTTTAATGCTGATATTTGTAAGAGTAGTACTGTTCTATAGTAAAATTACCCCTCGTATAAGGCGCACCCTGAACTTCAGAAAATCCTATAAGACTCCCCAGCATTTTGTTTGGCGTAGAGGACGCGTCTTATACGCGGGCGTTTACGGTAATAATGACAAAAAAATGTCTGAAATTGATTTTTATTTTAAGTAAAATTACGAAAACATTACTCCAATGAAAGATCTAGTTCTATAGGTTTGTTATTGTGTCTAAGGGAGTGATAATTTTTTAACAACGGGGGGGGGCTGGTGGGTTTGAGGGGGGGGGTCAGAATTTTTTCAACCCCTTGACTAGGGAGGGTCAAAATAATTTCACCTGTTTTCGGAAATCAGACTTTTTCATCTTCACCAGGACACTTCCTGGGATTTGTACAGATCCATCGAGAAAATATAAAATGGTGGAGGAGGGGGGGGGTCTGTCGCTTTATTGGCCTGTCGGGGGATGCCTAGCAGAACATATATGTTAAAATACACTAGAATGCGCCATTTCTATTCTAGATTGTAAAAAATCCCCCCCCCCCTAGGGGTATACTTGTGCGCCCATGGGCATGGCATTCCATGGACGGTTTCATTCCAGCACATGACATCTTCAAACTAAATCATCTTTTTCATTTCGTACAGTAAATAGAAAATCAGCAGTATAGTACTGTTCAGTGTTCCGTAATGTCTCTCGTATAAGCCGCACCGTGAGTTTGGGAGGCTCCTATGAGCCGCAATAAGCCTCTGGTTTACGTATAAGCTGTGGCTTATATGCAGGAATTAACGGTACTGTAGCACCTGTGTCCAATTACCTCCTTTGATGTATATCTAGGTAAGAATCTGTGTGAAGGTGGATGTGTATTGGCCATTACACTCGCTACCAGAGGTGCAATACACAAGTTTCCACCACACCACGATGCTGGTGCAAATATTAAGACATAGGATCTGACACCAGGCCGAAGTATGTCGGCCTGAGTGGGCCGAGCCTGGTGTAAACTGGCTTCATCCATTATAAACTGAAGGGTTTCTAAACACTTAAGTTCAGATTCCTTTAGCGCCCCACCCCCCCCCCCCAACTGGAAAGGGTGGTCCCGTCACCTGACCTTAGAAATGACTAGATAGGCCAAAGAGAGAGAAAAGAGTTGTGTGTAACACACCCACCCTGCACTTTGTAGTTTACATGACTCACTATATGACTTTGGTGATAATACAATCACCCATGGGGCCGAATACACAGTTCCACAATAGAACAACAAGTTAATGCACGTTTTACAATTTACTCACTCACCCGGCCAACTCTAGTAGATTAAATGTATCATGGACATTTATTTATGCTCAAATGGAAATAGATAATTCAGATACTGATATCAGTCACATCTCATGATGTTTCCAATCCTCCTTCCCCCTCGGAACAAAAACAGAAATCGATATACCAAGGGGTTAGTTTCTAGAAAAGCTTCTTGAAAGTCAGAAGGAACACGGATGGCTGTTTCCATGCCAACGTGCACAGGAGGGCATCAGAAAACCCCCTATCAGGCGTTTCCTGTCGCGTGCACTCATGGGTCTGCGAGTCAGGAAATGTACTATGTCTGTTTTCTGCTTAACGTCTACACCTTCTACCCGTACAGTAAATATATTACTGGATGGTAAGGATATGATACATCCTTACCGATGACGGCCCACATATGGCTCCCCATGTTCAAAGTTGGAAGGAAATATCTCTATAGATAAAAATATTGCATTTGTGTGACCTCTTTATGCGAAAAATTGATCGATCAGCCGGATTAGAAGTAATAGAATTGGCCCATATATAGATCTTCCTATCTGTATGTGAAGATTATCTCAAGACCCCCCCCCCCACATTTAATCAAAGACACCAACAAGTGCATCGAACCAAGACTTTATTTCATTTTAAGGATTGCCATATTACAAATACCTTTATGCAATGACTACGTGTTTTATGTGCTATTCATTATCCACCATTGCAAAGAACAGGTCCTCGATCCCAAGAGACTTTCTTCCAACTGATAGTTTTAATTGTTAAGTAACACATGAGTGTTTTTGCCTTCAGGTCATCAAATAAACAGGAGGAGGCGGCTGAGCTGTATGCTAAAGCTGCCAACACATATAAGATGGCCAAGAAATGGGCAGGTAAATCTCATTTCCTTGTGAGCAGTACATTATAATTTTAACTACAGGTACCGTAATCTCCCGCGTATAAGGCTCATCTCACGTATAAGACACACCCTGAGTTGAGGTGAATGCTATAAGGTGCACCAGGGGCCTGATTTTTTTCAGTGCTGTTCTATAGTAAAAATATAAGACGCACCCCCTACTTTGAGAGGTTCTATAAGTTGCAATAGGTCTTTGATTCACGTATAAGACGCGCCTTATACGCGGGAGTTTACGGTAGTTTTCTAATAGAGATAATATAAATTCAACATACTGAGATGAGGAAGAACTTCTATCTAAGGCCACACCAAAAAAATAAGTTGATCTACAGATTTTGGTTTTGAAAAAATGGTGCGAGCGAGCGATTTTTTTTTTGATTTTTTTTTAAAGAATTTTTTGGCGTTCAATGGATTCCTTGCTGGAAAACTGAGGCGAGCGAAAAAATTTTATTTAAAAAAAAAATTTGCCAAACATCACAAACAGAAAACTTGTAGAAAGTGAAGTGAGCGAAATCTGTAGATTTTTTTCAAAGAAAAAAAATTTGTTTTTCCGAAAATATGGAGAGGGAAATCCGTAGACCAACTTATTTTATGCTCGCGGTACTTTCTCGGAGATGGGATATTTCCATTGACAACAAATCTCCTTTTAAAGATATATAGTAGGATATTAAGGTCGAAACATCACCGAAAACTAGTGTTACATTTCCAAACGTGTGTGTCATAGTATCTATGATGATAAAAACCCATAGAAATAGGTCAAAAAAGACAATGTCATGAGAAGAAAAATCATAACACGTAGGATGCTTCGTTCACAAGTCAAAGGCAAAAACATAGGCGTTGATATCTGGTCAAGGCATTTCAAACTCACTAAAGGTTGAGTATCTGCAGTTATCTAGTTGGTGTGTATTGGGCATTGACTGAGGAAAGAGTCCAGTCTGGAGCCGGTGGTGTGGAATCAGATCGATATACGATGATGGCCTTATATCATATCAACAGCACTGGGCTTATCCAAATTGTATCTACCCTGTCTAAATAATTAATGGATCTTCAAAAAAAAAAATTAAATAAATAAAAAGATTTAAAGACAAACCTATGTATCGTTAACCCCCTTCCGCGCATGTGCTGTAGAAGTTAACAGAGTGTGGGATGGGGGCACAGAGGGTATTGAGGTTACCTGGTCCTGGAATTTTTTAGGCCTTTACTATGATTGTGCAACATACTGCATACTGTATGTCAGAGTGCTCAGCTGTTAAATGATTCTGTGTAGGAATTTTGTATCAAAATTAGAAATTATATTCATTAAATAACCACCATTAGTACACAGAACAGTTGGAGTTGAGCAAACAGTGACTACTAGATCTAAGTTCTGCCTTCATTTTACCATTTACAGCTGCAGGGACGGCCTTCTGTAAGGCTGCAGACATCCACATGAAGCTGGGCAGTAAACACGACTCTGCCACCTCCTTCTGTGACGCAGCCAACTGCTTCAAGAAGTCAGACCCCAATGGTAAGACCCTTTTAAAAAGTATCAACTATTATACTCTTTTCCTGATACGGTTTAGAAGTCCCTCGCTGATTGATTGTCCATACCATAACCTGACTCAAACACTAAATATGAAAAGTTCCTTTATGGTATTAAAAGATGTACCGGTAGTGATAAGATGGGGAGTCTGAGTTAATGATAATGCCCTTGGTCGATGACCTGTAACGTATCTACATCAACCACTTTTTGCATTTTACAGAGGCAGTAAACTGTCTATCGAAAGCAATCGAGATCTACACAGACATGGTGAGTTTAAGAACCATATACTTTATACGTGCCGGTAGATTAAAATCACTAACTACATTTCCATGGCAGATAGATGAAGAGAGGCAGAGATATCTTTCAAACCTTAAATAAAAGCTAGTATAGATCTCTGAATGAAATGCACAATGTTGATATACAACATCAGATTAAGTGGAATTAATATGAATGTAATTAGCAGAAGATACAGTGTGATATGTGCATTGTAAATGGTGTATGATTGATAAAGGGCTGCATCCACTGTGACGGATGGACCACCCATCTTCCTTCATCCGTTTTTTTCTCCATAGAAATCAATGATAAATGAAACGGATGAAACCGACGGATGGTCCATCGCAGTGGATGCACCTCTTAACATTGTCTTCTTTCCTTTTAAAGGGTCGGTTTACCATTGCTGCGAAACATCACATTACCATAGCAGAAATTTACGAGTCGGAAATGGTTGATATCAATAAGGTGAGCTATTTCTCGGAAATATTATATAAATATGATCCAGTACTTAGTTTATGTGAGAAATTTGTCTAGGAAGCATCTCTAACGTCAGCATTTATCACTAACAATCTCCGCATTGGTGGTTTCAGGCTATCATCCACTATGAACAGGCGGCAGACTATTACAAGGGTGAAGAGTCCACCAGTTCAGCCAACAAATGTCTGCTCAAAGTAGCACAGTATGCCGCCCAGTTAGAGAAATACGACAAAGCCATAGAGGTCTATGAGGAGGTACGTTTATTTTTATTTTAAAACTTGGTAATATTGAAGTGGCGACAACGCTTACATACAGAATTTGATTGTGATAAGGTATCTAAAATAGTTCTTTTTGTTATATGTTATGTGTGCCATATCAGATGTAAAACATTTCAGTGTAATTCTAGTACATGTACCATACTAAAAATCAACTTTAAAGTTGGTATATCCGCTAAAAAGACAGATTTGAAAATGAGTGGAAACACATCTAAATATTTTGTAAATGCTCATCTCTTTTGCTGTGCATATATTGTTCCAATCACTACTGGCCCCTAGTGCCTCAAAATGGAAGTGTCTAATCACAACACAATACACTTCACTTGATGGCCCTTGACATTGCTGCTCACCACAGTACCACCTTTTGTCTACTCTGACAGGCTTTATGTAGTGTTTAGTACACCTTGAGAATTAGGGCTAAATAGTCATTCACAGCACACGGGCTCCTTCTACCGTAATCTCCCGCATATAAGGCGCGTCTTATACGCCAAACAAAATGCTGCTGAGTCTTATACGTGGGAGGGACATTGCTTTGAGTTTGGGGTGCGCCTTATAGGGGGGTATTTTTACTATAAAACAGTACTAAATTAACAAAAATCTGCCCTTAGGGGTGCGCCTTGTACATGGAACAGGCCTCCCTGAGTTGGGGGGTGCGCCTTATACGCGGGCTGCGCCTTATACACGGGAGATTACGGTATATGCAATCAGACACACCTGATTTAAAACTAGGATAGGAATAAATACAGGGCATAGATTTTGTTTGTTTTGGAGCAGAAATATTACATATAATCACTAGATATTTTAACACATGGTTTAGAATGTTGTCTAGATGGTGTTTGATGAGAAATCCCAGATTTCATACTGTGATAGCAGACATGCCCACTTTAACTGGGTCCAATATATCTCAGTAATCACTTAATTAGAATCATCAAATATTTCCACAATTATATGCGTGATGCATATATTAACAAAAAAGTATTGATATTTATTTTCTGTGACTTCTAGGTTGCAGCGTCTGCGATGGACAACCAGCTACTGCGGTATTCTGCGCGTGACCACTTCTTCCGGGCAGCACTCTGCCACCTGTGTGTAGATACACAGAACGCGGCTAATGCACTTCAGAAGTACGAGGAAATGTTCCCAGTATTCACGGACTCTCGCGAAGCCAAGTTCATTAAGGTAAGTCATAAGAAGATGTTACATGAAAAAAAAATTAAAATACAGAGATGTCAGACCTTCAGAGGTCTGTCTATTTTCAGATGTTCAAACTTTCCTAAAAATTAGAATTCTCAGAGGCTGCTTCCAACTTGTGGTCATTATTTTGAAAGAGAGAATTACATTAATCATAGGTTACCTTACAACATTTCCTTTCTACTTCTAGGGAGCCTAATGCTGAGCATAGTTCAGGGTTCAGCAGATGGAATTAAGCATGCCTTGTGCTGCCCTCTAGCCATTGCTATACAAACCACCTTTCAGAGATCAGAGCATCTCTGAAATCTCATTTCAGAGGACATGAATCTAAGCTGGCTGCTGATTGGCTGAAGTTCTCATGCCGTGTTTTTAATTGTCTTTCTATGACCATCCATTCTAGAGAAGCTTTTAATGTTTTTGAGTGAGAGGAACAGGTTGAAATGAAGACAAGATAGGTGTTTTAGCACAATACATTAGGGGAATGGGTGCTTTGCTAACACCCAAACATTTTCAGAGGTTTAGCCCATACCCAATTGACATCTCTAAAAATAGAAGGAGTTGCATTTCAAGAATTTCAGATGTATTCTAATTTCATTAAGATCAGTTTTGTTATCAATGTAGGAAATCCATTAAAATGTGTTATTTTTCTCACCATGTGACTTGATAAATATGATTTTTTTCCCTTTACAGAAACTTATCAATGCCCTGGAGGAGCAGAATATTGATATGTACACAGATGTTGTGCGTGAGTATGACTCAATATCGCGGTTAGACCAGTGGTACACCACGCTCCTCCTGCGAGTCAAGAAGACCATCGAGGGCGAGTCGGACCTCTTGTAATCTCTGTTTCACCTCTATCAGCCAAACCCAGCTCCATTGCTGTTGATGCCAGTAATAGGAATCACCGCAGATAGATCTACACATTATAGACGTCTTCACATAGAATTACGTTATACTATACAGATATACATGTAAATTCTGTTCATTTCTCCAGTTGAGTGATGTAGATAATATCAGTAATACAAAGCGGTAGATGCTGTATGTTGTTAAGAAATCAGATCTGGTTTACAATTTCCCCTTATCCCATATAATACTTGTAATTGTTGTAATCATAGTTGCCGGTAAATTGTTAATGTTAAAACCCACCAGTCAATGCAACACCTGCTGGATCTGTATACTCTACTTCTAAATGTCGGTGCATTCCTAGTATCTTTTGGTTAACAAATCAAAATGATTGTCTCCATTTTTAAGTCGCTGACATCACAGGCATCACTAGCGATTCAAGTTAAGACATGCTTTAACTCCAGCAATGTGCACATAACCAGGACATGGATAAACTTGGCAGAGATTGACCGAAATGTAGCTACGCTGTTACATCATAGACACAGTTTTGCCACTCTGTATCGTCCATGTACATCTTACTGTGTGTTATCTTCTCTTCATATATTGGTGTCCTTCGTCACAATTATAACTATGGCCATTGACTCAATGTGGCCCACACATTATGATGTAGGTAGCCTGTGATTACAGACCAGTTCCCATGGTAGAGGAAGCCATCCTGGATAAAGAAGCATCTAAGACAATGTTGAGTATAGCAGAAATGCCACTTTTCCTGGTTTACCAGGAATTCCTGGTTTTGTTATTTCAGATTTCTGTACCAAGTCATGTTGAATTCCTGGGAAAGGGTGTCAAAAAATCCGGTTTTCCTGGCTTTCGTCGGCCAGAGTGTGGCATCTCTGGTATAGGGCCAGGTTACTCTTTGCTTCACTTGAAGAAGCTCAATCATAACCCTTTACTCCCAATTATTATGCATTATTTTGAACAAATAGTGGGTACCTCTTCAGCGGTAGGCATTTTCAGTGTGTGTTATAGACTAAGGTACTATAGTATAGGTGTACCGTGTTATCTATACACTTTTGATAAAGAATCCAGAGTAAACCCTTACTGATTCCGTAAAATTCTTTCAAGAAGAATTTAATACAGAAAAAGTATGGATGGTCACTGATCATTTGGCTCGCGCAGTGCACGGGGGACATTGAAGCTGAAAAGTGCAAAAAGAAAGAAAAGCAATTGACGTAGAATCAAGTCGCAAGAAGACACATTTACACTTTTAGATCTAATGACATGCTTATCCTTCATGCAACATGGACCAATTTAGACATTGGTAGTGTAGCTATAACAGTTACCTCACAGCAAAGTTGTTAATCATTTTCCTATGTATTAATTTAATGTGATCATCTCATGATTTCGTCCCTAGGTACTAAGTCAATTGATAGTCGTTGTGAACATATAATCTTTCAATAGTATCTTTATATAGTTTATCGTCATACAGGAGTGTGTGCTGAGAAATGTAGATGTAATGAGACGAGGGTTTATGTCCCTCTCTAACTTGGTTGTACATTTTGTATTATAGACAGAACTACTGATATACTTATCCCAGGGCTTGCGTTACGTGTAAAACCTGGCATTGATGTGTGCTGTATTTACCCGCGATGTTACTGCCGCACTCAGCCATGCGCATCCTGAACCAGCGCCCTGTACGCATGTTACTATTGTTGACACAAGTAGCAGTATAGCTAACTTGACACTACCTATATACGGTGTCTTGCTATTCTAATACAACATTCCAGTTGTAGATCAGAGCCATGAGTTTACAAATCGGTATGATGCGTGTCAACAGTATTTGCTGCTTTTCCTCATATCATAGTGTTTCAGTTTTTTTTTTATCGATATTTGCTCATCAAGTTTCTTTTTCCTCAATTTTCAGCGGTTGAGTCTTTTAATGTTAAACTGAAGTCACTGTTATATATGTCAAAACTAAAAGTAAAGTATGTAGCTATTTGGATGATTGGGACAGCGTAAGGTTATTCTCTATCAATAGAGCAAAGGCTTTGTTAATTTTTTCAAAATGTCTTAATATAAGTTGATCCCATTTTTTTTATACTACCATACTTACCCTGTTGGTATTTCAGGTAGACAAGTATATGTAAATACATCGGTCATGTTTCTAATTATGTAGGCCATATCCTATTCAAATGATCTTACAGTTACTACATGTGCAATATAGTTGCTTTAATATATCAGCCATACATTTCTATGTATTTCACCATATTAAGTTTATTGTGAAAATGGAATTCATCCGATCTCTGTAATTCTTGTACAGTATTAGGCTGTTATTCTTTTAATTTTCTGATTGTACATTACTTTCTGTATGGACCCTCATGGAGTGAGGTGCTTTATTTGTTGGGAGTGGCTCAGTGCGAGTAATGATGAGTAGAAGAATTAGCAGTTATAGAATAATGAAGACAACTTGTAGCAACCTACTGAGCCATACTATGATTAGCTCACTAGGAAAACTTCATTAATGTATTATTGATAAATTGATTAAAGCTTACGAAATTAACCCGTTAGGTTGTCTGTGTTCATTCTACCCATCACATTATCTTTTAAACTTTAAAGCAAATTGGCCTTGGCGAAATGTCGGAAACCATATCGGGAGGATAGGTTTCACCCGGGTGATAGTCCTATCATTTAAAATCTTAGATTATAAGACACGTATTAGATTTCTTTTTGTTTAGCAGCATTTAGAAAGAATGACATCTGATTTGCGGGAAAGAGGTGACAATCATCTCAGATAGATATCAGGAAAACGCTATTGCATGGCTCATTCCAGCATTAACAAATCAATACCAAGCTTTAAGAAATCAATATGCAGTTTGTCTTCAGGTTTTTATTGACACAAACATGTACTCCACTGAGGGCCATGGGTAGACTGAGTCCATAGAAAAATAGATGAGGTCATTGCGACGTACCTTTAGTTTGTTATGGAGAAAATAGCGACTTTTCCCTGCACAGCTTCTGATAAATCTACTTTTTACATGTGAATTACTTCATTCTTTGTTGAAGAAATGTAGGCATTGTAACAAAACCCGTAATGCCCAACGATTTCATCATATATATGACATTCCTAAGTTACAGGAATGAGAATTAAAATAATGCTTAAAGTGCTTCCTCAAAGTGATCACCTGGGTTGATTCCAGAGGTCAAAACACCTTCTTTGGCAACAGCCCAGGGCATGCGTTCAGTGGTGAAGTCAAAACCTACATCTCCAGTCTTGCTAATAGCGATAGCGCCCCCACAGCCTTGGACGCGCTGGGACATATACTGCAGCGCCTCAGTCACCGCCTCACCAGAACTCAGCCCTGAAATACAGAAGTGCTAAGTTCACACAGGGCTTTTGGGTGCATGTGAACAGTTTAGAAGTATCCCTTTCTATTTTCACCTCAACAAAACAATTTTCTGTCAGTTAATTCAAAACATCCTACCACCAGACCCCAGCGATGGTAGGCATTTCCAGCCCTATCACAAAATCATAATCACAAGCAGAACACACTGCGCACATTGGCAAGAGGGCTAAAAATAATTCAATAGCTGTGGAAAGACTCCTTTTCACAAAAGGGCACAAACAATCATTCCCCTTTATCCTATGAGCTATTTATAGTGTGTACCGGCTCCCCCTCAGGAAGGGAAAATGGATCACTTGATAGGGCATGTAAGGAATGAGTGCCTTTTAAGTAGAGGAGTGGTAATAATACACACAGCTAGTACTGTGAGAATCCACTATCGATTTCTTTCACTGCCACAACCCTTGGTCGTAGAATTTGAAAATCAATACCGGGTAGTGAATAATCAACAGGACTTGCTGTGCCTGACTGGGCTCCCACCAGTAAAATAGATAAGGTAGAATGACTAGGTCTTATAAAATCAACAGGATTTGCCAACAGTACCATCACTGGGGGACTGATGGTAGAAGGTTTTGAATTAACCTCCTGAACTGATTCCAATTCTTGGATCTCATTCAGGGATGCCACTTTTCCTAACTTTTTAGGAATTCCGAATTTTGGACTTTCGTCCCTACAGGTATTTCGTATTGGAAATTGAAAAAATTAGGGGAATTTCCGACTTTTTGGTGATCAGTGAGTGGCATCCCTGCTCATTTAAAACGGTTGCTGATGACATGATCTCTTACTGTACTGAGTTATAGTTTATAGCATCAGAAGAAACAATTAAACTATGACATTGATATTGGTAGGCGGGAAGTACATAAAGTGTAGGACTAACCTTGTTTCATATTATTGGTAATCCTATAGGCCATGCAAACTTTGGTTATAGATTCACCATGACCAGTAGTCGACACTGCACCCACATCGTTATCACTGTATCCTCCACAACCTGAATAAATGGGTCATTTTTACTTCTATTTTTTTTACTCTTACGCGATACCAGAAAAATTATCTTGTTGAAGCAATCCGAATAGGGAAATCTATTTTTTGAGAGTTCATGAAGATAAGAATCTCATCTTGTAGGATTGTCCTAAATACTGTAGCATTGTTCAGCACGGGACAGCTTTGAAGTATGTAAATGTATAATGTATTTTTTGGTTGTTTTATTGTAAGTAGTGTCATCAATTAAATTAAACGACCGTTTCATGTATAATGTACTAACCGACTAGGGGACTGTCTCCAACACGGCCTGGACGTTTGGCAGTTATTCCTCCAGTGGAAGTTCCAAATGCCACATTTCCATCCGCATCTACTGCCACTGCACCAACTGTATCGTGACCTGATGTTCTGAAACGAAAGATTTAAATTCACATTCCCACAATTGATGGTTACCATATCCTAGTCCCTCTAGATCATAGCGCTTGTGTCACCATCTTTTTTCCATTGGCAGGGTGTCCGGCAGACCCCTTTGAAAAAGTAGGACAAAAGTAGGACTGAAAATTTTCAAAAAGTAGGACTAAAATAGGACAAAAGTAGGAAAATATAAGAAAAAGTAGGACATATGTAGAACAAACAATGCATGTGTAACAAACCTATTTATCCTCAAAATTGAAGAATCTATTAGGATAATATTCCAGAACATATTTAAATGGTGCTCAGTTTATACCTGTATCATTGGTATGTGAAACATGATATACAGTGGTTTCATGAAGGCATTTACTGCGAGTCTGCTACGTCAAAATGATGTACAGTGGCCATGTTGGAGCACAATGCGTGAAATAAAACAGTAAATTTCATGAATTGTTGCCAATGTATTACTGATTACTGATCCCAGATTGAGATTGAGAAATTGACTAGTTGTTTCAGCACACTAACAGGTGAAACTTATAATGGTAAGTTTTTGGCAAAAGTTTTGCCTAAACATGACTGCCATACAAGATCTGTGAGGTACTAACCCCTCTATAAAACTTACTTAATAGACACAGTTTTTGTACAAAGTATTCATGTACTACACAGAGGGTATGTCACAATATCACTCTCTATGCGGACCCCTGTCTATCACTCCCCCTGTGGTGACCCCTCATCTCCATCTGACTGAAATTCCCTATCTATTTGATTGCAGCCAACACTGACACCATTAGTCTCATATTGACAATTCATGTAGCCACATTTTTTGATATTACCTCCCTGATCACTATCAGTCAGGTGTTTGCATGTATTCTGTTAAAGGGTTTGAGTGAAACATTAGTATAATACTAGTTCTAATGCTGAAAGCATATATGTCCACCAAGTCAATCACTAACCATCACCACACAACTAACTTTAGCATAATCAAACATCAATTGATGCACCAATGTCATAACTGGCTCTTTCATTCCACAAGCCAATATCTCTGAATCTTTAATGAAGATGTGATTAATAAATACTGGAAATTGCAATGATACAACTCACATGCTGAGTCATAGATATCTTAGGTAACAGTAAAACTGCACTATTCATAAACCATGTGGAGGCTAAATGTAGTAGCGCTACAACTCCAGTACTCAGTTTCTTGCAAGTACTAAAGGAGCGCGACAGACATGGCAAAATTTGAGTACCAGATAATAATGCAAATGATATTACAGAATTTGCTATCTACCCAAAGTAATTTTACTAGCCAGTACAAGACTAAATGGATAAAACATATAAGTGGAGGAAAATCATTCACATGCCATAGTTTTGGTAATAAAATCAGGTACTCCTTAATAATTTACCATGCCGGTGATAAGTTCCCTCAGACCTCATTGGGAACTACAATAGCCTATGCATGGCACACATTAACACTTGAGGGTTGATTTCACTTGACATAGGTTACTATAAAGATGAACTGACACAAGCAAGATGTGCTTCAAAGCAACTATCGGTATTTTTATATTGCACACGCCAAAGGAAAATAAAAAAGTAGGAAATAATAGGAAAAAGTAGGTATTTTGGAGAAAAAGTAGGAAAAATAGCTAAATCATAAAAAAATAGGAAAAAGTAGGAAAAGTAGGATCGCCGGACACCCTGCATTGGTCTTCAATAAGATACAAAATGGTCTTTCTGAAAATCCTTTTGGACTAAAGGGAATCAGTACTTCAAATATGCCTACCGGTACTTATGAAGTTTTGTATTCATATCATTTATGAATTATGTTCGTCACCCTCTGAAATTTCATATATTCTTAAATGTACTGAAGAACTCAGTATGAGATCCCCCAAGACTAAGAAGTACGACTGAACTTACTGTGGACGAAAGCAGACATTAACAGCCTTGTTAAAGATGAGGTATTGCTGTAATTCGTCTCTTGCCGCTTGGGTTACTAAATCGTCTGTGGACTTGGTCGCTATTTTATGTTCCTTAGCAAAGTCGTTTGCACCTGGACCCACTAACAGGGTGTGGTCGCTCTACAGTAAATCAAGAGTGAATGGTCTCTTTCCAATTTTTGTTAATATCTTGAATCAACCCAGATTGTTAATCACTTTTTTGTTTATCTACCAGTAAATTTATTTAAAAATCTGTTTAGAGTACGCCTTATCGAAGAAGCTAAAACTTTTCACTGCAGGGGAGCCTAACACAGTGGGTCCTACAGAGTATTGTTTGTTAAGATTGTAAGCTAATTACCTTCTCCATAACAGTCCTGGCTAAGGTGATTGGGTTTGCTATGTTGTTAACACAGGCTACAGCTCCTACATTAAGCGTGCGTCCATCCATTATGACTGCGTCCATCTCCACCTCGCCTTTTACTGTTAATACTGAGCCAGTACCTAGCCAAGCAAAATGAAAGCCATGCTTCAGGTTACAGAGTAAAATGGTTAGTGGAAATATTCAGTGTATACTTATAGCAAGAGGAAAGTTGACAGAGCTAGCAAGGAAAGCATTGAGATCCATTGAGGAGACAAGCTTGGCCATGGTTCTCTAAGTTTGTTCAGGTAATTAATTTTAAAGAGCTTTCTTTTTTTTGTTATCTTAAGGGAATGAAACACTGGTGTGGAATCATGAGTTTCAAAAGGGTTTATTGCTGGAGTGGTTTCACGTGGTTGGTCCTCCTCGGTGGTAAAAGTAATTTTGGTCGAATGAACTATCGTTTTAGTACATGTATAGCGTAGTAATCACAGTATACATATTACTCCAGTGCACATGTAAAATCCGTTCATAAATTAAAATCCATATATTGGTGTCATCAAATTATTTCTGAATAGATCGAGATAAAGTCTTCCATCTGCCTCCACCGTGCAATTCCAGGATTTTCTGAGCACAATTTAACACCAAAAATTGACGCATTTTTTGTTGGTAAAAACCCTTTTCTCACTCGGTGAAACTTGCCTGCATTATTAAATAGGTTCAATAGTCTGGCCTCAATTTTACATTTCTTTCCGCAGTGCTATTGGATAAATGATGAAAATTACATGAATGAAGATTCAGACACATTGTCCTAAGGTTCGACACTTTTACATGCCATCCTAACAGGCATACCAGTCATACATTGATTCAAACCAGTGTCCATTTTAAATAATCGATTTAAGAATTATAACATATTACTCATATTATTCACACACACATGAAGGATGGAAAAGTTTGAAAGGCTTGGTCTTTTCTCACCCTTTATATGGGAAAGAAATATTAATCATTTCATTTGGTTGACTGCAAAATAACCTCCATAAACGCCGATTTCCCTGTTCATGATATGCCATGGGATATGGACATGGGTCTTTAAGAATAAACACCTGCATCGAAGATAGGTATGTCTTCTAGTACACGGACGGCGGCCTCGACAGCATCCACTGCTGTACCATCTTCCGACAGTGCTTTGAAACCTCTTCGAGCAGCGGCACAAACTCCCTGTCGGCTCGCGTCTGATATGCTATCTGGAATGGCCCATGCACCCCCATGTATGACGACAGTAGGTGTAACCTTCATCTTCTGGACATCAGCTGAAAGATGAAACCATAGACAAGTCATTATCTGGTAAGGGGAAAGGTTGTATGGGTATCTGCAATATGAAAATACTGTAACAATTTAACAAAAGCAAATACCCAGTACCGTAACAGTTTGTAATTCTTATATATGATTTACACCTTGAGTGTGTGAAGCCAACTGCAGTCACGCTCGATTGAGTCAGCTTATGATTTGGATGGATTAGGGGAAGGATATCTGATCCACTCTGACGATAGACTCTCTTGTGTTCCCAAACCGGGTGCCGTTTCTCACCTCCTCACATGACATGCATTGGAGTTTTCCCAGCTCAGTCCTCTTTGTGATGTTCACTTTGCATGGTAATGTCTCTACCGTAAACTCCCGCGTATAAGACGCGTCCTCTAGGCCAAACAAAATGCTAGGGCGTCTTATAGCTTTCTCTCAAGTTGGGGGTGCGTCTTATACGAGGGTTTATTTTACTATAGAAATGTACTAATCTTAAAATGTCAGCCTTAAAATGTGCGTCTTATACGCAAAAATGCATGTGCTGAGTTTGGGGTGCGTCTTATACGCGCATCGCGTCTTCTACACGGGAGATTACGGTATTTCTAGTTCAAAATATGCTGTCTCCTGTGCATATTTCATACATAAGGTATCCCCTTATTCAAAATTCACAGCTTTTATTTTGTTTGTTTGTTTGTTTGTTTGTTTAGTTTTACGTCCGGGGGCCATCAAGGAACTCAGACATTCAAGGTTTCTCGGACATTAAGTCCTTTCTTTTCTTTTTGGACAGGTATTTATATGCTGCTTGCCCGACACAGCAGTGACCGAATCTATGAATGACCGAATCTATGAGATGAATGACCGAATCTATGAGGAGGGTCGAGGGGGAAAACCGCTACCGGGGCTTCATTCCCCTACTCTTTTCGAAGGATAGCAAGTGTTCTTTTATTTGCCTGGTCCCATAGGCAGGGCCAGACAAACCACGGCCTTTGATCACTCAGACGTGGTTCACTGAGGGGGAATCCCATGGCAAAAAACAAGCATGTAAGCCCAGGCCCGCGCATATGGACACCAGCTGCCCACATGCTCACCCCAAGACACAAGAAACCCCAAGTTTGTCGCCTTTTACGAATCTGGTATGCCCACTGTTAGTATGGAAGGAGATTTCTCCTTGTGGACTCCCAATGAAGTTATTCTGCTCCTTCATGCCCTCACATGAAGGTCCCCACTCCACAGGGGGATCAATCAACTAACTTACCGGGGTAATAGCATTAGCAAAAAGAGAGTGGTCATATTTTAACAAGGGTGGTTGGTGAAATTTCGCACATGCATTGTGAAAAATCTGTCCCCGATCGGAATTAATTCTATACTGCTAATAGCTTGCATTTTTTTTTATATATATATTAAAAAGGGGCAAGTAAAAAGGGGGCATGCGGAAATTGTTTACATGCCCCCCTCAATGTCAGTCAAATTTTTTTATGTGCCCCCCCCCCACCTTTAAGTTTATTGGGTACCCCGGTACCAGTATGCACCACTAAATCCAACATATGGATCTGGACCACTAAATTCGACATGGTGACATGTCCATTTCTTGAAATCGACATGTGACATGGCCTTAGACTTGAGAGTGTGATCCACTACTCCATTTTACGTTGCGAATGCCATGGTCTGACAGACCATCCGAGAGCTGTTGCAGATATCAAAAGTTGTTGATATTTGCCCCCGGGTATTTGCCTTTTCTGTCAGACATCGCTCACCAACCACTATGCCTTTGTCGGTGTATTGGATCTGATGCTCTGACTCTCTGTCCGTGTTCACACATCCAACAAAAAACGCAGCCATTGTCGGAGTAGTGGATCCCAGGCTTTAGTGGCATGAAGTGAAAAATTAGTGACATGACATAGGCCATTTCTTAAATTCGCCATGGGATCCACTGCTGCGAATTTCTTGCGAGTCAGACTCGTGCATGTGTTGTCACAGAATACCTTCTACCAGTGGATCTGCTGCTGAGACAAAGTCCTTGCGACATCTGATTGGCATGCAATGACATTCGCAGAAGTCTAAATGATTTGATTCTTGCAAGTGCTCTCGGACATGTACACACACGGCAACAATCGCAATGCTACTCGCAGCAGGGGATCCATAGATCTAGCTTTAGATTTAAAATTGTGCATTCTGATGAATTTCTAGACCCCAATCCAGTGAAGCATTTTGGTGTGCCATCAGCAGTAAACCCATGATTATGATAACAGGGAATGAAAATCTTCTTAAATTTTGATTGCACAATGGTGTTTTAGGGAGGCTTGAGGGCATGTATCCTAGAAAATTTCAGAAATATAAATCTCAAACTCCAAATTTTAAAGCATTTTGGTGTAAACCTGGGGTGGGCAAGGTTTCCATAGAGGGGATGCAAACCTTATGTAGTAATGCTTTGTCCTTTGTGAGGTTTGGGAGGCTGGTCCCTCAAGAAAAAAAATAGAAATATAAATGTCAACCTCTCTGATTTAAGGGATTCAACTAGCCTCAGATGTGAATCTAGTATTTTTTTAAAATGTTGTCTAAGGGGTTGGGGGGCCCCACCCCTGGTAAATTTGAAAAAAAAAATTAGATGTCAAACCTTGAAGTTTAAAGCATTTTAAAGCACTCAGGAGTAAGTTATATATGTTTATACACTGGTGATTAAGGGAGTTTTGGGTCATTCCCAAAGAAAATCTTATAACATAATCATCAAACTTATATTTAAAGCATTTTGGTATAGGAAAGCATTTTCAGCAAGAATATTTCATGGGGAACCCTACATAATAGGCTATCCCACGAATAAGGCACACCGAATGCCTAGATGCCTATATGTGGTCACTGGTGTACATTGGGGATGATTTTTAGTAGATTACCCCTAATCTAATGTAATTATACCCTACATCCCTGACCGATTCTTATACGGTACCCTGGCTTATACCACGATTTCTGGGTTACTCAGTGCTTTTTGGTGGCTATTCCTATCCACATATCTGTCGATATTGCACACCCTGTAGGTTGTAACATCAATTTTGTAAGGCGTGCGGTTATCCATGGATAACCTGTGCCCGGTGCGGGTTATCCATGGATAACCGCATACCTCTCATGTCCTTACATGTCATATGTTACATGTTAAAACCCACGAAATATTCCAGGCCAGGGTAGGGATCGAACCTGCAGTCTCACATCCCAAATCCAACTCCCTATGCACTGCGCCACAGGGACTGATGAGAAACGCTCGGTTCGAACCACGTCTGGATATGATACAAAGCCGTGTGCGCTGTTGCTGTCCGCTGCCGGGCGACGAGGTGTATTATACAAAAACATAACCGCGAGACGCATTCAAAGGAGGAGACGCAGTGGTCTAGTGGTTAGCGCATTGCGCTCAGCCGCGTGAGGTACGTGGATCGAGCCCCGGCTTACCTGGGATGGGTATTAAGCTATGCCCGGAAGCTATGGCTATGCCTTATAAGAATTATATAGGCCTCAACCAAGCATTATCTACATGTATAGTACATTGACAGTGCCTTTTCTGGATTGGCTCACGTTAGAAAATTTTGAGGAAATTTTATATATTTTAGATACTGTAGATAGGCACTCTGATAAAGCCACTGTGGAGGGTCAGAAAAGCTGGCACACTGGGTTGACACTTTCTGCCAGGTGGGAATGTGGCTGATAATCGCGACCTTGCCGATATCGCTGATTTAGGGTTCTATTAGGGTCATTTTCTTGTATTTTAATAGTTATCCTTAAAGTTTAGATATCAAGGTACCCACCAGTGAAATCTGGGAGAAAAAATTCCAATTATTAAGTGTTTTACAATGACCTTAGTATGAAGGTAATATTGAAGCTTTGAAAAACATATTAACCACTGGAGACACCAAAATACTAATATCAGACACAGTTAAAAAGCACAATAAACTAGCAGCATGTATAATTTCATGCATTTATGATTTTGCCCAATGATACTTTTGAGAGGACTAAAATATGAAACAATAGAAAAGAAATGGCTGTCTGTAGAGCCGCCATGTTATGATTTTTTATTAGCATTTTACTACTACTTAGAATCAATTTGGAAATGGATTGAAGATAATAAATGAAAGCTATGATTCTAAATATCATAGAAAACTAAATTCTATTTAGATCTGATCACTAGAACATTACTTTCCATTCCCTTAGATATCAAGTGAAAACAGAAAATTGCCACCAGTACATGCTGCCACACACTGGGCCCACTATGCAGCTGAACTCACATCACAGATATTGTAACACCTTTTCTAGCATTACTATAGTGGTACTTGCCTCAATATTTTTGGTACTGTACTATTTGCCCTGTATCTCTGTTTCTATACCAGATATAAACAAAATTCCAAAATTTTTAAAAACATCTCAATGGCCTCGATCAAATGCGGTCACAGGGATCTTTCTGTATTCAGTTTAATTTTTTTTTGTTGAAGTGCCTAGGCTCCCGGCCTAGGCTACTGTAGAGTCATAAATTTGACATTGGCATGAGCTTGAGGTCCCCTTTTTATAGCTTAGGAACCCAATCTCATGCCCCACCCCTTTTCTACTAATAAATTTAAGAGAGTGGCTTTAGGTACCTATAGTTCACTTTTGTTTTCCTTTTTTCTACTTTGTGGCAGCATTCAATTGTTCCTGTGCCTTGATGAATTGCTCCTTCTTGTAGTCACGCTTGGCTTGAAGGTAGGTGACCCGCCAGCCCTTCAACTTCCAACCCACGAACACGCCAATCCCAAACGACAGACCAAGCACAACAGTCGCAGTCGTCCCTTCACATTCAATGTAGGCCATGGTGATCCACGTGTATGGGGTGTAAAGATAGCCTCCTCTCTGTGAAGTTTGGACTGTCAAGCCGACCTTGTCGGTATGGTCTCGACCAGGCCTACACAGCCTGTGGCACAGGTTGAACTTGAAGCAAGGCTAAAACTTTGCAAGCCACAACATGCATCGAAGCAGCTGCATCGGAAAATTACGGTGGTGCCATCTTGTGAAGAAACGAGATACTAATAATATAAGTTTGAGTAGAGCCGACAGGTGGCGTATTGATAAATTTCCCGCCCAGTGCCCGAAGGCGAAGTTGCCCTTGTTCCTGGTCAGATGGGATCAGAAGTTGAAGAAACCCTTCAAAACAAGCTATAATTGAAAAAAAGAAATAAAATGACGGTGGGCAAATATGAAACTGGGTGGAAACCTTTAACTATTGTAGTGGTCAGCGGAAAATGTCATGGAGAAACCGGGACTCGAACCCGGGACCCTCCAACTTCGAAGCGGAAGCTCTACCCCTGAGCAGCTCTACTTCCCCTGGCCTGACATTCTCTACCTTCCAACTACCCTGGATTGGTATGGTATACATAGGGGGAGTGACACAATCAAGTGAACAGTCCCTCTGAAGGCTCTGCGCACCGGACGGGGGAACGAACCCCTACACTCGTCCCAACTAGCTTCGACCGTATCTGCCAAGAACTGGTCCTCCAGTCCAGTCTGAACAGTACCACATGTACCCGTACAGAGTCACACACAACCCGTATAGGCTCCTGTTCCCAGGAACGGCTGTGTGTGCCACCTGTTTCCAAGTTCCTCAGCACTAGCAGGTCGAAGCGCTTGTCTATACCATACCGGCCCAGGTACCAAGCTCTCTAAAGATCCCCCTTGTGAGGCAGGACCACTCGGTTTCTCCATGACATTTTCCGCTGCCCATTACAGTGGTCCCCATGATAGAAGGCGTCCACTTTATAAGAAGGCGACTCACAACTTTCATCTCTCCCAGTTGAGTTGGAAAAGTCATCTTCCGAGGCATGGATTTCAAAGTTTGATAGTTAATTGAATTATTGCAGATTGAATATGATTTCCCCATGTTACTATTACCAGGGAATGTTAATTAATTTGATTTGAATGAGTTTTCCCAATGTTATTCAGTGTTGAAAAGTTGTTTCACCCCCAGGATGTGCTCACAAATTTTTGTGGGTTTTGGGCTCATAACTTACATAAGGGCTTGGAATTCACTAAAGTCACAACTTACGTGGAACAGGTTCTGCAAAGTCACAGGAGTTGAAGAACGAGTTTTTGGGTCATAAGGAGTTCATAAGGAAAATATTATCTCATGAGGATTAACGTTCTGAGTTAGGTAGGCCCTAGCTGCTAAGGGAGTGGTCATTATTTATCAACAGGGGGCGGGTGGTAGGTTTCCACGCGGACGCCCCCCCTCAACGACAGTCAAAAGTTTTTGCGTCCCCCCAAACCGGAGGCGCGGAGAATTTTTGCGCCCCTCTTTGAGCTATAGTAGCCCGCGGGCTTTTTTCCTCAAAAGAGGGTAAATTTTGTTAGCCCCCCCTCGGGAGGGGTCTGGAATTTTTACGCCCCCCTAAAACCCACCAATCCCCCCTGTTGATGGATAATGACCACTCCCTAAGATCTTATGTAAATTGTAATTTAGCTGGTACATGTATAGGCTTAGCTGCTATTGCTAATGGACAGGCTCGCCTTGTCTATCTCATGATCTTACTCTGAGTAGGTCAACATTGTTGAATCATATCAATTCTATCGCCATTCTTCAAACAAGGATGGAACTGTATTAAAGATATAGAGATGCATAGCTCCCGCCTGGACCATTCTTATAATTACGTACGCACCAAGGGGGGGGGGTCAAGCCAAATGCGTACATGCATGTGCGTACAGGGGAGGGGGGTCTTGGGTCACTTTACCATACGCATTGTGTACGCATTAGGGCACCTTTAGGCCCATTTCGGGTAATTTCAAGCCATTATAAACTTTATTAAAGGGCCATAATTGTTAAATATTGAGTAACAATTTCCAGGATTACATATTCATATTGTATGACTCACCTTTAAGGGAAGGTTTAACAAATAAATCACATATTTTAGCTTGCCTAGCAGTGACGTATAATTGTTCAATTTTCGTGAGAAGAAAATAGTATGGTTGGGGGTGGGGGGATGCAAGGACAGCGGTGGTCATGATGCCGTCCACTAGAGACCCAGTCAATCTTGCTGTGATAACCAGAACAATTTGCTGTAGGATTATTTTTGGGATCTCAAAATGAAACGATTTCCTGCAAAACATTTTTTTCTTTGAAATAAAATTTTGTTTTTGTCCAGTCACATTTGCAAGATTGGCTTCTCAAGACAAGTGTTACTGGTCCTTAAATACTTCTCACTTTCCTCCTTCTCTTATAGGGGGATACCTTCCCATCATTGAGGTGCTGCCTGATATGCAATCTGTGTTCTTACCTTTGTCCCCAACCATCTCTACTAAACCATTGATATAGGCCTATACAGTGGGGGGGGGGGGGGGGGTAAGTGACTTGAGTATGTGCGCAGGAGGGGGGGGGGGTAGTCCCACTGCGTACATATAGTGCAACAGGGGGTTGGGTCAAATTTTGTCCAAAAAGTGCCTGGTACGTACTTAATGGATGGTTCCTTAGTGATATGAATAAGTCCAATCATCAGTCGTACAAACGTTTTATCTTACAGGCCTATAAGGGCCTGTCATATGTGTAATTGCGTCCATATCTAAAAGTGATTAATATCATATACATGAGGTACCATCGGATGACCAAAAACAACTTGGAATTTTACTTTCGTTTCACTGGGGCAGGTCAACGTGCCAAGAACAGACACGTACAGAGCGCCCATCTATATTGCAGTTGAAAGGATGATCTGTGAGAGAGCAGCTCGCCAAAGGAGAGCAGCTCATCGATCGCAGGTCTAACATATCAATCTTAGGTCAAATATTGGGACGGCTAAGAAGATCACTGAGTACTTTTAAGATAGGGGTCCATTTACAACTTTCAACTAAAGACCACAATCTGTCGATTTATTTTTTATAGGCTAATTCTATGAGACTATTCTCATTTTTCTTTCGCATATTCTGATAAAATTTGGGAATTTTTTCCTCTTTTTCGTTTTTACATTTTCCATCACACAGGTTTGAGGGAATTTTCGTCTTTCTTCCTTTTTCTTCGAGTGAGTTTGCATAACATTTATTATATCGAACAACAAGTATAGAATGCATACCATCACAAGTTCTACATGTAGGCCTATATGGTGTACTCTTTCTTTTAACATAGAAATGCATTTCTGTACCAATGGTTACTGGTATGTTACATAAACCCATTAGTTATGGTTTAATAATAATGAAGGTCTGATATTAACATTGCCATATATATATACTACTTACACCACTTGCCTCCATATAAATCTGGATATGCATGACAGGCTATTATCATGATTATTTAGCCATAGATAACTACATACCCCGGTACATGTAGCCTACCCCTTCCATGTGCTTTCAATGCACAGTATTCAACAGGCTACCAGGTACCCCCAATGCATTACGGTATTATGAAGTAAACGAATCTATATCATGAACCTTGTGAACGATTTATTTACAGAATAATTATGTACACCATATCTAGTTGAAAAAGAACAAAGGTTACAATTCACAGGTGAGGAAACTCTAAGTCGTCAAACGTACGTTACTGGGTCTATAAACCTGGTATGGGTAAACTACCCTGTAGTTGTCAAAAGTGTTTCCCTTTATGCATTCACCACTACTTTCGCTACCAGTTTATAGATTCTGTCTCAAAAAACACAGATGTCAGCCAAACGCACAGCCATGCATGAAATTTTATGGTGACGTTCAAATGACACGAGGCTGCCATACGAGAAATTTCATTTGCAAACTTTCGTCATTTGTGGCGGATCCAGGATTGTCCAGAAGGGGGGGGGGGGCAAACTTGGTAAAAGTTGGTGAGGAATTACATGACCCAGAGCACTACAAGTGAAGCACAGCGGTCGGAATAGGACGTTCTGAGGGTTTAGACTTAAAATGGTGCATTCTGATGCATTATAATTGAGCAGGGATAGGAGAAATGTTTGTATTCAGATTTGGGGATTTAATGTTAGGGGAGTTGGGGCTTGGCCCCCAATGAAATTTTTAAATTTAAGACTGGAAATGGTGTATTCTTATGCATTCTGGGACACCTTTTCCACCCACCCCCAACAAAAATAAACAAACATGAAAGTCAATACTTGAAACAGTAGGCCTACATTCTGATTGCATTTTTACAATCATACTACGTATTGAACTTTGATATTCAAAGTGAATCATCATCTGTTCACATGTGTCTCAGTTGCAATTCTCATGCAAGGTGGGGGTCTGGGGAAAATTTTGAAGTCCTTGAGGCTGAACGGTACATTCTGGTGCCATCTAAGAATAAATACCCTCAGTCCAAATTATACCAAGACACCCCCTCCCCCCCCCAAAAAAAAAAAGAAGAAAGAAAGTAACAAAATGGAATCTCAAAAGACCAAACAAATCACAAATCTGGTGCCTCATGTTTAGGCCCCCTCTACTTTTCTTTTCCTTCTCCTTTTCTCCTCTTACTCCTTTTTCCCTCCTCTTCTCTCTGTTTTTTGGGGGGCCTGGCCCCCTGCCCCCCCCTGGATCCGCCAATGTAACCAGTTGTCAGAGTTGTCTTGCTAAACCATTGTCTTTACATCCTTATCACATTCTGCTTGGCCCAACCTCTGATTACAGCTGTTCATCACTGTGTGCCTGTTCATATTTAGAGGTGTGGTCCAGACCCACGTCCCTTCTTTAACACACCTGATTCCCTTCCAGTAGTCACAGTGGCCAGCTCGGCATAGTCATTGACCAGGGTAGCCAGGTCCTCACGGGCTTCCATCATCTCGCACTCCTCCATACCTTCCTCCAGGTACCAATGTACGAAGGCACGTTTAGAGAAGAGCTTATCAAAGTCCACCCCCAGGCGGGACCACAAATCTCCCACGGCTGTAGAGTTGGATATGAGAGTGGCGGTCTGCCGGGGGTTCCCCAGTGCCGCTCCAGGTGGCGCCACCAATGGGTGGGATTGGACAGTGACTTTGGTGCCTCCGGGTAACCAGTCTACACAATCCAGAAGCCCATATAGCAAGGCTTCTGAACAGATGGGAAGGTCGGCTTCCGTCACCTCAGTACCACGGTACAGGCCACTGTATGCTATCATCTTAGCCTTGCTGTTATCACAGTTGATAAGACTATTCTCCTGTTGCAGAATTTGTCCAGTGAGGGCGCTACTGAGCAAGGACCTTTGGTCATGGCTTTGCACGTCAGGGGTCGTTAGTGGTGCGTGGGACACGACGGGAAAGTGGACGCGGGGCAAGGGCGTCATATCAACCTGGGCATCGCCCTGGCTGACCAGCATAGACTCAGGGTATCGCATACTTGCCGTCAGAGAACTGACCACACTGGAGATGACACTGTTAATGTCTGAGTACCCTGGGCGATCCATGTCCAGTTTACCCCTGCATAGGTTGTAGATAGTATCATTGTCAAACAAAAAGGAGCAGGCTGTGTTGGTGAACTCCAGACCTGTGTGCATGGTGAGGGTTGTGTTGTAAGGTTCATTGATGTATGGTGACATCTAGAGGAATAGAAACAATAGGTAATTATTGTAATATTGTGCAGCAGAATTATTAGGGATTTACATTTCTAGGTCCATATATGATAGGCAAGAGGTCTGAGGTTTGTTCATTTTCAAGATATTATATGTACTTCTGAATAACTGTATTATACACATGTAGTTTGTAGAACATATTTAATAAGCATTATGTAGTTTTGTAGACTTATTGTATGACACATAGGTCAGCAATGACCTCACATTTGTTGTCAATAAAAGCTATTATTATAAATTATCAATTATCATTATCAATTATCATTATCAATTATCATTATCATAATCATAATTATTATCATTATTATTATAAGAGTACAATGTATGTCCCTATACGAGAAACGCAGTGGACTGTTTTTTTTCAGTATTTTGACGTGACTGTTATACTAGAAGCATAGAATCTGTATAATCCTGCGATTTTACTGATAATGGAGTGGTCATTATTTATCAACAGGGGTCAAAATATATTGCGCCCCCCCCCTCAAGAGGAGTCAAAATTTTTATACCCCACCAGGAGGGGGTCTGAATTTTTTACGCCCCCTCAACCCCCCCCCCCCCCCCCCATTGATAGATAACGACCACTCCCTAATACCGAGTAATGTAATACCCCGCGTATAAAGCAGTGCTCATATGTGCACCTTATGGAATTAGCAAAAGTCAGCGGTGCGCCTTATACGCGGGGTGCCATTATACGCGAAATGTCTTCTTACTCCATGGGAAGGGTAGGCGGCCACCTCTAGGAGGATTGCCTTAGGGAAGTCTCCGGTCAGTCGTTCCATTACTAGAGACCCAAAGCCGGTCCCAGTACCGCCCCCGAGTGAGCGCTGAACCAGGAAACTGGTCACGTTGTCAGACACCTCCGCTTGGTGGCGTATTGCCTCCACGGTCATCTCCAGGTGGTCCTTACCCAGGGAGTAGTACCCCCGTGAGTAGAGCCCCGCCGCGTCTGAGCCGAAAACTACAGTCTGATCAGGCTCAAATATGGACCCATAGGCACTGGAGCGCACAATGCCTGAAACATTAAAAGAACATGATAGAATTAATAACGTCAGTGAAGAATTTGCCATGTTGCCATATACTACTTAGTCTTATAATAGACTACTTACTCCATACACTACAACGCGCGGCTCTATTCTCCAGCTTCAGATAAACAGGTGATGTTTTATTTGTCGATAGTTCACCTGGCCTTTGTCGCGCGATTGAGCCATACATTTCCTATATAAATTTCTGCGACAGAGGTCTAGTGGTCTATGGGTGTTACACTCCTGACTAAAGCGCAGAATGTCAATGTTAGGGACTCTCGGTACAGGTGGTATAGTTGCTTATTGACCTGGTCTCCGATTTATACCCAAAGGAAACACCATTCTCGTAATGATTCAAAAGGCCCCCATTCCGGTGGATTTTACTCTGAAATATGTGCAATTTTCCCTTGGAATTCAGAGCGAAAAGCTATCAATTACTCTCCAAAAGCGCAAACTCTGATGAAGAAAGTGGATAGAAAAATCAATATAAAGATGATATTGTCCTATCAATGTTGTTTTTTTTTTTTTTGGGGGGGGGCATTTTTTAGCAAGAAAAAAAAAACGCGGATTTTTATATTTTCTATTTAAAAAATCGCGGACATTTCTAGGTTATGAAAGCCACTCATACCAAGGTGTCTGTTTACAAGTCTTGGTGCGGGGACCGAGCTTATCAGGCATGGAATATGTGAGTAGTATATAAAGTTGTGAATATTAAGCAGGCAGTCAAGATGATTTTTGTTTTACCAAACACTGCAGGATGGCCTAAATATTGCTACAACTATCAGGTATCTCGTTTTTATCGTACAGGTGATACCACTTGAGGGCACTTGAGGCAGAAGATCAATATCAGGTCTGAACCGTTGTAGAGTGTATACAAATGTGATGAGAATTAAGAGAGGCCCAGGCAAGCAAAAGGGTGAAGTATATAATGTTTAATTGGGGGAGGGGAGAGGAAATGATAGGACGATCACCCGAAATTATGCCCAATGCATAGTTAGTACGCCCTTTTTTTATATAGTTATACCTTGTGCTGCAGGGTGGAGGTCAGTGAAGACCGCCCGGGGGACGTATCTGCCATCCTCTGTCTCCCTGAAGAAGTTGTCAGGGCAGTGTGGCCGCGTGTCTGGGTTGTCCAAGCTCCGCTGGCCGGTCTCTGAGACCCCGTGCTCCAGGCAGAACTGGTGCCAGCACGCCGTGCCCATCTGTACCCCTGCCTGCCCCACGTACACATTGATACACGCTCCCAACATGGCCTGAGGACAGAAAGTTCATCGAAATTACATTCTCTTATATATAGAAGAAAATGATACATAGATCAGGCCTGCCATCCCGCCTGCCATGCAATCATTACCGGGGGCCATTACTACGCTACACACATTGGGCCTTTGGCTTTGTTTAATTACACTTTAACCATCTAAATCTATCTGCAAGATTTTGTTTGATTACCCTTTAAATCTAGACCCAACTGTAGTGTAAGGTAGAACCGGGAAGGACAGTAAGTTCAACATCTAAGCCATTCTTGATTGTCCATGCAAGCAAAAAAAACAAGACCATAAACTATTATTTATAGTTTACAATGAAAATACATACAATGTAGTATTCTGGGACAGGACTACCTGCTAAATTATGTCAGTGATCAGAATGTACTTACGATGTGCTTCAACCTTGTGATTCGGTATAGACGACGGTCCGATCTCAAAACCCCAAGTCCGCGTATACATGTAAAGTCCAACTGTCCACATGTACCATCCAGTTTAAACTGCACCCTCGATGACTACAGTAACTAACTTGTTAGAAACGACCCAGTTTCAACCAGACTTTCCTAAACATGGGCTTATTATGTATGCCTTACAAGGCATTCTCTCGTCGCTATATCAATTAACAAGTTCTGCGCTATTAATTATATACCGACATTGCCTGCCGCCCCCGCCCCTAAGTTTTCACACAGTTTGCTGAAATACAATAATTGTAGACTTCCCTATACCTATTCATTACCATTGTGAACAAATAACCCCTAGCTAAATAACACGCTGCTACAGGCAATTGTAATAAGTGTTGTGATGCATCTACCCGTGACGGCTCGCCTAATACAATAGTTACCCAATTAACTCGTGGCGCGCCAATGTCTAGCCACAAAACCAGACGACATTTTGCTAGTGCCACTAATGGGCCACAAGCCCGGATCGACCATCAACTGGACAGAAAAGGCCTGACACTTTATGCCGATATGAAGGTCCCTGATGCCGATAAACAGTAAGTCTTTCTCTATGTAAAATTGGTGAGTTTTCACGCAAAACTGACGTAAACCACCAGAGTGAGTAGTTTTGCACGGTTCCACAGTGACAGTGGGTTTTCCAGTTTTTATTTTAGAAAATTAGATTCACTCAAGGATGTAGACCCCAGATCGTTCCTAGAGGTTAGTATTGACACTGAACGGTACCCAGCTAACCGGGCCCTGATATATTCATTCAGAGGCCCAGCAATTGATGTCCACTGAGTCTGCAGAGGGCTCAGCCTAGTCTTCCTGGGCCCCAGATATCAAGTGACAAAAGGCAAAGGCATGGCATATGATTTTACATTTCAAAACAATACACAACAAGTGGGTAGGTCCTAGAGTTAAGATATCAAAGACAAACCCCACTTAAGACTAGGGACCCAGTTTTCATTGGGGGCTTGGGAAACTACTCTGAAAATTCCACCACCACAACACCAGTGCCACCGCTTACCATCGCTCCTTTAGCGATGGTCCCGTCTAACTGAAAGGCACCGTTATGTGAATTCTTTATTATGGCCGACCGTTAATGATTATCTTTTATCTACCCAGAAAAGTTTTTTAAAACATCGACATTTTCCACTTTCATTTAGTTAAGGAAGTGGTCATTTTTTAACAACAGGGGAGGGGTGGTGGATTTGGGGGAGGAGCAAAAAGTTCAGACCCCGCTTGGGGGTAGGGGTAAAATGATATCACACCTTCTTAACGAAAAAGCACGCATGCATGGTACTATAGAATAAAGGGGGACAAAAAATTTCGAAATGCACATGCGAAAATCCACCACCCCTCCCCTGTTGTTAGAAAATTACCATTCCCTAAGCATGCCTGGGATGGGAAGTAGCTAGGCACACCTGTCTTCCTAGAACTGCAATGGACTGATCAAAGTAAGCGTTGATTTCACCTTGTCCTACATGTGTTGCAATAGGGTTATTTCCTTCTTAATCAATTGCCTTAGTTTTTTTTTATAATGGTGTCTGCGATGACTATTATGCAGTTCCCTACTCCTGGGTCTCAACATACATTGCACATAAAACCTTAATGGGTAGGACACCTAATACAATTGTGGTACAAGGGTCAGTGATTTGAGCGCCAGTAAAGATTACATTACCACCATAATTAATCACTGCTATGCTATTTTTGTAACTGGCATTCTGCCCATATATAAAGTTGGCCCTGGTCAAAGTATGGTGTTCTGGGAACACCCTGAACCAGTTCGAGTCGGATGTCAGTCATGTACGCACAGGTTGGGATCATGTGACATATAGTCGCATGTATTTGAGATCTTAGTTGTTCCTTAATGCGTCATGTCCCAACATTTCGGTGCCCTGGAGGCTATTTTAGGAAATAAATGACTAAGGGGGTTATAAGCGGGTTTAATACAAAGAAGGGGGCCATTAATTATCATAGTTGGTCAACAATATCCTGTGGCCCTGATTCAAACAGAGAGTGAGATTGATGACCGACCACCCTTCCATAACCAACAATTTGGCAATGCTAACTTTTTTTTCAACGTATAGATTCAGAAAGCCGGAAACAAAGATGTCGATATAGAATTAGACATATCTATGCATTGCCCAACAAATAGCGACTATAGATTTTTATTTCCAAATATACACAGGCACTAGGAATGTAATATATGATGATTATATACTTGCACTAGTGCCTCTATCAAGTACCTTAAAGGCACATGTGTAAGCATCATCATCATACACTGCATTTATACCACGGTCTGCACCTTTAGGATGCATCAGAATGCATTCTGCATTCACTGACATACAAATATATATATATGGTATCCATAGGGTCCAAGGCATATGACTCATCTAACCCAACACTATTGTCCAGCCGCGTGGCCTAATGGATAGCAAGCAGAACTTTGGATCAGAAGGTCCCTGGATCGATCCCAGCCAATGCTGAGCTTTTTCAGGCATGAACCACTGTCAAAGCCATGTCATAGCTACTGTCACAAATAAGAACAGTATGGAAAAAGAACACTGTCAATATTCAAGTGTCAACTCTCAGTGCCTCTATCCTGTGATAAAAGCACTCAGATTATCAAGTTTGGGCACCCAAAATCGTTCTGAAATGTGTTAACCGTGGTATAATACTGTTTAAGACATCTGAGCCTATACATGTTTCAACACCATGGTAGTTACTGGGGTAGTATGCATAGTTATGGACTATTAGTGGTGGTATAGAACTCAACAATGGGTGCCATCTTCGCCATTTGTTTTGAGGTAAATCATCAGTGATTAATATACATAAATATATATGTACACAGATTCATAATGCTAACCTAATCATTACCATGCCTATTAGTATCCTATAAAAATGAATCAGCAGTGATTATTGATCTTGGCATAAAATAACAATATCCATTGTTGTACAATATATATTCGGGTCACACTGAAGGAAAGGTAGTTGGACGAAATTTCATCAGGTTACTTGGGATTCACATTTTTCCTTCTGTATGTCAAGAAATCGCTTTATGTTGATGCATTACATTAATTGCACGATATATTTTTTCATGAAATGCTTCGTCAGAAAATAATACAAGTACAACACACAAATTAAACTGCAGGCCTATTCCGTGTCAGTTCAACCAAACTTCCCGGATGACCATCTCAGATTTTCTTCTAACTCATATATATGATTGGTCCATGTATCTGAAGTACTCTCCCCAAATATTTCCTTAAAATTTCAAACAGTCTCTGAGTTTTGGCCCATGTAGTGGGAGGGGGGTCAGCCCAAGGGAGCAAACCCTTATTTCTGGGCCATTTTCAGAAGCCTGTCATAAGAAAAGCGCTATTGTTACAGGTCATAAATTAATCAGACATGTACTACTAGTTATAGAGACCAGCAAACAAGCATGAAATCATACCCCTTGCGCTGTGTGTTGATGCACTGAGGCTCGGAAAACAGGAAAAAATCAATGGGCTCTCAAGAATTTTAAATAATCAAAAATCTGTCAAAATTAGAATCTTATCTCCAGTAACTTTATCTTTGGGAAACATGTTTATAAAGAAATATGAAACACCTTAGCGACTACATTCAAATTAAAGCCCAAGATTAGGTCTTTCAGGAAGAAAATATTGCAGTTCAATAACTTTGGGGTCACATGACTTTAATGGCTGCTGAATATAGGTCATTTGACTAAATTGGCTGACTTTGGCCACCAGCAGCGCCACCTGTATGGTGTTTTGAGGTAAAATTCTCATACCAATACAAGCCTCACATCTACCTCAATATGTTTCCCAAAGATAAAGTTACTGGAGATAAGATTCTAATTTTAACAGATTTTTGATTATTTAAAATTCTTGAGAGCCCATTGAATTTTTCCTGTTTTCCGAGCCTCAGTGCATTAACACACAGTGCAAGGGGTATGATTTTATGCTTGTTTGCTGGTTTCTACAATTAGTAGTACATGTCTGATTAATTTAGGACCTGTAACAATAGCGGTTCTCTTATGACAGGCTTCTGAAAATGGCCCAGAATTAAGGGTTTACTTCCGAGGGCTGACCCCTCTCCCACTACATGGGCCAAAACTTGGAGACCATTTGGAATTTTGAGGAATTAGTAGGGGAGAGTACTTCAGATACATAGACCAATCATATATATGAGTTAGAAGAAAATCTGAGATGGTCATCCGGGAAGATTGGTTTAACTGACATGGAATAGGCCTGCCAGACAAGGAAAAAGTAAATGCCAGGTTATATCTAAATATCACCGGTCTTGACTAGATTCAATATATACACGTCATATTAAACTACATTTGTATATTCAATGTTATGTAATGGGATAGGACCTACATTTCTGTGTCACGAACCTCATGCAAAATCAATGTTTGAAGACATTGGTTGTACCGTTGAGATTATATGAGATCTTTCCGCATGAATAGACAAATTATTGTTTGTTGTTATACACCTAAATTAAAATCAATCGGCTATAATAAATAATGTATGCACGTTTGGTAATCTGTTGTTCATGTAGCATAACTTGAAAGAGGGGAAGTAGCAGATAAACGCTATCGAGCTAAGCAAAAGATCAACCTTTGCTTTAGCTGCCCGGGTTAAGGTGATAGGTATACATGTTTTCATAATATCTATAGCGTTTTACGCTACAAAATATGATAATAATTATATATCTACCTGATCCATCAATTAACATAATCATAATACTACTGGTTGGATTAAAGTAGTCTAAAGCTTTGTCACTTGATAGGAATTTCCCTCAGATTCTCTAGCTTCATTCTGTTCAACAAGTGTATCTAATTCTTCAGCTGTGATGTCAGCGTCCTGGTCAGTGCCATCCACCTCCCGAGGGCCCTTTAACAACCTCACACTACATTTACAACAGGGTGCAGTGCAGTCGGGCAGGCTGTGGGTGACCAGACTATCAAGATCCAATGTCATTTTCCCAGTCTCTCCGTTATCAGAACAACATTTAGGCTGGGCATTAGTGTCAGGGAGAAGTTCTGCCGCCTCTTGTGTATGACCTTCTTTTGAATGGTCTTCTAAAGATGGGTTGTTGTAAGCATGCTTCTCACCAGTCATTTGCTGGATATTTAAGTTATTATTTGATGTCTTATCATCACTGTTTTCTGGGCCTGACCTGTTGCTATGCAGTAAGGCGCTATGTTGTTCCGTAACAGGAGGCTGGTTGGGAGAGGACTGGCTGGTACAAGTACTGTTCCACTCCTCAAACCTGCCTTCATCTGAGGAGGCCCTGTTTATTACTGTCCCATTCTCCCCTGTGCTACTATTGCTGTACAGAGAGGTTTCTGTGGTAGAAGCCGCCATCTTGTCACCCCAAGTGAGGCTTTGTGCATTGGAAACTGTGTGATCCTCCAGACTCTGTAGCAGCTGCTGAAAGGCCACCTCATCCGTTGTGTCATCTATGTTGTCATTCGGGAGGTCCTTTTCAATAGCAATTGTTGGAGTCTCTACTTCAGAGAAATTGTTGACCTCTGGCACAGTGCTCAATTTGCGGGGTGTTAGGTCATGGTTGTCTCCTCTCGGCTTCACGGTTTTAGGGCCACTACCATTGGTAATTGCTGAACCATTGGGTCTTGCCTTTCCTGTAACAGTGACCCCTCTCCGGTTGGAGCGTGGTGTGGATTTGGCATGGTCTAAAGGTCTGTCCCCTGTACATCCACTGTAGCAGATACAACATGGACAGATAGAGGCCCAACAAGAAGCCTCCACATTCAGGGGCTGACTGGTCCTGGAATGGGAGTTGGAGATTGGGGTGCTGGTGTACACTGCCCTATAACGAGTCCCACTCAGATCACACAATGAACACTTCTTAGCCAGGATGTGCAGGTCTTTCCTGAACTGCTTGGTGATGATGGCATAGAGAAAGGGATTGGCACAGGAGTTGAGTGGGAAGAAAAACACAAGGAGGATCTTGGAGTCTGTGACTGTAATCAGTGGGTAGCCAATGGCGGCTGTGATCCCAAAGAAGGCAATGGGAAAGAGGCAGGCAAAGTCTGTGAACACAAGAATGGCCATCCGTTTGGCAATAATGGCGTCGTTCCTGCCAGCCACAGAGGAGTGCACAGGATTGGTCACCTGGCGGTATATGTCAATGTAGCAGCCTAGAATCACAAGAAAAGCCAGAGCATTGGTGATGAGAAGGATGAAGACGTAGGCCTGGGCTAATGTGGTAGTGGTATCCATGGGAAGACAAAGGCTTGTCATACCGTAACTACTCACCCCAAGTAGAGGCAGTGTGGCCATCACCAAGGAATAGAACCAGCCACATATCAAGACCTGTCGTGCTCTCCGCATGCGCAGCCGCTTGGAGAGATTGATGGCGTGTGTTATGGCATACCATCTCTCTAAGGTGATGATAGTCAGTGTGAAGATAGAGAGGCAGATGGAGAAGGTAGAGAGGAAACCTGCCGCCTGGCATCCTCCTTCGGTCTGCCACGCAATGGCATATGCAAAGTAGACACCACTGGTGTGAAGGTCATAGGCGGCGAGTAGGAAGAGGTAGGCTCCAAGGCAGAGGTCAGCAAAGGCCAGGTTACACATGAGGAATTTGGCTACTGTCATACGGCACTGACATGAGGTTGTCACTACAAGCACTATGAGATTACCTACCAGGGCCGTGGACACCACAAACCAGACCACAATCCGCAGCCACATATACCCCATCACATCCTCACAGGGATTCAGAGCATCTGGTTCAGGAGTACAGGTCCTGTTGAGTCGGTTAATAGGTCCACAGAGGTACCTGTGGATGGGTTCGTTCCCATTGATGGTGCTTGTCACCCACCTGCCCTGGGCCGGCTGAGATTGAGACTGGTCAGGGATCTGACCAACGGTTTGATTGGTTTTCTCCCATGACCCCCAGCCACCTAAATCAGAGATGCTTCTGTACTGTCTTTTGTTATCATCAGCTGTGTGAGGCTCCCTAGTGATGGAGAGATAAGGGTCATCCTCATCCTGACCATGAACATTTATTATCAATCTCTCCTTCCGTGGATCATGACTGCGGATCATATCTAGGGCTGGTCTTAACCAGCGTGGGACGCGTCGGTTACTGTCACCGAGTCTATGAATTGAGTCGCCAAAACTGCCAAAAGATGACGCTGTGGTAGCTTCAGCTGAAAGTGTCATTGGTGACGTCACAGGTGTGGTAGTGGAGCATGCTTTTTCTATCTCCTCCATGACCTGTTTGTAGAGTTTGGCGTACTGTTTCTCTGGGTACTTGAGGGCACAGCAGTGGTAAGGGTAGGTTAGGTGCATGTTCTTAACTGACAGGAATCTCAGCACAGGAGGGAAGATCTTCAATGTGTACACCTCTCTGAGAGTAAGATTCCTCAATCGATCCAACCCAGACACTGGCAGGTTAGAGATTTTGGTCCTCGAGAGATCCCTGGAAGAAATAAAACAAAAAAAAACGAGAGCTATAGTCTTATAAATTCTTACTTGTTCATGTAAAAGCCTAACTTATACTGCACGAAACATGCATGATGTTGGAAGTCTTATATATTGGCAAATGGCTGGTTTGACCGCTGCCCCCCCCCCCCCCCATTGGCCTATGCTTGCAGTGGTGACGTTAACCTTGTATTTGCACAATGTTGGGCCTTTATGTTTTAACATCAGTCCATGCATGGAACTTATATATCAAAGTAACATTGTACTCATGTTGGCCAAATGGCGGATTTTCAAATACTGGTCAAACACAGTAATTCCTAAATGGCCTAGTGCCATTTTCTTAATTGTCATTTGGTTGATAATGGGTACAATTGGTACATAATGGAATAGTCATATGTATACTGTAGACATTTTCAAGCAGATGTCAACCGCGAAGAATTTTGTATGCAAAGCATATGAAGTATCCCTTTGCAACAGAGTACTGAAAGGTGTAAGGAGATCCCAAAGACAGGGCTGTAAGGTATCATTTAAGATCATCTCAATCTTAGCCTCAAAAGGTTAAGAAATGATGCAAACTATAGAATTCAGGAATTGGCCACATTTCATTACCACAAATGAGGTGTCTTCAAGCTACTACTGTAGTGATGGGACTAGTGATTATACTCTTACCTAATCCACGTGCCAATCAAGTAACTTGAGGTCATGGACGTCACCAATGAAATGCGTTTGACCTAATAACACACAGTGTATTGAACGTGAATCCCACTGTATGTTGCAGAGAATGTATATACTGGCTTTCTATTGCTCCAACATGTCATTGAAATAAACACCTGCAAGCAAGGACTAACTCTGGGCCATCAACAAGCCAGAATTGGCCCAATATTAGAATTACAATGTCGTCCAATGTTGGACTTCCTAGGGGCCGTAGGTGAGAGGGTATCTAAATAGTGGGCCAACGTTGGCATTGATTAATTGGGGAACACAATATTAGGCATTATTGTCAATAGATTAATTCAATACAAAATGTCTATATTTTGGGAGATGAGATCTCTTTATAAATAGTAGGGTATACTCACAGGTTCCGTAGAAGCGTGGTATTTGTGAAAGCGTGTTCACTCAGGATCGTCAGCTTTGGATTATCCGATAGATCTCTAAACAAAAAATTTGAAAAACTCAATAAATGTTCCCCCTCTACACGTCAGAAATAGTAACCGAATGGCTGAAAAAATCAAAAGATACACACAAAAAAATATTCTGAATATCTTAGGCCTTTCGCCTAACAATTGTTGGACTTGCTTACCCAGGTTGGGAGTTTGCACGTCCCCAAACCACCGAAGTTTTCTTGGGAGTTTACGCCTAACCCTTAGGAAAAATTCCCAACTTGCCTGATTTCTCTTAACTTGCCTTAGACTTTTCCACTAACTACATAGACTTTCAAGCAACATAGCAATTCTCTTAATTCTGAAATGGTAATTGTAAACTCCACATAGGTTAAGACATCCAGAACAGAGCCTCTCCATTTGAGAAGCAAGTTCAATACCTCACATCATTTTCTTTGCAACCCGTGAACTTAGTTGCTCTGGGTTTATCATAATGTCAAAGATGTGGATATATGAGTAAATTGAATTTCCACAGAAAAGGTGTTTCCATTATTCTTCATTGCTCTTTCAATAACAAATATGTATTTATTAAGTGTATTCTGTTAAATTACATGCCAGGTTGAATTGTATAGGCATTATTATGTCATTAGTCATTGAAAGCACCATTATTCTGACATTCATAGGCTTTTCCATGATATGCATGTACCATAAAAATCCTCATGCAAACCACACTGCCACCTGGTGTGATAAAATCTACTACCCTTTAGACATAACTGCTACCCCTTAGACAAAACTACTACCCCTTAGCCATGGCAAAGTCAAGTCAGCTTGCCTTAATAGGTCAGTTAATACTACTAACACATTAGTAAGATGTTACTAACATGTTGGGTATTTTGCCTAATGGGTGATTTTGTCTAAGTTAGATTAGTATTTACTAACTTGGATTATTTTCTGTGTAGTGATATATTGTATGGCAGAAAACACCTCTATTTGTGTCATCGGCAATATCCATTGCTTACCTTATTTCTTAACGATATCCTAGAGGCCCTCCTTTACATGGATCATATTTCATTATATACATCAATAACTACTTACATGCTGTGAATTGTAGCATTCGAGAAGGCATATTCCTCAACTTCTTTTATTTCGTTCCTATTCAGATTCCTGCAACAACAACCAATATACCGGGTAAGTGCATTGTAGTACACTGCACAGTTTATGCAAAAAATTTCCTTTCTGGAAATACCCTTGCCGTTGATTCGATAGGGGGCTGTCTGAATTTGCTTATAGTTGTGAATAGATGATGAATATATTATAATCATAACGAATCAAAATAGATGTTTCCATTAGTTCAACGCGATATTGATTAATAGGACTTACAATTCTCCAATTTCACCATCTATATGCCTGAAGGCATTTGTTGGGATTTTCTGTATCCGGTTTTCTCCTAAATCTCTGTAGAAACAAAACAAGTACAATCATCATTTACAATGCCACTGCTCCATCGAACATAATCTTATAATACATGTTTGCTGTATAAGTATACCAGAGCAATAGGATCTAATACTTTTACCTTGCATATCGAGCATCATCCCGTCATTCTTGATAGTTGGTCACTTTGTAATTTACCGCAGGTGTCATTTACATTCTAATAACAATGGCAGTAGTGTGTATAAGCCTGAGTGTTGGTATTGGGAGAAGGATTGGCAAATGTGATTGACTGACAACAGGTCAGAAATTAAGGTCACATGCAGCCTACGACGTCGCAATAGACCAAATGCATCAGGTGCTGCAAATCTGCATTACTTAAGCATGGTGTCTGTTTCAAACCATATAAACTTGTGATTGTAAATGCACAGTGTACAACATCATTATTTATTCTAGGGTAACTCCGTGGGACTATTTAGTGTTGATAAAGAAATATATGCATGCACTGTCAAATCACAGCTCTTAGGAACATAATTTATATTTGTGAAAGGACAGCACTATGCAGTCACCGGTAGGGTGCATTTGGTCTAGTTATTGTGACGTCATAGGCTGCATCAGAGATGCTTGCTCCATCTCCTTATAACATCAGATGTTCTCTTAATTATGTCAAAATCGTTTTTATTGGATATCAAATCTACCAAATGAAGCCATCATGACAAAAGAGTGGTCTTTTCTTGAAACAAAAGGAGGTATCATTATTTCTAATGCACCAACTCAAATAGTGGTACATGTATAAGTGAATACACATCCTAGGGTGGATCATTATGTAGAATGGCATTTGCATGGTGGGGTGGTCATGTCCATCTAGAAACTAAATAGCCATGGCGACTTTAGGCCATCACAAAGGCATGGTGACCCAAACTGTACTGACTGATGTTTAAAAAAGAGTTAGCTACACTTACAGCCAGTTTAGTGCCAGGTCCGGTCCAGGACTGAAGATTCCCCACTCGGGAACTGACGTGAGACCACATTTAGCCAGGCTCCTTAACATGAAATATGCAGCTGTCTTAATCACACATTGATCGCAGTTTTATAATACACACGTTAAAACAAGACCAGTTGATAATATTCACATTGCAAAATCTGATGGTTTGTAGTTTTTATCGTTTGCGAGCAAAGGAATCAAAGACTTTAGAATTAGATTACACGTGTTCAATTGCCAACGATGCTAATTACATTATATCAAAAGGTTAGCTCAACTCAACAACTGATGAACGGAAGTATAAACTTATACTCACAATGATCTGAGGTTTCCAAATTTTCCAAAGGCACTCGTATCTATGGTGACTAAATTGGGTGAATTCTCTATGTGTCTTAAATAGGGAAAAAAAGAATATGTGCTTAATGTGTATTGACATTAGATTGTTGCTGTGTTATAACTATGCCAAATTTGTTTTAGTAAGTCCTATAGTATTCTTTAAGATGAGATATTTACATGGTCACTATAGTTGATAGTCAAATACACAGTATTCTTTTAAAGACAAACGCTGCCCGGTACACAGAAGCCACCTGGTGGCAGAAATCAAACTTATCAGTTATACTATTTCTTATCCTAACTGGACCACTTTAGCTCTACATTTTTTCAGTTCATTTTTGATCACTATAGATACATTAGAGATATCGAGATGCCATTTGAATTCCCATATGGTTATAGGGGAAATTAATATTTTTTTAAAAATTCACATCTTTTTGATTTCAACCATGACCCCCCATTTTTCTTTTTTCAAAATGTTTGTATAGATGCCCTCTTTCAATCCAGAGAGTCTTGTAGAAAAAGCAGCAGAGAATCAGTATGTATGAGACATGATATGAAAAAACCCAGTTTTTAACCATTTGTTTCTATAATTAAGGCATTTTATACTTAAATTGTCATACTGTGAAAGTGAGCACCGTAACATAGGGATTTTTTTTGCATTTTCTTATAGTTAGTACATCAAACTAATATAATCCAGAGTTATTTGAGATTATCAGCAGCAGAACCCGTTCTGGACATCCGGTAGCATTTGTCTTTAAATGCACACACACTAAATCTGCAAAGAGTTGAATATGAAAAATTCAAATAATTATCAATCTACTCACAGGTTAGCCAAGCCATGGGGACTACCACAGCTGAAGTGGAATGCAGCCTTCTTTATAGACTCAAGTAGGGCATTTCCTTGCAGTGATCTAGAAACCACAAATATCATATAAAAAGTCAAGCTGTCATAGTACCACGCCAGTGCATAGTCTTTCATAGTGATCAGATGCTGATGCTGTGATAGAAGCATGGTGCTAGAAGAATCTGCCTAAAGTAAAGTTACTCTAGAACAATTGCAATAGAGATATTTGAGATAGTGGCGCTAGTCTTAGTTTTGCTTACATCAAAGTGAGATTCCTATACATGCAGAATGGACTGTGGGCCCTCTCTGCTTCTAGTGTCACTATACCGGTGTTAACCATCGACCTGAAGGCAAAAATAACATGACCTTCATTAGTTATATATGATATAGGTAGAAACAGGTCACAAAGAAAGGCATGTACCTGAGAGAGCTGTTAAATTTGGTAGCTTATATCTGAGTTGGCTGGAGATTATTTGTACTGTAGCCATCGGCCCAGGTTCATGCATTTGCTAGATTCAGCCTGCGTCACGAACCTTCGGTAAAGATTGACGTCTAGACTTAAGTTAATACAACGTCACAAGAGAACGTAACAACAATCTAGGTAGTTCGCTCCATCCGCCCCCAGGGCCCGCTAATCCACTAGTGGTGCCCAGTAACGTTTCTAGTTTGATTAAAATGACTCAATCATACTTACCCCACCCCATCACTTGATGGCTAGAATTGTCTTAAGCAGGTTCTCATTGACCTTTCCAATTATAGGGAACACGATGTATAAAGTTAATGACAAGTGAATGAATCTTCAGGATGGGCTTGAGAGTAAAAGGTGAATGATCTCATTGGTATTACAGAGAGAATGTGACTATCAGACTGACTCTTTATCAAAACGCTGTATCAAGAGTCAGACACGTGTCGCCAGGTGGACCTCATTTGAGAGTCACGCTGACTCCGCCAGGATCGAGGGCCTCCCTAGCCCACTTAAAAGGGTCTATTTCTCCTCTTTCCTATCCCCTCAGGATGTGTGTGGTGCACATATGCGCGGCCACTGACACATTCCTCTGTGAAATTGTGTAATTAGTTCTCGCCATGAATATGACCTTAGCTGTCGAAATGGTGTTAAACCTCTATTACTCACTCACTCCGCCAGGATCGACACCCTTCCCGTAGGGAGATTGGCTGCAGTTTGTGTAGGGGTAGAGTACAACAATGTTTGCACTGCCTCGAAGGAGAAGAGAGTGAAGCTTGAACGAGAGATAGATGGACTTTGGCTTGACATTAGAACGAGTTTAACCTAATCTCAATTTGGTTTCTACAATGATGGCTGAAGAAATGTCATAAGGCGAGAACGTATACGTCCATTCTAGTAAAAAAGAACTACACCAGGCGAGGTCCACTGCTAAACACTGAATCTATGGGCTTGTAAGTCTCATGTTATGATTTCTTCCCTTAATGTGAGTCCATTCTATCATAGTACCGAGTATAAGGAGACACGTGCATGCTCTGACCCCTTAGTCTACAGGACATTGCATAGTCCTAGACTGAGAGGTGAATATTGATTTGTGTGGGCACTCTGGTCATGTTAAAGCAGCAGTGTTAAATTAACAAGTGAGTGTGAACAAGTCACATGGGTATTGTGACTGCACTACTTTGAAACTATGTGCGACCTCTAGCTAGCGAGAAACGTGTGAAATGCAGCAGTACTCAGGCTGACCCAGAGGTCTCGTATAGAGGGTCCTAGACAGGGGGGTCCCGTGTCCTTTGTCGATTATGAGAAATGGCGTTTGTCCCTTATCTCTCATCCCCATGTCCCTTGTCGATTTTAAGAAGTGGTCTTGTCCCTTGTCTCTAAGCCAATGTCCCTTGTCGATTTTAAGAAGTCACCTTGACCCTTGTCTCTCAACCCCATGTCCCTTGTCGAATTTAAGAAGTGGCTTTGTCCCTTTGTCGATTTTACCCGTATGGGGCCCAAGTAGGGCCAAATAAAAAAAAAGGTTTGTTTCCAGTAACCCGACCGACCCTAGCAAAACAGGGGCAAAAAAAATCTTTTTGGTGATTTTGAAGAATTGTTCTTCCCCTCTCTCACATTGTCATTTTCCCATCATTATTTTACAATGAAATCAAAGAATTTGATCCATTGATATGTGCCCTAACATTTCCTATATAAATGTAAAAAAAAAAAAGAAAATAAATGAAAAAAAATCCGACCTACCGACCCTAGCTCTTTGAGCTATGTTACTGGAAACACACCTTTTATTTTTCTTGGCCTAGGCAATGCCCCTCCCCCACCCCCGAGAAAATTGGGAGAGAGGGATGGAGGAAGAAAAGAGAACAAGAGCATTAAAATGTTGTGCTCAGGAGATACCTATACTTTTGGGATGCCGAAATGCACCAGAATACACAATTTTAAGTCTAAAGCATCACCCGAGCATCACCCCCCCCCCCCCCCCACACACACACACCTTCACATTCCTGGATCCGCTACTGGAGGCCTACATGGGCTTGTTTTAAATACTACAACTTGCAGTCTGAAAAGCTCTATAGCATTTAGAATTTTATTCTCTATTTATAGTCTCTCAGCATGCAAAATTCATGGGTGGATTTTTTATATAGGCCTACATGCCCAGTGCCCCCCCCAGGTTTACTGACGTTAACACGGAAACGGTGGACCGAATATCCGCGACAATATAATGGGTATCCATTTTACGTTGTGTCTCTGAGATTTCTCCCTAGTTCGTCATTTCTGTCCAATTCATACCCTCTAGCAATGTTAGGCAGGCCACAAACTGGTCACACCAAACTCCCACTAGGCAGGAAGCGGAAAGAAGATTCGCCGAAGCTGATTGGTAGAGCAGATGCAACGATCAGGCAAATGGGGTCTCCCGTGAGGCCATAACCGGAACCGGAACCCGATATAAAGCAAACAGCACCCTCTCGCGTGAACCTGGAATTTACTCGATACCCGAAACGCCATTATGGATGAAGGGAGGATGTGGTCAATAGTGCTCAACTATATACTTCACACGGTCACTTTGGTGCCGGCTCAAGCCAGTTTGCTTTCATGTACACTTTTACATAGGCGGCGGAACGGGGGGGGGGGGTCTGGGGACAAAGCCCCCCCCCCCCCAACTTCAAAGTTGGGGGGAGGGGGCAAAGTATGTTTGGGCCCCCCCAACTTTTGTGATAGAAAAGAAAAAGATGTTATGGGAGTTGTTCAAAACAGCCATAAATGTATGAATATCAAGGTAAATTCCAAAATTTTCTCAAACATATTCCCATTTCTTCAAGAATACATCAATTTGGGGGGTAAAAATTCCAAAATTTTCTCAAACATATTCCCATTTCTTCAAGAATACAGCAATTTGGGGGGTAGAAATTCCAAAATTGTCTCAAACATATTCCCATTTCTTCAAGAATACAGCAATTTGGGGGGGTAGAAATTCCAAACTTTTCTCGGGCAGAACCGGACCTGTCTATTTTTCAAACCCATACCCATGATTGGGGGGCCCGCCCCCGTTTCAGGGACTGTATTGAGTGAAAGAGAGCCTCTCTTGTCCAGGCCACCAAGACGGCATGAATGCATTGGTTTCCATCTGTTGCAAATACGACTTGCCGACCTGATGGCTGTTTGGTGTGTCGTGAAAAAAAGATGAAACGGGAAAAGGATGGTGATTTGGATAGAGGAGGTTAGGCTATAGGGAGCTCCGGCCACAGTAGAGTAGGATTGGTCCTGCTTTTGGTCGGGCTTCCCTAGCCCACTTAAAAGGGTCTATTTCTCCTCTTTCCTATCCCCTCGGGATGTGTGTGGTGCACATATGCGCGGGCACTGACACATTCCCCTGTAAATTGTGTAATGTAGTTCTCGCCATGAATATGACCTTAGCTGTTGAAATGGCGTTAAACATCTATTACTCACTCACTCACTCCTGCTTTTGGTCATATGGCAACATGCATCATAAGCCTAACTACTGGGGCGGGGGTATCTCTCCTATTTGGTAGTCTATCTAACTTCGAGCTACTCAGAATTCAGCTGCTCACTCTCATCTCGTTCGGAGGGAGGACATCTCTATTCAAAAGAATATCTGATATGGCCACTCAGTATGAGTAAATGAAGGCCTTAGTGATTTAATGTTCTCGGAGACTCTATCTAAAAGTAAATCTTTATCCATTCAAGTTCCTAGAATGTATGGATCTTAATATTATCCTGTAAAGGCTTGTTGTTAAGCAATAGCTCTTGTTAGATGGCAGCCGAGAGCCGCCAATTTTCTTTCCCCATGGCTATAGGCAGTCCTGAACTGATGTCCGCCACAGAAGGGTCCCAGCTTTATTTAGGCGCTCAAGCGTTCGCGTGGAAGAGGTAGTTTCTCACCCACCATCGATTTAGAGCGCCTTTTAGCCTCTCATTGTTTAACATTCTTACCGAGCGCATCATATTGTCATAAACTTTCAAAGTCATTCCTCTCATCGGCAGTTTGTCCAATGGCACCCATACCCACTGTTTTGCATACATATAATTATGTGCAATTGTCCTATCACATTCATAGAAGCCATGCAGGGGTGGTGAAAGAGGGCAGAGGGCAACGTGTCCATAAACGGTGCAACTTGCTTTATTTTTGGAAGGGGGAAGTGTCCCAAGAAGGTCGAACCCCTATCGATGTTCTAGGCCTCCGATATCTCTGTTGTGTTCAAGAGGTCTAGTTGAGCCTCTAGAATGGGGGGGGGGGCTATTAAAATCATACGTAACCTACTGTGGGATTCAGGGTTGGGCAATCCTCATTTTCTAAGGGCTAAGGCAGGCCCTCAGAACTCAACACACCAAAAAGAAATTGATTCTACATAAAGTGTAAAATCTCAGGTATTGGTGATTCCAAACGCTGCAATAGTCCAGGCAACCTGTGGATATACCCAGGACAAATTGCAATAGTTTCGTACCATGGTTATTCTGAGTCCTTAGGCATACAGAAATGACATAAAAAAAATCTACATGATTCTAAAGAGGGACAGACTTCTTTTTAAGGGTGTTACATATCACCCATTGAAAACAATAGAAAATTACAAAAAAAACATAATGACAATATATGCTAGAGTTATTTCCTTGTCAAAGTGGTCTCAATATGTCTGTATTCAGCCAAAAATATCTTTCCTACCTTCTTTAAGGCACTACCATGAAAAGATTATTATAGACTATCATAAATTATGTGACCCGTTTTTACGAAATGAGTTGGAAGTTACCTGCATGACTTTTTGTAAGATCTTTGTTCTTTGAAAACCCACTTTGCTAAATACTTCAAACTTAAGGCACTATGAATTTACTATTCTCTCAATCTCTGCATTCAGGCACATACTTGATTAGGTTATCATAGGCTACCCTATGTGACCCACTTTTACAGCAGTCAAGCTCTTCCATAGTTCATTCCCTCGCGCGAGAGGGCTGTAGTCATATTTCAAACACTTGCTTCGTGAGACTTTTAGCTTTACAAACAGATTCCCACATAGACTCCTCAAAGGATCAATTACATTGTAGGAGTCACAGCTATACTCATAAATTAGAGCTAGCAGTGATTTATCCCTGCGATCCTGGAGCTTTTTGCACTGGGTGACTGCATGTAAATAATCACGCAAGATATCCCTGGGGTCACTGATGCCTCAGACAGTGGTTTTGGATCGTCTGTAATCTTTTTACATCGTATTTAGGTGCTTCCGGTACGATGAAATCACCATAGTCAAAAGTTGGGAGTAACATTTGTTTGTATATTCTAATAGACAGTTCACTGTTCAACATTTTTTGCACCTTCTTAAACTGGTACAGTCTAGAAAGAGCCACTGTTTTCATTCAGGACACATGATTAACAAAATTCAAGGAACCATCAATAGTTACACCCAAATATTCAAAGGAGTCAACAACCTCCAATGGGGTTCCATCAATCCTGAGTACACCCTGAGTGAATGACAGCAGAGTACCTTTGTTTTTTTGCTATTCAAGTTTAGTCTGTATGTACAACACCATTCTGCTATATGATCTAAGTCATTTTGAACATTTGCGATGGCAGTAACAGTTTCCCGGTGGCATTAATAGCTAAGTCATTAGCAAACAGTATAGGTATCTACAGTTCCTTAATTTACTCACAAGGCCATTAATATAGATTACGCAGAGCAAGGGCCCCAATACGGACCCTTGGGGCACGCCACACTGCATGGGCTCACTCGGTGAGTTTGCCCCATTAGCCATAGTGCACTGCTTACACCCTGTTAAGTAGGATCATAACCAGTTTAGACTATTCCCAACCACTCCAAGGCCATGCAGCATATCGAGAAGCAGAGAGTGATTTACGTTGTCAAACGCCTTCCTCATGTCGAGGAAAACAACGACACCCAACTCATCCCTATTCCTAGATTCATATAAATCCTGAACTAATTTAAAGACAGCTTGAGCCATTGAACGGCCAGGCATGAAGCCATACTGATACTTAGTAATTTCATCATAGCATAATACATAGCTAACTAGTTGTTTGTGCGCTGCCTTCTCTAGTAATTTCGATATGACATTCAGCTGGCTGTCTGGTCTCCAATATGTAACCTGTTTTGAGTTTCCCCCTTTAGGTAGCGGTATGACTGAAGCAGTCTTCAGTTCATCTGGGAAAACTCCAGCTCGGAAAGAGGAATTAACTAGATCCATCAGCAAGTAGTGGTAGTGAGGGACTGCTTTGCTACAAAGCAGTCCCTCACTACCACACTGCGCACATTTTCAATTGAAGCAGATTTATTAGTTTTGATGTATTTTGCTAGTTTCAAAGCATCTTCAAGATTCATTTCATGCAGTTCAAAAGGCTGATGGACGGGGGAGGATGACTGGATCTGCAATAGAACCTGCTCTTAGTTGTCCATCTAATTTTGGCCCAATCCCTGCATAGTAGTTGTTAATGTAATGTGGGATATTATTATCAGGGACCTCAATGCCTCTTTCATCAACCAGGCTTAATCTCTTTAGGCCCTTTCTATAGCTTGTTAATTTCAGTCCAAAAGCGCTTAGGATAACTTCCAAAGCGCTCAAGGTCTTCAATCAACTCAGCCCTTTGACTTTTGAGGAGCTCCGCCCGTATCAGACCCATCAATGAAAAACACCCTTCCGCGGGGGGTTTTGAATTCCTCATTTGGCCACCAGGGGACACTGGAGGGGAAAAATTACTCTAAAACCATTATAAAAATATTTTAAGCTAATTTTTTATGCAGAATTCAATGGTCCCATTTAAAATGCACCATTTCCAGTAGAAATGGCCCATATATATTTGGATGGTAAAATGAACATTTTTCATGAAAGATCAACCTATATGCCTATTCCTGGTTGCCATGGCAAGAAATCCAGGGTCGGCCCTATTTGGCTAGGGTCGGTCAGGTAACTGGAAACAAACCTTTTATTTTTAGGCCTGATCTAGAGGCAATATATCTATATTGTATCATTCCACTTAAACTTCACAAATAAATGTTATATCGCATAATGTGTAATACTTGTATAGACCAGTCAGTGGCTACAATGAACTGGTCGGCATCTTTATATGATGAGTAATAGCAAAAACGTGAATTACTTCAGAATAGTTATGAGCTGGTAGCGACTACACTATACCATCATGAACATTAACATCGACTGTGATCCTACAAATACGAGCCATACGTCAATAGCTCTGATTATCCCTTGGAATGATACTCAATTCAACCTAAGATGAACTTATACCACTGTTCTATTTTTCTTTATGATTTATATATTTGTTGTTGGCTTTCAGCGAAAAGCTTCTTGCCATGATTGTTTAATAGAAATGGTCAATGTTTGAAAATGTTCAATGTTCATGTCTGTCTCTCCCACTACTCAGGTAGCCCTATATGCCTTCTCCCCGCTGAGAACCTGAGAAGTGACTTCCCACATTTAACTGTAATAGAATTGAATTCCTCTGAATTAGACAGTGGTGTGAAAAGTGAGGGAGTGGTTCCATGATTGGTCATACCTGAACACTTCAGGGTTCAAATTATATATAACTTAGGCAAAGGAATTATAGGAAGAAACTAGCCATGACTGGGTTCTTACTTGGGAAGTGTACACTGATTCTGGACCACTCCTGAACCATATCTCTCATCAACTAGCTTTTGGCAACACACAGAGAATCTCCTAAGGTGAGTCAGTTCCATTTTGGGAATAGCACCTCTGACAGAACTCAATTCCAATCTTTTAGAAACACCTTCCTGACCAACGGGCACACATGGGAATAGAGGGCTGTAACCTACGTCTCCGCTCACAAACCTACTCTGATTGCCAGTCCAGGTGACTACTTATCAACAATCATTATTTCTACAGAAAAAGGGATGATGGTGATGGATTCTGAGAACGATCAATCTATCTACATTTCATTACTCGTAAAGGGACATAAACGCACTGTTTTAGCCCTAGGTAATGATACAACGAATTACCTTCCTTCATTATACTCCCACGCACTCCCACCGTAGACCTTATTTGTTGTCCTTGTCCACATTCTGATATCCATTTCTGTACTACATACACATGCGCAAGACCATTAATAATTAAGCCCTCCTCTTTATCACCCTCCAGAAAGGCAGGCCTGGTCCCTGCGTGGTTAGCTAGTATAGGATCACGTGAATTCAGCATGGTCACTGGTGCAATATGTATGAAGCTGCTTCTGTATCTATGTAGATGTAAATTAAGCAATAAAGGATAAACTGCTTCAGAATGAAGCTGACTGGTGGCATCCTCTTGATAGATGTATCATCGAGTTCCCAATACAATGTGTTGGCAGCATTTAGGAGATCCCTTTCTCTTTCTATATACTTATCCCCGACTTTATTTATCCATATTGACTCTGACTTTATTTAGAAATGTATCCATCAACTATCCTTGCTTCCAAGCTTCCTCTCTGGAGGGTAGTTCACGGGACCTTTCTTTGTTGGCACTATATGTTGTCAGTTGCTCAAGGCCACAGCAGTTCTATGATGTCCAGAGGTGTCATGCGGGGCTGATAGATATATCAGGTTTCTGTAAAGACCTGAACCAGGCAGAAGCTCCAGACAAATTTGCCGTTTCACCTAAGGCCTATCCAGAGGACCTGGTAAGGATTACACTATATACCTTGCAGGAGTAAAACAGTGGGAAAATACACAGGGATACACCAGTCTTTAAGTTTTTAAGTGCCCCAAGGAGCTCAACAGGTATACCTTTTATGTAAATGAAAAAAATCCCTTATCGATCATAACGGAAAAGGTTTCCATTTGTGTAGCCTTTTTGAATTCAGGTTTGGGTTCAACTATACGTATACAGAACCACAATCGAATAATTTCATGCTCTTATGTCTTGCACTTTCAATCATACTATACGTGTTACTGTTTATCCCTTTTCTCCATTTAAAACAGGGTCTATGTGATATTGTCAACTCTGGAAAGGTTGTCTGTTTCGTGTTTGCCCATCACCCAATCGAATGGCAGAGTCCCATTGTTGTGTGAAACCTCATTGATTTAAGTGCTCACTGTTGACCCGTTGTCACTGGTATCTCTGTCAGTCCACACAGTCCTGCCTGAAAGGGTAGCAGACCAGGGGTGGTGATGGGGTATGGTCTGGTGGTAGCTCAAAGAGCAGCTCGACTACTCCCTGGGAGCTACTCATTGCCTAAAGTAACCTGTCATAGATATAACACATACACATCAATCACTGCAGGGTGCGATAGGCATGAGTGTTATACATGTATATATAGGATATCTGTATCTTGAAGTTATTGCACCTCGGGTAACCTATATGATGCATTTACACTTTATAAATTGCTATCAAGGAAAACTTTCTATTTGAATAGGATTTATCTAATTCAAATAGGAACAATGCCCAAGCTATTTTTGATGGCTGTATAGACCTATTGAATTCTAACGATCAAGATGTTAAATTCCCACATGATATATAGCTAACTCTTATTTATCCTGATCACGTCTGGAGGCGGTACCTATCATTAATTCAGAACAGCAACCTGTGGTACACCGGTACCTTGGGACCTATCACAGCCTCTCAATATGCGCAGCGGAATGAGTCCCCATAAAATGATATTACAGCTGTGGACCTGAGGTGTCCCTTCATATGGAGTCTGGTGATATACCCCGCTTGTAAAGGGGTGGATACTAACCAAACAACACATCTGCAATATGCAATGATACAGTTTTGTTGAACTCTTGCACAGATTCCTCCTCATTCTGCCATCTAACAAAATGATGCATAGTGCAAAGTGAAGGGAATATTGGCAAACTGATACACCAAAAATGTCCATATAGATGGTGGAAGAGCATGGGTCAAAGTCGCTGCATAATCGAATTTTCCAGGATCTACTTTCTATGATAACCTCTTTCTCAAACTATAAACCATTTCTTCTCTTTTGCTGCATATTATCAAGTAAGATAAGAGGTTACTTGCAGATGGTTTTCAGATCTGAATGCAACTCGATTCGTTGTTTGCTCCAACTACCTCACTTGAGAAAAAAATGTTTTCCAGCATCGACAGTTCAAATTCAGACTATTTTAGGATCTGAGGAGAAATGTAACATTCGAGGGCCTGACCTTTTTGTTTAGCCACTGGAATGTACCACAATGGCTAAATATGAAATAAAGTAAAAACTACAAATTAGTAGAATAGTGTTCCAGAAAATATTCCTTTCTGGTTGAGGCTTTGGATTTTTTTAAATGTTTTATTAGAGCAGCCAACACACCGATCAAGTCATCTCTCTAGACTCAAAGTTTCCCAAGAAGAGAAGAGATATCATTCCAATAAAGTATTTTGTCATTAAAAAGGTTATGACTTCAATTTTAGGGTCGACATGCATGCACATAAAGTTGTGCAAAGCCGAGGATGTAAATCCATAGACTGATGCCCTGGACAGCTACAGGGTCTGGGAATGGAGTTCAGCCCAGTGTGGTAGTTTACAGGCCCAATCCATCATGGTGCCTCTTGACCCTACATCTAGAGTGCCCATCCACCCTGGGTGAGCACTGACCAACATTTACCACATCTCACCTTCTTGCTGTCCCGCCATTTGGTCAGCCGCCATCATCTACCACCAACTTGCCACAACAGGTTCTTGCACAACCCCTCTAAGAGGTCTCAGAGCGACCAACGCCCAATATCCAGACATGTAACAGATCTTTTAAGAAACAAGAAATAAACTAGGTCCGGATACTTATACAGATGGGCTTACCTGCTCCTCCCTCACATGACTCTGTCCTGCTTTGGCCGAGGAAGGAGCACATTAATATTCCCCTCCACGATGTTGAGTACACTTAGCAATAATGGGATGGGATGGATGGTGACTGCATGCAGGGTGAGCCTTTTAGGGGAAGGCCTGTGTTTGTCAGGCATTTGCCCGAAACGAGGCAACACATAATGTTGCTTTTAATGTACGCTTTCCTTCGTGAGGACCACAGGACTAATGGACGTTTTCTGCAGAGCTTGAAGCTGTTCAAAATCTACCACTTCTACAAATTCAAGTAAATTCTCTCCTTATCTCCTCCAATCATGTCATCTCCTCAGCCGCCTTCCTACAACCTCTCTATGGCTGAATTTGAATAACCTTGATAAGTATGCCCGATTATGTAGTTTTTGGACTTATATATATGAGGGTTTGACCTTCGGTGTAAAAAATCTCACTTTTATGTCAACTTCAGTGTGTAATATCTTCAAAGCACAATGAGTTAGAGGTTTGGCATTGCTTGGGTAATCAGACACATCCTTCCACTGCAGGGAAATGCCAAAAAAGTGACGGTAATATACAGACTTAGTCTTGTAGCATAGGGTCTCTGGCCACTTCAGGCAATGGTTATACCTTGTAACCCTACACAACTGTGGATTAACTAACACTTCCACCTATTATATATAATATATCTTTATAGCTATTCTGATATTCAGCAATCTTGTGTAGCAGTGTGATTAAGCTGTATACAGATATGACTTCTTCAATTCTCAAACAATTTCACTGTGAATCTGCCCCAGATAGCTCAAATGCTTCTCTATCTGCAGAGATCTGCAGCTCAAGGCAAAAACGGAAAATGAAGAATACAAATCTGGCATTACATAAACTCTGCAGCTTGCTATTTATAAATGTGTTCTACCTTGTTTATATTACCTCACATATAGCCTATGTGGAATTAGCCAATTCATGCAATCATTCTTGTGATTACACGGTAACTTGCCAGAATTAGCCATTCTATGTTGCTGAAGAAAGCTGACAGCGGACAAATCCCGCAGTTAATTTGCTCCGCATGGACCATTTACAAGGCTTTCTGGGACTTACAGTTGTGTCCTTAACTCAGAGTGGGCTTATAATATGCGCGGTATTAACACTAACAAAAACACATCCTGTGACACTTATGATTCACCTAACAATGCCTAAATTTTATGTTGTCTATGTGGATTCAGAAGAAGCAGTTGGTGGGACCGAATTAAAAGGTTATTTATTGCTTATTTAAAGAAGTTGGTAGTTTGCTATACTTCCTTCTTTTATAGCATACTGTCTCCTCGTATCACATCTCCTATCCAGGTCCTACATTGAAAACCTGGAGGATCCGAAACTAGTCAGTGGTGACGACTTTAGGTCCTCAGGTTGACAATACCTAAAACAACTACATTAGGTGGTCAAAATGACGACTTTAGGTCGTCAATCTGATGACCTAAGTCGTCAGTATGACGACTCTGTATTGTCAGTATTGTCATACTTGCCTTTGTATATTGATATGCTACACATTATTGACCAACGTCTTTCAGAAGGGGATAGTAAATCATTAACAGTCCTAAAGTTTAAACATCACTATAGCACAAGCCCCAGTAAATCTGGTAATGTCTATGTATAGAGGACCACCAGTCGCAGTTGACTTTTTTTATGTTTTATGTTATGTTTTTTATAAGGCGCTCGTCACTAAACCACTGAATTCGCCATCGAAACGGCACCGAAAGAATAATACAACAGTGACAAAGATATAGCCTGTTTCAGAACCTTGCTTTCTGTGTTTGTTATTGTTTTGCTGTGTTTTGTTGTTGTTTTTTGTGGCTTTTTAGATTCATTATTATGCTGTTGTTGTTGTTGTTGTTGTTGTTGTTGTTGTTTTTTGTGGGTTTTCTTTGGGGGTGGGGGTGTCCAAATTCACTTTCGCATTATTTCACGATCCTCGCGATCCGTCTTAGACTGGCTGCAGTCCATTGATTTTATTATGAGATAATTGAAATAAAATGGGAAAATGAAAATTGAAAACATTTCTAGTGAATCCATTTCTAGTGAGCCCAGCAGCCAGAGGAGGAGAGGCATGGGGGGTATAGTGGGGTTGGGAGGAGAGCTCAGGGACTACAGTCAATCTAGATCCGTCTCTACCAAATATTGCATGTGTCGGTATATATCCACGGACCCTAAACACTAAGGTACCTCTCTTTATATGGCGGTGATGGTCTGTGTTGTGTCGGCCGTGGTACTGCACAGAACGGTGCCACATCTACATAATGGCCATTTTGGACCACAGACGTCACTTAGGTAGAGAACTCAATCTGCAGATAAACTGGACCATAGGACAGTTCACATCCCAAACGGGATAGTTATAGTGTGCAGGAAATCGTTACCAAGTCGTTTTGTTGATGGTTTTGTGCTTATATTACTTCAGTGTAAGGGGTTTAAAGGCAAGAGAGGAATGCTTTACTTTCTACATGTTATTCATTTTTGTAGGAAGGAAACAACCCGGTATCGTCTATTTTGGTTCTTTTCTCTTTCCTAAAATGTAGCATACACCAATCACTACGACGTCTTAAATGAAAGGAAATTGCATTAGTTATTGACTCTGCCCACCATACATTGGGCCAATCCTAAAAAAAGATATATCCAATTCTCAAAACAGCATGTAAGGTCGAGATGTAAGCTATTACAGGTAAGAAGGAATAAAAGTCTCCTTGGCATTATGTTTGATGCCTCTAAGGACTTAGATAATGTATATGTTCCACCACGTGCACTGCGCGGCAATGTTAAAGTGCAACTAAATGTTAGCCGATCTACATGCCTTGTATATATATGATATGAGTCCACTTGTCAGAGGCAAGGTGCTTTGCGATAAACTGGAAGCTGATGTTCAGAAATTGGAATCCAAAAAGCAATTTATGTTGAAAATTAGTTAGTAATTGAGTATTATTATGTCATTGAATATAAGAATGTGTCTGTTGGGAGCCCACTCCAATATCAGTGTATTTTATTATGAAGACTAATTACTGGCATAATCTGGAATCACCTAGTAAGTGCCTATTGTATTCCCATATGCAATGCATTGTGAAGTAAATTTTCCTTTGTGTATGGTTATAATTATTGTCATTTCCTGGCTGATCCTGAAAAGCCTCGTGTTGTATGATGTTATTTGGCCAATAAACTTGTTAAACTCAAACTCATACACAATACTGGACACCTTTTTGTAATTTAGGGCCAATTCATAATTTCAAAAGTTGGTGCATTCTATCCCAGGATTTATTTCAAGACTGTTTCAAGGGAATTCTTTTTGGATTAGGAGTACCATGATTATTGGTGAATAGGTTCGTTCGCATGTTGGTTATGTAGTAAGTCCAATGTCTAAGTGAAACGAAAACCTTCAGTTGATGGACAATGTATAGACCTTATACATTTAGAGACATATTGTAGCACTAAAGATCCATGCTATGGAGCAGAGCTTCCAATATCCTAACACTTCCGTCACCACTATGTTACTGCCAGGGTATGACCAGAATATGATGTCTATCCCTTAACTTGGTATGTGATTTAGCTCTATAAGGTGCTGGTCGCATTGATTTGTGTAAATTATTCTGCGCCCTCATGCATAGAATAAGTTAACTCCAATACCCAAACAGAAGATCACCATTATATTGAGCCTACAACGGGACACAGACATCAATTCAATATCTACTGGAATGAATAGACCTGAGCATATCAACTTTGAGCAACTTCATGTCAAGGTGATTCAACTTTAATACTGGAATAACAGGAGGATGAAGGATATGCTTGGGTTGATATGTCCAATTCACCTTGGGAACGAACTATACACAGATCTATGTAGTTTACCGTTCACATACAACCTCTTATATAAAGGTGAGTGTGGGGTACAGGCCTAGCCCATCGGTCAGCTGAGCCTAACGAGCTCATTACCCAGCCTCGTGTCCTATAAACTCAGCCTAAGCCAAACCCGCCCTGAGCAGCTCAAGGTAAATACGCCCCCTGGTGAGAAGCACAACAACGAAGGGGCACCCGACTTCCGTATCCGACAATGGAGAGAGCTACTCAGTACAGCACGGTGGGTCCGCCAGGGGGCAGCCCTTTGCCACCTGTAGGGACTGAGCAGTTCCACGAGGTGCTCATGTAGACTAGTTATTGCGTAGGTCTGGTGTTGTGTTACAGGGGGCAGTATAGAGTGTATGCAACGGTTTCAGCAGAAAGTGCAAAGAAAAGAGGACACTGAGCTGCCTAGGCTACTTTTCGTTATACCATCTGCTCAGTGGTAGATTTGAGATGTTGACATAATGAGGGCGCGCATCATTCGGGGGTGAGGGGGGGGGGGGGGGTCACTCAAAGACCATTGACCAAATCCTTCTAGAAAACGGGGTAAATTTCCGCCTGATTCAGGGGTAAAACTGAGAGCCCGGCCTATGCACATTCCCACCATCGCTGTTGATGAAGGTCTTAATATTACAATTGCACAGCAAGAAGACATAGCTTATTAATGAAATTACAGTGATTATACTGTTCTTCTGTGCGAGTACAACACAACCTCTTATGTTTATAGTGTGAGTGTGCGCATACTTCCCTCAAGCATGGAGGGTACTGTCCTTATCGATCATATCATTATACAGTTGATCAAAGGGACACAGAGGTACTCGGTCCCAATTGCACCAATGTGTATCAATGATCTGTAGTTGTAATATCATATATCATACAGTAGACACCAACAAGGTTAGCATAGTCTTTAATTTCATTGTGACCATTGCCACCACAAATAGGAAATGTGGAGTGTGATTGTACTGTATACGGTATAGACCTTACCCCCCCCCCCCTCCCCACTCTATTAAACCACACCCGTGGCTATTATGTATACAAGTGAGCCATGAAATCCAACAGTCTCCTATGTCAGTATTGTTGGTAGGTAGGACGTGGATCGTGCAAGCTGACCCGTCCGTTTAGTCCTTTAAGGGGCTATTATCCCTCCAGGTTTAGTTTATTTGTTGCAAAGATGCATCAATGCAGAGCTGGAAAGTCTAGCACTAGCTCCGTTGATCAACCCCTCGGAATTGGTATAAGCCCCTAAGGTCGGCATGATACCATTGCTGAGGTGCACACAGGAATGAGTCATTCACCAGAGCTGCCTCAATGCATCATTTGGTTTAGAGTTGTCCAGAAGGGTTAGGCTACCCCACCCTCTGGGTATATGCACGGACCAGATTCTGCTGACTGCTGCCTGGTTAATCGAAGCCATTGCGCAATGTGTGCAGCCGGCTCACGTCCACAGAAGCCACTATACTGAGGTGCTAAATCTCTACACAACCAGTCATGTTAGCTTTCATTTAGGAGGGGCTAGAAGTGGTCTTACGGTCATGCTTCATGATAATTCTGCATACCCGCCCTACTATAGGTCGCCTGGTACAGTCCGTGGATTAAATTCCTATTATGATTCCTCCTACTGTTCCCAATAACATACGTCTTTTCAAAGCTAGCAAGAAATGGGCTTGGCCACTGTTCTGCTAGGTTGTTCGAGGGTACCTGAAACGTACTTTCTTTTGGCCTTGGGGTGATCGAGGTTTTCCTATTTTAGGCCATTTACAAAGCTGATTGCACATGATATTGTTCACATTTAAATGAAAATATTTCTATCATTTTGATCTAATCTATTATGTGTATATCTTGCAGACTACATTGCATTATGTTGACTTACCTAATTCCCGAGGAATTACGATAAAGAATGCACAATCATTTTAGCATTAAGTAACTAATGGATAGCTAGATCCCTTGAGCAAATGCAATACAGATCTCGAGCAGTAAGATAAGGGTGGGACGTACTGAACGATGGTGTGGGCGTTTTATATGCATGGCTTTGGTCTCTGTTTGTCTGTCTGTCTGTCTGTCTGTCTCTGTCTCTGTCTCTGTCTCTGTCTCTGTCTCTCTCTCTCTCTCTCTCTCTCTCTCTCTCTCTCTCTCTCTCTCTCTCTCTCTCTCTCTCTCTCTGAGCCATCAGGATGACAATACTGACAGTACAGAGTCATCATATTGATGACTCAGGTCGTCAGGATGATGACTCAAAGTCATAATTTTGACTACCTAAAGCTGTAGTTTTAGGTATCGTCAACTTGAGGACCTAAAGTGGTCACTGCTGACTAGTTTCAGAACTTCTAGGTTTTCAGTGTAATTCTTCAGTAGGTTGTAGATCCCTCCCTTGGCGAGATGCAAAATAGCAGGACAAATATTCCCATTGATTTATCAATCCTTAGTACTTTCTCTTGTTATTATTCATCCGATAATCCTAAGTGCTACATCGTTTTATCAAAGCTATGGTTGGTAAATAATCTTATAAAGGTTAGCAAGATTGTGGTGAGGAATATGCATCGTCAGGACATATTCATTTGTTGCCATTCAGAGCTCTGACAATACTTGATAGTAATTTATAGACATTCCCTTTGTGTTTCCTACTCTAGGTCTCCGCAGTGGATCTAAAATAGTTTCCATGATTTACTAATGTCGAATACTAAATGATAATGTCGAATACTAAATGATAAAGTGGCATCGCAACACATCACTGTGTCTGTATATGTCCTATGGGAAATGTGGAAGTATAGAACGTATTCATGAACCGTTCTAATTTTTTTTTTATCTTTTACACACGCCCCTATCCAGTGTTATATTCAATGCAAAGCAAAAATGGCCAACATCAACCCGAAAATATATCACTTTGATGCCAAATTGGAAGCCATGCTTTAGCAGGGTGTGATTGTGTTGTATGGGACAGGCGATGTCTCCCCTGAGACCCACAGCCTGCCCTGGCCTTGACAGAGTCTCAGTGTGGGATATTCACCCACCTGGTCTCACCGCCTTATCTCCACAATCCACCACTTCCAATCAGATACATCATCCGTCTAAGGTACAGTAGCCATTTGTGCTTTGATGCCATATCATGCTAGGAGCATATAGGAATGGGTGAAACGAACCTCGACCCGGGCCTTGTCTATATCAAAGCAGCGTAGGCCCAAACTGCAACACGGGCCTAGTAAAAGACACAGGGTTTTCAAGTTTGATTGGGTTGGGTGGAGTTTATTTCACCAGAGATTATTCACCATAGATGCTATAGAGATTGAGAAGAGAATCCTTCCTTTGCAGTGTACTATGTATATCAATAAAGGCTCTTTTTTTTATCCTAAAGGGACCTACCCCTACCTATGTTAAAATGGAAGATGCCCTTCGCATCGTCCCACTAGCTAGGTGACTCACGATGATATCGTTTTGACACTTTGGTAATGACTACATGTATATGTAACAGCCAATAAAGTATCCGCTTCATGGTAGAAGTCCATACACACTGAAAAAAGTTTTCCTGACAAAGTGACATGTATACCTATGTCAAATTTATTTGACACAGAGAGCACATGTCATTGGGACATGGGCACATATGTCACCATGACAACTGTAGCACACAGTAATTCTCATATGAATTGACATGCCTTAAAATGCCATGTCATCTGTGAGTTGACTAGGGTCACGGTCATGTCGAAGGCACTTGACATATGATGGTTTGACATACATAATTGTTCTAGGATATTCCACTAGATGGGGCAAACAACCATTTTGGTACCAGGATTAATCACTACCAATAGGTACTACCAACACTTGAGGCATTTGATGTATCTGTGTCATTTTGTTTTCATGAAGAATAGATCACTAAGATTTGTAGAAACTATCAATAAAAGGTAGTGAATTCTATTTCATTGTTAAATTTTCATTTGTTATTGAACATCAAAATAGATACCCACAATCCTGAATTCTTCAACAGGAGAGGCTATACACCTTATATATGGGTCAGTGAAAATACTAAAAGATAGCATGCTAACCCACAATCTATAATCTCAGTTTCTACAGTACATGGAGAAATATGGCATTGCCATGCACCTCCATGCCCTTGTCTTATGGACTGCATAGAGTCCTCAGTCAAGTAGAAGTTCTGTAGATAGGAAAAAGTGCCTTGTTGTTGCAGGTCTGTGGGACTATGATATCCCCTGCCTTCTATTATAGGCCTGCCTTGATTGAACCATTGGTACATAGCTACTGACTGCTCCTGACCCTTACATAATTGTCTCACAGTATTACCTAGCACTCAGGTGCATGGATCAGGAATATGTGACATGTGTAGAGGCAAGGAGAAAGGGTGCTCCGTGCTAAAAGTCAACTTTAAAATTCAAATCACTAGCTTTACAGTGATACATAGCATGAGGAGATACTCCTGTTAGTTTTGGAGGAATGGCTTGCTAGATATGGGTAGGTGTGACCATTTTTAATATGTTAATAAGCTCTATGTCTAATTGGTCATGAGATATATAGCTAATTAGCATAATTTATGCTAATTAGCTAAATTCGTATAAATTTTTATTCTTTTGCCCATAACTTTTGATCTAAAAATGGTATTTTCATTCTGTTTTCACCATAGTAAACCTTGTGGGATGTTCCTTGAAATGGGATCATTGATTTTCCTATTTAGAATGAAAATCATGTTTCCATGGCAACAGAAATCAACAAAAATGCCTATTTTGGCCCAAAAACATTCTTTTTATATGCCAAATTTAGAACCTTTCCACCCAAAATAGAACATTTTATCAAAAACCATTGAATTCTCCATAAAAAAGTACCCTATAACAGTTTTGGTCATATTTTTCCTATTCTAGTCCATAGTGGTGCCCCCTGGTGGCTAAATCTGGTACTAAATCCCGCAGTAACTGTCCTTTCTGCTTGCTGGCTCACACATGTCTTCAGTACGCATGTCAAGTGGAGTTGACGAACCAAATGTGAGAGAGTCAACCTTTTTTGATATGCCTTCATACATGTCATGTGGGAGACAAATTGTGACCTGTGCAGTATGCGTCAAAGCGATCAGTGCTCTTCTCTCTGTGCAGAGACCAATATTCGCTCACAGGTCAGAGAGGAAGGTGGCTCCTCGCTAGTGCCATATGGCACAAGGGAGTGGTTTTTCTGATGTGTCCCGGCGCTGACACACGAACACTTCGTTACCTTGGAGATAAAGGAACGTCCACATACGTCATCCAAAAATGTTTTCTGTTCTCCTTCTTATATCCTTAGGTGGTGGCATCAGTGGGTGTAATAGGCTGTAACAGGCAGATTGAAACTAATGTCTTAGGAATATATGCATATCTGCAGATACAAACAGATCTAGCCTTATGTAAAACAGTAAATGGCAGTGGTGCATAAATTATCCTTGAAGTCAACATCGAACCGTCATTGTCACTGGGCATCGATGCGTTTCTCTTATACATTGTATATGGAAATGGCCTATGGACATGGCGATGTATATGGACTCCGTAACTCCAAATATGAATTCATGAACTTTTCACATAACAAGAGCCAATCAAATGTTGTAATGCTTTACATGCTGCTGTACATGCTGCCATTGGGATGAGAAAACGTGCTTCATTCCAACTGGACTTATAGAAGGCTTATGGAAAGCTGGAAAACATACCATACAAGCAGGTAATCATTTCCTTTAAAATCGCATATGTTTCTGAAGATGTCATATCTGCTACTATAGATTCTGCGTAGTTGGGTGATTACCTTCCAGCTTTGAACGTCCAGTCGGATGGTCATGACGGTGCCAGTAAAGGCCTGTGTTAGTAGAGGACATTTATCATGTTCATAACAGCAGTTAGCAGCCACAAGTAGAGGATCATAAATCGTCGTCCACCTTATCATGCTGAAATACCATGATAAACATGGATGTGCCGGCAAGTCAGGGCTTCAACATGTCTGTGTAACCATGGGGACTCTCAGAGGCTTTCGCTTACCGCCATACCTTTTCCTTTCATCTCTCCCTAACGTACTTTGGTTATTTTATGTTCTATGTTAGACCTACTGTGGAGTTTTCTTTTTGACAATTAGGAGGCATACAGGAATTTAGGAGATGCCCCGATCAACCTATCTATCTATTAAATTCATCTGGCTGTCCATCTATCTATAACCTATCTTTCTATTGATGTAATCCCATAAGGTCGAATCCCACGATGCAATTTTGGCTGAAAAGTTTCTGCAATTTAGTCATCTGTTGCAATCTGGGGCCCTGTCCTTATATTGCAAGACCTATAACGGCTACGGGGGGCTTTAATGGTAAGGAATCCCTTGTAGATTTGCACTTAAGTTAAGATCTTTATATTTAGATAATTTTCCTTGCTTAAGCAAAAAGTTTCTGCAATTTACAGAATTCCATTGCAATTTACAGAAATGTGGATAAAGTCACTGACGAATAGGGATGTGTGTTCACTTCAACTTGCAACCCAAGTCCCACTATGCAATCTAAACTTGCCCCATACCCTGCAATTTGTATGTAAAATGTCTGTATAAATTACACACAGAGTTCAATTTCAGTCTCATTCTGCACTGTGCTTGCCTACAACAGCTTGCAAATTCAATATCAAGGAGAATGGCATTGTAATTTAACCAGCTTACAGATCTACATTGCAAGGGTTAGGGGTCAGTTCAATTGCAACAGTCGGATTTGTAAAATGCAATGGCATGTTAGAAGCCTTGCAATTTGCAGTAAAGGCAAGTCCCCCTATTTGCAATAGTCCCCAAATTGCAAGAACTTTCCAGGGTTAGATTGCATCGTGGGATTCGACCTATAGCACCTGACTAAATCGAGCCCATGTGTAGCAGTGTAAATCACTGACCAACACCTCTCATTTGCATCTGATCCCCTCATTGGTCGTGTAAATGTTCGTCCCGCAGAGCAATTTTGCATAGATCGCTGAAATCCCAGCAAATTGTCGTGACTCCTCATCACCCTGTGTGAAGTGGCTCACACATGTCACTAGATGAAACACAACGTCGCTATAGCACAAGATCACCAGGAATAGCCATGGTGGTGATGGCGAGGATGGTGATCACTCAGACTCACCAGGGATGGCGACACGGGTGATCACTCACCTCGCTAGATGAAACACGCACCACATCATAGCACATGTTTAGCACGGATGGGGAGGATCGTGATCACTCATACTCACCGGGGATGGTGATGCGAGTGATCACTCACCTTGTTAGTTGAAAAGCTCATGATCACAGACACATCATCACCATTGGTAATCATTCCAGGTAGCAAGGATGAATTGGGCCAATGTCAGCTTTTATTGGGCCAATGTTGGCTTATATTGGGACAAGCATGGACAAGCATGGCCCAATGCTCCATTGCTGATTGGGATGCAGCCTCACAGCTGCCAGATCAAAGTATGTTCTGCCAGAAAAGGTATTGTCAAATGTATTTTCCCTCTAACCACAGAAAGATATTCATGTAGATATTTCCCTCTGTATTTTTCCTCTAACCAGAGAAAAGGTGTTTCTGGATAGTTGTTTTCATTTTAGAGATACCTCTATTTTATTCAATTGATATTTTCTCTATACAATCTTGTTTTATTCAACTCGGAAGTATTACATGAAAATCAGTGTGAAGCAAAGCACATTTGATACTTATTTATGGGACTTATTCATGCCCACACTTCCCACATAGGCCACAAGTTGAACAGCGCTGCTGTCTCAACAACTTTGGCAATTGTGGTGATAAGTTGCTATTATGAGTGGGAGTTCACAGTGAGTGACAGATCATGACACAATGAGCGAGATCCATGTTGATGATAAGGTGCCATTCTGAGTGAGAGTTACTGGGAGTGGCGCATACTCACGCAGTGAGTGAGATCCATGTTGGCGATGGTGGTGATAAGCCGCCATTCTGAGTGAGATATGACCGGGAGTGGCACATACTCACCCATTGAGTGAGATCATGTGGCGATGCAGGTGAAAAGGCGCCTTACTGAGGGAGAGTTGACAGGCAGTGGCAATTAGATCCATACTAGCGCTGGTGGTGATATGTAGCCATTCTGAGTGAGAATTGACTGGGAGTGGCACATACTCATGCAGTGAGTGAGATCATGTTGGCAATGGTGGTGATAAATCGCCAGGCTTTGTGAGAGATGACAAGGGGTGACACATACTCACATGGTGAGTGAGATACATCTTGGCGAATGTTGTGATAAATCGCTATGCCATGTGACACTGACACACAGTCGCGAAAGATGATGCAGTGAGTTATCACTCAAAAAGAACTCACCATTGATGACTATTTTCACATAACAGGCCTGTCAGTTTTTCATTTAAATTCTCATCTGCCAGGTTGTTTAATACTGCTAAGACTGAACAGTGGTGAACTGTCACTTTTGGCAGAGCGTCACTAGGTAGCCCATGCATCTAAATCTGCAGTGGTGAAAATATAATGCCCTCGGATAATGGCAGATAAGGGGTGCTCCATCGGAATCCTAGGGAAATGAAAAGTACTGGATGTGCGGAATTATTTTTTAAACATGTTGGAACAAAAAGATCTTGATGCACACCTGTCTCCATGACAAATGGTCTCCTCCTAGTGCTGGAAGCAAAGTATAAAATCTGTGAAATAAGGTAATCAAGAAAATGGACAATCATGCCACGTAATTATACACAAAGGGGCATCATATTGTTTGCCCCCCTACCCTGTTATTAACTGGTGATCTATTATGCTCTACATTGAATTAAACTGGCACCCCTTGCAGTGCAATCGGTGAGAGAGTCAGTATTTACACACATCGTCATCGCCTCCCCCAGGTGCTTAATTTAAAAGGCTCTGCCATCACTACCTGTTAGTGATGTTAGTGATTTCCCTCCCATATTCTATACTGCTATGGTAAGGTAGGCCTGCCTTCCTTTCTGATAGCCAGCTACTTTTTAGTGAGCGATGTTAGCCTCAGCCCTCCTTTCACTATTCCAAGCAGCTAACAATTGTGCAGAGTGGTAACAGGTCCACAGAGAAAAAATAGCAGTGGAAGGTAAAAAATAGCAGGGGGAAAACTTGTTCTCTCAAGAGTGGCTACACTGGGATTCTGCTAATTATATATACCCTGTCGGGTGCACTTGATCCTGAAATGACTTCATGAAATGCGAGATTTGGCTATTTCAGCGGAAAACATTGAAATATAAAATAAATACCAAATGTAAACCAGGAAGGGGGACGAAGAAAGAAATATAAGGCAAGGGAAATGGATATAGAGAAGCCATTTTAAAAGGGGGAAAAGCTTCCTATATATGACGTATAGTCTAGAAAGAAAGAGAATATTTTGAGAACACCATATGAGATGTAACCCAGCTCTTCCAAATGTTAATGTGCATGTAGGTTTAAGTCCATTCCCACCTATATGTACAGGAGAAAAATAAATCTACCAGGAGTTACCATGAAATTATAGCTTGTATTTTAGAAGTACAGTGTCCCCCTACACCAACTAACAGAGAGAAGGGAAGCATGACGTTATTATGCCCTGCATGAGTAGACTCAACAGCCCTCAAGCAGTCTGAGAAAATGCATTCAAGTGCCCTTAGCTCATGAGCAGCCTTAAGAGCCCCCTAGAACTATCTGCAGGTGCATTCACTTTTGTGACGAGGAATGTCCCCCCCACCCAGGTGCACTTGCACTCAGGGGAAACCACTATTGTTTCTTAGTATAAAATAAGGTGTGGTGTTATTACTGAAGTGGAATAGTGAAGGACTGCATAGTACTTCCTATTAGTTACTGGCCTAACACCACCAGCTATTTTATTGTAGTAACACTATGTCTTATGAGATGGTAACAGACGTGCCTATGCTAACATCTCATAGGTAGCGATGGCAGAGCCTTTTGAATTAACCTCCTGAGCTGCTATAGGTCGAATCCCATGATGAAGGTCGAATCCCACGATGCAATCTAACCCTGGAAAGTTCTTGCAATTTGGGAACTCTTGCAGATAGGGGGACTTGCTTTAACTGCAAATTGCAAGGCTTCTAACATGCCTTTGCATTTTACAAATCCGACGGTTGCAATTAAACTGACCCCTCACCCTTGCAATGTAGATCTGTAAGCTGTGTTAAATTGCAATGTCATTCTCCTTGATATTGAATTTGCAAGCTATTGTAGGTAAGCACAGTGCAGAATGTGACAGAAATTGAACTCTATGTGTAATTTATACAGACATTTTGCATACGAATTGCAGGGTATGGGGCAACTTTAGATTACATAGTGGGACTTGGGCTGCAAGTTGAAGTGAACACACATCCCTATTTGTCAATGACTTTATCCATATTTCTGTAAATTGCAAGTGATTTCTGTAAATTGCAGAAACTTTTTACTTAAGCAAGGGAAAATATCTAAATATAAAGATCTTAACTTCAGTGCAAATCTTCAAGGGATTCCCTGCCATTAAAGCCCCCGTAGCCATTATAGGTCTTGCAATATAAGGAGAGAGCCCCAAATTGCAACAGATGACTAAATTGCAGAAACATTTCAGCCAAAATTGCATCATGGGATTCGACCTTGAGATCTATCCCTCAAAAGATTCTGCAATTTATGAAATCTTGCAAATTGGGAGACTTGCCTATACTGCAACTTGCAAGGCCTCTAGTACACTATTGCCATTTCCAATATAGACCCTATGCAACAAGTAAGCTTGCGACAATTGCTATGCCATTCTATTTGATATTGAAATTGCAAGCTAATGTGGGCAATACCAGTGTACAAATAGATTAAGATTGAACTCTGTGTATAGTTTATACAAATGAAACTGCAACATAGGATAAAGGCTTACATTGCAAAGTGGAACTTGGGTTGCAAATTGAAGGGACAAGTATACCTTCATTTCCAAGATTTTACCCAAGTTTCTGGAATTTGCAACAGAATCTGGCAAATTGCAGAAACTTTTCATCTAAGCAAGGGCAAATATCTAAATATTTAGATCTTGATTTGTCTACCAATCTGCAAGAGTTTCCTTGTCATTATACCTCCCTCTCGCTGTTATACCTCTTGCAATATGCAGGGAGTAAACCAAATTGCTACAGATGTCTATATTGCAGAAACTGTTGTGTGGAAATTGCATCGCTGCGGGTTTCCTTGCTTGTAACGCCTGTAGCCAAACAGCGAGTTCCACCAACTGACCACATCCGCATTAGAGAGCAATACTCTAGAGTTGGTCGGGGGCTGGACACAGGACGGGACATTTACTGCACAATCCGCGAACACCGGAACCAGTGGTCGATGCCAACTTCCGGCCAGAATGTTTCCTGTTCTCTCTAAATGAGGGACACAAGTGTTAATGTTTGTCTCATCTATAGACGTGGGTGTGCCCATATAGAGGAGGATAGGTTGCACTAGACTACCAGTCCTGGTCGGGCTTCTCTACCCCACTTAAAAGGGTCTATATCTTCTCTTTGCTATTCCCTCAGGATGTGTGTAGTACACATATGTGCGGGCACTGACGCATTCCTCTTTGAAAATGTAGTAATGTTCTTTTCGCCATGAATATGAGCTTAGCTGTCGAAATGGCATTAAAAAGCTGTTACTCACTCACTCACTCACCAGTCCTGGTGAGGATGATTCTCCTTTTTTTTGTAAGTTTGTTCCTATGGCCTTTGTGGTTGGCTCTAGGGGTTGAAGTTTTCTTTGGCCATTTCAAGAGAACAAAGAATGGATAATCGGGAATCATATTTGCACATTATACATACTCTTATTGTTATATGGTTCTTCTGATCTTTTAGGATTTTTAGATCAGCGAGATCCTATTCTAACAAAGATCATTATGATTATAGCAGTTTGATAGTTCCAACAGGGAACATATCTTTTAGAGATTATGATATGTCTCCAATTAGTGGGTGGCTGGTGATTCAAACACGACGTTTATGACGTGTAGCGCTGTTGACAATGATAGTGGTTGTTCACTCTTATTGTCCGTATGCAGAATCCAATGAAAGAACACTGCATCTATGAAAGTGGAAATGTGCGGAGCATGATCTGAACGAAGTAAGGACTTGATGGGATTTGAATTCAGTCTTAGTGTTTCCAACAAGATTACCTTCGTCTATATCGGCACAGCCATTAGGAGGACATTAATAATAATTTTGCTCACCCTACATTGCTAATTCTATCAAGAAAGAACGTCCAGTAAGGGATAGTAATGCGCCATGGATTAACTACTCTGCTATTCACTTGCATCAATTCATTAGTCGGTTATTTGAAAAAAAAACTGACAAACGGTGAATAAAGCTAGGGATTAACTTGTTCTGCAATTTAGGTCGAATCCCACGATGCAATTTATGCAGGAACTTTCTGCAATTTAGCACTCTGTTGCAATTTGATGCCTGCCTCTAAATTGCAGGGGGTATAACACCTACCTGGAGGTATAATGGCAAGGAGCCCCTTGCAGATTCCGTTAAGGACTAAGATCGAGATAATTAGAAATTTCTCCTAGCTTATGTGCAATCTAAAATATGTTTTATAATACAGAAAATGAAAAGGGTCACATCCAATATCTTTCAGGTTTTAGTGGGAGTTTTAGGTCTTTCACTCCAGATAGATGTTAGCCTATGTAGTATAGTATCAACACATAAGGGGCAGAGGAAAACTAATATGAGCACAGATACTCATCTATTCTCTCTATCTAGCTGAAGTAAATCACCAACAGAAAAAGGTATAGGTCGAATCCCACGATGCAATTTTGGCTAAAGGTTTTCTGCAATTTAGTAATCTGTTGCAATATGGGGTTCTCTCCTCATATTGCAAGACCCATAATGGCTACAGGGGGCATTAATGGCAAGGGACCCCTTGCACATTCAGACACAAGTTAATATCTTTGAAGGTCAAATCCCACGATGCAATTTTGGCTGAAAAGTTTCTGCAATTTAGTCATCTGTTGCAATTTGGGGCTCTCTCTTTATATTGCAAGACCTATAACGGCTACGGGGGGCTTTAATGGCAAGGAATCCCTTGTAGATTTGCACTGAAGTTAAGATCTTTATATTTAGATATTTTCCATCGCTTAATTGAAAAGTTTCTGCAATTTACAGAATTCGCTTGCAATTTACAGAAAGGTGGATAAAGTCATTGACAAATAGGGATGTGTGTTCACTTCAACTTGCAACCCAAGTCCCACTATGCAATCTAAACTTGCCCCATACCCTGCAATTTGTATGCAAAATGTCTGTATAAATTACACATAGAGTTCAATTTCAGTCTCATTCTGCACTGTGCTTACTTACAACAACTTGCAAATTTAATATCAAGGAGAATGGCATTGCAATTTAACGTAGCTTACAGATCTACATTGCAAGGGTGAGGGGTCAGTTTAATTGCAACAGTCGGATTTGTAAAATGCAATGGCATGTTAGAAGCCTTGCAATTTGCAGTAAAGGCAAGTCCCCCTATCTGCAAGAGTTCCCAAATGGCAAGAACTTTCCAGGGTTAGATTGCATTGTGGGATTCAACCTTATAATTATTTAGATATTTCCTCTTGCTTAAGTGAAACGTTTCTGCAATTTTTAGGATGCTCATGCAATTTACAGAAAATTGGATAAAGTCTGGACAAATAGATATATGTGGTCATCTTAACTTGCAACCCAAGTCCCACTATGCAATCTAATCTTCTACCATATATTACAATTTTGTCCATTCTGAGCTCATACACAAAGTTCAATCTCAGACTAATTCTACACTCTGCTTGCCCACAATAGCTTGCAAATTCAATATCAAAGAGAAAGGCATTGCGATTCAAAACAGCTTACTTTTTTTCTTAAGATCGAATCCCACAATGCAATCTAACCTTGGAAAGTTCTTGCAATTTGGGAACTCTTGCAGATAGGGGGACTTGCCTTTACTGCAAATTACAAGGCTTCTAACATGCCATTGCATTTTACAAATCCAACTGTTGCAATTAAACTGACCCCTCGCCCTTGCAATGTTGATCTGTAAGCTGCGTTAAATTGCAATGCTATTCTCCTTGATATTGAATTTGGAAGCTGTAAGCACAGTGCTTAATGAGACCGAAATTGAACTCTATGTGTAATTTACACAGACATTTTGCATACGAATTGCAGGGTATGGGGCAACTTTAGATTGCATAGTGGGACTTGGGTTGCAAGTTGAAGTGAACACACATCCCTATTTGTCAATGACTTTATCCACATTTCTGTAAATTGCAAGTGAATTCTGTAAATTGCAGAAACTTTTCTCTTAAGCAAGAGAAAATATTTAAATATAAAGATCTTAACTTCAGTGCAAATCTACAAGGGATTCCTTGCCATTAAAGCCCCCCCAGTAGCCGTTATAGGTCTTGCAATATAAGGTGAGAGCCCCAAATTGCAACAGGTGACTAAATTGCAGAAACTTTTCAGCCAAAATTGCATCATGGGATTCGACCTATAAGGTCTACATTGCAAGGCAGGGAGGTCATTTTAATTGCAACTGTGGGATTTGGAAGATGCAATGGTGTGTTAGAAGCCTTACAATTTACAATAAAGGCAAGGCTGTCTATTTGCCAGCGTTCCCAAATTGCAAGGCCTTTCCAGGGATGGATTGCAAGGTGGAATTCGACCTCATGGTCCTCATTAATAACAACATTTTGTCCAAATTGCAGGGCTAAACCCTCATGTTATTTGCAACTGTGGGATTTTACGGGATCAAAGCTGCTGTGAGTACCCTTGCAATTTGGAGTGTACGCAAGAGTCTCAGGTCTCGATTGCAAGGGGTTTGAAGGGTTAGATTGCATCATGGGATTTGACCTTAACAATAGTTTAAGCATCATTATTGATTGGGGTAGCAGATACTAAACAGTCCCCTTCCCACATTATGAATGCTTTTATGCAGTTACCTACTAGTGTATCAATCTGAAATTCGAGTTGCATTCCAACAAGTATCTCGCAGTAAGCTTTTTACTACCCCACCCCCTCATCACTTCTACCTTCAATCACGAAGTGCTAAACCATAAGCAACCATCACTGATTGCATATAAGAGGTAGAACTATAATATGTATGTATCTCTTTTCTTTACTCTCTAACACATGCCAAACACAAAACAAATAAAATCAGATTTTAATGGGGGATAATGACATGTATCCTTATCTAAGTTCGACTTCGAATACAAATGTGTTATACTGGTTATGACTTGAATCTCCTCGTTGCCATTGATTATGTTCAGCCGCCACCCTATAAGGAAATGGCCCCTCTGGGGAGGCGAGGTGGCTTCCGATTGGGGCTTATGACAAAATATTTACCTACGTGTGTGCAGCATTGCATTGTGGGTAGAGCAGGTCGGCCATTCTGTGATTGGCTAGCAAGACACGTGTCAGCAAGGCTGTCCAGCAGATGGGCTGACTCAATATGTCCAGCTCAAGCCTTATCAATAGTCTATACCTGCCTTCCAGTAGACACATATTTATTCAGTGTTTCTATATATATATATATATATATATATATATATATATATATATATATATATATATATATATATATATATATATATATATATGGCTGACTTAGGCTATTAATATATCGAGGGTGCCAGGAAACACGTGCATTATATAAGAATAATGAACATGTCATGCACACTATTGCCCCACCAGCACAAGTGCAAGTAATACATTCCTCGGGCTCCTGGATAAAACTTTGGCTTAAATATTGTACAGGCTTAATTAATGAATAGGTCGAATCCCATGATGCAATCTAAACCTCCAAAAACCTTGCAATTGAGACCTTAGACCCTTGCTTACTCTGTAAATTGCAAGGGTACACATAGGAGCTTTGATCCTACCAAATCCCACAGTTGCAAATAGAATGATGCCTCAGCCCTGCAATTTGGACTAAACTCTTGTTATTAATGAGGACCTCACATTTTAATAGGGGGGAGGCACTTCATAATATTTCTGTTCGTGATTTATCAGACATAAATAGGAAGAATAATGTGGATACCTGTCTTCATTTTAATGTGCTTTTGCCCCTTATACCTAGATCCAATACTATAGGCCAATGTCTATGGAATGATAGACCTGGAACCTGAAAGTTAATGGGACGTGACCCCCCTTTTTCTGTATGATAGAACACATTTTAAATTGCAGAAACTTTCCACATTAGCAAGGAAAAATATCTAATTATCTAGATTTTAATTTATAGCCCAATCTGCTAGGGACTCCTTGCCTTTATACCTGCCTGTAACCATTATACCCCTTGAAATATACAGGCAGGTAACTAAATTGCAACAGAGTTCTTAATTGCAGAAACTTTCCAGTGAAAATTGCATCGTGGGATTCGACCTAATGGTGGCAGTGGGGAAAGCAGTAAGTTTAATTTTATATCAAATTGAGAAGTTCAATACATCAGACTGACTACAATTCTGAATATTGCAGTTATCTTCAATATATCAATGTGATATCAGAATGACCCGTTGAATGGAGTGCCATTACGGTATCTGAGGATACATTGGCCAAAGGTCATTCCAAAAATTGGACAATTGGATATCAAGTAACGTCCGATCTATGTTGAACCCCGATATTCGGATTTCTCCGTCAATTTAATGACGGCAATGTTCTAAAAACAATATCATGTTGACCTATCATTGCATCAGGTGGGGGTTGAATGACATTGGCCGAAAGGCTATGGTATTTACCTATTCATTGGGGCAGGCAATTATTAGTTTGATAAGAGCGATCGACAATATCTGCAAAAACAAAGCAGAGAACATACCGTAGATATATTTATAATGATGGGGAGTAGAACCATGTTGTAATTCGCTATTGGAGTGTGTAAGAGGGATAAAGTATAGAGATAGGCTTGACATGAAATCTGCATCTAGAATCTTGCTTGTATGTATACGTATACGGCGCGGCCTATACGCGGGAGTATATGAAAGTTGACACCGGGAAAGCGCTTGCATGTAGTAGCAGCCGCGAAAGGCCTTTACCTGCTCTTTGAAGGATATCAAAAGTGCCAAAACCTAGTCCATGTTAGAGGCTTCTCGTAAAATTAAAGATTGCAATTGAAATTGCACAGGGCCCTATGACTTATTTTGAAAGACATTAATCAACTACTTCAGCCCCTAGTCCCTACGATTTGAATTGCAGCAGGTGATAGCTATATGAGCCATTAAGTACGATCCGTCCTGGGATCACCAATTGCATCTATATGCTTCTATATCTAGATGATACTCAGGCAGATCCTGAGACTGATCCTTGGATGATACTCTGGCTTTGCCTGAGTATCATCCAAGGATCAGGCTGAGTCTCAAATCATACTCATTTTGGCGACATTGCCTGAGTTTGGATCTAGACTCAAGTGAGTAACAATATTTTCTCAGTGCAGACTTGCAAAATAGAGACCCCGCATATATAGACAATGGCAAATGATACAAAGGAAATGGTATATATGTTAATCAGTTATACAATGCACAATAATCTCTTCCCTACACGGGTTAATACCAATATATTGATATACTTGTCCTTTCATCTCTCTCCATGATAACCGGATATCAGTGTAGTAATATACACCTATCAGGTCAGGGTAAATGATCTGTGTTCATATATGATCTGTGTTCATATACGGCTTATTGCGTTCGAGGTCATGGATAAAGACGAGTTATGCTTGTTGATATCTATCCAGATTTGGCTTTTTGATTTTTCGAGGAGGTCCTCTAGTGTTTAAGGCTATAATGTTTACTCTTTGCACGAGGATTGAGGATCCACGCTGGACGTTCTGTCAATGATAGCGGTGTAATTATAGCGCTACATGAGCTCCAGATCTCCAGCTCACCTATGATAATTGAGTGTTAATCTACGGTATATGATGGTCTAGAGCGTTGTGTTCTGTGTGCATTCTGTGATGTTTCTTTAGATCCATTCTGCTAGAAGCATGAGTGGACTACGTAAATAAGGGATGATCCCAATACAAAGGGACGAAAAGCCTGGTTTTTCCCCTTGAAGAACGTGACATAAGGATAAGAGTTACGTCAACTGTGAACACTCACGCTGACTTTTTCTCCTGAGGTACCCAAGTTAGAAATCCTGCAGTCGTTATTTTCCTGACACATGTTTTCTATATCCCTACCTAGATCTATACATGCACTTACCTTGATATTATAAAATGAGGAAATCTACTTTGATTCTAAAGAATGATAAAGTATTAATAGAATAATGATGGCCTGTGTAAATGAGTGAAATATAATGGACAGTGTGTGTTATGCACAGCAAAGTGTTGATTGGAGACTAAGGGTTATTAGAGTTGACTGAAATGAGATAAAGTCGTTTTTCAGACTAATCTGTTAAATGGTGTAATTGAAGTAAACAGAAACTACCTTGACATGTTCCACATAGAATAAATAAATAGTACAATCAAGACAATAATGCATGTACAAGTTTCCTAGGTTTGGTGAGGTGTGTGACATGTTTTAAAGCAGTGTGTGTTGTTTTATAACATTTGCACACATGTAGGTTTACATACTGCTGTGTGGGCCATGTTTAAGGTACACGACCATGGAGTGTACAGAGAGCCCTGGTACAAGAAGAGATGTTTGGAGTGAATACATTCCAACTGTGAGACTAAATAGAACTAGTGGTGCAAGGATGGAATAACGAGGGAGGGGGCTACACAGCTTACTCATCTAAAACTTAGAAATGGGATCTGTATTGTATGTGCATGGATATTAGAAAATAGAATGAGGAATCTATATTGTATGACAGTCTAGGTTTCACATTTAGTCTGACTATGGGTGTAAGGAGTATAGCACACACTAGGGCAGGGCTAACTATGTTTCAAGATTCATTATCCTGTGATGTTCTGTCCCACACGCAAGAAAACAGAGCCTGCTGATAGGCAAGATATGATCAATCTGGCCCTCTCGTCAGTAAAGCTTGAAGAAAGGAATGTAGTATTGTATTTATTTCTTTATCATTGTCACTATATGCGATGACGATAATAAGACACCTAATTGGCCAAAGGATTCAGGAATTGCTTTTACATGCCACAACTGCACAAGGGGTATATGGTACACAGGCCCTACTCAGTACAAAAAGGGATGTTCTTTTGGCAGAAGGCATTTGAAGTAAACGTTTAGTCATTCTGCATTATCCAACCATTAGTTCCCTCATATTACTGAAATTAAAACTCAGCTCACCACGCCCTAATATAAGGCCTATTCATAGCCACTGTAGACAACTTGGTCAATATTATTGCTAAATGAATCATAGCAACCTGAGTAACTCAATTACAAATATCTAAAATGGCAGTACTTACAGGTGTGTCATGTTGAGAGGGAGGTCAGAGGGCACGTCGGTGATGTTTGCCCCACAGCACACCACTGTCACCTTTTTGTCTTCATGACACGACTTACACCCCTCCCTCACGGTCTGCCACCCCCTCATACAGGTAACAGGCCGCTTACAGTTCATCCCCAGTCGTTCAGGCCATCCCCTCACTCCCACATCCTCCTCTCCAGGCTCCTCCAGGGGGGCTGCCAGGGCCCCAGCCACTAAGCACACCATGTATATCAAGGTACACATGGGGAGTTTGAGTTTGTGATATTGAGGTAGTGTTGTCAAAGATGTTATAAATCTCAACTAGGGTAGTGTCTTGGAGGTGAGGGTCATAGCCGTGGTCAGTCACATGTAAATAGGGTCCCCCCTTCTCCAGGTGTACAATCAATATTCCTTATTATCCAAAGGCAGTGAAATGAGAAGGTCAGACGGTGAGCAGCGGGTGAGTGGTATATGGGTGGAGAGCTGGTCAGCTAACTGCTCCCGGTACAGTTAGCTTGGTAGTTTTGTCACCTACAAGTTGGATCTGGAGCTGGCTGACTGGCCAGTTCCTATCATAGCCCACAACACTAACGCCACCTCACGGAGGTTCGAGTGAATGCCTCCAGGGGAGAGGCAGTGAGGAGCAGATAAAACTCTGCACCTGTAGCCTATGAGTGATTAATGTTAAGTTGAGATGAAATGGCTCGGAACCATGGGATATAATACTTGAACAGTCCTTAGGCCACATACATGTATATGATTCGTTAGATTCACTATAGTTGTTTATATTGGTATCAATAATTCTGCTAGTCAGTTATAGTGATACAGTAGTACGAACGAGAGGATGGCCGTGTGCCAAGATAAGAGAAAAAGTTAGTATATTCTACATATTATATCCACATCATATACGCTAGTATAGTGGTATCTATGGATGTTGTATATTTCGTATTATACCACTATTCTGCCACCTGCCTTACTGTTATACCCTCTCCTACCAGTGCATTATGAGAGCATATATAACTGTTAGGAGAATTGAACCCCGGCAGCAGTGGAGGTAGGTGCAAGCCTTAGCCATATGGCCACACTGAACGGTGTTGAAATCCAATGCGAAAGTAAATAAAGTCTAACCTGTGGTCCTAGTCCTATGTTTACACTTAGTTTTTGTCTTGATTACAAGCTTGTCATGTTATGATATCAAAATCCCAACAAGTATATGATCCATAGATGAGGAATGCATGCTAATTTTCTACATTTTGTTCAATATAAATAAGAATCCAATGATTTTCCATCGTAAGCTAGTCGCAGTCCGCCATTCGTGTCTCCCACCTTGTCTGACGAAAGTGTGTCAGTGGCCCGGATGTAGATATAGGTCAACACGCCGCAGTTAAAAAAGACACTGAGAATGTCAGACCGCGACTCGTTACGATGGAAAAAAAAAAATGGATTCTTCTGTATTTTGAATATATTGGACATAATAAGTATGGAGGGATCATCTAGACTATCTAAGGATGTGTACGTTTTAATATCTCGACTTGTCATGGTTGGATCTGATACGAAAAGTGTGTGTAAACACAGCGGTACCTCTCCCGGCAAGGAACAATAACAATGGCTTCGCGCAGAGTGACCCAGGGTGTATCGCTTACACTTACAAACTGTCTGCTCCTGGCTTTATTCTGAGGATATCAGGTAAGAAATTAATACAAAATTGAGAAAAAGGTGGTATAAACGCAATATGACATAAATATGACAGCCCACGTGTTGTATATGGACAATATTCGTCAATATACAAACCTTGGGCTGTCATATTTATGCTATATTGCATTATAATTAAGTTGTTGTTGTTGTTGTTGAAATATTTTTATTGGCTTATAACAATGTCGTACAATGTATGCTTTTCATAGTTGCCAAATGTTTGATATATCAGTGCTTCTCATAAAAAATAAAATATATTAACACTGAGTCAGTTACAAAATTTCCAATAGGAGTTAAAATATTCAGCTCAATACATATATATAGGTCAAACAATTGGAGGAATCATCTACCTTCACGTCGGGTTAATTTCCTTGGGCTTGATGGAATCACCAGACAATGAGCATTAATTTCTCATCTTAATCTGTTTTCATGTGCTCTTTACTCCATGGGTTTGGCACCTGATGGAATCACCAGTGCTTATATTAATGATTGGAAGGCCTTCATGGTATCAGCTCTCTGTGTAGTGTGATCTAGGCCGTCCCATAACTTAGCTCCTCTGTAGACGGGACTACGCTCATACAGGAGTCCAGATGAACGCTGAGTTTTAATCTTTACTTTGATATTACCTCTTAGATTTCGTACAGGGATTATGATGTTGTTCTCATCTCTCGATATACTGTATATCGTTTTCAACAAAGATTTCCTACGTCTGACCTTTAGTTCAACCCAGCCTGAGATCTGATGGAGCTCCTGTCTTGATATATCATAAGGGTTGGGAATCCTCCAGCACAGCCTCAGACAGGTGTTTTGGAGGGTTTCCAGTGCCTTTACGAGATATTTGGTAGAACTGTCTACATGATTGTCGCCGTAATCCAGAACTGGTAAAATCTGTTTATACGGTTTCAATGATAATTTGTGATGCATGTACTTCCGAACTCTTCGCAGTTGATATAATTTCACCTGAACACTTTGCTTTTTCTTTTGACAAAACTCCTTAAATTCAAGGTTACTATCACCTATCACACCAAGGTAATCAAAGCAACTGACTGTCCCTATAGAACCTGCCCATCTATGTTTAGTGGGCTTAATGGGTATAGTTTTGCTGATTTTGGTACATACCACATTACCTTTGTCTTGTCACTATTTATAGTTAATTTCCTTGTGCAGCACCAATTATAAATATGGTTCAAGTCTTGCTGTATCAGCTGACAAATATGATCATTGTCGCATCCGGAGGTGTATATAACAAGATCGTCGGCGTACATGATATAACTACAATTCTCTATCACATCACATATACTGTTTATGTAAATTATGAATAACAGAGGCCCAAGTACCGAGCCCTGGGGCACGCCGCAATTTACATCTAAGCTCTCAGACAATTCATCATTTACCAGGCTACACTGAGACCTGCCATTTAGGTAGCTATAGTGGTGCGTCCACTGCCCACGGATAGACCATCCGTGGGTTTCATCCGTATCATTTATTATTCATTTCTATGGAGAAAATGACGGATGAAGGGAGACGGATGGTCCATCCGTCGGCAGTGGATGCACCCCTAGACGGATGGTCCATCCGTCTCCCTTCATCCGTCGATTTTATCATTGTTTTCTGTGGAGCAAAACACGGATGAAGGGCGACGGATGGTCCATCCGTCGCAGTGGACACAGCCCTTATGAAACCACTCAACCATGCCAGGACCAAAACTAACCTTTTCTAGCTCTTCCAGAAGAATTAAATGATTCACGGTGTCAAAGGCCTTCCTCAGATCGAGGAAGACCATGGCACTGGAGAGACCTTTATATCTATTTTCATATAGGTCCTGGGTCAGGTAATACACCGCCTGTGTAGTTGAGCGCGCTGGCATGAACCCAAATTGCTTTTCTGAGATAACTGAGTTCTCGAGAAGAAATCGCATTACTTGCTGGTGGATCGCCTTTTCCAACAATTTAGATATTATGTTTAGCTGACTAACCAGTCTGCAGTTAGTTATCTGTGCTGGATCACCTGACATAGGAAGCGGTATCACACAAGCCACTTTGAAGGTCCGTGGTACACAATATTGGTTGATAGAATCATTGACCAATTTGCACACCAAGTCAGGTTTTACTTTCAGGAAATCTTTGATTACGCTTGACTTCACATATTCTATATTTGATGATTTGTGCACTTTAATCTCATTTATGATCTTTTTAGCCCTTTCTAAGTCAAGTTCTACAAGGTTAAATGCAGGGTATCGAGCACCCCCCCCCCCCAATTTCTCCATCCCCTACTTCTGGCACTCGGTTGTCCAATGGAATGGTTGTCTACCCTGATTGTCCAGTGGAATCACTGGTACATCACGGGCTTCACCCGGTTGTGAAAGATCAGGGATGGCAGCTGCCAGGTCTCCACCAATAGAGACATAGTAGTCATTAACGAAATTTGGGAGTTCACATTTATTAACATCAGTACCGCCGTTTTTTTTTTTTCAGTTTCAATTTCACCTTGGCTATTTCTGGCTGCTGTATTTACATTTAAATCCCCTAGTATCCAAATCTCTATGTTTTTGGCCAAGTCACTCTTCACAATTGACTTCAGTTGTTTGTAACATTCTTTGAGATTGCCATTGGGGGGTCTGTATACCGTGATGATAATCCTATATTTTTGCTTTTTGAATTTTGTCAAAATTCCCAGACTCTCAATATGTTGGTTACTGACAGTGACGTCACTCACTCCATGTGTAAACTCTTCATATTTCATGTTAATATAACATGCTGCTCCGCCACTTTTGCGAATTGCATTAACACGGTCATTTCGATATAATTTCATGTTACGGATTGTAAGATTGTGGTTCATATCCCTACTATCTAACCAAGTCTCAGTCATATACCAGTAGTCGGGCTCTACATCGATATTACGCAGTCTAACAATCTTATCATTGAGACTTTGTACATTCATATTGATGAATTTCAAACCCTTACGTGTATTTAAGTCCTCGTATTTAAGTAATACCATCTTTTGGTGTTTTCCAAAAAGATATTTCTCTTCCGGACCCATTTTGTATGATCAATGAAAATGTGCACTCCTATGTATTTATATATAATCGACATTTTTTACTTAAACTTAAGCAATGTGATATCCAAAATCAATATTGCTAGTTTGCTGAAGACGATGCACTGATAATCGAACAAACAAACACAAATTCAAGAGATATTCAAAGGACAGAGGTGCAAAAAGTGGATGAACACAGGCGCTAGCTTGTAGGGCTCAAGTGTCAAGGGTAGAATGATTGTCATATAGTCCACCCTATAGTGCGAATTTGCTGCAGAACAATACAGCAAATATAGACTTAGAACAAAAGAAATAAATCAAAAGAAGATTATCTAAACATCCCCAATTCACATGTGTAATCTACCATCACCACCAAATCGTAACCCTAAAATATATACAACGGACTGTCCTAGATCTAGTACATGTACGGAGGCTCCCACACCTTGTCTAAGTTACAAATCAGTCTAGTGTCCATGGCTAAATTTAAATCAAATTCAGTAAATGAGAAGAAATCCTATATGCATATCAACTTTATGCACCGTTGTATATCAGTACTTAGGCATAGACATGTAATCACGTCAACATTGAATCACAGTAGATGGTCAGAATTCCATGCTATGTAATCACAGCATTGGTATGTACCACCATTGTAAGCAATACTTGTCAAAGTTTGTCCTCCATTTGTGTCATCAAATTACTCGACTTGACTTGTCGTTCAGATCATCATTTTTAGTAGTACGTATGTTAATCCATTGAGACGCCATGCATCTCGCTCCTCAGGGAGCTTGCAAATCTATCACAAGGGGTACCTGGTGTTGTGACCTCCTTAAAGGAAATTATCGTTATGCAATAATTGATGCGACGGAATCACTGCATCACGGCAACATGGAATACTGATATATTTTAAAGTCAAAGCTTAATTCTTAATTATATATTTACATATAAAATTCCGATTTATTGGTTAAAATTTAATAACACTGAACTGATAAATCAATTCTGTGTTTTGTCCAAATATTGGCTGCAGATATATTTTAGTAGTTGTTGCTATTGCTATTCAAGCTATGGAATCACAGCAGTACTTATCCCATAATTAATTGATGGTTAAAATTCAGTGCAATTTAATTGATAAATCAATTTTGTATTTTATTAAATTATTGTCTAAAAATATATTTTAATATTTTAATAGATGTTGCTATTGCTATTCAAGCTATGAAATCACAGCAGCACTCATATTTAAATCCATCCAACTTGCACCATCTTGACGATTGCACTCTCACTCGATCCATGTACAGGTAGTACGGGTGGCACCCGTCCTCTCGTGCATCATAACAATGCCAGTGGCCTTGCTTCGTGTGATATGTGTGGCACAGACATTCAGCATACGGGGTCATTGCAAGACTCTCCTGGTTGATCTCCTTGATTGGGTACTTTACTTTTGTGACTACTATTTCATCACAGATGTCCTGATGTGGGTGAAGGCCAGCTCTATTGTTTGAAGTATTCAAATCAATTCCATAGTTAGTACAAATCAATATTTTGACATTTGGATTGGCACAATATGCCCTCTCCAGCAGGGTCTCGTACATGTCAGTGAGCCTTCTCACCGCATACTCGACATTGATGTAGCGCATGTTATACCATGGTTATCACATTCTTGAACGATTTGACGGTGCCGGGAGCGGATAATGACGTTCGAATAGTACGCGCTAAGTGAACGGATGTTGACACTTGGATTTAAAGGAGAAGACAGCAAGTTGACAGTGACCATTTTAATTCGATATTAAAAAAACTATAGCAATAACACCTTAATCCGTATAGAGGATGAAAGTAGATATTATAATCTATCACCTACCTTTAATTCGCCATGATTTTAAGTGTATTTTCAACAGGATTGAAGAAATAAAAATCGAATCGAGCGACAATTTCTCCGTCATGTTGACTGCGTAGCGCACGGATTATTTACCACGGCGAGACACAAGTTGTCACGTTGGCATATGCTCTAAGGGTATTCTGGCTGCCGCGCGCAGTCCTTACCAGCGGTTCTACTATGAAAATACCCCTCGGACACACGCCAACGTAACACTTTGCGTCCAAGCGGCTTTGTCGTCTCGCCGAGAAACCAAAATGACGGAGGGGACTGAACAAGACATATCGCTTGGATTTTTATTTCTTCATTTTATAAGGTAATTACTTAAGAAAATGGAGGAAACCATGGTATAAACGTCATACATAACAAATAGAGGTTCACTCGTTGATTCTAGGGGGTTAGATAAGAATGCACTCGGCCTACGGCCTCGTGCTTCTTATCTCCCCCTAGAATCAACTCGTGAACCTCTATTTGTTATTTATGCCTTTACTAATTCTACGTGGGTGATGAGTTGATCTCGTAATGTCATTGATGCCCACACCAACGATAATCAGGTCAACTCTTGATGGGTCATTTGTCAGTCGCCAAACAATAGCATCAGATACATTTTCAATATTTGCCCCTGATTGATAGTAAACACCCCTCAGTGTTGGCATTTTTCTGCTCAGGAACTCCTCCAGGTGTTTGTAACGCCTCCCCAAAGGCGATTCTTAGAGTTAATTTGCACCATTTCATACAATAAGAAGGTAAGGTGCTTTGTACCATTTATGTCATGTTGTATGATACCATACTGTCATCTCCTACGCATAACGATTATGATTATACTTGAACATAATTATGTGAACACAGTGAATCACATCCATTTTCAAATTGGTCATAATAAGGTTCTAACATATATCTCACATACACGCCGGTCTACTACTGTATATGGAATCTAAAAAAGACCTCCATTACACTAACCATTATTATCTATAAGATATAGAAGGATCCGTGATAATTAAAGACGTCATATACGAAACATTCCCTCAGGTGAAAACCATATACCTCTCTTCGATAGTCTATCAACAAGATGTCACAAGAATTGATAGGATCTGAATGCCCCCCCCCCCCATAAAGAAAGATGGCAATGAATGTAAAGCTCAGTGGGGCCACCTACCGGTCTTATCACATACTATAGTCCCATGCGGCAAGAATGGATGACTTTTTCATGAACAGAGTTGTGTTTAGGTCGATTTTTGTGGAATGCCTGTAACTTTGCTTGTAGTGACCACATGTGCAAATGACTTACACCGAGGGATTCACAAGACATTTATGTTACAAATAATGGGTATTACATGGCAGGCCTGACAAGGGATATTTGCATTCCCAATAGATTACCTTAAGAAAAGTAAAAAAAACTTTATCTTATCTCTGAAAAGTCGCCCTTTCTTGCTGTATTGATCTATAGAATCAGATGGAAGTAGGGGTTATTGTTCGAGGACAGTGTTGTGAGCGATATTAGCACACACACACACACACACACACACACACACACACACACATATATATATATATATATATATATATATATATATATATATATATAATCAATATCTAACTAATAATATTCTGGGATTAATTACAAGCACATTAAGCCAGATACCTCCTGTTCACCAATGTCTGGCAACGGATGATCACCTAGATATTCTACCTTGTTTGAGTGAAAATAGATATCTGTTACATATGTTATGCAGTCATTGACCAAGGTTGATTGAATCCTGTTCTAGAATAGGCCATAACTATGTTTTAAATCATGTTAACTATCATTATAATGCATCCTTTATGTAATAATGTTCTGGCAACGGATGATAACTAGGAAACCCACCTTGTGTGTGCCCTACTTGCCATATTATACAATCCCTAATAAATAATCAGTTGACAGGTATGCATCATCTTTCTTGATAAGAAAACTGATCATACGGAAATTGTGGATGAATAGAATGAGCTCCTAAAGAATAACAAATATAAATCAAAGCTCTTATAAGCCAATTTTCCTGGCAACGGATGATCGTTTTAGGGGGAACTTATGATACTAGAAGCAATATAAAGAATGGATTAAGATATAAATTCCACCTACCATAGGAAAGAGCACAATTTGTGTTTTATAAAACCTCAAAAGGATGTCACTTTGAGCCAATTTCCGTTGGATCAGGGTATTTGATAGAGAACATAATATTATGATGATATGTAAAAAAGCCCATTATGGCCACATTTCACCTTAATACCCAATTCTTTAAATGCAAATTTAAGTACCTTATCTTAGGACCACATACACACATGAAGTATAGGAATGAAGCTCAACATCTCATCTATACATTGGCAATACCTTTTACACAAATATACACATATAATGCATGGTACCATAGGCCTAATGTAGATAAGCATAGTTATCATCCGTTGCCAGGCACCTCATTCACATTGTATGGGCATAGTAGATTTGGCTGCTTACAATATTTTCAATTATCTGATTTAAGATTCCCAACTTTGCATATGTCTTGACCATGACCCCTACTATATACATGCAAAGGGATTTTTATCTGCTAAGACACTTTTGAAAACCCCTCTCTTGGCTGAAAATGAAACGTTTCACAATTATGAGCCACTGTACAATACCACATGACTTCCGGGCTGTCATTTCCCCTTGTATATCCAATGCTATGTCTACCTTTATTTGTGGATTTTTGTGAAATAGTACCGGTATTATGTAACTATGATCGGTCACATCAATTTTATTTCACCAACTGCTATAGGAACATTTCTTTTAAGTCATTCTGTGTCGATAATGTGAGCTGAAATGTAAATTACCCAAGTAAAATGCCCGGCCCCAATTGGGTTTACTCTGGGTAGTGCTGGGCTAAACTGGGCTGTGTTGTGGGTTGGGCAAACCCATGGGCTCCAGTGGGGCTCCAGTTGGGAAAAGTGCATTTTACAACATTTTTTTAATTGTGCCTAACATCATGAATCATGCTCTCTCTCTCTCTCTCTCTCTCTCTCTCTCTCTCTCTCTCTCTCTCTCTCTCTGAGAAAATTGAGTATAAAATTCTTTAAGTGATTGTTTTGCGGGAAGTGCATGTTACCTGGGTACCCAAGTCGGAGCAGTGCTTCCATTGGCCTTTATCTTTTGATATTGTGTAACCTAGCCTAGTGCTCGCCATGAATATGACCTTAGTAGTCGAAATGTCGTAAAACATCTATTACTCTCTCCCTCACTCTTTTGACAACATATGAAATTCCGGAAGATAAACAAATTGGCTACCAGCATACATTTGAACATGTAAGCTTTGCACCCATGTTGAACCCATGTCTGTGGTTAACCATGACGGTGTTCTTCCGGGCCCCTATCAAAGCTGATCACAGTACTCAGCTGCAGTTTGGGATCAGCTGGTGCTGTAGAGGTAACGGATACACAGTTATAATTAGATATGTGACATAATAACTGCCACCAACGCAGTCGTGACTTCCAACCTAAACATGTTAACTCAGACCCATGAACTACCATAATTTTAAACACCATGAATTATATGCTTTATCTTTTTTCGTTATAATCATCTTAGGATTGTTGGATAGTGCTTATACGTAGGTATGAGATCTCTTGGCCAATTCAACCCTTATGACAAGAACATTGAATATGAGATTTATGGTGATTTTTTTAAAAATCATTTATCGTTCATAACACGTACAAGACATCAGGATGATGCAGCATATGCCCTGATGGCTCATATATTGAACACTGGATCTGCACTGATCGAGGGCAGTAGTACATGTATTGAATCCCATACGCTCCCTACACTGTGTATGTATTTATCACTAAAGGTCTATAGCGTATTAAAAGCCAGGGAATTTTCCCATGGAAAGTTCAAATTGGACTGAATGACATGCTTCATAGAGGTCACCCAGACAGGCAACTGTAACCACAATATTTAGTTGGAGGTACATAACCACAGCCGCAGTGTTTTGGAACATTTGGTGAATGGAATAAAGACCCTACCAGTACCACCATCATTTAGAAATGTAATGAAACCATGTACATGCATACATCTTCTTTAGAAAAAAGGTCACTTCAGTGAGATTCGTGTATGGTAGCTGTTTTGTCAACCAATGTAAATTGCCTCCACGGGCGGTAGAATACTACTTACATGAGACTAAGGGGGTATGGCAAGGGGGAGTAGCCATTTCGATTGTGTATGGGACCCTTCGTAAACTGAGCACCAGTCTCGGATGGAAGGATAAGAAGGCAAGATATAAGCAGAGGCGCTTTTTCTTGGCCTTTGGGGGGGGGGCTACACCTACCTACACCAGTGGTGAGCATGTGCAAACAGTCCATGTACTACACACCTAAATGTAGGAAACATATCATCGTGTTTGAATGGGTAGTTCTTTAATCAATGATGTATCCATCTATGCGTGTGAACTTCGGAATAGTTTTTGTACTCTACCAGGTTCAAATCTCCCGATTATGAGATTGCAACTTTTCTGAAAATATCACATGAAACAAAGTTCAAATTTAGCAAAAGAAAAATAATACATGATAAGGGTTGAGATCAGCAACAGTGGTCAATGCGGAGGTAAATCCGTCGTGGGTTTACGAATGTGCCCTTTGTAGGTGGGCTCAGATACATTATGATCGTGAGTGTACTTATGAAGAGGTGAACTTTGTTCATGTTGAACATTGTTCTGTGAAGTATCTGGTGGCGAATATAACACTGATATCATATCACAGGCAACCACGGAGGAGGAAACACATAAATACTATCTAACAATATATAAGTAGGACATAAAGTTACAGAAGCTACACAAGATCAGTGATGTGATACTAGGACATGGACTGGTGGCTCAAATGTCATTGACTTTCATGGGTTGACTATACAGGAATCATTGAAGGATGTAACCAGGAGACTTAAGAGTACACAACACACCAGACACTTCGGCCATACAGTGTTAACATGGGGCAGATGTGGACATGGTGTGCCAGGGAAATCTATAACTTTACCACCACATAATACCTGAGGGTACCAGCATTGGACTGTTTCCATAGTCACACATTGAGACCATCACCACCACCTGATCAAACTGAGAAAGTATTGATATTGTGGATACGCCAGTTGGGAATACAGACATAGACCTACCATATACACATTATATCGGTTTATGGATTTTAGCATATAACCTAAAAACAGGGCCACTGTGGATTCTAGATAAAAGGTATTAACATACCCAGATGAACAGTGATATGTTTAGACATATATGGTATGATATGGATCTACAGAATTACCACAACCAGCTATATTATCTATAGGGCCAGTGGCTTTCCCTTATCGCATAAAACCAGTCTGCACAGTATACTGAGATATTATATCCTTCTCTTATCAAACCGGTATTGTCAATCGTATCTATCTCGGGTTATACTCAATGTGGGGTGTGATGTAGTTTGGATTTGTTATTGTAGTTGTTTTGATATCATACAAAACTCGGTGTAATTCTTCCCCCCCCCCCCTCCCCTTCCGCCCAGAAAAGGTAAATTGAATTGATATATGCCAAATGTAATTTTGGGACGAATATATAAAGGACAGAACGACAATCATTCTTTTCACGCGAGCTAGCCACTGTATACATATATTTTTTCTCCACAGGGACAGCTCACCTAGAAGAATGTAGCCTAGATCTATGTCTATTTAACACAAAAGCGTGTGTCTGAGTCACGACACGGAAGACACCGCTCAATCCCGGCTCTCAATTTAACACCTAACATTGAGCTGATACAAAGCTTCTGCTTCACATCCAACCCCTCTACTGTCCTTCCACATATCTTTCCAACCTTACTTATCTAGTTGTGCCCTTCTTCTTACTATCTTGGAACCCTTCATTCCCCTCACCTTTCCAATCAGCTCAATTGATACATCAGTTTAGTTCTTTTCTTTTTTCTTGTTGTTCCCTTTCTAACATCCTACTAGCTACCTGCAGCTACCGTCCCTTGACGCGTGACCATTGGTTCATACTCACACCAACAGTTGGCAAACAAGCTTTCATGCAGACACACTCCCTCCCACCCCTCCGACACCCCACTATCACCCTGCTTATCCCTCCCACCCAGGAGTCATCACCATGAATACACTGCGCTCCACACTCGGCACTCTCGGACGCCGGCTCCGAAAGCGACCGAGTTACAGTGTCGGCCGGCGGAAGAGGAAGAAGGCGACGACGACGTCGGGAGCGGCGATGAGTGGTGGGGAGGTTGAGGAGGAGGACCGGCAGGTACACTGCATGGTTGTTGGTGACAGCGGGGTAGGCAAGTCCAGCCTCTTGGTGAGGTATACAGCCGACTACTTTGTGTTTAACGCCCAGGAGATGCCTGCAGGCCCAGTGTTTGACAGTGACACGGGACATCCAGGTGAGGGCCACTATACTGTGTACAGGTATACATGCATGTTATCAAACACACCCACAGTCAGTCTACACTAGCTCTCTGTGTCAACTCTCAGCTGTACACATTAGACATGTATGTAACAGGAGACATAAACCTTAAAGTCTCTATGGTATACTATACTATAATACCATCGTGCCATGATCTTATATTATTCATGAAATATACCATCATAATTATGGCGTTCTTTAGTTTTAGTTTAGCCATAATCACTTGATGCATGTAGAGACGTAGGAGAATTGGTTACAAAGGATAACCATGTCAATTATCCCATTAGGGACACCCTTACAAATTGAGATAGCACACCCATACTATACTAAACATGGATAGAACTTTATTGCATGGATTCATCTATAAGCATAGTGTGGACAAGGCCGGGGGACAAGGCACATATAATGCATTCTCTGAGTGAAAAGTATGCATAGTCAAATGTAAATAAAAAGAATACAAAGGGGTCAGTAATCCGTGAGGCCTGACCGTGTTTCCCTTGGGCTTTCCCGACACATTGGTCTCGGTCCAGTAAGATCATTACCTCAGCCTGCGAGAGTTCCTGATTCTCCTCCTTGTGCATAGAATGTCCATGTACATGTAGTATTTAGGTACCCTATGTGACTCTGCTCACCTGTGATTAGGCTGATACACTTGTCTGTATTAAAGTACATGCAGATCATGGCCCCCAGTTATAGTACTATGTGTAAATATAACAGTAGCAGGGATTTATATGGCTATCAAGCCTAGGTAAGACCCATAGTCGACTGGCGCTCTGACGACCGATTGGGCCATACTTCGGTTATTGAAAAAGTAATTAATGTATAATTCATGACACGTGTGTGTTATTAAATCATACACAAGTCATGAATTATCCATTAACTACTTATGTTATTACACAAAAACCCCCTCAATAAATAATCAATAGAATATCAATAAATTCAATAAAAAAAAATTCACCTCTATGCCAGTGTAGGGGAACGTGACTATGTGAGTCCCCGGGTGGCCGACCTGAGGAGGCGGGTCACCGGGTAGTCACATGTCCCCTGTCGGTATCACACCGATCCAGGCGTAGGTGGAAGGTAGAGAACGTCAGGTCAGGGGAAGTAGCTCAGGGGTAGAGCTTCCGCTTCGAAGTTGGAGGGTCCCGGGTTCAAGTCCCGGTTTCTCCAAAGACGTTTTCCGCCGACCTCTACACTGGTGAAGAAACCGAATAGTCCTGACCCGCGTTAGGGGGGGCTACGGAACTCGGTTCCTGGGTTGGTGTGATACAGCAAGCGCTTCGACCTGCTAGCGCTGGGGTGCCCACAGGCCGTGCAGACCCTGTGTGTGACTCAGTGCTGGTTAATTCGGTGGTCGAAGCTGGTTGGGGGCTGTGTAGGGGAACGTGACTATGTGAGTCCCCGTGCCCAGGGTGGCCGACCTGAGGAGGCGGGTCACCGGGTAGTCACATGTCCCCTGTCGGTATCACACCGATCCAGGCGTAGGTGGAAGGTAGAGAACGTCAGGTCAGGGGAAGTAGCTCAGGGGTAGAGCTTCCGCTTCGAAGTTGGAGGGTCCCGGGTTCAAGTCCCGGTTTCTCCAAAGACGTTTTCCGCCGACCTCTACACCAGTACAGGGACTCTACATGCTACTGACTGCTCCATACCTTCTATAGAGCCAAACAGGTGGCCCAAGCTGGGACGTAACATGTGTGCCTAACATTCAGAGAGCAGGGCACTGTCCATTATACCATCAGTACAGGCGGCTTAGAGTTGTCGCGGTGTGATAGTGGTGTGAGCGCCTACCATAGTGGACACAGAGGCAGGCAGGAGGGGGGGGGGTGTCACAACCCAGACTGTAGGATATTTTCACACATTGAATGTATACTAGTTATATGTGAGTAACCTCACCAGGCTTTGTATCATATCATTGACTTATTTAGACCTGGTTCTAACCAACCAATTCTCATCAGTCTCTGTGGCGCACTGCATAGGGAGTTGGATTCGGGATCAGTAGAGTGCAGGTTCGACCCCTACTTCTGGCTATGTAAATTTTGTAGGTTTTAACATGTGACATATGACATGTAAGGTGTGCTGATATCCATGTATAACAGCACTGGGTGCCTGTTATCCATGGATAACAGCACACCTTACAAAGGTCATGATGCATGCATCATGGCATGCAATATCGACAGGTATCAGAATGGGAATATCCACAAAAAGAACCCAAAATCACAAAAGTCGTGTAATAAAAGGTGATAATGCAAGTCACTACAACCTCTTTGAATTTGTGCACAACTCATGGTATACTTATACTGTGATAATATATTTTAGTGAAGGGTTCAAGTGGTGGGTGAGGGGCGTATCTAGAAATATTACCAATTAAATCATTGATCTATGATTGGGATCATCGTTCTCATCTAGATTATACAATTAATATTATGTATCATATATTTCTGCGCTGGAACTTGGAATATATACAGTATGCTATTTCAGGGATAGGACTTTCCCACTCTTGTAACAAGTATACAGGGCGTATTCATCAGTGGGCTGAGAATGAGACCTATCCTTCCTCCCATTTTGGCTGATGAAAATCTTTGGCTTTCTTTTCAATATACAGTAGCGGTTCCCAACTGGAAAAGTATGTGTGTTATTAATCCCAGGAAGGTAGTTCAGAAAAGACAAGAATTGGCCTCGGGATTGGCCTTCAGGACTAGCTTCGGGTGGGATTGATATGATAAGATAATGCCTGGGGCTTTGGTTGATATGGGTCTTTCTGAGTATCTCAGTATTACTGACGACCAGAGGTGATCATATAGTCTAGGGCCTAACCAGGAGGTCATTTTATCAAACCCAAAGATTATGGCCGATAGTACTGACCAGGGGTCTATTTCAAAACAACCTACAATCACCAAATAGGTCTATGATCACCAAAATACCACTACGATCACAGCATCTAACTAATCGTAGGCTCTATCCCCTAATATATACAGCACTGTACAGCGATTGAGATTTGTTGTTCTATTTCTACTATGATTTTATTTTGTTATTCTATTTCTATTATAATTTTGAACAGCGCAAGACTTTTTAATGTTTTTTTAACGACCAGATATTGTCCAATTGTAACACATTGTCTGTGGACAATAGTTGAGTGTTCCAAATGGGGAGCAATCGTTGTGTCTTATGAAATAGATCAAAGGTTATAAATTAGGGTGGACGCCTTGTGTTAACTGGGTTAAACCAGACACAAGATATATTTAAACCACAAGCATGTCCTAGTTCCTGAACTCGACACACTTCCTGGTGGTCGACCAACTTTGGCCAAGCCTCCCTAGCCCACTTAAAAGGGTCTATTTCTCCTCTTTCCTATCCCCTCAGGATGTGTGTGGTGCACATATGCGCGGGCATGACACATTCCACTGTGAAATTGTGTAATGTAGTTCTCGCCATGAATATGACCTTAGCTGTCGAAATGTCTTTAAATCTCTATTACTCACTCACTTACCAACATTGGCTTTAATCCATATCAGTAGGGCAACACGATTATCAACGATGCATGTTTACTTCTCAATCCACTTTAACCCAAGGCTGATCCTGCCCTTCAGTGTGTGATGAGGGTCAACGGTTTAGCTAGGGCAGTTTCATATAGTTTCAAATTGTTCTATATGAATCCTAAATGAGCCCAGACAACACAAATTAGGCAATCATTACTGGAACCATCATAATTACGATTAAGCATTTCCTCAGAAGAGATAAAGACAATGTCGGCACAACATGTATAGTCCAATGCACAGCTGGGTCACTCTTGACATTCGACGATTTGCGCAATTCTATTTGGGGTAGGTTCGCATTGAGACGTCCCCATACCTTTAGACATCCACTTGTCATCTAGCTTTTGACCTTCCCAATTTATTCTATTGGCCTAAACCCCTGTTAGAACTTAAGTAGAGATGCTATAGTACCACCTGCACTGAGTACTATTGATACTAGAGGCAATGGCTTTGCATAATGATGTCTGCAAGTACCCATGCTTGACTTGTTTTCGTCATGACAAACTAATCATTTTGCAAAAAAAAATTGAATATGTGTATACACATGGGTGAACATCGACATGGGGATGCGGGCGTTGTAAAATGACATGGCACTTTTATCAATTGACAGACGCAGGAGGAGACATCGGAATGTTACTGATAACATAAAATGCTCTTATAAAAGGGAATTGAGAAGAGGTAGATGTAGAATTAAACTATACTTTATATGTCAAGTCTAGTTTTTAAATTTTTAAACTGTTATCAACATATGATTTGAAGTATAAGCAGTCACTGCTCTCAGAACCATTAGGCACCCACGTTTTCATATATCTCTGGAAGAGCGTTGGGTATTGCTTTACCCTTAAATTTTCTCTCTCTCTCTCTCTCTCTCTCTCTCTCTCTCTCTCTCTCTCTCTCTCTCTCTAAAGTGCCTGATTCTGGAGAGAGAATCAGGAACGATCTGGAATTAGCCTCAGTGTCCATTGCGATGTAACAGGCAGGTTACATGTAGATTTGGGCTATGGAAGGAAACACAGAACACAAGTTGCAGGTTCAGCGGGCTGGGAGCCTCTGCCCTTTGTCAGCTAAGAGCGTTTATTATATTGAATATAAGCATGTAATACTGCAGGATCAGCAAAGATAAGAAGGTATTGCAATAAAGTGGATGCACCTAGACAAGAGTCCTAGGTGCATCATTTCATTATCTGACTGTGAGAGTCCACTGCATTGTCCATCTTAGGCCCTCTATGGTATAGTAAAAGGCCAATTGGTTCCATAGGGCCATGGAAAATGGTGCAATGTCAATTACCTGCAAGAGGTCACTATACACAAGGTTCCATGTATAAAAAGGAATCCCCTATCATGAATACAATCACAAAGAGATAAGACTGCAAGAGTCCGTAACTAGTATCTGTGTGCATTCCTTTTACAACCATTTAATAGTGTCAGAGATGGTAGTAATAAAACATACAAGTATAAACTACTATGGAATCACATTACAACCAGTTAATGGTGTCAGAGGTAGTAGCAACAAAATATACAAAAATAAATTATTACATGCATTATGCCCTCATCTATAACCACTACAGTTGGTGGTCAGTCGGGAGTAGTTTTGAGAAGATCAGAGATAAGAGAAGGGTCCAATTGAGGCCTTCTACTCCTGGCCCCTGGTTTGCAAATCTCTCTGTTTTTCTTAAAGAGGTAATTTCTATTACTAAATAGGCTTTTTTTTTTCTTTCTAAATTTCATCAAGTCATTTCCTGATTTGTTTTAGATTTTCTGTAAATCTTTCTCAAAACTTATCAATTATTTTGTGACTTTGGGTAATAGAAAATGGGAGAGAATTTCCTCAGAGGTTTAGAGCCCCACTGCCTCTGCCCACATCACCCTCCCGGCTGGGGAGCTTTCAGATACGACTGACCTAGGCCTGACTATGCAAGATAGCATGTTTACCAAACATGATTAGCTTACAGCTTACTAGAATTCATACATATGAGTGAGTGAGTAATAGTTGTTTAACGCCATTTCGACAGCTAAGGTCATATTCATGGCGAGAACTACATTACACAATTTCACAGGGGAATGTGTCAGTGCCCATGCATATGTGCACCACACACATCCCGAGGGGATAGGAAAGAGGAGAAATAGACCCTTTTAAGTGGGCTAGGGAAGCCCGCATACAAATGACTTACTGGCACAATCCATAAATAACCTAACAATCATGTGATGACTGCATGCAGGACCTGTAAAAGGTCATCAACGGGATCTGCATCAAACATGAACAGCTATAGAACAGAAATGTGAAACATTTGCATACTAAAATGTTGTCTGAGACTAGCAGTACACAGATATGTGCATGTACCTGTCACCATAGTATTCTGTGCCTCTGAAGTGTAACAATAGATAAATACATAACATGACAAATAGGCTATCTTACTGATCAAATACCTCAGATGCAATGCCAAGGTGATGGTAATAACCCAGCGGGGTTATCAATGTTAGTGGCCATGACACGCTGAGCGCCCCTCCTTGATCAACATCAGTAACATGTAGGATGCCCTGTTGATTAGCTATATTCACCTGCTGCTGCTGCTGATCAGCAATATTATTACCCATAACGCGTTGAGCGTCCCCATTTTGATCAAAACTGATAACGTGTGATACATTCTATTGATCACCTACAGCCACCTCCTGCTGCTGATTAGCAATATTATTGCCTACGATGCGTTGAGCGTCCCCATCTTGATCAACATTGATAACATGTGGTATGTTCTGTTGATCACCTACAACCACCTGTTGCTGCTGATTAACACCTGCTGCTGATTAAGACCACTGATGGGGAGAAACAGACATCCCCTTTAAGATCTTAGTCCAATTGAATAGCACTTATGGATGTGATGTCCCTTCTTTGGTGTCCACCTATTTCGTTGCCGCTACAGTGCTGCCAAAGACACATTTATGTGTAATGTACACATCTTCTGGAACCACATTCCCACTATCAGAGATTTCATTATCTCAAATCTTTGTGGTAATTTCGTCCTGACCCCCTGTAAACCCCTATATTATGCTATATAGTGGTGCAGGTGCCATCCAGATTTGGTGCTACTGTTTGATTTACCCATACCCTTTTATGCCCCCTGGGGGCATCTGGCAACATACCCATACTCAGGGATCCTATTCATATCACTTGACCTCCTGATACCCTGAACCTGATTGTTAATCAACTATTTGTTTCCCTTTTTGTTTACACTTGACTGCTCTAACATCTCTCTATCTGATTGTTGAATCATCCGTACCTCAAACTACTAGGCACCCTGTGCAATCACGCACAATTGGTTATTGGACCAGGATTCCGTAATTCCGTTCAGTAATCAGTCCCAATTCATGTAAAGCATCAAAAAGGAAATTGAGAAGAACACTTTTTTTTAAAAATAAGAACTATATAGCTTAGTGACTGAAGTTTTGTTTGTCTAATGTAGGGACAGTAATTCCCTGTACTTGGTGGAGATACCGAGTGGTCCCACCTTGTGAGGGGGATCTCTAGAGAGCTCGGTACCAGGTAATCACTGCCCCCTAGTGTGTGTATCATACCGATCCAGGTGTAGTTGGAAGGTAGAGAATGTCAGGCCAGGGGAAGTAGCTCAGGGGTAGAGCTTCCGCTTCGAAGTTGGAGGGTCCCGGGTTCGAGTCCCGGTTTCTCCATGACATTTTCCGCTGACCACTACATTGGTGGAGAAACCGAGCATCCTAACGCAATCACGGATTGAAGGTACGGGAACCCCGTATCTTAACGCAATCATGGATTGAGGACTCGGGAACTGGGCCGATATGATACAGATGACGCTTCGACCAATCCGGTACTTGTACCAGTACACCCACTGGGAAGTCAGGAGTGCCCCAACACTGCTTGATAAAGCCTCAACTCTCAGGTAACTGGATTGAGGGGGAATGCCGGGTGCTAGTGGATGGTGGTTGAAGCTGATGGGGAGGAGTGTAGGGACAGTAATTCCCCGTACTTGGTGGAGATACCGAGTGGTCCCACCTTGTGAGGGGGATCTCTAGAGAGCTCGGTACCAGGTAATCACTGCCCCCTAGTGTGTGTATCATACCGATCCAGGTGTAGTTGGAAGGTAGAGAATGTCAGGCCAGGGGAAGTAGCTCAGGGGTAGAGCTTCCGCTTCGAAGTTGGAGGGTCCCGGGTTCGAGTCCCGGTTTCTCCATGACATTTTCCGCTGACCACTACACTAATATAACTCAAAATACAATTGGACCTTTATTTTCATTTGTTTGGATATTTCTACTAATTAAGTTTAGTATACCTAATTTAGTAATTGAATGGGAATCCTGTTTGACTGGCATAACCAGTAAATTAGCACTATCTCTTTCCTCTTTTACAATTTTGTGACAGCACATGTAGCTGAAGCTACCTGAACTTACATAATCTTACCATAATGCTAAAATATACTCCAAAAGCTACAATCATGATTGGAAGATCTCCATTTCAGGAGGTGGGTGGACCACCTTTTGAAGTAAAAAATGCTCTGCCTACCCTAACTGAACCTCAATACAGACCCTCTTTTAGCTCCCTAAGCTAGCAGTTCAATGGATTATACATTTTAATTGCTTAGTGAATTGAACATACCATCATTCCTGATCCACTATTTGCAATTTTAATATATTCAACTTAATACCCAAGGAAATGCTTAAAAGACCAATAAACACTGTAGCAGCCTTAGGTAACAATTGTGAGAAACCTAATTAAAAGTAGACTGTACCCAACCATGGCTTATTCCAACTATTCTGAGTTATTGTTATGCTAAACTCAAGACTGCTTTACTGGCTTTAGTAATACAATTCAGTGTTTCATAGCTTATTATACCTGTTAACGGTAAATATGTAGCAGCCAATACTATAATTCTAAATGGCTGTGAGACCCTGTACATTTGTGATAATGGCCAGTGTGCTGTGAAGGCTTATATTGCATATTCATACACAAACAAATAACACAAGGCCTAATATTTGTATGTAAAAACATGCAAAGAGGGCCCTTAGTGCAGGGGGGAATAAGGGCCCCTTTCCCAGTACATGTCACAAGTACTTATAATTGACCAATGCTGTGCAGGTCAACATATGCATACTACAATGATACTTTTGAACATATTTTAACAGAATGAGAACTGATTGATATCTTTAGTGTTTCTGCCAAACTTTCATCAATAATTGAGATCTCCAGAGCCCTATGGAATAGTTAATATCCCCATGTAGACAGTTTCAAAGAAGCAAGGTCCACGAGTAAAACAATATCCATGACAATGGTCCTCCTCTTGTGATATTGTTGAAACCAAAATGTTTCCATATTTCTGACAATGCTGTACATAGCTCAGTAAAAATGTTCCAATGACAATCTGCAGTTCCCCATGGCCATTAATACAAAGTCACACCTCCATGATATAACTTCCCCTATCCTACATGAGAGAAAGAAAGTGCAGTGATCCCATGACAATGTTGAATCCTCTGAGAAATGGTTACCAGGAGAGAAAAAAATACCCAGCTATGACATATACCAATGTCAGTACTCCTCCCAATGATAATGCTGCTCCTATTCTGTAGCTGCTTGCTTGGTGTGAGGAAACACCCTCCAGTCTTTGTGATATCTTCTGCCATGATGCTGCAGGCTTCAGCAATGGATGAAACACAGAACACAAGTTGCAGGTTCAGCGGGCTGGGAGCCTCTGCCCTTTGTCAGCTCAGAACGTTTATTATATTGAATATAAGCATGTAATACTGCAGGATCAGCAAAGATAAGAATGTATTGCAATAAAGTGTAACCCTGCTAACAGCTTGTCAAACATGAGAACCTGGTCAGGTAAACATACACATCAGGGTAACTGGCTTGGTTCTCAGGACCTACCATATGGCTCATTACAGTGGTACTAGCAAAGGACTATATTTATCTTAAACTCTAGAATATTAGAAAATAGGATATCTTCATGTAATTCCGCCGCATGCATGTTTGCATGCCTATATAGACCTACAAATGATACATCGCCTTTACGACCTTTATGCATAACTCATAAGCTAAGCTTTTAGATCTTAACAAGTAATTATGTCTTTCATTTCCCCCCACAGTACCTGTTGAGGTGGCCGGAGTTAATTACAATCTTGTTCTCTTCGATACATTTAGTCAGGTGAGCCTTGCAAGATTGCCAAATGTAGATATATTTCAAAAACACCTTTCTTATGTTTATCGTGATAAAGATCATCTTTTAGATATTTTACCATGTGATTGAACTCCTTATATATTATATCTAGGGTAAACATCTTTATAAAACATTAATGCATGCAACTCAGGTTCTATTTCTCTCTTACTTTTTTATTTCAGGCTGAGCGGGAGACAACCCGGGTTGCCTGTTACCCAGGCACAGATGTCTGCTTGATATGTTTCTCTGTCGTGAACCCAGCCTCGTTTGAAAACGTTGAAACAAAATGGTTACCGGAAGTGAGGCGCCACCTACCAAAGACGCCCATTATTCTTGTAGGGACTCAGATTGACCTGAGGGAAGACCTTAGTGTCACACAGCACCTCCATAAGAGCAGGGAATTCCCTGTGGATCCAGAGGAGGGAGCCAAAATGGCTAAGAGGATTAAAGCTAAGTGTTATCTGGAGTGCTCAGCTCTTACAATGAACGGTATAGACCAAGTTTTCGACCGAGCTGTTTTAAAAGTTCTAAGGAAAAGGAAAAAGGCCAAATACACGGCTGCTATGAAAGTAAGCAGTTTCTTCGGACGCTTGAGAAAGACATCTATGCCTAAGATGAGATCGTCTCACAGAAAAAGGAAAGTGGTGACGTGAGAATGATTCGTTTGGAGTATTTAAACAATAGGGCTTCCATATGTATTGTATGAAAGATCCCACATCGGGAGCGTGTTGCTCCTATGGTAAAAAGAGCTGTCAGTAGGTACCCTCTTTTCAAAAGAAGTCACGCTCTGCTTCACCATTCAACTTGCACTCACCACATTAGTCTGAAAAGTCACCTGCCTTGTTTTTTTAAACAGAGAGAGCTGCACTATCAGGTACCTACTCATGTCACACACTCTATAGTATATTATCCTGACTGACTTCTCCAAACTATATATATAGGTACCTACTCAAATCCCCTTTTTAGCACCATACTTGAATGACCACTTGTGAGCAACAAAAGGGACAAGTTATAGCTACATGAAAAGAAAGAACTGGAAATGAGGGCATTTTTAGCCAGCTCTTCCTTTTACTACAGGAGCAACACCCTCCCGAACTAAAGAATCTAAGACATTACGAGGACGTGTAAAGTTGAGAAGGAGACAAGGCCACTTCTTAGAATGGGCTTGTTGTAAGGGGTAGGGGGACACACTGACAAGGAACAAACGATGTTCATTAGCTGCAATAATGAATTGAAAAGTGAATTTGGGTAGTGACAAGTCAATTTCATAGAATGGATTGGAATTTGGAGGCGTGTCCCGTATCACCCCTTCATCACTGCTACGGAGAGAGGCTGTGATGTACATCATGGCCTCGTTAGTAGGCCTACTATTTCGTGACCAAGAGAGTTGATGTCCGAGGACAAATCAGTCTCCTTCGTATGTAAATCAGTCAAGTAGGCCTACGATTCATTCCCCATTTAATACGAAGCGTTTCACGGTATTAGGATCCAGCATATGCCTATGTCTTGTCTGTCTCATAGTACTTCAACCATGCTGATATTACCTCAAGCTGCCTAACATTACTCACATATCAGCGTCCAACAGTTTAGAATTTGTTATGCTGATATTGGAAAACCTGTTATAAAACTCACAGTGACTATGCATATTTGAAAAATGGATCGTAATGATCTTTCAGTGTCTATTAGGTTTGAAGAAGGACTAAGCATATTTGCCTAATGTCTTAATTTGTATTGCCAGTATAGCCCAATGTGTTGAAGATGTCAGGGCATCATCAGATCTATTATTTGACAGGGATTATAGTTTTGGTAAAAGGTCTGCCAAACATTCTTCTGTGGAATGGAATGCAACTAAAACATATATAATCATGGTGGATCACTATTATCAGTCTATGTGTTTCAGCAGTGCTATCTATTGGTGTAGGTTATGCCGCAAAGAGACATCCATCCAGTGCGATAATCAATATGTGTGATAAAATATTTGATATTCTGCAAATATGGGTGATTGCAAAGAAAAATATTATGACGCAATCCCAGCTTTCCAATGGGCAGTTTGCAGGATTTGTAGCACTTAAAACAATAAATATATACGAAACATGAGACCATTGGTTTCTATATAGTTATTCCTTCAATGCCTGATACAGATGACAATCTCATGAAGGTTTGTAGTGTATATGATTGGTTTTATTCTGTACACAACAGTGGTGCTAGGCCCATGTGTATTAGGCATGATGTTTCGTATATGGCAATCCAGCTATAGTCTGCAAAACGATCTCTGTACACCCGCATGTATACGTCTCTGGTAACATAACGTATGGCATGGAGGAACAACAAACGTAGAATGAACAAATGTTTTATTTCAAGAACATTGGAATGAAGTATGGACGATTAGTATGTACAAGTTTCAAACACTTTTATAGTGTTACGTGCAAATAAATGATAGATTTGGCGGCTGTTTCAACATGCTTTGATATAATAATGAAATGTTCAGCAAATAAACTGACTGCTCTGATCTATCTAGTGTAGCCATTTTGCATATCACAGTTTGTGCATTTATCACAGAAAGTTACATAAATGTGGTTAACAACAATCCGTTTGGCATGAAACTCACGGAACCTGATAATCAGATAATTCAGTCAGGATGAGACCTCTCAAGAGAGGGGCTGGTCGTAGGACAAAGTCTTGCTACAATTCTGCCATTAAAGGTCGCATCTTTTAACTGTGAATTACACCTGCATAGAAAAGATTAAGCAGACGTTCTTTAGCCCACAGGAGCTTCCTACCATTCTAGCTTTATGGGTGGAAACAGACCGACTGAAAACTGTGCTCCTCTCCTCGCGTCGCGGCAGTTCTAGCTTCCGAATGCAGAGGGCACCACAGTTCTTGCCAAAACGCCTAGCACTACTAGTGCCTTGCTCTCAACTTTTCCATTGTTCACTCTCAAAATGATACTGTTTAAAATAAAAAGTGTGAAAATGCTTATCAAAGATTCTAATGTCAGATGTCGGCATGACAGCCGTCAGATCAATGTAAGTCCATTTCTAACACATCTTTCTGTGTTTCCCAATGACGACATGACATTGTGGACATTTGTGGATGTTATCCTTGAACGTGTCGGCGAAGAAGGGAATCAGACAGCAACCACAGCCTCCACTATAACAACAAAAAGGACCTATTATACTACAAGATTATCAATCAAAAATGTATAATTTAATGGTATAGTACAATGCAAAATGGTTGGATGTATTTCCTTACATACAAGGCGTCTCAAAAGTAGATAAAGTATTACTGGCCACACCATGTAGTCTGTACGAGTGCGTGTCTGTTTAACTTATATTTTAAAAGCATGAACCTCAGTCCTTTGGCAGTTTGTCTTTTCCTGCCCAGTAGTTTGTAACTTTAGAGAGTCTATTTTATCGAGATACCAATAACGGTATCAGGTCATTGTCTGGTCATATTAGATATATGGAAACCTACCCCGAGAGCGCTATAGCAAGGCAGCTAACCCATGTGCAGGTGCCTGATTCATAATAGATGTAAGTGATGACGTGCTGCTCACAGTTATAACACTGGGTGGGTACAGGGTCAGGGGAGTGGATCATCTCCACAGGCCCTGGTCTCACAGCCATCCTCACCTGGGGCTGCTGGTTCACCACTATGGTCGTAGACTGCTCTGTGTGCCACGCTGTGGGCATGAATGAGACATGGGTCATATTTAATTGAAAGCTTAGAGTAAGTGACAAGCCATTTTTTGCCAGGTGGCGGGGGGAGGAAGATTGCTGGGTTCCAAAACTCAATAACCGTTCACACTGTGGAGGAGGGGGGTCAAATCAAAACTAAAGAAGGGTGATTCAGGTGCTCATTATGATGCCTCATTTCACACGTGTAAGTGATTTTTGGGGTGCCCATTTTTAAAATACACTTTTTACTGGGGAGGGGTGGGTCGGGAAAAATTCACTAAGTCCCCTGGATCCCCTGGACTGGGGATAAATGACTCGTCCAATATTAATTATGGTTAGGGGAGTCCACCCAGGTCTCGACCACTCTAGTTGGATGTTGGATCTATATAGATCCGACCGCTCAGACGGGTAATCATGAATGTGGTCTTTGGGGGTTTGTGCTGTCTTTCGTAAGCTGCAGCTGTCTTCAGGAACACAGGATTGGCCAACTTAATGTACCAACCAGCTACAGTGGTCGAGGCTCGAGCAGATTACGGTCACCAATGTTAAGGTGTTCGTGGGATTCAACAATAGAAGTGAAATCCTCAGAACCACATTTTGATCAGGATGGATACTTGCCAATAATCACATCTCATTCCTGAAGGAAGAAGCCACAGCTTGTAATTACTATAGTCTTTTCCAAAATGTGCCTCTCAGTGAAGGGAACTATGGATACATTAATAGACTTCTCCCATGAGTTAGCTAGCTCTAAAACCTAACTTCAGCATAGTATAGAAATCCCCATTGCTCTGGGCCTTTCCCCCATGACACTGCATCAGAGAACTTACTGTACGATATGTTGTTGTTATGGTTTCCATTTACTTCCTCATCTAGATCTTGACATGTGATCAAATCTGAGGCAAATTATGGAATTTTTGTTCAGAATAAATCCTTAATGAATAGCTGTTACCATCGAAGTGGGCCTTTGTGTAAGATTTGTTTTGTCATGTACAACGACAGAGAAAGGACCAGCATAAGTATCTAAGTATTATATCATGTTGTGAACACACTAGAGATAATTTAGAGAGTTTACAACTTACGAGCATCAGACCTGTATGCTGCCTGCCGTGGCCGACTTGGAGATGGCGGAGGTCGACCTCCATACAACTCTTCTGAAAGAAAAGAGACAACGTATGAATGCCTTAAATAGATCTGACAGGAACAAATGACAATTTAACTTTGCATCGGGTAGTCATTGTCTCAAAATTACCCTAATACCCCACATATAAGGATCACCCCGCGTATAAGACTTATCCAGAGTTTGTAGATATGTTAGACAAATCAAAATTGACATAACTTGTGTTCTGCTCGATGAATATTCAACATTTAAAAGCCTATTGGTAGACTGAAGCTCTCAATACCCTCTCACATAACTCTACGGAAGTTGCGAGGCCGTCAGAATTTTTTTTTTTAAACAATCCCCTCTCCCATGCACCATGGGTACATCCTCGCGTATAAGATGCACCTTTTACGCGGGGTATCACAGTGGGTTAAAAATGCCAAAAATCGACCCCTATTTGCTCGATAAATCAATAAAATCAACATATTTCTTTTTTTTTGTGTGTGAAAATAGGACTAGGTATGCATCTGTTCCCTTTAATTATGTAAAATATGGAGTCTTGTGGTGAAATACGACCAAAAATCCCCTCCCTGGGCCAATTTTTTCTACACATCTGGAACTTTTTACTTTTTGTAAAGTGGTCTGTCCAGGCGATAATTTGGGCCTCCCCCATTAAATACATATATGTGAGATGGGTTCAAATATGCCTTAACCTTTTCGTGCCCAGAATTATGTTTAGGAAGGCAGATTGTTCAACATAGTTCAAATTGTGCAGGTCATTACCCATTTTAGTTTGAAAATGAATTGTGGATTCATGTTTGATGGAAAAGGGCATTCACACAGCTTTCAGAAAATGTGATATGATGCACACATAAGAAAAATCTATGAAATAACAGGAATTGATTCTAGTCCAAGAGGTTGAATTAGGCTGATTTAGATGGAATTACCCAGTAGGCCATATTTTGTATCTTTTTGATGTATAAAGGATATCTTAATCATTATTTTGGCACCCAATATAAGTTTATTCCAATGAAAACCGAAGGTCATCGACATCATAATTGGAATCCTTGGAAAGAGCTATGAAAATAAGATTTTATACTAGTTTTTCATTTTTTATCATTAATTCTGTCATTTTAGTGAATTTTCTGTAATTAATCTGTCCCCCCCCCATGACCAGAAAGCACACTTTTTATGTATTTTAAGCCTATTTTCAATTCAATATTTTCTGCAATAGGACCTTCAAATAGTTACATATTTAACGCAACATGACAATTTTGGTATTGTTGGAAAGCCCTTGGCATTACGAGTCTTCTGATGGTAAAATCATCTTAATCTGACTGATATTAAACCCATGGTGGTCTGTTAAACATACATGCTTAAGAGCACACTTTTGCTATTCTGGGCACGTAAGGGTTAACAAATTTGCTACAGGTGGGGGTTAAAGTATGTTGAAAGAAAAAATTAATTTCATCCATAAACTTCACCATGAGGGGACAATGAGTGTTTCCCTTGCAAAACCCCATTTTTTCCTTGTCCGGGCGAAAAATCATGTTCCTTCTCCTCCTGTGTAGGATGATTATATTTAACTACCCTTACTATGTTAGTCATTTACCCCTCATAAATACCTAACTACCCAAGGTATTAGAATATTGACTTCTGTCATTCCTTTGCAGTAGCAGGGTAGGAAGTGCTTTCTTGTCCGGGCGAAATCGTGTCCGGGCGAGTGACCTTTCAATGACATACTATGATGAGAGCTTGATTTCCAATATAAAATAACGATCATATCTCCATGGAAATCTCAGGTCTAGACCATTTTGACCTGTATATTATGGAAAATGAAGTTTTTATTAATGTCAGATGTGTCATTGTTATGATAAAATGCATGTACTTTTGACAAACGTTTATTGCGATTCTGCTTATTTTTCTTCTCTGGGCAAACAATTAATGTTCCTGTCCCTCATGTGTACAATTACTATATTTAACTGTCCTAACTATATTCATCATTAACCCTCCATACATACCTTACTTTCCAATGTATAAAACATTTGCTTATTGCTAGGCTCTGCAGCAACAGGGTATGAAATACTTCATGGCACCAAAGCAAATGTCTGGGCGAGTGACCAATTGAAAGGTTACAATGTATTTTGAATGGAAAATTCAGGTACAGATTTTTCCCCCACCATACTTATATACAACCTGAAAGAATATTTTATGGGCAATGTCTTCCATATAATTGATAGCACCCATCTAACTCTGTGTCCCTTTTGTGCAAAATGGCAAGTAATGAATATTTCATGTCTTGGAATTTACGTAAAATCCAGTCTAGGCCCTATAGGAAGATGAACCATGAGTAAAGTTAAAACTCAGTAACTTTCTAAACAAATCTCTAATCAAAACCTTACACCCATTACTATTAGAAACAATACATTGTATATCGATGGACCAAAAGCACAATACTACTCACATGGCAGGGTCGAAGGGAAAAACCCCTATGGTCACTTGCCCGGACATGGTTTCCAGGGTATGTATGTTCCAGGTGTTGCCATAGCAACGGTTTCCATAGTTTATTCATAATATCTGGTAGGCACTTTCCCCAATACCTGTAGACTATACACAAGAAATAACTTTGAGATACTCCAAAAGATTTTTCTAAGACCCCAAAATGGCCACGAAATTCTATTTGGCTCACTTCTATGATTTTCAACCATATGCCACTGTCACCGTGCACCAGGCAACCTGCCAGTAGTATATGCTACTGTCACTTTGCACCAGGCACCTGCTTAGGGAGTGATCATTTTTTTAACAACTAGGCGGGGTTGAGGGGGGGGGGGTCAGAATTTTTTCGACCCCTTGACCGGGGGATCAGAATTTTTTCAACCCCTCTGATGGGGGGGTCAAAATAATTTCACCTGTTTTCAGTGGAAAACCCCGCGCGTTACTATAGGGTAAGAGGGCCCTTATGGGGGGGTCGGAATTTTTTTGCGTGTCCACGTGCAAACCCACCCCCCCCCTTGTTAAAAAATTATCACTCCCTTAGTAGTATATGCCACTGTCACTTTGCACCAAATATCCGGCCAGTAGTATATGTCACTGTCACTTTGCACCAGGCACATGGCTAGTAGTATATATGTCACTGTCACATTGCACCAGGCACCCAGCAAGTAGTATATATTATACTTTAACTTATCACTAGGCACCCAGCCAATAGTATATGTCACTGTCACTTTGCACAAGGCAACCGGCCAGTAGTAAGCTTATAAATATGCCACTTTCACTTTGTACCAGGCACCTGGCTAATAGTATATGCCACTGCCAGTTTGCACCAGGCACCTAGGAAGAAGTATATTATACTTTAACTTATCACCAAGCACCAGGCCAGTAGTTATGCCACTGTCACTTTGTACTAGGGACCCTACCAGAAGTACATGCACCATCACTTTGCACAAGGAATGGCGCCAATGAACTATATACATCCATATAAGGTGCAGTTTATATGTGAGGATGGATCCATGGCATACATTTTAGAAGCAGACAAAGTATCTTATACACAAAGATTCTAACTATAGACCAGTGCTAAATGCCCAAATTATGTTTGGTTGGCCCTTATGCGATGTGGGGATCCACTGACGCGAACTTCTTGCGACTTGCACCCGTGCATTTGTTATCAGAAAAAATATTCCAGCAGTGAATCAGCTGTTGTGACAACATTCATGCGACATTTACAGAAATCAAGAGGTTTAGATTCTTGCAACTTTTCTCAGAGGTTCTCTTGTACGAGTGCAATCCATAAGAAATTCACAGCAGTGGATCCACCACTATACTTGGAGTATTACCGTAACTTGACAAATGATTTCAATCATTTTGACTAACAAATGCACTGAAAAGTGAAAGCATACACATCGTACCAGGAGAGTCTGCAACATACACAGGCCTCACGCCGGCGGCAGGACTGACATAAGGTTCCTGTCCACCATAGGGAGGTGGTGGGTAGAGGGGTGCACTGTAAGGGGCGGCCGTCACCTCCGGGTAAAGACCAGCAGGCGACTCCATGGTGGACCCAGGAGGACACTCGGCCACCATACAGGGGTCGGGGAGGCTAGGCTCTCCTAGACTGGTCATCTCTATGGGCGGGTCTGACGAGACCGGCAGGTCCATGCCTGAAAAAAAAAACACACAGTAAAAGTAACTATTAAAGTCGGTCAGGTAGGATTTGCGTAGTGGTAGGTGATGAATAGCCCCACTCTGATAGTGGTACAACAGAGCAAGGTAAACTCGTGACTCTATCGAGAATGTAATCTTAGTGATAGCTTATCTTCCACACCCAGCTATGCACAATCCTGTTGTTGAATCCAGAGGCAAGCCATTTTACTTCAAGAAGTGCATCTATATTTTTTTATGTTCCCTACAAGGGTAGGGAAAATCAAAGCCCTTTAATTTGGGTACTTATAAGTGTATAAAGGCATCAGTCTTCTATAAAACAATTTATAATTCTTTGAAGCTAGTTTATTTATTTGGAATATTAAAATGCATTTTCTGTGTCTGGTACTTTGTGCCTAATCCTTCAGCTAGTATTGAGCGTGTCATACCTTTATAGATAGATACACCTTTTGTTTGACATGGAAACCACGCCATATTTCAAAAATAAGTCTTTTGAAAATTCCTTCAAAAGTACCAGGCATACTTAAGATAGAGACATAGAATAAAACCTCCCCCTGGCTATCCCCTTTCACCTTACCCATTCAATAGTTCATTTATAGACCTGAATTGTCCTTTTTTTCTAATAGACGAAAGAGAAAATCTACTTTAAGCAGCAAATAGAGCTTGATATGTGATGAGAGTTCCGCAATACTTTCTACAGGTCACGGTACTCTATCATTGACGTTGCATGTGAGCCTGACTGAATTCCCAACAGGTTTCCCTGCCCCACAAAGGCAGCTCTGGGCTGTATTGTTCATAACACGGCTGTATGCGTGGCACCTGTCCAACACTAGAACACTGCAGATTTCCCATGGGACCTCCTAAAGGCCTGCCCCCTGATACCTCACTCCTCTATAGAGCAGGGAGATTTGAAGAAGCATACAAGTAGATATGATCTGATAAAGGTTGTAGTTTCTCGCCATTCCCTCATATATGGTATATATTGTCTCTATATGCTCTACTACTAAAACTCAGATGAAGGCACTCTGGTCCATATCATAGAGTCCTGTCCTGGAGTGGATATGAGTTCATATTATGTGATATTTTGCTGTTTTGAATCAAGCTAGATGGATTAGATGGAAAGATATCTAGATACATTTTAGGGGGAAGGGGGATGTGACCCCCTTGAAACAATGTGATGCACAAGTTCAAGTGGACTGAACTTTACGGGTGTAATTCCATTTCTACTGTGGCACCCATTAGCAAGTCAGGTAGAAGACATCCCCCGTCTATTATGTGTGGTTCATTTAACTATCTATCCCATGACCAATATATAAAATGCATTATAAATGCATTCTCTTAGGTTGGTAAATAGATCGTTTTAAGTAACGGATATGGGCTAATTATTCAAAAGTATATATCAATTGTGTTATTGTTGAGCCCTGTACCTTTTTGATTTTTGTATTCAATCAATATCGGTTTAATATACAGCCCCACATGTAAGGGTATGAACCTTGCACCCAAAGGTCCTTACCTCTTGGTGACCGCCTCATTGTGGTAATCCCTCCTCCTGCCAAGGTCTCCAGCTGTCAATAGGAGGTGGTGGTCCCCTTTCAGCAGGAACTGGAGGTGCTCAACCATTCTCCTGCAGGCTCCACACTATATCTGAGTATGCAGGCCTAGGGTACACACCTACCACCTAGAGGTAAGCTCCCATCCAAGACGTGAGACTACACCCCTACTTATTACATCTGCTCCTCTACACTGATTGGCTGAGTACTGGGGCCACTTGAGCAACTTAGAGTGGTGCTTATAGAAAATCTAGAGCCCCTCGCCCACCCACCTCCTATCTTTGTCACCCTTTTCCTCTGTGCCCAAGAGCGTTGTCTACCGCGGAATCACGCTAGTTATGACCCCGCCCCCCCCCCACGTTAATACCCATAGTACTGTTATACACATTCAAAGTGCGAAGTCTCCGATCAAATTGATTAATGATAATAACTTAAAAAGAATGTTGGGCGTATTCAGTAGCTTCTAAGGCCAACGATCACGCCGCAAAGCTCTACCTGTGGTATTTCTCAACAAAAGCAAAACTCACTGAACTCTAGCTTTTTGGGTAAGCAATATGAATGGTATCATGTTATTGGGAATGCCCTCTGGTAGCATTCCAGTTGTACAAGCTACAATCATTTAGATAACATAGATTATTGATCAGAAAGTACATCAAAAGATGTGTGCATATAAATGAACAATCACGGGTACATAGAAGATGTGCGCCACAGCGGTAACTGTGTACTTACCATCTCTCTTCCTTGGCGTGGGCATCTTTCACGGCAGAGCCAATCACCCTTTCACAAACATTAGGTCCTTTCTGGATCAAGAGGTCAATGAAAAAGAAAAAGTCAATGGCCTTTTGTCGTGAGTAAATCACACACCAAATAGCCCCCTGTCCGCTCGTAACACACACCCCCTTTATTTCTCCTGCTTACCATAAGCATGCTAGATACTTTGTTGCTGAAGATAGCTAGTCTCTGAATTTAATGTAATAAGGAATTTCCTATCAGCTTATGACAAAATATGCCTGATAGAGTATACAAATGTCTTGACATGAAGTAATTTGCAGCACTCTTCAATATTGTCTGAATTATAAATCCTCTCTGGGCTTTGTTATGCAATCATATGGGATTGATCTATAAATCTAACTGCCTACGTAACTGGTTGGAAACGTACCTGTACCACTGTCCTCACAACAGCCACTGCTGACAAATCATCACGAATATGATAACATATTATGATTGAGTGAGTATCCAACCAGACTCTCCTTCCTTCAATGAAAAGTTGTTGTGGCACGTCGAGTACTCAGTCATGCGTGTTGGTTGAACTCCAAGGTTACCAGGTCACGTGGGGCGGCTTTCCATCTGCTCATTGCATAGAGTGTGAGCAGCTCTTAAGTCTAATCAACCCCACCTAGCTCTGCAGGCACCCCTGGGACCCTGTATTATTAAAAGGATCCAAACTTGGCCCATTCCAGAGGAGCCTGGTAGGTAGAGTTGAGGAATGTGGATACCTTATTTAACATAATTCCACCTTTAGATAATGGACCCCAGGTAATGAATGCATGATGGACAAAACTATGAAACGCGGCCTTTATTTAGTTTGTTTTTTTTGTTTTTTTTAACTAAATGTTAGACTTATTAAAGGAGAGTAGACTCCTAACTACTGGCAAAAAGGGCTGGGCACCCCCCGCCCCCGTCCAAATCCGCAACTGTGAATTATTCGTGTGATTGTTACTGAACACTGAAATACAGTTTAGCATGAGATCATCCGCAAATAGTTCTTTTTTCACTTCACTTAATGTGTTCCACACACAGTTATGATATCATTTCAATAAGAGGGCTGGTCAGAGGTATTTACAAACGGGGAAAATGGTGGTTCATCGGCTTTATGTGTTTATAGGGGTAAACCAGTTGGAGATGATAAGGACAAATCATATACGGACAAGACATGGGAGACTCCGTGCTTATGCCAGGCCCAACTCATGTGAAATATTTTGGATTCAACAGTGCTGCTCATAGGTCATGATTGGTGGATCACAGCTCAATCTCAAGTTATAAAGGTTTTTATTGCATCTCACTTCAGCTCTCTAGAGTGTAGTGCACACTCTCATCGGGTAGTCTCACAGAGATCTGTACTTAAAATATCTTCTGAAACCCAAATCTCCGCCTGGGTCTCCCATCGTAGCTTAGATAGGAAGGCATCTAGAGGCACATTCATGGGATGGGCGTGTGTTCAAAATGGAATAGAGACCTCTCTGCTGCCACCTAGTGTCGGATCTGGACTACTGCCATACTATTGCGGTAGCATTACTCTTGCTGTTTTACATCTTTTAGGAATCTGAAGCAAAGGTGGGAAACCCAGGTCTAGAAAAATAATTTCTGTTCTTCACATAGGCCTATGTAGTAGTATTCCCCAAAAAAGCATTTAACAACATGTTAACTGCTGAAGATTGGAACTCAAAAACTATTTTTGTCCTCTGGGCTAATAAATTAGTGGACTGCATATCAGTTGAAAAGGGTGGACATACAGCTTCAAGTAAACAAAAACAACAAAAGGATGTTTTGTGGCGACAAGCGGGATGTTTCACAAGTTGGTACTATTTACAAACAGTCATATAACTAGATGTGATAGCAGTTTTAAGATTGGTCGTAGGCTTACCACAACAGGTGTTTCTCTAAAAGTTATTAGTATATTCTAATAATATTTCTCTATATGACTGGATCAAGATGAGAATGGTTGCATCTTTGCAATAGTCATAATTTGATTTTAGAAATAAAAGTTTTATGACTATTATTATTATCTCAGGCTTGTGAAACACCGTGCTGGCTTATGGTTATACATGTGGGATCGATTTGGCACACCTATAGGGCGTTTCAGAAGGTAAAGATGGTCATGACATATCAGTTTCTAAAACCAGATTGTAACTAGAGTAAAGTTACAACCATTACGGTCATGAAAAGTAATACACCACTCTTAAAACTGCTATTAAATTTTGGTATGACTGGCTGTATACATTACCAACTTGTGAAACACAACACTGATGGCGCGCGTTCAAGTGGTATACCATTGTGCACAAGGTAACAGCACCTATTAAAAGCTATACTGCCTAAGCTCTACACCTCCCAGTGAGCACAGAACATTGAATCAACGGTGATAACTGATTGATATGTGTTGATAGTGATCAACACCTCGAGAGTAGTAGTCGAGGCGTTCGGAGTACGGCCGAGGGATCAATGCTGGTTTGTAAGGCCACCCCCCATTGGTCCTCCCCATGTAGGTCAATGTTGATCCCTGAGTCAACTTACTACCCTCCCAAGCATAGTTAGGGACTGGTACCTAGCCAGACCTGGCTGGGATGGAAAGGGGAGTAGGGAACCAGCTGAGGTGGTGTAGTTAGCGATCGAGGTCACCCCCACCCACAATGCACTGCATATTGTCAGAAAACCGCTACCCGAACACCTCAAATGGTATACCTATCAGGTGTGAGGGGGCTTCTTGCTGTGGGGCTATAGGGAAGGCATAGGGTTAGGTTCACAATACATGATCCTTGGGGTGAAGGTCTGTCCACATTTATACAGTGAATGTGGGTGGCTGCTTCAGCAAGCTCTCTTGTGGTTTCGACCCTTAGGCGTCTCATCAGGTGGACTGACAGAGGTAACAATGCCCTGACGTCAGTTGAACTTTAATTGGCGTCATGTAGAAATCCATTGGGGGTATAGGATTCTAGAAATGAGTGTATGTAAACTGAATTCCACAAAAAAAAATATTAATTTAAAGGGACTCCAAGCACTTCTTTTGTCCATATGGGTTGTGGAAAAGAAGTTACAAAAAAGCGATTGGACTGGGTATTACTCGGTGGTTACATGCTTAGAACCATTTGCTTTTGTTTAGTACAGTCTGTTTTTAAGTATTCTCCCTGTAATGTTATTTGGTGCCTCGTTGTCCATGCATTTCGGTTTTGCATAAAGGGTGATCATTCAGTAACTTCAGAACCAGGGCTGTGAATGGTTTCTTTATCCTGTTTTTTTTTCTTTTCTTCTTGAAATTCTAAAGTATCATACTGACCCAATAAAGGTCCAACATAATTCAAGATAGCACCAACAGTTATCCACATTTTAGGATGATATGGTTACTTCGGTGATTGGACTGTCGCTGCCGAGAAAAGTAAAGCGAGAACTGTACTATCTGGATTTTAGAAATGACAAACTTCTTTATTGTTGAATATCCTTCTTCAAAACACCAGGGACCAAATACAGATCCATAAAAACACTTAGAAAATGAAATTTGGTGTTAGCTAAAATTCTGTGTGCAAAATTGCTGAGGGTCTTGGAGAAAAAAACCTCTCTGTAACATCTCTGCCACCTGCTGATGGCATAACCAGTGACTCAACAAAGGAGAACAACCCTCCGCGGGGCATTTTCAATTCCCCATTTGGCCATCAGGGGGGATTGGATAGCAAAATAACTCTAAAATGCATTAAGGGTCGTAAGGGGGTGGTTCCACAAAAACATTTTTTTTTATGTAAAATAAGTAAAAGTCTTAATAAACCTGGACATATGTGTCCCCTGGGAAATTGGCTTGTGTGGCCTAGAGGACCTAACATACACATGGTTGGAAGCATAATCAATGACTTTTTCAATTGCCTTCCATCCTGTACAATTTTGTTGTCTATGGAATATGAATGGAACAAAAACGTTCTTTTTAGCTTCTTTTGCTTTGAACATCATTAAAGGATAGAAATTTCTCACATTTATCACTTCTAATGATTTCAGATGAATTCTAGAGGGATTTCAGAGGGCACTTTCTTTTCTTACTGCAATTATTAAGGTCTACAGAGCTGTTCAAAGTTGGGTTGTCATTCAAAAAGTGAAATTTTCACCTGTTTTCACCCATTTTCTCCTGGAAATCACACTTTTTGAATGACGACCCAACTTTGAACAGCGCTGTAGACCTTAATAATTGCAGTATCAACAAAAGAAAAAAAGTGCCATTGGAAATCCCTCCAAAATTGTTCTCTACTCATCAAAACTGAGAATATAATGACAATCCTCTATCTCTTAATACTGTTCAAAGCAAAAAGAACTGAAAAAGAACGTTTTTGTTCCATTTACATTCCATGAATAACAAAATGTTATATTATGGAAGGAAATTGATAAAGACATTTGTTACGCTTCCAACCATGTAAAATATGTACAGGTTTAATAGGCCATACACTTATTTTACATAAAAAATGTTTTTGTGGAACAACCCCCTTACGACCCCTTAAGCTAATTTTTGATGCAAAATTCAATGGTCTCATTTAAAATGCTCCATTTTGGGTACAAATATCCCATATTTGAAAGGTAAAATGAACATTTTTCTTGGATAATTTGCCTATGTGTTTGTTCCTGGTTGCAATGGCAACCAATCCAATAATCTTAATTTGGAGATTTTTATGCCAATTTTTGTGGATTTCCACCAGGAACCTAAAACTAAAAGCAGGAATGGCCAATTCATTCTAGATCAAAATTGATGATAAAAATCACCATATTATGTAATTTCTTTATGAAAAAGGCTGATTTATTGTGTTTTAGAAATTGTTATGGTTTATAATGCATTTAGAGGTCAATCATCGACTTCCAATTATGAATAACAACTTATGTTCAAAGAGAGGTTCTGACATAACTGTTAGTAATATCTAAGCCAATGATGTTTCATGTTAAAGATCTTGAGATGAATTTTCATAATGAATTCCCCTGCAGAGCGGTGTTTTTGCTTGGCTGGTCACTATAATCTGGGACCTTTTGTTCTATCATACTGGAGGGCAGCATGGGTCCATGAGTGGTCCTGTAGGCCTATCCCACAGACTCTGGCCATGCCTACACTGCAAAAATGGTGTTTAGATGTTAAACATGTTTAGGTCCAAACACGTTTAATACCTAAACATAAAGGTCAGTTAGGTGTCTCATCGACTACACATTTAGGAAATGAACACTTTTATTCTAACTAGATAAACATTTTTGATAAACATGTTTATATGTTTAGAGTTTAAACAGTTGAATAATAGGTGTTTAGATTTAAACGTCATTATGTTTAGATACTTGGATGTTGAATCCACACCAGGTTGCAGCACTACCTTTGAATGGACTATCTTAACACAATTATAATCAATTTTTGTGACAAATGTACCCAAACCCCATGTTTATTATAATTTCTATTTATTGAATGTCATGAGAATAAAAAGGGCAATAGAAAGTTAACTAGATTCACCTTACACCACCATCATTAGCATGAAATAATCAATAAGTTCAATGACTGACACCTATTTTATGTTATTCTGGAATAGACAAAGCAATTTCCTTTATGCCAAGCTGTTGTACTTTCTTAAGTCTCTCATTCTGTTGCAGTGTGCACATATGTGCACAAGTAAATAGGTGTGGGTGATTCTTTGGAGACTTTGACATGTAAATATCCCCTTCCCAGTAAATGAGAAAACAAACAAAGGACTTTTTTTCTTTAATGTATACATGTCTGCACACCCTAACTCTCCGTCAAAGCATTTAGAAATCTAAACACAAAAATTCATAAAGATCTAAACACAAAAATTCATAGATATCTATACACAAAGTTTAAAACTTAACACCTAGATTTCTAAACACTTGAGCTAAGCACATTGTTTGGCTAAACATGTGTAGGAAATTAATGTGATTACAAAAACGTTGCAAGAATATGTTTAGAATTGTGTTTAGGATCTAAACACCATTTTTGCAGTGTATAGCCACCAACAGTCAAATCTAAGCACTTTCCACCAGTAGGCGTACTAATGAAAAAGGGAATGTATTGGTAAGGCCTATTTTAGTACTAAGATGTAAGATTGCGCGTACGAATTGTAGCATGTATGTAGCAGAAATAATAACACAGCTTGTAAATATCAACTTTATTACTTCATCAACGATGCCATGTAATGATAATAGATAGTGGTACAAAATAGTACAGGGAAACCCAGAAACACATGATTATATTATCATGATATTAACACAATAGATATATTTTATTTTTGATTCACACTGTGAGACTCTAGTTTATCACTGGCACTGCCTCCACAGCACCACATCTGTGCGTGTGCGAAAACAGCAATTCAGCATGGGTATACACTAATACCATGAACAATGCTTTAACTTATTGTATTATTAGGCAGCAGTTGATGCTAGTTAATACAATATTTTACCGTACCATAGGCATAGGGTCCCAAACAATTAACACCGGGATTTAATACTGCACGAGCGGTGCAGATAACATTACCAGTCTGCAGTCTATTCGGGATTTCGAGCACGGCTATCATTTTATGGTATTTCCTAATTTGCGTTGTTGAAAATTCAGATATCAAAGTGTGGAGGGATGGTAAGATCATGGATACAATTCAAACCCAATAAAATCATTCCCACGTCCTACTATAAATCTATGATCAGTCAATCATGTAGCGGAGGAACCTAGTACACCCTTTATGGGACTGGTGTCCTATCTTGGCACATAACTGAAAAAGTATGTGTGGCAGCTTTCCAACTCCTAATAAATCCAATCCAAGGTAACTATCCAGAACTCCTTTCTCCTCCTCATTCTCACAGTACCTTTCCTCTTCGTGTAAACTGTGCCTTTCATGACAATGCTCCCCATCTATCATACCTGAAACATCTCTACCCTCCTCTTGCTGCTCGTTGGTTGGTTTGGCCGGAAGCATACATGGATGGGAAGTGCAATTATGGCGCCACCTACTGTGTGATTCAAGAACCACTTGCTCTCCTTGACTGCTACTCTCTATAGCACAAATAAGGTAGTTGGAGATACAATTTTCTTGTGCCTGTTCGTCTGTTAACCTGGAACCATAAACAGACAGCCAGTAATGGCTGTCAGAAGGAGGCGTGGCTGTGATTGTCACTTGTCTATAGGTGTCCTTCTCCCCCTCTCCCCATTCCTCATTACTTAACACATACGTCCTCCAGGGTTCACAGCGCTTTGGTCGACCCTCCCTAGTCAATTCATAAAGCACAGGTCTCAAAGAGACTCTGGGATCCAAACACATAAAGGTGACACTGTAGACCTTCTCGCTGTCTCCTGTGGGGGCCAGGCATGAGCAGGAAGCACCCACCTCCTCCAGCCCTAACTCCGCCAGGTGTCTCGTGGGTCCCCATGGGAACCTCAGGTCCCTCCAGGGTGGCATGGCGGGCGATATTACACTGACATTGAGCGAATGAGTCGTCAAAGCGACCGGCTCCTCCTGACAACCCTTCACCTTGCCGTAAACCTTGAAGGTGTGAGCACCCAGGAGTGCCGGTCGGATGGAGAATTCAGCCATGGAGGATCCAATACGAAAACTGACACATTTTGAGTACTCCTCGCCTGTGTCCAGGTGCCGCAGCTCGTAAGTGATAGCCAAAGGGTAAGGAAAGCACAAAGTAACATCTACCTGGCCGTCTGTGACCTCTAGTACCCCATCCTCTGGGCAAACACTGGAGATGCCGTTCTGGAAGAAACCCTGTTTGAGATGAACAGAGCCCTGGAAGTCCTCCAGGGTCCTTTCAGACCCTGGTTCTAAAAGCTGCCACGCAGGATCCAAAGGAAGGTGATCGACGACAAAGACTTCCGGTTGGGACAGGAAGTAGTGGTCGGTCAGCTTGAAGACGAAGGTCTGTGAGGCCTGCTGGAGGTAGCCTGCTGACCAGCAAACATCGGCCAGGTACCAACGGCCCTGGAGGTACACAGCGTCCCACTCGTGGTTAGGAAGGTTAGGTGTGTATACCTGACCCGGCACGAAACCTGCTCCCTTAACATGACCTTGCACCTTCACACACTCTATACCACAACACCTGTAAAATAAAGTCAGATTTTACTCATCTTTTTGTGACTGAACACAGGACTTGTTGATGCAGAAGTACAAATGCCAGTAGGCTATTAGCCAAAAACACAACGAGTGGGCACACAGGGGCTGTATGCCTATGAGTGGGAAGCCCCTGTTGCCCACGCATGCTACATGCAGGGCGTCAGGGGCATTAAGGGCAGCCCACAAATGGGCATACAGCCCCTGTGTGTCCTACAAGTTGTGTTTTTGTTTTATTCTATACCTCAAGCAACAACAGCAAGCTATTTTCACCTATCTTTGCCCTCAGAGAGCTCAGAAACATTGAGACCATGTGCAGGAAATACAGCTTTCTGTCCGATCGAGTGCAGATCGACGCAATTTCGCTCGTGATCTGGTTGAAATATTCATATGCTTTGTTGCTTGAGGTAGAATGATGCATGGAATAGATTTCTAAATATACAAACCCACGTGTTTTACCCTATGCTATAGAAAAGTCCAGCACAATGAGTATGTTTAAAACAGTTTATCCGCGCGATGTCTAGGATATTTACTCTTCTGTGGAAATAAAGGCTTACCTGCACATGCGCTGTAAGAGGTCAGAATAACCGGAACATGTCGCCTTGCGCCTGCGCAGAGCAGTACATCCTGTCTCCACTTCGCCTGGAGTGTGGCGACCCTGTAGGAAAGCGTCCACGTCATAGGCGATATTAGTAGCTACCCAGGTGAAGACCAGACGGAACTTACTCAGGGGACTCTCTACTCCCCGCGTCAGGTGATGGGTGAAAGTCTCCAAGGTTTCCTCCATGGCGGAAGTCTGTGTGAGAACGGAAGAAAGGTGTTATTCAGAGACAAGGACGACGTGTTTGGACGGATAACGGAGGCACCCGCCTTTTAACTCTCATCTAGGTCCATGAACAAACAAGGTGAACTGATAATGAGAAATGATAGCTGCTCTGATTGATTGATTATTGATTGATTTTATTTGCCGAAATATTCTTATCATGGGGAGTTTTGTATAGTAAAGTCCCTGAACTTAAATTGATATTAATAGTATTATCATCAAAATAGGAACAGTTTTACCATTGATATAAAAAGATTTGGCGGTTCTATGGTCCTGAAAAATTGCCTATAACCCCTTGCCACAACTATGAAATTCGTCTTGTTGGCGTTGGGGCTCAAAATGATACTACATGCAATTGGAGGTTTATAGCTACAGAGTTTTACAGTACACGCCTAAAGTCAATATCTTCTGTGGGATAAAAGTCAGCTTAGATTTGATAGAGATTGCTGCGGTGTGTGAGCCTCTTTAAAGAATGCATACTTTCTTGGTAAGGATTATACTCGAGTTAGGATTTTGCCAAATTGAAATGCATACATTGTGATATTGTTACGATAGTTCCTATGATGGAGGAGGCCATTAAATGTGAAATTCTAACTCAATAATCCGCCGGGAATTTCCGCTATCCCTCTGAAAATGCAGTAAGGCCGTGGCTGGTGTTATGCAGGAACAATCATGACTGGTACAGCCTCATACAAATATAATACTTGAACAGCCACGAAGGCCCATTAGAAATTTAAAGGTCCATAATGATGGATTTGAACCTCACAAAAGGACTAAAATCGATGTTAATGCCCCAGACTACGTTCCGAAAAGCAGAAGCTTTGTTTTAAAGCCCCTTCATATTGAGACAGAGCGATGTTGGCTGTCCGGGTGGAGGCCAACCGTTATCTATCACTACACCTGCGGGACCCCGGGGAGGGAGCCGTCATGACACCAACAACAGATCCACGCACAGATCCAATAAATGTTTCATGCCAGCCTCCTACCACAGGGGGCGCGGCAGTCAGGTCTCTTCCCACAACGAGCTCGGGGTGTTGTGCATGCATATAACTTCTGATGACGTCACAAGGGGGCTGTCCAAGGTGATAAGACGTATTAGTCGACATTGGTAACAACTAGGGAGTTTCGAGGATGTCTCAGTAGCGTTGTCTGAACCCTGTAAATTTAGGCATATGTATATACGACAGACTACAAGAGCATCATCTGATGCTATGTGCAAAAGGGGTGCTTTTGAGAAATCTGAAATTGTATGCATTCACTCTAGACCTAACGAAGCAATTGCTAGCAAGATTCCTGCGTTAAACTATGTGGTTCACGGCTAAACATAGATTTTAACGATATGTGTTAACTGAAGGGTAGGCCTAATTTATCTGGTCCCTCATTCCAGTGTCAAGGCGATGGCCCTCTATATCACATCCATTGTTGCCCGTCTCACTTTCGGGCAATGCCAACGTTGGACCTCCCTTCTAGATCGAAACATTGTAACAATGTTTAGGCAATGCTGGGCACTAAGTAAAACCATATGGTACTGGACTTTGCTTGAAGACTAACACAAGGCTGTACTCCCAAACGAATGCGGTTCATGCTTGCAACATGTCTGAACCGTGCGTCCCGCCCACTCTGATTGGACAATCCTTGGCCGATCGCGACCAACGCCCGTCACTAACGCCGTTTTCTCTATACTACTTATGTCACTTCAGGCGAGGAACGCACCGCCACCGCACCGTGGCTACCGAAACCCCTTTAGGATATACAGAAGATTGAAACAAAAATTGTTCTCATTTCAACATTGATTAAACTTTAATCATCTTCTGTGAACATTGAATAAACGATGCCAATTTCAATGTTGATTTAATATTGACATGTCAACTCAGAATCACCTCACAATGACCAATGTTGAAACAATGTAGTTACAACATTAAATCAAAAAATTATATTGATTTAACTTTCAGATTTAAGCAGGTTTCAACCCTGGATTGACTCTTGATATGCAAATATTGCAAACGTTAATTCAATGCTGAATCAAGGTTAGTGTGCCCGGTGGGGTGTGCTACATGTGTAACTAATGCGCTCCTGTCATTAGAATGTTTACTCCAATTTTCAGTAAAATGATTACAAGAACACAATTTGGACATGTTGTCTCACAGTAATAACTGATTGATATTGTTATAACATTTTGAATTTAGTACAACCTTGCATGCTGTACATAACCATTATATGTTAAGAATAATGGTCAGTCATAATCTGATCAACAGACCATTAAAACAGACAAAACGTCATGTGTTTCTAATCCAGCACGGTACCGGATCGATATAAGAAAATAATAGATCTATAGGCTTTTATAATTGTCACTAATTGCCTTAGTTATAAGGCACAAGTGAACAAACATGTCTAGTCTATCTCTGTGTGTAGAGCAGTGAATCCAAGTTCCGTAATCGCTATGGAAGTTTAATTACCCAGCGCGAAGCCGAGTCGTCCCCAGCTAATTAAAGCCGTAGAAAACGAGAGTCAGTTTTCAAATAGAGCCGAGGATATTGGATTCACTTCCCATTAGATAAAAGAATGATTCTCTGGTGCTCTAATAGGGGGAGATGAATTGCTTTTTGTTACACAATACTTGTAATTCATTATCCCACTGTCATATGTGGCTTCGCTAGTGTATTGCTTTTTGTTCCGTATCTTTTACTATTCTGTCCACTGAGACTCTACTATAAATTCAGCTCCCTCTGGCTAACCGCACAGAGACATTTATTCGATAGTAGGCCATTGATCTGATGTGATGTGTACGTGTAGTAATTAAAACTCCAGATCTTATCCGGCATATGATACAGCATACACGATACATGGCTGGGAAGCTAATGATCACAGAGCAGCGCTGAGTGCATTATTTAAAATTAGATTTTATCTACGGCTTATTGATTTTTATATTACTGAATACATCTAATGACAATTTTGTCATAAACATGCCTTTTCTATTATGAATCTACCATATCATCAGCTTTTGATAGTAACAATGGCATGCTCATTGCCTCTGTATAAACTGCGTATTAGGTTACAGTGTATACAGCCTTCACGAGGAATGTCGTCTGCTCCTCTCAGACAACACAAAGCAGACTACAATTACCACTTAGAGTGTGTTCAGGGGACGCTGACAGGTGTACGGTAACCACAAAATGTCAGCACCCCTGTCAACATTGATCTTTGATCAGAATTAGCCAAGGTGTCATGGCAGGTGCTGCAACAGCTTCCCAGGTAAAATCCCCCTCATCCCCCCGACATAGACTTTGATGTGCATTATTTACCACTGCCTCATGGCATCAGGCCTCTTCTGAGAAAACCTCCAACAAGGGCCAATTTTAGCCCAGGCTTCAAAAGACTGCTCTACAAGAAGGACATTCCTATCTATAGCCAACACAACTTCACAGGATCCCCGGTTTTCCTCGTTAATATTATAGGAGATTATAAAAAAAAAACATAGGGATGGTATTATTGGCTAAGCATCTCAACATAGGCGGGCGGCAGATGTCGGTGGGAGGGAATACTCCTACTCTTTGTTCTCTAAAAAGAAGCAGAGGCGCTGCGATCAGAGCCAGAATAGCTTCCTCGTTAGCCCCATCCGCCATCCTACTCTTTTCCATAATCCACCCAGCACATCCCATTCTCATTTCTCCACCTTGGGAACAATTGCGTTCTATTTTCGTTTTCTGTCTATTATGAGCAGGAATTACATGCCCGTGTGGGATGCTCCTGCCAAGGCCAACTTGAAGCAGGTGGGAAGAGGTAGGTTGGTACTGAGGAGTGAGCTGAAGGAACAGAAATAATTATATAGACTGGCCACCGTCCCTAAGCTCTGGTCCCTCTCCTTCTAGTAACTATAGCCCTACAGTTTGCACTTAAGTTCTTATACTTGATAGTTCCGGTAAATTACTTTATTTCTCTTGAATTGAAATCAATAGACTTGGGCAAGTCTAAGAGTGATACTTTATGTGGTACATGCACGGGGAGTGATACAAGCTCAAGGAGAATTTGGGAAGGATATCAGGCAGGTAGCATGAGTAGTCATAGATATAATTAATCTAGCATAGGTGGTGCATCCAGGCTAGCACAGAGAAACAGTATTGATGCCAGAAATGATTTTCCGCTTCAGCTTCATCAATATAAATCATACAGCCATACCTCCCCAATGCCATTATACCTTCAGATGGTCATTTGGTAGTCATATACATATTGCACACTTCCCTGGTCGCTCTGACAATATAGGGGGGGCTACACCGAGGGGCTACACATCCAGCTTTATGACCTTCTATGTAGGAGTTGCTACCCATGTAGTAGGATGCATACATCATGCAGACAAACTACCCCTTTGGATGTCCACCCCTCTGCCCTGAGTGATGGATGATATGGCCACAGCGCGCTCGTTTATTCCGCGGTGAAAAAAGTCCGTGTACGTATACATTTACCTACACTGGTATTTCCATAGAACTGCTCCCCTGTGCTGCCTTGACACACTGCCTCCAGTGTAGATAATAATCTGAGTGACTCCCGTGCTTCCCGTTGTCAATCTCCGGGGTTTTCACAGTGCATACACACAAAAAAACTAACCTAAGAAAACTTAGTCAAAGTGACTTAAATATTATTCCTAGTTAGTATGTATGACTAACAAATGACAAAGGAGGGCTAAGTTTTCTTAGTCACATTGACTACCCAAATTAGTTTCACTCTCCAAGCACAATATTGAACAGGGTATCTGCTGGGAGTTTCAGGCAAGCTAACTTATCTTGGTCACTTTCACTAAGAGATCTTAGTCATGTTGACCAAGACCCATTAGTAAATTTGACTAAGGGATAGACACATGCTGTTGCCTTTACACACCAGATGGCAGTGTGGTTTGAAACAGGATTTTTCTGGTGGGTGTGTACCATAAAAGAATAGTTCCATTGATGTTAAAATTATGATGATTTTCAGGAACAACAAAGGAATCATAGTCAAAACCAGGCAAGCCAAGGCAAGAAGGCCACTTTGTCTAATGGTTAGTCATATTTGACCAATAAAAAGAGGGACATTTAGAGACGGTGTTTTGACTAAGTATTGCTAGAAAGTTAGACGATTCAACTTGTATTTGACTAACATTTGGAACTTATTTTTTTCTGTGTATAATTGATCAGTTAAATGCCCTAAAAATTGGGAACATTAATATGAATAATTGCCAATATAAGAGTCAATTCCATTATTTAGCATTAATTCCTATGGGATTCTGGTCCAAATAGGCTCATTTTTAAGGGACAAAATCTTTCCACCTTCAAGTGAACAGATTCATATGATATCCTTTGTCTATGATGCTGGGCATTGTCCCTTTACAAAAGTAATCTGTCATAGCCATAAACCTTCTTATTTCAGGATATCTCAGGCGTGATACACATTGTGGCACTTATGGTTCCATGTGGCATGTACGGTTCCATGTCACATTTAAGTCTCTCATGTTAAAGGTGGCTGGTAGATTTATTTCCTAAGTTCTGTCATTAAGACCTTATATAAATAGAATATTGTGAAAACAAAAAGAATTACACCAACATACAAAATTGAGTATGTGAGCAATTGATATATGTGGCACGTATGGTTCCTCTAAAAACTACCCCAAACTTACATAGATCCAAATACTGGGATAGATGTTTAGTACTCAAATTTCTTGCATACTCTATCTTAAAGTATTGGTATAAGGTATTTTATTTAGAGTTTTTAATCTGACTCATGTATGGTCATCCACCTCGTATTATACACTTAAGATTGAGGCACGTACAGTTCCCTTTTACCTACACCACAGGGTTATTGCTCCTAGCTTTTTAAAGATGAGAGGAATGCTTGATATGATGATTATTCTTCAAGATATACATCAATGCATATTAAGAAATCTAAATAGGACTCATTTATAATGAGTGTTTAGTTTCTTATCGAGGATCAAGTAGAAGAAACAGTCTAAACAATTATGTCCAGAATTGACCATATATATTTCAGATTGCTTCTTTAATGTTGATTATAGGAGGTTGAAACTAGGGTAGATGTGAAAGATATTGAATGACCTGATCAAATGAAAATGAGAAAAGTACAATAAATTCAGTTTCTAGTCTCTTTACCCTCTTCCCATGGGGAAATGTTGGTGTGTCCCCATGTCGGTGCAATTGACCATTTGCTTTTTGTCCTCACGGTATGGGGAGAGTATTAAAGGACATCCTCAGCCGGCAATCCGCCAGTAATCTAAGGCAATTTGCTGATGAAGTATCTTCTAGGTGTTTCAATTTTTTCATTGATAGCAAGTCCCATTTTCGTGATACCCTTTGTTATATATTTTTTGTTAAATTGCTCTGTCCTCCTACCAACCCAGATGTGCCGATGACGTCGATGCTGAAAATGAAGTAAAATGGTGGAAGGAAATTACTACAAATTGAAGGAAAATTGGCCTATAGGTTCAGCCATGATAATATTATGCATTCGATTTATATTTGAGACAATCAATCCAAGCCAGAGACAAATGTAAACCACTCCGAACCACTGATACCTGCACTTTATAAAAGCAAAGCTCTCGAACAATTATCATTTGATTTATCCACCACATCCCACTTTCATTAAACATAATTTAAAAGGGTATAGGTTTGACGTCATTGGGTGTGCCCTACAGATAGTATATGTATTCTACAGTGTGAATAATTCAATACCCCTAAAATATCTGCAATGGTGATAGAGCAATATAGTAACTTATGAAAGAGACTAGAGTGTGGTGTGATATAAATAGTCGCATTTTATTGACTATTCTCCGCATTGAACCTTGTAAATACCCGTGCAGTGCAACAATCACTGCAGAGTCAATTTTGATCTATATACTCTCCAGTCAGCTATACATTATGCACCTCATCTTCTACTGACTAACCATCACGTTCCACATGATCGAGTTGTGCTTGTTACCTTCAAATGTGATACAGTTTCCAACAATCATGCTAAGTTCTATACCCTCTCTTCTCTGTATTAACATATTGAATTTGTGCATGTGAAGCTGGAAAGTACGGTCCTGCCCACGCATTTGATTTATATTGATATCCAATATAATGAACTATATTAATGGCCATGCAGACTTCTTGAACGTCCGGACTTAACCAAAGATCACATTAACACTAGTACTGAGAATGGGCAATGGCACCCATTCTGATACATTATAAACTGCTCTATAAGGTTGGCACAACAGTATTTGCTGCTTCGAATGGCGCGATGTGAACAGGTCTGGCAGATTCTCCCACGGGAAATATATCAGCCTTGTAACAGCAATGAGATATATCATGGGTATTTAAACAGGGTTAGAGGTTGCCTGGTGTGAGGCGCATTACAATTTGTTATTCCTCCACAGACAGAATCAATCAATTGTATTGGATTCCTCCATTGCATTATTGATGCTATCAACTAACTTCTATCACCAGTTGCCAAATCTCCCCAACTGTCTGCTCATAAACATGTCTATTAACTCTGGTGTTTGCCTTGACATAATTATATTTATATCAGAGGTAAGTACGTAAATACGGTGTCATGGCAGTGTGTGGATGAAGATAATTATCTGAAAAAAAACTGAGTGGTTTTGATGAATAATAGTTGTTGTTTTTCTTACTGTGATTTTCTCACAATTATTTGGCAGCCTTTCATCCCTCCCCGAGGCCATGTGGTAGTAAGTAAGGCGTATATCATTTTGTAAATATCTATGTTTATATAATCATTACAGCGCGTTCTATTGAGAGAAATAACAGAAAAGAAGACTATATGGGTAGGTACATCCTGGCTAATTACCGCTAAGATAATTAGAACATATGGAAGTCCTAATTATAGCTTTTTGCAGCGGTATAACTGCGCAGAAACTGAGATAGGTAAGAGGCTGTGTACAGATGACGTCATGCTTTTTTGGACCATTTTTGACCCCCCCCCTCCCCCTTGTCATGTTTCATTATACAACACATGACCCCTCCTGAACATGACGTCATGCAGAGAGATACCCCCCCCCCCCGGAAATGCATATAGTGTATAGCCTATAAACAAATTCAAATGGTTCAGTGGGTGTGAATTAAGGATAATATCCATCCAAAGTTAAAGAGATGAGCTAGCATTGATCAACAAACAAACAGGGTAACATGCCAAACAAACACTGTCAGGTTCAGCTTATGGGTCCTTATATGGTGGATGCACCATTGGCATAAGGCTCATATTATACTTGAGGTTTTAGTTCTTCCTGGATCCACAAGGAGGACACCAAGACATTTTTTTTTATATGTTACACTCCCATTAAGCCATAATATGACATAGGTGGGTTTAGGAGGTTCTGGGGTGCCTTCTATACACATAGCTTTTTGAATTTTCAAAATCCATCAAATAGAACAAAAGTTTTGACCATATTATAAAAGTCTAGGTGTGTCTTTTACACGAGGTGCGCCTTATATGCGGGAGATTACTGTATATGGTAGTGATCATAGTATTTTCTGTCACAAAAGGTCTTGCAACACTGTCAAGATAAATTGTCTGATAAAATATCTCAGTAGATCAATTGCGATAACACTTCCAATTTAGGAAACTACAAAGCAATGAGTGAGGTTGAGGGGGAGGGGCGTAACATCTCCCCATGCATCTCCCAATGAAAAGTAGCAACAGGGTGCTGAGGACTTCATTTATCATTTATCAAAAGGGGGGGAGGTGGATGGGGGGATGACACCTCAAGGGCAATTAAAAAATATTTTGTGCCTTGTCAGAGAAAAAAAAAACTGTGAATTACTATAGAACAAATGGGATGATTGAGAAAATTGCAACCTGTCCTACGGGAGGGGTGATAAAAATTTGCGAGGCTCTGCATGGAAATCCACCACCCAGCTGTTTATCAAGTAATGAGCACTCCCTAAGATACCCATGGGTTTTTGAATTGTAAAATGTAGCAATTCAGGGGTTGACAAAGTAGTTTGGAAACTGGGTGTCCAATGGACACAAAGGCAAATCAAAGTTGTGCCCTTTGGATTATTGTATAACCATTGGTTGGCAGTTGTGTCCACTTGAATTTTTCTGTGTCCCAGGCACTGGACACTGGGATTTGTTGAGCCCTGTTTACAAAAATTTTTGGTCAGGGTGCTTCTTACATAGGGGGGTCAACCTATATATGGGGTGCTACGGTAAAACACATTCAATTAAAAGGATATTTTAAATTGATATTGGGCCTAGATTAGAGGTAGGATAGAGCAACAGGCCATGGGCATCCAACACTGACATTGATGCCTGTGACACTCATTGAGTGGGATGTTTAATGAAAGCATGCATGTATAGGGGGCTTAGGTAATAGATCTATCAAATGAATGCATTAAACTTCCCTACCTTTACAAATCTTGTCATTTTTTCTCGCCAAACCCTAAGTAAATTGTGATTTCTTGACGACATGATGTCATGCAGCCCATAACCCCCCCCCCTCCTCCCCTTGTCACGCTTGGTCATGGGGAGTGGGACCCCCCTCCTGCATGACGTCATTTGTACACAGCCCCCAAGGAGTTCAGCTATAGTAGGCCTACATATCATATCATATTATGAAGCCAGGTGATGTTAGATGTTTGAAGGTTTATTTGATTTGGGTGGCGTCGTCAGGTGGATTCACCTAGACAGGGTAAAAGGCTTGGTGGGCATGTAGTAAATATTGGAACATGCCCCACATCCCCAGAGCAGCTCTGAGCAGCTCTGCATCAATCTTCCTTTAAAGAGAGCGCCTTAAATGACGAAGGGCGAAGAACTCAGCATCATTTTCGGTTGGTGTGTGTGAGTGGTAGTGTGGGAGGGAGGAGGAAAGTGTTTTCAGCGCAGGGCGAAGGCCCAATATGACGCCTGCAGGCAAGGTTGTGGTGCTCCTTTTTGTGATAATTATTATTTCCCCTATTTTTGGCAGGCATGCTGAGTCTGCACGGACGGCTTTGATCCGTAAAGGTGCTAAACCCAAATGCGGGGTTCCATGGAAGACGACAGAGGTGGGAATGCATTTAGGAACGGATGGGGAGAACTTGCCAAAGAAACCCAAGACATTGATCAACCTAAAATTCGAAATTTATTATCGGTACTTCCAGAACAAAGCCCCAAAATGTGTTGGATATATTGTTTATTATTATGTTTGATCCTTTCCTATATATATACATTATTTGGCAAACATGTATACACTGTTTAGCTTAACCAGTAATACTAAAGTAGGTGTTCCGTGACTACCAAACCTCTAACTCTATACATGATGGTTTTCAGGATAGAGTGTGGACAATTTAATTGCATACGCAGAAACTGCCTGCTACCTCATAGCCTTTGTCTGCTGTTGTCACAGCTGAAACCGTCAGAAAAAGAAATGTCGTCTGCCTTTGGCATCATCCGGAATGCTACTTCAATATGGGCGCCAAGCTGTCATCCAGCTCAGAGTTCCATGGGCGGGGGAACAGGGAATTAGGGAGAGAAAATGTAGGATAATTGAGGTGGAAGAAGAACCACTCAGGGTTAAGTAATGCAAAATAGAGAACTTGGAAATTTTGGGACGTTTTTAGCAACTAGTACTGGTTCCCATCTGAAACAGGATAGAATGAAAGATTGAATTCGCATAAGCCCCTGAAAGTGCAGCTCAAGCAGACGGAGTTAATACATACTGTTTTATGGAATGATGCACTATAACAACAGTGCTAATTATGATTAGCAGGGAAGAGCAGAGGCTGACATCTACAAGGGCATGTAAGTGCACTAAAACAGGTGGTTGCATTAGTAACATATATGACAGGAGGAGGGCTTTAAGTGGAGAGCAATCTATAGGTGTGGATGCTGAACAGCAACAGCAACAGCAACAAAGCTTCAGATAATGTGTACACATTCATATGTGTTTAGATTTTAAACACATATTGATAATGTGTTTAGATTGTAAACACTTATTTTGAAAAGTGTTTACAATCTAAACACTTTTTGCTAAACACTTTTTGAAAAGTGTTTAGCAAAAAGTGTTTAGGCAAAAAGTGTTTACACGCTAAACACTTTCCCAAAAGTGTTTAGAAAAGTGTTTCATTTCTAAACACATTTCAAATTTTTTTAGAACATTTAGATAAGTGTTTAGATTCTAAACACTTATCTAAATAAGTGAAACACTTATCTAAACACTTTTTAGCTATCTAAACACATGTCTAAACACGTTTTGCCTAAACACTTCCCTATAAACTTATATAATAAGTGTTTAGAAAGGTGGGAAAGTGTTAAGATAAGTGTTTAATATCTAAACACCTTTTATACAGTGTAAGTCTATATCTGGCAGCGGGAGATGACAGCAGCAAAACTAACTCATGAATACAAAGAGCAGCAGCTTGAGAGGCCTGAGGAAAACAACCTAAGAATAATGACTGAATTTGGAGTGCCCCACTTAAATTCTCCTTCACATGATGCCTTCTTTGTTCGTGTACTCCCCTTTATGGTCTGTTGCTTTTTAGACAACAGGGGGTCCTTTCTTAATTCCTCTTCCATCAACTCATTAAGAGTTGTGTTCTTGAGTAATTTAGTCAATAAATCAGTGAATTTCTATAACTGGCCAAAGACTTGGCATTATTTAAGATTTACAGGAATTTGTGGGCACCAAACTATCTATGTTGGGGTTGTGTTAGTAACTTCACTGAAATAGTAAAAAGGCATAAAATTAAAAGACTAAGACTTTGGTAATGTGGTTTGTTATCGATCCATGGGCTCAAACCTCCCATCGCCACTTCACCGTTTCAGCAGCATCCCCTTAAATAGGTACAAAGTGATTACTTTAAGGGAGACAATGATAGACAACTCTAGTCGATTCAACCACTCTTTCCTTCCAAGAAGTGTTTTCTTCTCAAAGAGACGAGTTCATTTCGCTGCTTTATGGCCTTTGTCTAGGATTTTGATTCTCTTCTGTTATGTCCTCCAGAGAAAATCAGGTAAATGCATTTACCTGATTTTTACATATTAAGTTGATTTGGAAAATTCGCGAAAATTGGAGGGGATGGGTTGGAAAGACACGACAAATTTCCCTCGAGTACCTTTTGACCGATTTCAAATTTAGAGTAAAGGGACGCCCCCCCCCGTTCCCAAAAAACTGTCTCTCTGCCCCAGATCTGTTCTAGAACTACATGTAGACCTACAGAATCACACCTTCAGGTTCTTTGCAACCATACACCCCTTTCAGGCACCTGTGATGCTGACCTTCCCTGTACCGACCCTTCCCTGCCACACTTCCACCGCCACACTATTACTGTGCCCAGCTCAGATCTACCTTTTAGCCTCAAGAACCGCGCCATTTCGTCTCATCTCCTTGCCTTCTACTTGCATCCTTCCGGTATTGCTAACCCATGTAACCGAGCTGGCTCTTGCACCTACCATGATCCCTCATTCACTATTGCATGCTTTCTCTGCCTCGTTTCCCTCCCTCTCCACGGCCTCTCTCACACCTGTCCGTTAAATATGCAGTTCTCTCTCTCTCTCTCTCTCCTCTCTCTCTCTCTCTCTCTCTCTCTCTCTCTCTCTCTCTCTCTCTCTCTCTCACACACACACACACAAGGTTCATTTCTGTCCCTACATACCTCCTACATTAGCCGTGTCACTTACTCTCCATTGCCCCCCTCCCCTCTTCTATTCATTTATCTCTGTTTGATTCTTGCCGCATGCACCAACTTTCTCTTACATCCTACACGTAGGGTGTAAACAACTACAGTACTGGGAGCTTGTTTACACAGGACCCACGTCACCCGGGGAGATGAACCTTTTGCCAGAACAGGATTTTCCGAATGAGGGAGCATCCCCAGTGGCCCAAGTAGAGGTCGAGCTGAGCATCTATAGGGCATTAGCACATTAGGCTATGGAGGCCGCCATTAGACCCCGACTGCACTATGACTAACACCTTCAGCCCCCGTCTCCGCAGTAAATGCCAGGGATGCTTCCCATTGGTCAATAATACAATAGCCATGTGCCGTTATTATAGCCGAGGCCATGCGACAAGGGATAGACTTACTAGTACATGTATATGTGACCCGGGGGGGCCACTCATGGAATTATGGCAACCATGTGCGTACAAAAACTAGAGGGAAAGGGGGTGCTTTTTTGCACTATGAACGGATCCTGCAGGATCCTCTATAAGGGGCCTATTTTTGGACATTTTGGGCTAAAAGGGGTATCAATTTCAAGGAGGAATTCTCTTGGAAAATTCTTAAAAGTTGCAGTAAAAGGGGTTAGTTTTGTGGAAAATTTTCCCTTTGAAAGGGTCCTAATTTTTCACAATTTTAGACTGAGGTGTAAGTTGGGGGTATACTTTTTTGCCATTTTTTTAAAGGGTTTCCCATCAAAGGGGTGCAATTTTAAAAACTAGAGAAAATAAGGGAGATTTCACTGGTGTATCCCGCCAAAAGGGGTATATATTTCTCGAAAATTGCCCCGCTATAAGGGGTACCAAGTCAACAGTGATGTACACACATGGTTACTATAGAATATATATGGAGTGGCCCCCCCCGGGATATGTGATGCCGAATTGGCCACAGATCCCTGAGGAACTCTAATGTTTAATAAAATCTTTAGTCATTGTTCATGGATGACAAACCTGAAAATAATGATGCTTTTCATGTATTACAAGCCTTCCAACGTGACCAAGTGCCAGATATTGCTCGTTATATTAGATTGCTCATAAAGGCCATTAGCATACGCCATAAAAGATACTGGCCCTTACAAATAGTGCTGTTTGATGTAGATGTTGTTCTCTTGGGGGTTAATCGGTATATTTCTAGGAAAGGGCCAGGGTTGGGAATAGATGTAGACTGTTGAGGAGGTGGGGAAAGGGGTGCGGAGAAGTGGTATCTGTCTAGACGTATAGGCCCGGCGTATAGGACATCCTTTAGCATTGATTCCACTGAAGCCGATAATTAGTCGGACCGACAGAGGCCCGATCAGGGTCAAATAGTGTCGTCGGGTTGTAGTCGGTCCGACAAAATTGTCTGGCCGATCACTGGCCGACAGCCGAGAATACCACTGTCGGGTTACTCAGACCTGGCCGATTTCAGTTCTTCCACCAAGCTCTCACTCTGTCGGATACTGTGTCCGACAGTCGTCCCCGATGTCTCAGCGAGCAGTTCCACCGGTCACGTGATCGCCGATGACCTAGTTTCTCACAATGGAGGCCGAGGAGGTGGTTCTGCTCGTGCAGGCGACAGTAGGTATTTTGGCTCTAGAACAGGAGGAAATAGAAATAATCGAGGGGACAAGAAGGAGGCACAGGTATCATGCCGCCCCATACCTGAAAGACAGGACGGACAAGACGCAGAGGAACACTTTCACCAAGCTCCACCGAGACCTGATATCTGTAAGCATTAACATGGGGGGGGGGGTGGGGGGGGGGGTACATGACGCGTTTATGTAGGTCACCTGGCAAATGTAGCTCATGTATATAATGTATCTTGTCCGATTTCCCCTCCCCCCCCTCCTATATGCATAACTTCACCGAAATTGTTCTTTGCTTCAGATGGGAGAGGATGCTGAGTTCAAACACACGCTGAGAATGGGGCCTGACTTATACCATGAACTGCTGCAAAAAGTGACCCCCCTTATATATCATCGAGACACCAACTTTCGCCCGGCTATAAAACCAGATGAGAGGTTGGACATAACACTACGATACCTTGCTCTAGGTAAATTATGAATGTGATTTTTCAAGGCGCTACAACTTAACAATGAAATTTCCCAATGGTTCTTCTTAAAAGAGAGAATAATTTATTTTTTTTCAGTCTATATATATTTGTATTTCTTTTTAACAGGGGACAGCAGCCAGACTCTCCACCATGGTCATCTAGTTGGGTCGTCCACGATTTTTCCCATCATCCGCGACACCTGTGTAGCACTGACCGCCGTCTTGAGAGACGATTATTTAAAGGTACATTTTTTTTTAATTGTTCAATAACTTTTTTATATATTACATATATATATACAATATATATATGATGCATGATTTTCTGAGGCCAATTTCTCCAGAAAAAAACTTTAATAAAAACTGAGGTCATTTTCTTCACACACGTAGGAATTAATACAATTTCAATACATGTTCATCCCCGATGAGTTGTACATGACACTTTTTCTTTTAATTTATTGTTCTGTAGTTACCTAGCACCACAGAGGAGTGGTTGGCCGTTGCAGATCAGTATGCTAACGACTGGCAGCTTCCACACTGCATCGGGCAGTGGACGGGAAACACATTAAGATCAGGAGGCCAAAGAAAAGTGGAGCCACTTTCTTCAATTACAAGAAATTCTACAGTGTTGTTCTGATGGCGGTGGTAGATGCCCGATACAGATTTCTGTACATGGATGTAGGATCGGAGGGAAAGGCAGGGGACTCCCGTATATGGAAAGAAGGACCTATGTACAGGGACATGGCAGATCCTGACAACCCACTGCAGATTCCTCCTGCTTCAGGTATCAAGGGTATGAGAGACCTTCTGCCCTACTACATTGTCGGAGACGATGCCTTCGGCCTGGCCTCAAATCTCATGAAGCCCTTTGCAGTCAAGGATCAGGGGGCTAAGGAAGTGGCATACAACTACCGGATGTCTAGGGGGAGGAGGTGTGTGGAGAACTCGTTCGGGATATGGGTGACCCGATTTAGGCTGTTCCTCCGACAGCAGGACATGGAGCCCAAGGGGGTGAAGAAATTAGTCATGGCATCCCTAGCTCTTCACAACTTCCTCAGGACAAGGTCACCGTCGGACTACATACCCCATGGGGCTGTGGACTATGAAGACAAGGACCATGAGCTTCACCCTGGAGAGTGGAGGGAGGACGGGGAGCTGGAAGGCCTGGACAGAGCTGGAGCTGCAAGGAATATGCCACAAGATGCCAAAAGCATGAGGCAGAATCTGTGCCAGTGGTTTTCATCACGACATGGTCGGGTCCCGTGGCAGGACAAATACCTCAGAAGCCGTGGTTATGGGTACCTCTTCGACCATGAGGCAGCAGGTGTTCCTGCCCAAGACATTATCCCCGACGAAGACAGTGAGTGAGGTACCCGACGTCTTGGACGACAGGTGGACATGGTTTTAATAATTAACATGTTTTCCATGTCTAGGATTGCTTGTCTCTATATATAATCTACTCAGGAATAGAAAGCAGAGATGTCAGTTCAAATTTTTTTTTATTCAAGACTTCACACAACAAGAACTTATATTTTCTTGGTATCTATATATGATTAACGACATGTCAGATAACTTGTATATATTGTATCTGATAAGGCACGATTTTACCTGAGAAGTGATGCATCGGATGAGGCAAGTTTTTTACCTTGAGTATACATACATATATGAAAGTAAATATAAAAACACCTGCTATGTGTTATGTCAGCATGTAGATATATCCTGGAGTACTTGACAGTATTGAGATCTTTACAGGTCCATGTTGATATATGAAATCATGAGATCTTTACATGTCCATGTTGATATATGAAATCATGTTACTACAATTGTGTCTGCTGCTATGGCAACACGACAGATGCACGATGTCTTGCAAATAAAATATCTTAACTTTCTTGTTTAAAAAAATAAATTTATTTATTCTTTAATCCAACCAGAAAGTTTTTATCATATGAAAAGACAGACTAGAAAACACAAATAAATAATAATCGGCCGCGTCTCCGACAGTTTTATGATCAGAACAAGCATGAAATCTCTCTAGCACTAGGTGACTACTTTCCATTCCATTCCCCGTTTACAGCCTGCACGGCTGTCAGATAAACATGGACCTTAAATTTGTCCTTCACCTTTTGGGTCATGCGTGCCATCTCCACCTCTAACATCTTGCACCACTGTGAGTCAGGAGAAACCTCCTTCTCAGGGGGGGGGAGGTCGGGCCTGAGCCTGGTTTCGGTTGCCCACTAAGGTCACAAGATCGTTCAACGAATCCCCGTATGACTCATAAAACTTTTCTCTAGACTGGAGTATCTCTGAGACTGTCTTTTGTTTCTTTTCTCCAGCTTTAAGGTGTTGTGGCTCTCTCTTCTCCAGGTACTCTGCCTTGGCAGCTTCAGTAACCACATTTTTCTTTGGAATATTGTAATTAATAGTCTTACGTTTTTCACCACTGGTAGAAGGAACAGCACCTTTCTTAGAAGTTTTACCAGACCCCTTGCCCTTATCAAGAGAAGTCGGAGGAGCTGCATCTGATTTTGCAGACCCACCTGCAGAAGTGTTCTTTCTGTGGGGAGAAAATCTTGTCCTACTGGCGATGGAATTGTCTACGATCTCATCTCCAGACTCTGCTTCAGGATTGTAGTCCACGTCCTTGACAGTGTCATCTTCCTCGTCATCGTTCACCTCAATCACCATCTCATCGGCCTCCTCGGATGGTTCCTCCAGGTGTTTGGGCCGTACGACCTCCTGCAGTGAAATAAATGGTTGAGTATCAAATAAAACAGAAAGAAATTTTCAGCCAGGTGTGTTGTTAAATATCAGGTAAAATTAGGAGCAGAATCGGTGAACTTAAAAATATTACATACAAATCGGGATGGAATCTATTAAACTTTTTAGACAGACAGAAATATTTAATGATTACCTTTTTCTGTGGATAATTGGTGTCACTTTCAAGTTTCTTACACCATGGATCTAAGAACCCACACAGCCGTTTTATGAGGGCTTTCATGTAGGGGAGCTTCCCTTCTTCAGCAGATGACCCCGATTTAATTTTTCCAGACACGATTTTCTGGTAGTCCGATCTCAAAGACGTCATACGCATGTTTATGAAGTAAGCTGAAAGAAAAGGGTTTTTTTAATATCAGTAACAAAAGTAAAAAAGACTGTATAAAAAAATACATTCATATAAGAGTCTGTTACTAAAAACCTTTAAACGATAGAATAAATATTTTAACTACTATATTATACTCAGGTAGCAAAGACAAGAGAAGAAAATAATGAAATTATTTTTACCTGGAATGTTGAGTTCATCCGAGATCTTAGGTAGAGCTGTCCACTTTGCAGTCGGGTCCTTATACAAGGAGTGACTCTTGTCATAAAGGTGGGTGCACTGCTGCCACAGCTCACACAATCGCTCCAGAACTTCTGGATCCTTGAAGAACTGCCTCCCGCTGCCAGCTCCTCCGGAAGGTTTTTTCTTTAGTTCTCCTATAGTTTTTTTTGGGGTGACTACAGCCTGACTGTCGGGGATGTCTGCTTCTTCACCCTCCTCACCATCGTCTCCCTGACCTTGACCTTCTTCTTCACTGTCGTCTTGGACCTGCTCGCTCCTACCAGAAAGGGTGTATGGAGGGGATTTAATACAGGCCTTCTTTGCAGGAGGTCCTGATGAGCAGGAACTGTCTTGGGTTTTTTCTTGTACGACCTTTTTCTGCTTCTTTGGAGGAGGTGGCGTCGGAGAACGAGGAGAAGGTGGACGGCTGACTGACCCCTACCCCTTTTCCATGTCGGGCAGCAGGTTACGCTTGGTACCCTTCTTGTTAAGGAGACGAGGCAGAGGACCTGAAGTACGGGCACAGGTGGACTCCTCCAACTTGTCACGAGACACAGGAGTGAAAGATAAAAAAGGTTCCTGTACACTTAGGTCTAGTGCAGCGTCCTCTGTAATGTCAATTTTATCTGAATCATCGTCCACGACAGGCAGGTTTTTGGTAGTAGTATGTGTACCGGTATTTTTTTTAGACATGGCCGTGCGAGCTTCTCCTAACTCATCTGGTGTCAACTCGGCCAATTGGGCCTTACCTCTTGCAGTGAAACGTTTCACAGGAGCCTTGGTTTCTTCCTGCGTCTCTATGACTACGTCTGAACTGTCTTTTTTACTTCTAGGGGGTTTGAAACCCTTGTTTTCTCCCCTTTCCCGACGCCTCGAACCTGCTCTACCTGACATCTTGTTTGTTTACAGCCAAAGCGAAGGTCACATGACTTGCACCTGACAAGCAGCCCAACAGCGGTACCCCAAGTGAGAGAAAAGCGAACTATTTCTGTCGGCCCGACAGCGAAGTAACCCGACAGGTACCCGATTTTTTCTAATCAGTTAGAAAAAATCGGGTACTGTCGGGCACTGTCGGGGACCGTCAGAGATGCATCTCCGACGGTTCCCGATGAAAAAAAAATAGGTCTTCCACCAAAGACGATTTAAGCCCGATTCTTGCCCGACAGAAGCCCGATAGCTGGCCGATAGTTCCCGATGCTGCCCGATGCTGCCCGATGCGTCCCCGATGCAACCCGATGACAAAATCGGACAACTATCGGCTTCAGTGGAATCCATGCTTTAGAGTTGGTGTTATATGGTGGCCATCGGACAGTATCATGAGGACCATTATCAGAGTAGGTCGATGTTATAGTCAATCAGAGCATGGGATGACGCTCAAGATTTCAGCTTTTGATTATTTCATGCGGATGTCAATGGAAAAGCAATGTTCACTGTTTTCTTCAGTTGTTGCATGAATGCTCTCTCGATGTTGGTCTTCGCGTATCTATTACATTTCTCTCCTTCAGCTTAGACTTCAAGAACTGATTCTAGAAGATGCGCAAGTCCTCTGAAGCTGCTTTAAAAAAAACGGTGACTGTGCCTTGAACCCATAAATATTGATGAGTACTGGTAATATTGTAAGGTGGCCAACTGGGGCGGCTATGTGATCGGGGTATTGTAGTCATTAGGCTTATTAGACAGGATCGACCCACATTAACAAGCTATCTATGGCTCATCCATGAGCAGAACCTGATTGGAATTAAGACCAGATTAAGGATTTAACCGACATAACCACCAATCTCCACCCTGTGCTGCCTGGCAAGGTCAGGGAGAATGGGGAGAGGTTGCCCCATCCATGGCCTGCCACGCAAATCTTAATAGCCTCAAATGATCACACTCTGGGGGTCGTTAGTGGTGTACTCCTTAATGTAAGATAATGTCATGTTAAGGATAATCCCCATAATTTGTGGCTGGGAACATTTAACTACCTGGTAGTCCAGATGAGGTACCATAGCCCCCTCAGCGACGTACGATACTTTCAGAGTATGATAAACGTTATGTTAGACATCTTATGGACATCAAACCCCTTTCTTGTCTTTCATCATTTTTCATGACGACGAGGACCCCCCCCCCCCCCCCATTCCAGGTACGACCATGTTTGTACCTTATGTCTTGTTCTCTGCGCCTCTGATTATCCCAAACCACCCTTACTAGTCACAGCAACCAGCTTCTTTGACATGCTACATCAACTATAAACTACCTATATCACATTCGAATGTTTCCTGGGACTGCGAATTCTCTTATCAAATATACACTAACACATAGTGTGGTGGATCTGCGTAGGTTGGATAATGCACTGAACGGCTAGCCCTTTTGTTGAATAGTATTTTATGTCATCAATTTCACACCTGTATATATCTTCGGTGTTAACCGAGAAGTCAAGAAAAAATGGTAAGATTTTATGTTTATACCTGTAGGCCTTAGGGTACTTTTTCCCTTCGTCTAGGTACGCCTTTCAGTGTGTTCTGGCCACCCTGAAGAACCTATAAACACCAGGCGCTGTGTAAATCCCTGCCCCATTCCTCCAGGTTATTCCTCCTACCGCACATTCCCCCTGTACCGCCTGGCTATAGCCCCAGGTCCCCACCTTATTACACCCACATATCCTGGAGTAACATTCCTTTCTACTCCCAGTCAAACAGGGCATTTGCCTATCTGTCTAGGCCGCCAATACCCTCAGCCTCCCACCAAATCACCACTCTCCTACCACACCAACACCAAATCATCCTCCCATTCCTCCATGCCCAGCTGGTCTATTCTGCAGCCCCTGTCCGTGAAACCTTCAACAGGCTGACCCCCCACGTCGTCAGCTTTCCCCACCTCTACCTGCCATTGATATCATCGATATCATCAGTCTGGGTTGGGTTGTGCCAAGCACTGCAGCGTACCCATCTTGTTCCTATAGAGGTGCACCCTACAATATACTCCATATATATCGTGTTGCTATCTACTGCCTTGGTTTATTTATGTTCATGCAGCTGTTGGTGGCTGGAAGTTGTCTGGAACAGCATCCCTTAGTCCTGATCCTCGTGTTATGCTGCTGTGAGTAAAAATATTCTGTGAGTCTTTGATGTTTGAAAACACACTTAAAAAGCTCTGTCAGATCCATTGATCGACACATTTTATAACGGTGAAGATTACTCATGCCTGAACAATCCTTTCCACTTTGTTTTGTTTTTTCTAGTATATGTATGTTGAAGCTGCCGGGGAACATGCTTTATTGGGATTTATCGTATATATATATATATATATATATATATATATATATATATATATATATATATATATATATATATATATATATATACGCACCCTACACAAGATTGACAACGAATTGGTCGGGCCTAAACTAATGCTGTTCTACTGGCTATCACTGTCAGAGCCTGCCTCCTACAAGACCCTCCTTCACCCCACCTTTAGAGCCGTCTATAGGACCCTTTTATTGGGCTAATAGTCAGTGGACGCAGCTGGCAATGAAGCCCTCAAACCTCTGACCTTCTTCATCCCAAGGCATCTACCTCGCTATCACTACCATTTTCTACCTCTCCCCGCTCTAACCTCAGATCCACCCCCCCACCACCACAACAGACGGATCTCACGGCTAGACCCCGTTTATTTGACTCTCTTTTCCTTCGTCCCCTTGACCGCTCCTTCCATGGCTGACCAAGACTACGTCGGCCACTTGGTTGTATTGGTGTGGTGACATGCGGTATTGGGAGTCTATCTGTGGAGGTATATTGAGCTCAGGTGGGGAGCTGGTAGGCTCAGTGGCCAATAGCTTTAGCTGGTATACACCCAGATACACCATTAAAAAGCCTTGTGCCGTCTGTGCCCCTGGTATCCCCGGTAAATCCAGGGATGAAGCCGGTAGTAAAAGGGGAGTGGGGATAGTGCTGAAAAGGCCACGCTACCTCTTGAGTGCTCTGAAGCACATTTTCTTTAGAACAGGATTAGACGCGTTTCCTAGATTTGAAAGGTATGTAACCTTGATAGGGTCTGCTACCACGATAACTATAATCATGTCTATCACAATGTGCCATTGATGTAATCGCTTCAAGATGTCTATGTCATAGGTTTCACATATCAACAGGTTATGTACTGCCTGTGTGACATTAGTTCAAGACCTCTATAAGCTACAGCGAATCTAATGAAATCATCTCGATCTAATTCCCATCTATCAAAGTCCCGCGCGTGAAATCATATGCATGACATATATTAGAAGTAAGGCATTGAGGTAATTTTTCGACTATAGAGTCGGCCTACATTTCGGCCTAAATATAATGGATTGGATATGAAGGGAGACCAGGAGCTTAGTTCAAAACGTCCTGGGATCGCAACCCCAGCGATCTTAGTGTAGGCACATATCATAAGACCTGGCTGGTCTACCCTATCTAATGCAGTGGTTGCAGGCCTGTCAGGAAAAGCAAGTCCTGGGATCACTTCACTATTCCTTTTCCAGCACTAAGATCACTGCGATCTTAGTGAAAGAATTGCATAGCGGTTTCACCTTAGTACAAGAGCACTTACAGGGAACACTCCTGATCGAAAGAGTTAATAGCCTGCTGCAAACATATAGAGGGGAGGGAGGACGTTTGCTGAGTGTCCTTTAGGGCTCTTAGGGCTAATCATGCGTTAAGTGCACTGCAAGGTAATACTTCCCTTCTCTCTCTTTGTCCTGGGTAGAGGGCACAATGCTTCTAATAGGCAAGCATAAATCATACATTCATGGGAACAACTCTTGAATACTGTACGGGGGTCAACTGCACCCTGTGCTCTTTTGTTAGCCCATATGGGGACGGGGAACGATGGTATAAACACTGTTGTGAAGAAGAGTGACTCCACAGCTATTCCTTTATTTTGGGGCTCTTACCCCTGTGCCCAGTCAGTACTTCTTGGAATAGTGTAGGAGGGCTGAGGCTAAGATCGATGCCATCTTGTGCTGGCTAGGAAAAGTGAACGCAGTCTAATCTTAAGATCGCTTAATAGGATCAGGCGGAATAATAAGATCACTGAGGTTGCGATCCCAGGATGTTTTTAATTAACCTCCAGGAGTGTTTTCACTATGAACAGTTTGCACCAGGACCAGTTGTTATTAGTTCCATCAATACATCAATACAACAACCTTCAGGGAAGTAATCTTTGCCGTTTTTGTTCCACAACATACATTGATTATTGACTCAATCAGTGGAAGGCACAATGACAGTCTGTGCAGAGGATCTATAGATGCTAAACAAGTCTCCGTCAGTCTGCCATGCATTAAGTCGATTTGGCTGTACAGTCTGTTCTACAGCCTAATGTCAGTAGTCCACTTGGTCCCTGTCGCGCGATTGAGCCATACATTTCCTATATAAATTTCTGCGACAGAGGCCTAGTGGACTATGGGTGTTCTGTTGATAGTCCACTTGGTCCCTGTCGCGCGATTGAGCCATACATTTCCTATATAAATTTCTGCGACAGAGGCCTAGTGGACTATGGGTGTTCTGTTGATAGTCCACTTGGCGTCTGTCGCGCAATTTAGCCATATAATTCCTATATAAATTCCTGCGACAGAGTCATAGTTGACTATGGGTGTAAGGAATTATAAACGTGATACTACACGGACAGGTGCAGTTAGAGGAATTCGTACAGAATGCACAAGTACCATCAGCCATGGAGGGGAGTGTGATTATTAATTTTAGTCGTATAATAGCTGTGACTTTGTCTGCCCTTAATGAGCCAGACTGTATTATATTATATACATAATGAATTTGAATGGTTCTGAACGGGGAAGGGGATACAGTGTAATATTATGTTTCCATAACCATCAACCTCCGGATTTATCTTTTTAAAAATCCTGTTAGTCAGCTGAACGTATGGAAGTATGAGCACCAGGACAGAGGAAGTATTTTAGGATAGAAAAAGAGCATTCTCAGAATCATAACAATGAGATAAAGGATTTCCAATCATGAAACTACAAAATGCGATTTGGTTTATTCCCGCAGTAAGACAGCCGGTAATATGTGTTGGGGCGAAATGATTCTATAACCACATAGGTGACTCTATGTGGGCACTCGTGCCTCTCGGCAAAAGTGAAATTTCTCTCTCTAAGTCAATTAATAAGACATGCCCAGTGGTGAAGTATGTAGGGGCCGGGCGCTGCTTCGGGTGCCACAAGCCATAGTGGTACCTCGGGTACCGGCCCCAACCAAGGTAGTGCGAGTTATACGAACCACGGTGGTACACAGTGGACGTATACTCAACCTCCACCACCGCCTCCACCTGGCAATTCTAGCTTCGGTGGTATAGGGGGCAATCGGACCTTGAATGAAACCAAGGCGATTGAATGGAGCAAACAGCAATGCACTAGATTGATGTATGCTCCCAATTCTGCCCGAAGGGTAGCCGTTATTCCTAAAGAATATGACGGTACTCGACCATGGAAAGAGTGGTTTGAAGATTTCATCGATGTGATGAACTGTAATGGATGGACCCCATACGAGGCCAAGCCACATCTGGTGAGATGTCTGAAAGGCGGGCCGGGTCGCATGGCTGTAGAGCAATGGCGAACCTGGTACGGCCTCGTTGGGAGTTTTGAGCAGTTAGTAGAAACTGCTAGTGGACTGTTATGTAATATGGTCAAGCAATTAGTCCTCGACCGGATACTATCAAACGGTCTTAAACTTAAACCCAAGAAATGTAATTTGTTTAAGAAAACCATTACATACTTGGGAAGGATCATTACTCCTAACGGGGTAAGAGCGGATCCGGAAAAATTAGAAGCTGTAGAAAATTGGTCGTAACTGACTATTATACTAAGTACACTCGGGTGTTCCCCCTTCCCAACCACAAAGCCGCCACATGCGCGGAGGCATTTGTGAAAGGCTGGGTGCTGCATTTGGGTGTTCCCCTTATGATGCACAGTGACCAGGGAAGGGAGTTCGAGTCAGAACTTTGGCAGGAAATGTGCCATTACCTAGCCATTTGTAAGACCCGAACAAACCCGTACCGACCACAGTCGGATGGGCAGGTAGAACGCTTCAATAGAACCCTCATACAAGTACTAAAGCCCCTGGTTAATACCCACCAGGATGACTGGGATGAACAGTGCGAGTTTGTAGTACATGCCTACAACAACACTGTCCATTCATCAACTAACTGCACCCCAAACATGCTAGTGTTCGGCGAGGACATCATAATGCCCGCCGACTTAGTGTATGGAGTGGTTGGAATAGACCCGGAGGCGCCCTGCACGGTGCTGTTTGTAGAGTCATTAAGGGACCGGTTCAAACAGGCATACGAGGCCGTTCGGAAAGAACTGCTGAAGAGTGCGAAGTGGCAGAAGGTGGGCTATGACACCAATGCTAAACGAATTCGTTTTAATGTTGGGGACAAAGTACTAAGGTACTACGAGCCGCTGGATAAGCTGAAGCTCGTAACGCCTTGGGAAGGTCCATTTAAAATCGTTCGCGTCATCTCCGAGTCCACGGTGATGATAGAGGACTGCCTGACGGGTAGGAAATGGAAGACAAATGTCGGAAAACTTCGGCCCTGGAAGGGGCGCGAAGAGGCGGAGAGGGAGTTCGGTTACAAACCACCTGAATCTGTCCCTAGCGGACCGAGCGTGGTAGTACCGACGAAACGCCCTAGAGGCCGGCCGAGAAAGACGCCGGGAGACGAGGTTATAGTAAAAAAGAAGACGAAGGCCAGGAAACGACCTAATCGTAAGAAATGGAAGAAAGTCTCGCTGAGTGAAGGCATTACGTATGGGAAGGGTCCCGCTCTGACTAAGCGAGATCCAGAAAAGGCCGTACGTAAAGCCGGGAAAAATAAAATGCTAACCGAAGGCGTTAGACGCAGCCCCCGGTTGAGGTCTGCTGTAACCTAACTCAGTACACAACGAGCTGCTGCGTGTTGTCCGCCATAGGCAGGCAACATACGTTCCACGGCCTGAGATGTCGAACGCGCCCTCCCCGGGTGGCTGTATCCCGTGAGTGGCGGTCGGATTAACCGGTACATTCGCTTTGAAGCGTTGTATACACCGCTAAGCTCCAGACGATAGCACTCGGGTAGTAGGCCGCGTCTCACATGTCGAGTCGAATGTTGGTTCGGATCTAGTTCCCTAGGTGGCGCTGCTGGTGTGGCGGGAAAGCGCGGAACTAGGTCACCGGATAGCCATGGCGGGATCTCGCGAGACGAGAGGTCTGACGTCATACTGGTCATAACTAGAGCGGACTCGTGGTGGTTAGACGCCACCCGTTTTTGCTCTAGTTATTTGTCGGCGGTTATACAGCCTGTAGCTGTCGTGTTAGCCTAGCTAACCCCCCAAAAGCCTTTCTGTTGGACGAATCCTTCGGGAGGAGTCCAACAAAACTTGCCAATTAATTTTGGAAGTCGAACCCGGTGCCATGGCACAGGGAACGATTGACGCTGCGCGTCAAACAGCCAACATTCCGTTGGAACAAGACGAGGACCCGAAGGTCCCGTCTCGGGTCGAGGAATCTATGGATTCTTCGACAGAGGAGGCCGCCCGGACGCTCACGGCTATGGCCGAGGCAACCGACCGGGAGAGGATGCCACCTCCACCCCCGCCACGCCCGGAGCGCCCGTCTACAACAGACGCTTCGGGTAGCAAAGTGGATGTCCTGGACATTCCAATGTATCCTCCGGGATTCAGGACGCAGATCAGACGTCTAGCACACGTCGATCGCCAGGAAGGTATCGTGTATACCTCCTGGGGTACGTACATCCCTATGCACGCCTCCATGTTCGGATGCGGGCCCATGGCGGTGGAGCAGGGCGTGCCCGAGCCCATACCAGATGAACTCAAAACTATGGTAATGGACTCGTGTAGTGACGAGCTGGCTGACAACATGCCAGTTTCTTGGCTCCGCAACTACCTAAAGTTGGCGGAGAATATGGCGACTAACGAGAATTTAGCTCGAGCCGTCTTGATCTCTGCGGGCATCATCCAGAAGGCCACGGAGTTAAGGGAGTCCGAATCCGACATGGATACAGACTCCACGGTAACCTTGTCGTCGGTGGAAACCGACCGGGTCAAGCGATTGACCCGTAAACCTGCACCCAAGGGTCCTCTCACTGAGAGCGACCTGGAGGCTGAAGATGTCCGCATCGCCGTCGAGAGGTCCACGACCGAGACCGACCCAGCTGCCGACATCCCAGAGGCACCTGGCGAGATCTCTGAAGAGGACATCTCACGCCAGCAGGCTGCTGTAGAGGCAAAGCGAATCGAGCTTGCCAAGCAGCAGAAGGAGCTCACCGCAGCTCGCCGGGCCCATCGCAAGCAGCAGGCCCAACGAAAAACAGAGATCTCTTCCGACTCTGACTCCCCAGTCAGCGGAAGGAGGAGCCCTCGGACAGGGGACAGGAGCCGACGCGAGTCGGATTCCAGTCCCGAAGTTCCGGCCCAACCGACTAAGGTTGTGCGCCGGAAGAAGAAGAATGGAGCGAAAGCGTCTCCGGTAGAGCCCACGCCCCCCACCAAGCCGAGGGGTAAGGGCAAACCGAAGACGCCCGCTCCCACCACTACAACCACCACGGTAGCCACCTCGGTTACTGCATCTTCTGCAGCCAGCACGTCGGGTGCAAAGACGAAGTCCCCTACCAAGGCTCCGACTGGTACTACCACCTCCAGCCGAGCCGGCCGTAGGGGAGCTGACATATACACGGACAGCGAGGAAAGCGAAAGCGATCCAGAGCTGCCCGAGTCTGCCAAATCTGATTTGGAGTCCGTGACAACGTGGGAAGAAATGACCACGGATGTTCCCAAGGACGACAATCAGAAGTGGATGTGGAAGAATGCAGCCGAGGGGTTCAAGGAACGGACTCCCCGCTGCTTCGCGGACTGTGCTTACGACACAGTCCATTATATGTGTCCGAGCGCCGTCAATAAGGACGGTGACAGCGATGACGAGGAGTGGATGAAGTCCGGCCCCTCAGATACGCCAGTAGGCAAGTTCTACCTGATTTGGATTGACCAGCTCAAGTCCAAATTAGGCTCGATCTACAGCTACGAGGCCCGGACGAAAGTCCAGTGGGCAATGACCCAATGGGGACCAACCGGCAACCGCCGAAGGTGCCCGTTTGAGTCTTGCCAGCTGTCTCTCACGGGTGAGAAGATGTTCGAGACGAAGCCCCGCTTCGCTCGACACATCGTTGAATTTCATATGCATCACAAGCCTGTGATGATGTGTGTGCTCGGGGACCGCCCGAGTAAACATTGTGATGGCTCGTTCAGCACTCACCGGCGCCGAGACATGGCTCTGCATTTGCAGAAGGCCCATGGCATCGGCCTGGAGAAGACCAGGAAACGAGCCATCAAGTGCTTCAGCGAGCTCCTTGCAAATTGGTCCGCGCTGAGCATCAAGGAAGTGAAAGAGCAGGCATTCGAGACCGGATTCTGCTCGTGGAAGAGCGGCAACTTGCTGACTTACTTCCAGACGAACTCCTCGTCCACAAAATTCGGGATGCCCAGCGAGGTGCACCTGAAGGTGAAAAAGTGGCGAGGAGACGACAAGCGAGAGAAGGCCAAAGCCCGCTCTAAAGGTCCAAACGGAGGCACAGTCACGACTACTGCTTCCAAGAGGACCCGAGCAGACCGGTCCGTGAGCCCTTCGGGTGGCAAGGACCAGCCCAGACCAGCCAATCCAGCTGATCGTCGCGAGTCGGGACAACAGGTCTCGGCTCTGGAGATGCCTGGCAACCAGGCCCGCAGGTCGGGTAGCCAGGCGACCGCATCGGCGACTCCAGCCACCTCCACACCTGCACCCGCGGAACAACGCCCGGGCGAAGCCTCTGGCGGCCAGGATGATGGGGGCGAACTGCTCGCTCCCCCATCCGGGTATTCTACTTGGTGGGCTGGAGAGGGATCCTCCGGCAAACGCCCCACGTACAGTGAGTACGCGGCGAAGTTCCCTTCAATGGGACCGGCTGGACCCGAGTCGCAGGTCCTTACCCCCTTGGGCCGGGCCAAAGCTCGTGGTAGGGGCCGCGGTGGGCTGGAGTCCACCCGAGGCTCTCCGGGTGGTGGCCGAGGCCGAGGAGGCATCACGGTAGAGGGCCCGTCTGCTCCTCCAACAGGCACCCCGCCTGTCTCAGTGGAGGCCCCAGCGCCACCACCAGTGATAGTTCCACCAACAGGTCCTCGGGTACCCCTAATGGAACTAATCTCCGGTACCCTGTCAGGTCTTCAGGATCCGAACACGTTCGTCGACCACCGCGATGTCCGAACGGTTCAGATCCAGAATGAGCTGATGGAAGAATGGCAGGCATTGCACCGCCAGAAGTCTGTTGACTACTGGCGTGTGATGACTGAAGCCACCGTCAATCTGGTCTACGAGATCCAGAGGCGGGAGGAAGATAAAATCAGGGAGCTGGAAAGGAAGAAGGTCGAGGAGGCCCTCGAGTCCTGCCGGCGAAAACAGAAGGAAGCCGAAAAGCTTAAAGAGTTTCACGAAGCTGAAAACTCCAGATATATCCATCGATTTAAGGAGGCGGACCTCAAGTTTTTCTTGGCATTCGGGAAACATCTGGAGGAGTGGGACGGCTTACCGTCGTCTCTCATCTTCGTTCCAGAGATACCCCCGGATGCCCCGCCAGCCCCGGCTACTCCACCGGTCCTGGCCACTCCACCGGTCCCGGCTGCTCCGCCGATTCCGGCAGCTCTCTTGCTCCCGCCCCCCACTTGGAACCGGGCTGTCCCAACTGCCACGGTTGCTGCACCAGCATCCGAGGCAATGGACAGCCCGTCCGCAGTGATGAGGGCCTTGAGCTTGGGGAGCGAGACTCCCAGCGAGGCTTCAGCGGCGCTCTCTACGAGCAGCTGTAGCAGCTCGGCTCCATCTGCCTCAGTTGAGCCGGCTGAGAAGATGGACACAGATCCTGAAGATCTTTGAGTGTCCATCTGTTGGTGTCTCCTGGTACCCGAGGGTAAATGCATTTAATATGCCAGAGGCACTGTTCCTTACGCTGGACTCCTGATACCTGGATCGTAACCTGCAGCGAGGATGGACGCTAACCCGAACACCCAATGGACTACAACATCTAACCGGGTCTCCATCTTCCCATCTTCATCAGGGCACATCATAACAGCAACGTGGTTTGCCACCACACATATGTCGCCGGATGGAGCTGCAGAAACCAGTCGTTCCAGGTTCGCCGGAAGTCCGGTATATTGTAAGGGTGATCCTGCTACCCTGGTAGGACACCTATATTTCATATTTTGTATAAATTTTTTTTTATATCGTATATTATATTCTTGTAAGTAAAAGTCAAAATTTTTTCGGGTTATTTACCCCACCTCGGGTCGGTAAAAACATTGTAAAAATTTTTCAATATCACCTTACTACACATCGAATATTCTTCGTCGCGTCTCATGTTTAATAATAACACACGTGTAATATTATCACCATAGGTCGATGGTCCATAAGGGGCCACTTCCTATTTTTGTTATTATTTATAAACACTTCGGGTTATATACGATGATGCCTTATTGTGTACATATAACTTATAATGCCCCTTAAATGTTCTATATTTAATACGAACTGTGTATATATAGACTTACCTATTTATTTATAACACCACTGTATAAAGTCAACAATAGTTACTTGTTAATTACACACAACCCTAGGTAAAGTCTAGTGGGGGTGGTGTAGGGGCCGGCATCATTGTATATATATATTAGTGCCGTTCATCCGAGAGACGTGTTCGTGTGGTGCTTGTTCCTTCTATGCTAGCTAGGTGTCGCTTTGCGATACCTCGTTGGTACAAGAGGGGGCAGCACCATGCCTCGCGTCCAGCTCCTACTAAGGAGCCGGACGAGCGGCAGAAGGGGACTGGACATGGTCCAGTCCAGACGCTAATACTTTGTCATCAGAGAGATTGAATAAAGTCCTACCCGAGAGGTAGGGGTTTCTGGGGCTTTGCCCAACCCGAACTACTCGTGTTGTGTTGGTACATCTAGTGGTAAGCGAGCCAAAGAGCCACCCAACATATAAGTCAATACGAACCATTACAAGTATATTGATTCGAATAATGTACTGGTCGGTGGTGCTTATTGGCTTAGTAACAACTTGTTTGGGGCACTGTGGTCGCGTCCTGATGGCCCCTGTGGCGCTGGAAAACTAAACTACAGCTCACAGACTAGTTTTCCACTCTCCGGAACATCACTGCTCTCTGGTTACATCTCTGGAAGAAGCTATGTTATTTTGTGGTAGGACACGAGTGTTTTTCTTTGTTTGCAAAGTACGTAGCCCTTTATATATAGGTACAAATCGGTATAAAAATGGTAACACATTTAAGGATTTAATATCCAATGAGCTGTAGGATGTTTAGATTCTAGAGCACAGCAGGCATATGGTTTGATCACAAAAGAAAAGTATTAACGGTTTGATTTCAAGGAAAATATACTGAATTGTCAGACATGTGATGTGCACAAGGTTAAGGAAGACGACTACTCTTGTAGTAAGTGATGAGAAATATTCGTAGAGAGTGGGTGTTCCCATGGCTACCTGTGCTGCATTGGGGAAACACCATTTCCCTCCTATCTATAACTATTCATGAGACATGGGAGTTCCATCTGGCCTATAAACCAATCCTATCTCCTCCATGACTAATAAATGACTGACTTGGAACCAGCCAAGCTCATCTTTTACCCCACGTTCTTTCTCAAAGGCCAATTACAAACTGCTGTTGCCTCATAGACTAGAGTCAGCCGTAGTCAAACCTTGGCGAGAAAGATCAAATGAGTTTTTTGCAGGGTATAATTCTAATATATAAAAGGGCCTATGCCATTGTGTAAGTCACTTTACCTAACTGCCTACGTAGCAGGAAAACTAGGTACATGTACAAAATAAAGTATCCTCTACCTCTTATATGCGTGATACCTGCCTAGCTTGTTCAGATATCCATCAATAGTTACCTTACTGGTCGTATTTGACCTGCTTGTTCCAGAGACAATTCTTGTGGCGGACCAAGCCCACATACTGGGGTAAGCTGTGTACATGGAAAAGTACCATCAGCCCCCCAGGGCGATCAGCCCAATAACCTTCCAGCAGCTACACCCTCATGCACCCTTGGTAATGCAGATCGTGGGGGGTGGGGAGTGCTGGTGGTGCCTTATGACCGATAGTAGTATTGTTGTTGTTGGTGTGGCTGTTTTGGGTGCTTCTCCTGCTGTTTCTGTCGCTCCTACTGCAACTGTTGTCATGGCAATTGCAATTGCTGTTTGGTTCTGATTCTGTAATTGCACGGTAATTGTTGTTACTGAACACCTAAAAGTATGCTCAATAAATGATTAACCGAACGCCTAAAAGAGAGTAATGACGATTTGGTAATTTCACTTGGGGCAGGTTACAGAATAATCCCAATTAGCAATATTTTTGTAACAGGCCCCAGGAGAACAAGGCTGTGCCAGTGGTTCTGGTGGTGACATGGGGAGTTGGTAGAGCTACTCTATAGTAGAATAACTGATGAAAAGGTGAGGAGAGAAGACCATGATGATGCTACTGATAGTGCTGACCATTGTGGTAAAAGGTAATTGCTGATGGTTACGGTGGTGGCCCATTGGCAGGATGGCTGCTAGTGACGATATCAGTTCATCAGCCTCATGTGTGCTGGGCTATTTCAGGACACCAGTAATATAAGCTGCCTCAGGCCGCACCCACAAGTCCCTATGTCGCCTACCTGCCACATGGGTCTCAGATATGCAGTGTTAAATATAGTGACATGCCTCCAGTTGCCATGACAAAACATGTAGTAACATGACTATAACCTTGTTGGCAGGTACAGGAGTAAAGGGTGAAGTGTACTCACCTGTTATGTAAGGTTATTTCAATATTTTCTTCATCCGGCTATTTTTGCATTCCCATTCAAAGAAAGCTCACTTATTTTTGTATCAGTACTCCAATGGTTTTCCAATTCAATAAGGCCATACCTCTAAGACCAATGACTTTAGTAGCGACTGTACTGATGTCCTTTTATAATTGGGCGTACCAAAATGTATTAATATCTATTCGGGACGTATTTAAGATATCTTATGAATACTACGTCTAGCTCCACCAGTGTCACATAGGATATAGTCAAATTGATCCTCCTTTTCTGTAGAAACATTAGCATGTATACAGTGACATAATACGTGATAAGTGATTATTCTCCTGATGTGTAATCACGTGTTCATTTTCACATAATATTATGATGCTATATTACTCCATAAAGGTGTTTGGTACCATCCTAAGAATTGGAGTGGCAGGTAAAACACTACATAATGACCTCCGGTTGATTATGTCATAACATGAAACTGTAGACACTACTAGGGCTACTTTACCTATTGATAGTTTACATATTTATACCAATTATCGACCCAAAGACGTATTCCACTACAATTATCAAGAGCTTTTCAAGTAGACCGCAGTTTTGGTGAATTATCACCATCTATATATAGGGTAGATTAACCTAAAGCTGACCGTTCCTGTGCAGGTTTTTAATAAGGAAAATGGAGTAGCTAATATCTTTGAGTCCTCAGGGTTCCCCAAGGTACTAAGTGAAAGACAATTATTTAGGCTTTTTGACCAATTACCTTTCTCAAATCTATGTGTAAACTTTATCTATTGTTTTTCATCATTTCTAAGACCATCTTAATTAGTCTATTTTCACCTTAAGATGACCACCTTGCACCTGGAGTGGACCACTTGATAACTACCCTTTTAATGATGCTATGATCATTAAAAAAGTATAAGTGTCTTCTATAGATATACAGTATAATGGCATTATTAGAACTAATGCATCATAAGATAATGTATATTTTTACAGTGACTCAATTAGAATGGAAATTTGAGGCAATTTTATGGCCATGGATATTATAAATCTCAGCAAAATCACAATCTCAGTATCAAATACTTCCTCTACACAGTAATAACCATAGCATTACAGTAAAGATTGAAATGTTTGCATCAGAGCATAATCCAGTGAAGATTTCTATCCCAAACTTTTCTGGCCATGAATCTTGTGATGTAATCCTACATAATCATTGGTTTCTATTCAATTAAATTTACAAATAGGTGTAGAAGGAGTGGTCAACTCAAGGTGAAATGGTGGTCATCTCAAGGTGAAATCAGTATGTTCTAGAAAATAAGTCCTATACGGAAAGTATTTAACATTTCTGCACTTTTCCTTATGCTATCATTTAGCAAAGATATTTTTCTATTCCTAGAGTCAAAATGTTGTATATGTGAGCACTTGTCATCTTCAAATTATCGAACCAAAGTTAGAGAGTTCTGATGAAATGGCCAGCTGGTCATGGTAAAAACCATTCAAACATGGGAACTTTAGTGTATTATCATGCAATGGCAATTACTTTATATATTCCAGGACATCATTCTATAGGGTACTATAACACCTCTATTTCAATAATATTAGGGTTCAACACCAATGTAGTACATGTGAGAGTGAGAAAATCTAGCTGACAGGTGGTCGATTCGAGGTATGTGCTCGTCTTTAGGTTAATCTACCCTACCTGTACATGCATCATGAATGAGAAATGGAATAGTACATTTCTTTAGGGCAACTATTATCCATTAGTCTGATTAAATCCCGGTAATTGTATACCTATACCACTTATAATATAATATGTTACGAGTCCAGAATATAGAAGGAATAGGATCGTCTCAAAATGTTATGTTTACTGTTGTGTAAGTATCCAACGGGCATATTATTAATAATGTGAGATAACTGTGAATAGCCTCTATAAGACCTTAGCCTGCAGGAAACCACAGACAGATGATGCCTACCGGCGCGCTATTTCTCTGCACCTATCTATAAGTAGAAACAGGACAATGTTGAAGGGTAGCACTGGGCACAATGCACGTGTCAGTTGCCGGGAGGGCTTTCCTGAGAGGGCCACAATGTGGCATATCCTGATAGATAAGGCTTAAATTCAATCCTCCCTCCCCTTTCAAAGTAGATAGACGATGCCAACGGCAACGCTTCACCTTAGGAAGAACGTGATGGTGTGGTGAGAGGCGTTTCTGTTGGGGTTAAAAGGGCTATACATTATATATATATATATATATATATATATATATATATATATATATATATATATATATATATATATGTGTGTGTATATATATTATGATAATGCGAACTCACTTGCCTTACGATTCTTAAGCCTCTCTTATAAAAGTTTTACAATAACCTGGTGAACGCTTTGTTTTACAGCTTATGCTTATCAACAGGACCTTTACTCTGCAAGCTTATAGCGTTGTATAGTCTACGGTGACAATGAAAGAGGGTTATGGCGAGGCTGAGGTCGATACATTGAGTAACCCTGTTGCCTTTGGAAGACTTTTTATGGGAGACTTAACTTCTTCCAACTGTAAGTGCTCATTATGAGCAGGCATATGATAGGCAACATCACGTATAGTGACTATGAGTAAACCAAATATAGAATAGGTTTAGCTCCCCTGAGATGGCCACAAACCTTGCATCTACTATGATGTTCATGGACAAAAAGTATTTATCTGATTTTGAATTAACTCTGATACATAGTTGATTCAACAATCAGCATTGATTCAATACGTTCACAATACTGATTTAGCCTGGCCATTGTTGAGGATGGCCATCTAAATATGTGCCTTCGCCAATGTATACTTCAGTAATTCAAATGTCAAATTGATCAAATGCACTCAGAAATCTTCATAATGGAAACAAGATAAGCATTATGCAATTTATCATTGTGCATCAATGTCTATTGATTACCCTGACCTTTTAGTCCCTATAACCTGTGTATCGATTCCATATAATTTCATTCAAGATGTAAACTTTTCGCTGAACAAAGTGACATCTACTAATCACAATCATCAAGTTGAGCAATGTAGGTGCCAAGGGAAGTGGCTATTCGTGGAATATCTATACCTGTAAAATCTCCATAGGGAAAATTCGATCCCTGCACCAGCTGTAAGAGACAATCATACCCATCATCATTTAACAGACACTCATTAAAGCAGACCTCCGGTCCCCAGCTGTGACAAAGAGCATTACCTCACATGGTTCTTAACATTGGCCCTGGAGCTGTGTTTGTATAGGCATGGTTAGGTGGTGTATAGATATAGAGTGACATATAGGATGAATGATCAAGGCCATAATCCCCTGGAGCCATCTATAACCAGGACCAATAGCAGCTGCCATGTGAATGGTACCTGGATGATGGATGAAGGGCGTGACTCTGGGAGGCTATATATACACCAGGAGGCCTTGGCTCATCCCTATTGTTCCACAGGCTACAGAAGCATTGCGTACAGCGTTGGTTAAGGGGGTGCTGGGCTTTCCACCTGATGTCTGACATAGGCCGCAGAGTGGTGAGAATTGTTCAGAAAGAACAGCTGAACCCCAACCCTAGCCCTTAATACAGCCAAGGCCAGGCAATGCTGGAGGGGTACTTAGCTGTGGTAGTGATGGTGGCACTAAGGAGTTGGTATAGGCCAACTGAAACACAGGGGAACAAGGGGTTATGCACTGCGCTGACGTTCTCGCTATGGGAACAATTTGGCGGGTAATTACACGTTGGCATGGGGCCAATCAGCTCGGCTGCTCTCAGCGGGGGGCAAGGACTGATACCGTAATCTTTCGCGTATAAGGCGCGTCTTATACGCAAGGTTTTAGTTCTGTCTGGATCCACAAGGGGGATACCAAGAAGTTCCTTTTGATATGTTACACTCCCACTTAGTCATAATAGGATATATAGTGGGATTGAGGAGGTTCGGGGAAGTCTTAGCTATGCATAGCTTTTTGAATTTTCAAAATCCATTCAATAGAACAAAAGTTATGAATTTGTTTTTTTTGGCCATTTTCTAAAACTCTAGGTGCGTCTTATACGCGAGGTGCGCCTTATACGCGAGAGATTACGGTATATCATCGCGCTCATGGCCCCTTCTCTCCTACCCCGCTAACCAGTGGTCCGCACCAGCCCCGTCCGTCCAAGTGCTAATGATTCATTTTCCCTCCCAGAGACCTATAAGCTGGTCCACATTGCACAGACTAGTCTGCCATGTAGAGGTTTCATGTTCTTGTATATTACAGGTATTGTATAAAGGATAACCCTAGTTGCTTTCCGTTTAGGCACTGAGATTGATTTCGCACTGCCATAGACAAACCACCGTTTCATATACTACTTCCATGGTAACACTATGATAGATGTATAGTGTTTTCGTGGTGTGGGGAATGATCGATCAATTGCCATAATAAGCCCATAATGCCAGAGCCTCGTCTGAAAATATTTCCTTTGGACCCTAAATGGTCATAAGTAAGGTATCGACCATCTTGTTGGCAGAGTAAGTTAGCTGCATCACATCTATAATTATGTTCGTACTGACGGAGCCGATCAATATTAACTCATTATGTGCTACTTAATTATGTAAGGCATTATCCACTGGTCATTATGTTAAATGAAAGCTGTCTTGGTGAGCAACCTGACAGGGCTATATTCATGCATCATACCGCCCTGACACTCCCAGTGCACTGGGGCATCATGCCAACCATAGAACCAAAATGTGAGCCTTAGAGGGTTAGCGTATGCATGAGAACCATGTACCTAGCTCTCTACTACTTGTCGCACCCAGACTACAACGTCGTCGATATGCCTTCTTATGGCCCCTGAGTTGAGACAAATGGCTCATATTACACACTTGCATTGGGGCTTGGTGCATGGCTGAGATGGGGAATGAGCCCGGGCATTTATCTGGGCTTTACAGATATGTCACCTCTTCGGCATGGACCTGGTTGGTTTTGTGGGATTTTGCACCCCTTCTTTCTTGGACACTGCCTGCCATATGTTGTAAGATTGTTCTCGTAATTTCCCTCCAATTGTTCTCTTTATTTCCCTCCAATTAACTTACTATTGAGCTTTAGTTATAAATTAAAGATGATGCAATACTGAGATTCTTATTACTCTGAATTTTCATAGCCCACCAAAATGTAACTATGGAATTTGGGTTCATTTGCGACCGACATAGTATAATGTATAGGCTATAGTTGGCTGGAGGTGGATGTAACATCAGAGGACGCATTATACCAGTACCAATCCATCTTGCACTGATTCAGATCCTTGACAGAGTTCTTTTGCCTGCACTACACCTAAATAGCGGCAACCGTATAGCCCCACCTCGGCCAGGCTGTCGTTAAGGAAATGACGTCATAGTTTCCAGCGCCCAGAATGCATTGGTGACCCTGACTTGATGATATTGTGGCGCCATCAGGTCGTAGGCCGGGTACACATGGCGTCAGAGGTACATAGAGTCGGTCCAAAGGAGGAGAAAGAGGAGGGGAGATTGTATAACATAGATTGGGCATACATATACAGTGTTTGCACAGACCAAAGATCAATACAAGACCTGTGTAGATTAAATAGATGGATTCATATAATATGTTTGGAACACACAGCATGTGAGCCATGTTACTTGTAAACAAAGTGTTAAGTAAGGGATGAGGTTGAATAGGCATACTGAGACATATAAATGAATAAAGTTCAAGTTGTTACAAACGTATAGCTGTAGGCCCTAATTATAGATTTGAAACACCTGCAATCGTTAACTCTGTAATCCATCTTACGCCATCTACGTCGTTACCTGTGAGCCAGCCAACAAAGACTGCACCAATATTGAGTCTGTTAGAGAATAACGTTAATTATCCATATTCTGTAAAAGGACCAACCTCCCAATGGAAATACCTGGGAACTACCTGGGGTCAAGTTGGCTGGGTCCCAGGGGTAAGCTCTTTCCACAAAATGGTGCCCAATCATAGTTATTTTCACCCCAGAAAAGTAGCTGAGAGTCGATGAGGTCTGACTCCAATAAATGGCATGCAATCAGTCCAATTGCTCCTATTCATCTTGGTTTGGAAACCTGTTTGCTGTGTTTGGACTATGGGCCACAGACATGCACATTATATGCAATGGCCACATAGGAGAACTACTGAATCCCGTTTTCTCATGCATGTGTGACCGTCTCTACGGCCAGGCATGATTTCAAATGATTATCACCGATAATCCAAATCAAATTTCCAACGGTAAAACGAGGGGACTGAGTTTTTCCACGAAGGCCTTGGAGGCTTACCGATTCTGTAAAATCCTTGTTAAACGTCTTGTATCTTCACGGTCCCATACATGGAGGTAGCGAGATGGATTAATAACCAATGAGAAAATTCCCATCATTTGCTGTAGACCTTTTAGGGTGCACTGATGCCTATCATGCTGACCGTTGACAGTGCCTATCTAGCAGGGTACCAGACCAAGCAATGACGTCTTCACTGGATGACCTGTGGGGTGTTTCAGAAGCCGGACATGATAATGAACATTAAATATCTGTTTCTAAAACTGTTAGATTCTAAACTTACAACTGCAATGATTATCATCTCTCACTAGTCATATAGTTATAGACACAGTAAGGTAATGGTAATGCTTTAGAAACACATGCAGGTATAAGCCTACAATCACTATTAAAACTGTTATCATATCTCCTTATGACCGGTTGTAAACATTACCTGCTTCTGAAACACCCCACTGGAACCACCCTATAGCTGCTACATATACCAGGAACAGAATCAGCTGTAGGCTACATGTGTATCTAGACATGATTATGGTTCTCTTCTCCTCGCAGGTCCTTTCATCATCAATTTCAGAGCCAGGTAATAGGTCCATATACCGTGATTATTAAAGACGGCTAGGATATCCCAGCTCTTATAGAGATGTGTGATATCTAGCACCAGGGGGCGGATTCAATTTCTTTAAACAAGACTCCGCCTTCACCCCTGCCATTACCGTTCTGATAGAGGTTCATTTGATGGAGGCTGGGTGCCCCCTACGACCCTCACCTCCTGCTACACTGAGAAAATTCTTCCTGACAAAGTGACATGTATACCCATGTCAACTTGATTTGACACAGAGAGCACAGGTCATTGGGACATGTGCACATATGTCACCATGACAACTGTAGCACACAGTAATCCTCATATGATTTGACATGCCTTAAAATGCCATGTCATCTGTGAGTTGACCAGGGTCACGGCCATGTCGAAGGCACTTGACATGTGATGGTTTGACATACATAATTGTTCTAGGATATTCCACTAGATGGAGCAAACAACCATTTTGGTACCAGGACTAATCACTACCAAGAAGTACTACCAACACTTGAGACATTTGATGTATCTGTGTCATTTTGTTTTCATGAAGAATAGATCACTAAGGTCTGTAAATACTATCAATAAATGGTAGTGAATTCTATTTCGTTGTTAAATCTGCATTTGTTATTGAATATCAAAATAGACACCCACCATCCTGAATACTCCAACTGGAGTGGTTAGACACCTTATGTGTGGGTCAGTGAAAATACCAAAGGACTGTATTCTAACCCACAATCTATAATCTCAGTATCTACAGTACAGGGAGACATATGGCATTGCCATGCACCTCCATGCCCTTGTCTTATGGACTGCATAGAGGTCCTCAGTCAAGTAGGAGTTCTGTAGATAGGAAAAAGTGCCTTAGTGTTGCAGGCCTGTGGGACTATGATATCCCCTGCCTTCTATTATAGGCCTCCCTTGATTGAACCATTGGTACATAGTTATTGACTGCTCTTGACCCTTACATAATTGTCTCACAGTATTACCTAGCACTCAGGTGAATGGATCAGAAATATGTGACGTGTCTTTATTACGCATGTCAAATGGAGTTGACAAACCAAATATGAGAGGGTCAACCTCATTTGACATGCCTTCATACATGTCATCTGGGAGACAAATTGTGACCTGTGCAGTATGTGTCAAAGCGATCAGTGTTCTTTCCTCTGTGTACCAGGCCATGTCCCTGAACCCCCGGACCTGATTGCATTTCCACGAGCTGGAATAAGTGGTTCCCTTTCAGAGGCCGGGGCGAACGGCGCCGATGCACGCGGCAAAAGGTCGTCTGCTGCGCGGAGAAAGCGTGGCAGCTGACTTCTTCAAATATTACCTACTGTCAGACGGCCTCTTTCATGTATTCTGCTGCTTCTTCCTTAGAAATGTAATATCCCCCGAGCAGGGGATCGAATGTGGGATGCATGGGGAGGATTATATGCTGATAAGAAACGGCCGATACTGCCGGTAAAAGTTACAGGAACTACCATCAAGAGCTTATGTCATTTCGCACAGAGATGGCAGATATCATAAGAACTAGTGGGTGTCTATATCCATGGCAACACTCAGGTATTCAGAAGTAGATTGGACACGCTTTTCCGTGTAGTAATTCCATCCTTGACTTATTAATATCAGTAAGTAATATCATGTGATCGATGATTTTACAGCATTGGTGACTGGGGAAAGAGGTTACTACGGAGCCCTGGATTGGACATGCATAAAATAATATGATGTATTCACAAAAACAATGTTCTTTCACCCACAAGAATAATTCTTGCACCCACAGAATTTTTTTGTCCACCAGCAAAATTCGAAAACCGATTGGAAGCTGCACCTCCCCCCTAGAAACAACAATGTTGTTCTTGCGGGAGCAAGAACACATACCATATTTCTGTGTGTATCCTTTCCAGGGCTTTGTGGGTCTCGGGGGCTACTCAGAATGTCAATATTAAATCAGTATTATCACCGATATGTTATCAAAGAATCTATCAAATGCATTTGTGGGCGCTGTAGGCCTACTCTTCCCTTCAGTGAACAGCACCAGGAAAAATTTATTTACAACCTCACAGAGGGTCCCTAGATGAGGGAAGCATCATTGAGCATCATATGACACAAGTCAGCGTCTGAGCAGAATTCTGGAGGAATTCATCAAGCCGCAGCTATTCAGTGAGCCACAACGCGAATCTTGTTTGAGCTCTCGAGACGCCAGAGAGGAACGCAGCACACAGGGGTGGCGAATTTCATTCCATGGCATGGCGTGGCCTCGGCCATAGGTCGGAATGACGACGCTATTATGTTTATTCAACATACCTGGAGTAAAGCTAATGATGGTTTCTTTTTATTTTGATGCAGACCATTTCACATAAACCTGTTTGATTAGATCCTAAAGAATAGCCAGTGAGTAGATACACTCTATATACATGTATTTATCTTTCTCATGTGGTAACATCCCACCCACCCCTCCCCAGGTCCCAGTAATGTCCCTGACAAGTGTCAGAGCATGTAAGTCCCCATGTTTGGACCCCATGCTCGCAGCGCTATGCTCTATAACTTGAAGCATGGGCTAGGCGGAGACCTGGACATATCTATATGAGTGAGGCGAGCATATATAGTCACGGTCGGTAAATGAAACTAATACGCGCGCAGCCCTCTGGGTGAGACGCTGATAAGGGTTATGACGTCAGACTGTCTGACATGGCATAGTCTGGGAATGTATAAGCTTTATTCTAAACTGTAGATCTCATTCCAATGTCGGCACCCAGTTCCTGTTTTTACTTCTGATTCGTCTTTGTTTAAGTGTATGTCTATTCTATAAACTGCTTTTGTCTCACCCACTGCTGTTTTAGATAGACTTATTGCCTACTTGATTTACTATATGTCACCAAAAATTAACACTGCATCTCAATAGAGTTTGATATCATTTAAATGACTGATGTAGAGATTACCACCAATGTAAGTATAAACGCAACATTAGGTACATCTCAATAACATTCCCATGGGTCTTTTGAAGATCAACCAGTCCCTGGTAGAAGTACAGACAAACCTGCAAATTCTTAAATAGGAAAAGGACGTAAGAACCCAGTAAATAAATGTCTATGGTCTACTATTAAATATTGCCCATTTTGAACATCCGTTTTGATCATTGATTCAACATGGACGTACCAATATATCAATATTTTATGTCCTTTTCATTAGTGCCTTCTGTATGACTATTTGTTGTTGGTGACTTCAGTATTCAATATCCGCTGGTACTTTGATATTTATAATGCGTGTGACATGGATGGACGTAGATTAACAATGTTAGCTTATTGCTATGTAAATAACACATCGTTTTTAGTAGATAGCAGACATAACTATTATGTTGTTACAGATATTATAACCGTTTAAGATCATCGCTAATGATACCAGATACTTGGATAAAAGAAGAATTCTCGGCAGGAATGTAAACATGATAAGTATAATCATCTTCTCCTCACTATGGATGTCTGCCCAAACACATAGATTATACATTCTCAGTGTGTATCGTTGCATGTAGACAGGGGAGTCTCATATAGCTGTGTCTGTAATTGGACAAGTAATGGTATCTCTAGCACCAGTTGTGCCAACCCAGAAAGAGAATGGTCCAGTGGGTTCTCAAGACAGGGGAAGTCCAAAACGTTTGGTCTGATGGCTTTCAATTCATAGTAAACAACGTTTCCGTTCAAAGTGAGAGACAGAGGAAATCATAATTAGCCTCATTTCTCTGAATAGATTTTTTCTAAACTACTCTTGCGCACATAATTATCACTAAGTCCACTTATAACTCTTCTTATTTTGTATTAGATTTACTTTTTACCCTTGGTATAATTAAGTCAGCGGCACAAAACTCCCTCAATTGCTTGATAAAAAAAAACTGGCTATTTATGTCTCAGGATAAGAAGTTTCTAATTCAACATTTTGAGAGAAAAAGTCAAAACTGTTATAATGAGTTATCCTAAATTAGTCTAGGCTGATCGAGCAGTTGGTAATGACTCACATGCAGTGTAGAGAACCAGTACACTCTCAGTTCCAATTGTAAATGGCCTATAAAGACCACTGTAATAGCTATAGAACAACCCATATCAGACCATAGTATTTTGTATTGACAGCAACTTACACTGTGTTCCAAAAATAGAAGCAATACAATCTGATGCAAAACCCTTGGCGCAGTCTAACAGTGTATGTTTAATAATCATCAAATAGTCATATAGGGTGACTGAAAAACAGTATGTACTGAAATAGTAAGACTCTGTGTTTTATTACTTCTGCGCGGCAAGGGGTGGCGTTTACTGTGACTATATGTCTTTATATGTATGTACTCTCACGAAACCAGTTTTGAAGCTAAGGGGACAATTGTGAACTTCTAGGTTCAGATATTGAACAAATTGGAGATCATTTTTTTTCTAAAAATCATTTGGTTCGCTGGGCGACAAGTATTTTGGCCTGTCATCCGGTGGGTGAGAATTATCATTCATGGAAGCTAGGGGAAAAAGAGAATCAGAGCTTATCTATACTTGGACCGTGTAATAATGAGGCAGAGGCATAGAAAGCAAATCTTCATTGGGGGGGGCCCGGCGAAGGCTCCATCGCGACCACCTTTAATTGTCGGCTGATGCGTGATGGCGTCTATATATGCACATTTAGAATTCATATAGAAAAGTGATTTTTGGTAAATTTTGGATCTGACTTTAGGCTCAGACCCCCATTCTCCCTATGACATCACCATAATAATCTAATTTGAGATGTAAAGTTTTAGCTTCTTTTCCATTGTGTTTATGAGTTCTTGGAAAATATTGGGGGGCCCAGACATACTCAGGCCCCACCTCCTTCATGATTGGGGGGGGGGGGCCCAGGCCCCCCTGGCCCCTCCTTTTCCTACGCCCCTGTGAGGTCAGGGGACCTGGCTCTCCTTACTGCGTCTACAGGGATTCTAACAATCATATACATGTAGGTGACAGTAAAGTGTGTGCTATGGCTTCTTAACCTGTAATCCATATGTAATAACGGTGATTGAGTGAGTGCATGGGAATGGGCGTCATGTGCATGGCAAGAAAACTAATTAAGATCGCTTTTTTCTATGAACAACGTCATCTTTGAAGGATCACTGGTGGAGGATATGGGGAGACATGGGGGCCTACCACCACCCCAGACAGGGGAGAGCTCTATATACGCCTATATAAAAGCATAGAACCTCCAACCAGGACCCTTGCCCTAATAGAAAATTTGCTTTTACACCTTTGACGATACTAGTTGAGACAACAAATGGCAATGGTTCTGGTAAGATGAAATAATCATAATGTTAGGATAAGATCTAGAAAATTATGGGGAGGAAATGAAAAGACTTCGGTAACTTCCTTAAAAGGATAAAACATCAGAGGGTGGGCACAGCAGGGAAAACAGAGTCCCTTTAAAGATGAGCCCTAGGAGTCCTGCCATGAGGACGGTAAATACAATAAATTGCTACAAGCAATAACACAATTTAATTTCAGCACAAAGAAAGCGAATGCCTCTCACCTTGACCTTGTGTCTCTGTCATGCATGTCCCTGCATATTTTTCTGTGGTATTCCTAAGGACCGTTCAAAATACTCTTCTTGGTATTCCTACCTGCAGCTGTCTCTATTGTTTCAGAGTACCAGTGGTCTGGGTGCTTCGCTATACATGTATATATGATTGGGCTGATGTGTCTACGGTTCCTTACCATTGTCTGCGTGTGCCACGCCACAATCAGTGCATGAAGTGTCACACTACAGTACCACACCTGGAAGGTCTATGCTTTTACACAGATTATTATCTCTGCCGAGGCATTCCAATCATTTTACCCTAGTAGACCTGTCATAGGTTGTCTCTGGATTAATACAAATGACCTGTAAACTACACTTCTTTTACCACATTATGGAATGACGTGAATAGCAATGGCCTACTTATCATACTTGACTGTGGTATTAACGTCGTCAAAGTCAAGCTTCGTTTAAGTGATTACAATAAAAGACGAACCACACAAAATCAAACGACTTCATTTCTTTTACAAAAATGCATTGCTATGGCAGAAGAAAAGGTATTTCAAGATAATTTGTCACTAAATTAATAACTGGTCTGGCTGAACATGTCTTAAAAAAGACTTGATATCTTGTAACCATGGAAACACCAGATACACAGGAAAGTTATTGTATCCTATACACTAGGAAAATTCAGCCTCTCAACCCCTGTCTCAGATTTTCCTGAGTCAATAAATATAGCGGGGTATATGTATTTATTTACGTCTAATGGGTGCATGAGATATAAAACGAGCCAATGAAACTCCGATGGTGGCTCACCCCTAAAAGCTGATATATTATATAGATCGTAAGATAGATTAATATACTATTCATACATGTGTCAGATGGATCACCAGAATAGATTATCACCCTGATCAATCACGTCGTTCAGCCTTAAACTGGCACTAACCTTTACCATTGACGGAGTGTATATAGGGCCGCCGATCGGTCCCTATGGACTGTGTAACCTCCCTGTTTGAGCAGGTGGTTTAGGCACATCTCCCCATGTCCCAGGAGCGGATTCAGAAGGGGTAGTCTAGGGGGACATTTTGGTCGGGGTGGGGGGGGGGGGGTCGCACAGCAAGGGTTCGCCAACACATTTCCTTTAGTTTCGAGTTCAACCAAGGCCAAATTTCAGGTGGTCTACGGGGAGCACATGTCGTCCCCCAGGCCAACCCTGGATCCGCCGCTGGGCCGACAATACTTAATCAAAGCATATTGTAAGTTGGGGTTGTGACACACAGCTATAAGGGATGTACAATAAAGGGTACTGAGGAGAAAGCACTAGTTTTAATTAGTCCTATCAGATGAGTGAAATAAACCCTTAGAGCGGCCCGTTACACATGTACAAAGGTCAGCCGTAATTACTGAGCAGCTCCTTTGGCCTGGAGGGGAGCAGCTCACGGGGCCAGCTCTTTGACAATACGAGGACGTCACGATGAGCTTATTAAGCTGCTCATAGCAACTCAGCGGGAGGCATATAGATGTTATACATCATATATATCAGACGATATATGTAGCACTACGGCTCAGACACCAGGTCTCTTACACAAGATATATATATATATATATATATATATATATATATATATATATATATATATATATATAGTGGTAATGCGAAGCAATATATTCGAAGAAATAGTGGTTATTCTATACACTGTTAAAGGGTGATACCTATAGAATGTAGTGAAACTTCATTCTCAATTCAAACAAAGAGAAGGACAAACGTCCCCAATCAAATCATTGTGAAAAAAGACAGACAATCGAAAATGAGGTGTCTTTGTAAAGTTATCACTTAAACGTCATCAACTTGCAAGGAGTGGCATAGGAAAACGATATATAGAGAAACCGATTGTCTAAGATGGCATGGGTAGCTTAGGCAAAAAAAAGGTTTCCTGTAACATGTTCTAAAAGGTGGAGGTAGATTAGTCGAATCGTTTTTCTTTCTTCTTTTGACATTCTTTTTTTTTCTTTCTCTTTTTTCTTTGACTGAGTCATATTTTGGCGTTTGTACTGAATTGCTATTTACAGAGGCGTAGGAAGCAAATCTTCATTGGGGGGTCCCAGAGGGGGCCCCACCTCGACCAGCTTGAATTGTCGGCTCAAATGCAAAAGCACCTATGCATACCTATAAAAAAATTGTATAGAAAAGTGATTTTTATTGATAAATTTGAGATCTGATTTGATGCCCAGGCCCCCATTTTCCCTACTTCTTGTTCAATTTATTATGAATTCTTGGCAAATTTGGGGGGGGGGGCAGACATACTTAGGCTCCACCTCCTTTATGATTGGGGGGCAGGCACCCCTGGCCCCCCTTTTCCTACGCCCCTGATTATTAACAATTGAGTCATATATAATCGTGTGAAATATCACATTAGGCAGAAAGTAGAAAGCTTGGGCAAGAATGTTCTGCTTAGACACAAGAAAATTCTCAGGATATTAGAAATATGAATAATGTGAAAAAAATATATGGAAATATAAAGGATTTTGAGAGAAAAAAACTTTTTCAAAAACTCTGAGGGTGACATAAGAGCCTAAAAAAAAGAGTTAAATTTCCGGTCACCCAACCGACCTCAGCCAAACAGGGCCGAACTCAGAATGTTTTGAAGAATTTTTCAGATTTTTAAGGGATTTTTCACATATATTTTTTTCAATTTCTATTAGTTTTTAGCATTTTTATTGGCTTAGTAATAAATTTGGAGATATGGGGATATATTTTGCCATTTCCTTTTCATATGTCCAGAAATAAACCATTATCTATCATAATGACCACTGGACAGCCACTGATAATGTGCTCAATTCAATGCAATAATGCCACAGGTAAAATAAAAAATAAGAAATCCGACCTACCGACCTCAACTTTTTGGACCATGTTACCGGAAATTTACAATTATTTTTTTTGGCCTTATTGCCGAGGTAGGTCTGTTGTCCCTACGGACACGGATAGAATGATGGCACAGGAGATTGGGAATAGTTAGGTGTAGGCAGATGGGCAGGACAGTTGTGTGATTGAGACAGGTGATGGAGGTAGGGCGTAGCGACAAGAGGTGTTGATTGCATGGTTGTGGATGCTTGGTGGCAGGAGGATCCCGGCGAAGCCACATGTCCAGTGTGTGAAGGACTGATATGCTCCCGTCCAGACGTCATGCACACGTTTACTACCATTTAGGTCACTCTGTCTATCCCTCCTCCGGGGGCTTCACACTGTCTGTGCGTGAGCCTTGGATCAAAGGGGATCTGGAGTACCGAGTTGCCAATAAAAAACTGAATGACGAAAAAGTGGAAAGGGGTTCACTGGTTGGATACCTGTTCGGCTTATGTTTATTGGGTATTATTGGTTAGATGGTGCGGAGGGAGGATAGGTTGGGAAGTGAAAGTGAAAATGAAAAAGTCATTGAGGGAGGGGGGGATGGAGAAGGTGAGGTGGAGAAAGGATTGAAGAATAGGAAGGGTGTTGTATATTAAAGAGAGTTGGGGGTGGGGAGAGAGACGGGAGAGAGGGAGATGTGGTGAAGGAGACCTCATTATTAGGGGAACAGCCATAGGGGTGGGAAGTGACTCGGACCGACCTCAAGAGCAGCTCGTCGGCAGGGCTCTCAGACATGCCTTAACCGGGTATGCCTGCTGCTGCTTGTTGATGGTCTCACTAGATACCCTCCTCCCGGTCACTACAGACTGGTCAGACTTTGTACCTCCTTGACGACCCATAATCACGACAGGGTATGATGATGAGAGTTTTGCTGACAGGTTTCTATGGCAGAATATTCTAACAAAGGTATTGAGCAAGATATCATTGGTAATCCACTATTAAGCAAAGGCCATGAATGTACTGATACTGTCCGTGCATTCGCAGCTCAGGCATTTAACTTGATGGGATCACAGGGTGCACCTGGAACTTGATTTGGGCCAGTTTAGTGCTAATCTAATCTAGAATATCCTCGCCTACAAGGCGCACCCGAATATTTGCCCATGCTATAAGGCGCACAAGGGTCCATCCTCGCGTATTCATAGCGCGGAATATTACGGTGGTAGAGTGTGTTGCTGTGTCCTTACATGATAGGGATCTGTGCAGCTGGCGCTACCCTCTCCTTGTAATAAACAAGAAAGAAAGGAAATAAAAAGTAATTACAGTCGTCTTGGCTGTTTGAAAGGCAGCTAACCGAAAGCCTGTTGTTTAGGACATTGATCCAAGGCCGAGGATTCTTTGAGACAGGCAAAATCAACATGGCAGACAAAGATAGGACAAGGATAGAGCATGTGACAACCAGTGTGTCAATAATGTCCAGGGAAGCTGGTCTCAGTAGCTTCAGCTTCAGGTTGGTTGGGCTGCAAATAGCATGGGTATTTTACTCCTACTGTAAGACTCTCAATTCTTATGTTCCCCTACTCATAAGAAAATATGCCACATTTTACTCGTATCATTCAAGGCAGTTAGATCTTTCCCCACATGTCATGGATATTGTTTGGATGTTGTTGATAGGTTTAGGATTTCATATATTGAGCGTATTTAATATAGCTATATTACTGTATCCCTAACACGCAGTACCTACCAACAGCCTTTTTATGCTCACGTGAGGTTTAACTCCCGAAAAATGTAAGCAATCACAGTTGCCCGCGAAGGGGATCGTGGTTGGTCGAATTAGATTGAGTATTTTTTTATTCCATCTTTTCACAACCACTCATATACCATACCCAGGGTCGCCGGGGTGACCAACTTCAGTTTATGGCTTATTTCGGTCATGAAAGTTTATCGACACGGCTAGGAATGTAATATATAATGCTTAGACTTGAACGAATGCCTTTCAGGGCTTGATATATGCACGACGCGCAGCGGAGTGCATATATAAGCCCTGGAAGGCATGAGTTCAAGTCTAAGCATTACATATTGCATTTATAACACGGTTTCCACCATTAATTCTAAGTATTTACCTTCAAAAATGATATAATCCATTCATTTCTTATGCGAGTCGACAAGACGGCCCTCAGCCATCTTGGTTTCATGTTGTGCAAACATGTTGAAACCTACCTTGACACGAAAGTAAATTCTCCATTTTTGAAGCTTATAGACCAAATATTGCAAAATCCTTTGGACATAACATAGTTGAAACCATATTCTAACTCCCTGTCGGGTAGATTACTTGATATTATGGCTGTATTTGATATAAAAAATTATTAAACTTTCGAATCGAGCGACTTGCCGTGCGTCTTCGCCATTCTGTCAACACTACAGGTGCCGCCGCCTGGTGTGTACAGAATGGATTATATTTTAGACTGGCGCAGCCCTGTCTCGACGTGTTCGCAGTAGTAGGTCTATGAGAGTTGGAGTTTGAGGAGTTCGCCAGCCTAACCATACGCCCGCTGAGTGCTTCATCGCTAGATATCCGAACTCATATTATCCATTTTCGGCACTGAATACATCTCTAACCGTGTTATAATAAGGGGATACACTGACCCATGCAGAGATATCACGTGAGTAATATAGATGAATGGTGCTTTACAATTAAGTACGAGGCTGTGCAGAAACGGAATGTGTTGAAATATGAAACTTTGCAGTTTGCTATGGTAAAAACTTTTGTATGGGTGCTTATGTATATGTATATTCGTGATGAGTTTACCTACATGCTCATGATTATTAAAGAACTATGATATCTCTCCCACCTTTTTATGTTCTTGTTTTCCTCTGAGTGTGTATATATATATATATATATATATATATATATATATATATATATATATATATATATATATATATATATGTACATGTGTGTGTGTATATATATATATATATATATATATATATATATATATATATATATATATATATATCTGTCGCTATCCTTATGTAGACCCACTACGTCCCTTCTTCCCTGGGACTTATTTCAATATAACGATCTAAAATTTCGCTGACGATTCAGCGATCTTATAGGAGGGGTACAGTCGTCAGAGATTCCCCCTGGGACAGGTTCCTATGTAATTATGCATATAGCATTGTGTAGAGTAGTCGTAGCACTGCAAACACTGATAAAGATAGCTCGCTAAGATCAGGACGTAATGAGTTTCTCGACTTTCTGATGCCTATGGATATTGAAACAACCCCCTGGCGTTCTCAGTGGAGGGGGAGGCGCCCAGAGACAGGTGGGTGGGCAGGCTAATGATCGTCCTTCTGTGCTGGTTGTGTCCAGTGGTGTGTGAAACAAATCTGATTAGGTAATTAGACCAGCAATGTGATGCTGGGCCACAGGCTACCTATACACGACAGGAATGCGAAACCTCGTTAGTTTATAGCATAGTTATTTTGTCTGAACTGCCTCCTGCCACATGAAACACAATGCGTTTAAACTTTTCATCATTGGGAAACTGATTTGAAATTCGAGAAAAGCACATACTTTGACTTCATTTGAATTTCCTTTGTGCTACTTACTGATTAATAACACCCTTATCCGCCTTTATAACTTGGTGTACAACAAAGGTACTCTAGCATTGTGGGCAGTGGGTGGGTGAAAAGGCACAGAAGGAGTAGCTCAGGACGTCATTAGTTTTCAGGATGAGGAGTTCTGAGCAGGTGAGCTCGGCCTCTATAAACAGACTAAGCCTGCGTCGGGATCGCCCTTCATTAGCCGTCATCAATCGTCATCCTAAGCCCTCCAGCTACCTGTCTCAGGGCCCAGCAAAAGGGCCTATATGATGCCCAGGACCACCTGCCATTCATGCCTGTTATGCATCTGCAAGATGATATTAGGGAGTGCATGGGTAAAAGTGCTAAAAGAGGCACAGCTGGACTTGAGCTGTTGCTCCCTCGGGCCTGATTTGAACGGTTTTATATTTAGAACCCTGTTGCTAGAAATAGCAATCCCTACGGTAAATAGGCCTAATGCGCATTTTTACTTATGTCTCACCTTTGTAAAAACAGGTGTAGCATCTACCATGGAGTGGTAGTTGCAGACATGTTTCCTGCGTGCATTTAGGTCGCCAGAAAGTGTAGAATTCTGCCCTTGAAGGGCCTGAAAAATTATTTTTCTAATTACTCTATCTAACCTTAACAAATTTATGAAGGGACATCCCCTGAGCTCAGAAAACCAAAAAATACCAACTTAGGATGTCCGGTTCCATTTTTATTGCTTATTTTGTGTCATGTAACGTCCGGTACCAAAATGATGAAATATGGAGGTAATTAAAGTTGCTCTCAGTAATATAAGAATGCCGAATATGCATAACACACACATGAAATAACATGGCCAACATGTCTATTATTGACTTCAATTACAAAATGGAACAAAATTTAACTTATGCATGCACAGGAGACTGCCTCTTCCATGATGATAAAAGTACCGGACGTTACATAACGTCCGGTACTTTTATTAGAATTATTTCACATAAGCTGCTCTCACATGAAGACAAATGCAGATAGACACACAATTTCTTCACCAAAGTAGGGGATAATAGGGCCCTTTATATGAGTAATAACAAAGATTTTGAAGCTCCATTTTTTCCATGTCTTATAACTGATTTAGATTTAGGTACCGGACGTTACAAATTACAGATTTCCATTTTCAAAGACACATGATGAAAAATTCTTACTCAGTAACATGTCCAAACCTCATGGAAATGGTACCTATGATCATATACGATACCAAAAATAATGTTGGGATACTCCAGATGTTCTTTATTCAATACAGGACACTTGTAAAAAATACAAAAAGTCAAAAATGAACAAATTTGGCCATTTTTTTCCACTTCAGCGGGCTATAAGTCTGAGAGTATTTGATAGATGACCACAAATTTACATCTTTCTGATAGCCATAAGTGTCCTCTATCAAATGAGTCTATGTAAGACAAGATTGGTTAACAATTTCTTTCTCTAGAGCAAAAAGAGTCCAAAATGACCCTAAAAACACTAAATCTACTGGTTTCTGGCGACCTGACCCTATTAAATATGAAACAACATTGGATATGAAAATGTATTCCTAATAGTAGGGCGAAAGCTCTCTGTTGGCTGTTTCTTCCCATTGATGTCATGAGTGAGTGCACAAACCACTCTAGTTATGCACTGCACAGCTCACACCCCTAGGAGCCTATAATTAACTAATGACAATAATCGGGCATGTTATCGAGATAAATGGTATGTATTCGGAAATTATTACTTCATTTTTCCTATGGCTAATTAATAACGCCTTAAGCATCCATATAGTGTACTAAACTCAGCTATCATAGTAACCTGCCCGAGATCTGACATTTCCCATTCTACGCATTAGCACAAGATATATTGTGCCGCTATGCATACCTAACTTAAGCCACTAGAATTAGCATAGGACTATAGCTATATAATCCATGTCCCGTATCTCGGCACTTAATTCAGGTTTTGCCACCTTGACTCAGATACTATGAGCCGGGCCCGGGTGGCTATTTCAAAACAGCCTAACATTGCACAGGGTGCGATGTTTAACTTAAAGGTCTGCCTAGCACAGCATGCTGTGAGAGTGGTTTGAATGTCCCTAAAAAAACCTATTCTGCAAAGTTAGGGCGCTGTTGTAGGTGACAGCTTCAGATACTAGAGAGTATGTATTAGTTAATCCACCGTCGAGCCGTTCGGTGTACAGTTTTCGGACTAGATCCAGTGCATTATGGGTAGGGGTGACCTCGAACGCTAACTACACCACCTTAGCTTGTTCCCTCCACCCCCTTCCCGCCCAGCCAGGTCTGGCTAGGTACCAGTCACTAACTATGCTTGGGAGTGTAGTAAGTTGACTTGGGGATCAACATTGACCCACTTGGGGAGGACCAATAGAGGGTGGCCTTACAAACCAGCATTGATCCCTCGGCCATACTCCGAACGCCTTGAGTTGTTCAGGGTCATGAGGTATAACCAGCGACTCAAGTGGCCAATCCAAACACCTTGGATTGGCCAATGAGCACTGGAGGTTAATTCAAAAGGCTCTGCCATCACTACCTATGTGATGTTAGCGTAGGCACATCTCATAACATATAATGAGACCTAGTCTTCCTACACTAAATTTTCTAGTGGTGTTAGGCCAGTCAGGAATAGCAAGTACTATGTAGTCCTTCACTATTCCACTTCCAGTACTAATGCCACCCTTTATGTTAGTCTGTGAAAGGCAAGTGTACCTGTGAGGGGACATTCCTGCTCTCAAGAGTGAACCTGCTGAGAGTCCTTGAGGGCTCTTGAGTCTACTCATGCATTAAGGGCATAGTAACATAATGCTTCCCTTCTCTCTTTTAGTTGGTGACATACTTGAAGACATTTCAGGGTCAAGTGCCCCCGACAGGGTATGTATAATTAGCAGAAACCCAGTGTAGCCACTCTTGATAGAACGAGTTTTTCCACTGCTATTTATGTCTTCCACTGCTATTTTTTCTCTGTGGACCTGTTGCCACTGTGCACAGTGTGTTCTCGAGGTTATTCAAAAGGCTCTGCCATTGCTACCTATGTGATGTTACCGTAGGCACATTGCTTACCATCTCATAAGACCTAGTGTTACTACAATAAAATAGCTAGTGGTGTTAGGCCAGTAACTAATAGGAAGTACTATGCAGTCCTTCACTATTCCACTTCCAGTACTAACATCACCCCTTATTTTATACTGAGAAACAATAGTGGTTTCCCCTGAGTTCAAGAGCACCTGTGTGGGGGGCATTCCTCATCACAAAAGTGAATGCACCTGCTGAGAGTCCTTGTGGGCTATTGAGGCTACTCATGAGTTAAGAGCACTTGAATGGATTTTCTCATAGTCCTTGAGGGCTTTTGACATTTCAGAGTCAAGTGCACCCGATAGGGTATATATAATTAGCAGAACCCCAGTGTAGCCACTCTTGAGAGAATGAGTTTTTCCACTGCTATTTTTTACCTTCCACTGCTATTTTTTCTCTCTGGACCGCCACTAACATTGCAGAGGGTGTAATGGTAGCCTGTTTTGAAATAACCTCCTGGAGTGCCATTGTGTGGAGGGCAGGAAATGAAGCAGGGGGCCTGTAGGTTATATGGACGTAAATGCAGCCCTCTCGTGAGTCATATGGTATTCAGGCCTGCACTGAAGGTGATCAGGGTGCTGATTGGCTTAGAAATCATAATTATGCAAGAAATATTGGTAAAATTTTGAAAAAGAAATCACAAGTGACCCCAAATAGTTCCTAAATGTAACAGTAGATGAGTTTTTATATTATGCCAGGGTTTGAGGATTTTACCAGGTCCGCAAATATTAATCTGGCCAATGGAGGTTTTGAGGCCTAAAATGGGGTAGAATGGCACTTGCTGTATGTATCGCTCCCTTAGTTAAGATTTTCATGGTTAAGCTTATCCTATATTCTAACACATTGTGTGTGAGAGATGGTTTCAATCTTGCTACGGTCGAAAATATTACCAACGAACATTACGGAGGGCTGTTTTTGTGTGTTATGCTATATAGAAACATAGAGGAAATGGAATTAGTTCCACGTGACCTGTAGACACTGTCAGCATCTAGGCTATGTTGGCGGAACACGAGCACCATGTATATCATATAGCTAATCTAAGTAGGAATAAAAACATGATAGTCTCTGTCGTGGATTCACCAACATAGTGAATGGAGGCGTGCGCCTTTGACAGCCTTCACAGTTTTAATGCTCCTGTTGCTCTCCCTGGGAAAACAATCTTTAATGTCTAAACTGCACTGCGCGATTTCGAAGGCTGCCATGAGTGATTTCCTAAACTGTGATGTACAGGAAATACTGTCCAAAGCTCCCTCCGAGCCGAGCAATCACTTAGCAAAATGATGTAGATCTAGTGGACTTATGCTGTACAGAGATAACATCTTGTTCAAGGCTTAGCAATATCTGATCATTCCCATGTCGACGGAGTGACGATTTAATTGGCCTCTGAGCCCTGTAATTCTTGAGATGAACTTTCCTTTTCCTAGATTTCGCTGCTGAATATCTGCACCATAATACAAATCTATATGGGTTCAGGGAATGTGTGTAGGTGAATAACGGCATGTACTAAGTTAAGGTGCAATAGCCTAACGACAAGTTCACTTATGAATATGACTATTGAAACTAATGTTGTGGTGAAAGTTTTATGAGTACAAATCATCTATATTGCCCTTATATAAAGCAGTGCAAAGTGTTTCTCTGATGTAGATGAGCTGACTAGACTAAATCAGACTAGTCAATTAGGAACAGGTGTTATATAAGGCTCACGTGGAAGAAAGGGAGATTAATTAGCCTTGTTAGATTGATTGGCCACTGATTGTTACCAGCGCCATTCTGCGAGCAATGGACCACATGGCTTATGTGGATTATTCTGGACAATTCGATATTGTAGTCTCAGCCCAATATCAATGAAAAGCAACATGGGCCAGTACTTATATCTCTTGCCCCACACTATACAGGTGCACGCGCCATGCCAGTTTTACCTTTAAGCTATCCATTATATTTCATCAACGTTGATTTATTGCAATTTACAGTAGCATTAGACCTCACTCAATCACAATTAAAACATGTTTATAAATATACCACACAGGTATCATAGGCCGAAATACCTGCCTGCTTACAGGCAGGATCCAAAGGTGTCTGTTGGTAGTCTGTCTACTCTGCCAGATTGGCAGAGTGCCCAGTTCTCACAGAAGCACTTACTGTTAGGTCCAATGCTTCCACTGGTCAACACTTCCCTCAATGTATATCCAAAGATTCACAATACACAAAGCACTTGAAATACTTGTGGTAATTAATAATCCAGGTGATTTTCAAATCTCCCTCACTTACTCCAAGACATTGTCGGTCATCTTGAAGCCAGGTGTAGCTACCTAGTGCCAAAGAGACTACACTATTCTTGGTTGGTTAGCCCTATGTTTCAAAAGGAGGCTAACACCAGGTAGCATCCCCAGCATGTGGACAATGGAGGCCATTGATGTAGTGATATCTAAGCTCAAGATAAACATGTCAGATCTATTGGATATATCTCATGCTTCAGTCATTATAAGCTGATGTACATGAAAACAACATGTTTGTGAATAGGAGGGACAATTTCCAGGAACTGATGAATAGGAGAGACAATTTCCAGGAACTGACAGTGAGTACTTAGTTCAGACTAGCCATGTGTTTGTGCCACTATAGACTTGTATACATCTTGGATCCTGCCTGTAAGCAGGCAGGTATTTCGACCTAAGGTATCGGTATCTGTCTTCTTTTTTTCTACCCTGTCTATACTGAACTACCGTCGAATGAAGTAGTAGTTAGTAGTAGTGGTGGTGGTAGTGGTAGTGGTAGTAGTAGTAGTAGTAGTAGTAGTAGTAGTAGTAGAAATAGCAGTAGAAATAGCAGTAGAAATAGCAGTAGCAGTAGTAGTAGTAGCAGCAGCAGCAGCAGCAGTAGCAGTAGTAGTAGTAGTAGTAGTAGTACTAGTAGTAGTAGTAGTAGTAGTAGTAGTAGAAATAGCAGTAGAAATAGCAGTAGAAATAGCAGTAGTAGTAGTAGTAGCAGCAGCAGCAGCAGTAGTAGTAGTAGTAGTAGTAGTAGTAGTAGTAGTAGTAGTAGTAGTAGTAGTAGTAGTAGTAGTAGTAGTAGTAGTAGTAGTAGTAGTAGTAGTAGTAGTAGTAGTAGTAGTAGTAGTAGTAGTAGTAGTAGTAGTAGTAGTAGTAGTAGTAGTAGTAGTAGTAGTAGTAGTAGTAGTAGTAGTAGTAGTAGTAGTAGTAGTAGTAGTAGTAGTAGTAGTAGTAGTAGTAGTAGTAGTAGTAGTAGTAGTAGTAGTAGTAGTAGTAGTAGTAGTAGTAGTAGTAGTAGTAGTAGTAGTAGTAGTAGTAGTAGTAGTAGTAGTAGTAGTAGTAGTAGTAGTAGTAGTAGTAGTAGTAGTAGTAGTAGTAGTAGTAGTAGTAGTAGTAGTAGTAGTAGTAGTAGTAGTAGTAGTAGTAGTAGTAGTAGTAGTAGTAGTAGTAGTAGTAGTAGTAGTAGTAGTAGTAGTAGTAGTCAAAAGGCGTCCTTCATGACTGGCTTCTTGTGAAGAAGTTCTAAACATAGCTGCTGATGTGAGGAATCAATCAGAGATAATGAGTAGTTGATAAGGTGGGTACTTACCTGGTGAGTGTGTGGCTGTTGCTCCTGTTGTGGTTCCTGCTGACAGACCCGGTGGTGGTGATGGTGGTTGATATTCTGGTGGGTGGTGGTGAGCAGGTGAGACTGGTGGTTGTAGTGGTGTTGATAGTCAGTGGTCTGGGTTGTCAGGTCGTTTCCGGCGGCTGCCTCTGTTCCTGCTGTCGGCCACGCCTCCCTCCACCTCCCGGCCTCCCCAGTAGGAGAAGCTGGTCGCCCCTGTAGTACTGCGTGCTGGAGCTGCATCCCTCCTGCTGCCAGTCTATCAGGCGGCGCACTTGTGTGTGAACACTGCCTGTGGCTGGCACAAGCCGCTGTGGTGGGGCCAAGCTCCACTCCTCCACTGCCTGCTACCTCCGAACTTGTCGCTGCTGATTCTGCAAGCACGTGAATAGAGGCACTAGTAAGGTGCTAACTCCGGTTACCGCCGCTAGGGGCAGTAGCGACGTTGATGGAAATAAGATGTGGCGGATTGGATGTAGCTGACCGTTCAGGTATCACGCTACTGCCTTATAGGTAAAGGAGACGGCGAAAGGACATGGGCGTGGAAAGCAGGGGGGACAGGGGGGTCAAGCAAAGGGAGGTCAAAAATTGCAGAAAACCCCCCTGGTCCCACCCACTCTGAAAGTTCCTCCCACGCCCCTGAAGGAGACTGGATCGCCTTTATATGCATATAGGGAATCACTTCAAGATCGGTCACGATCTCACCGCCCACACGATCACAGTGCCCTATCCACAAAACAATGCTACACAAAAACAGGGAAAGAAATTCATTGAGGAGTTTGAGGTGAACAAAGGAAAGCATACTCCACTTGTCAGTGGCGGCCCGTCATGACACCTGTGTCACTGAAAAGAAGAAGAATCTGGTGGTTTTGCACAAAATGTTCATTGTGCCTTCTGTCTATAATGCAAAAAAGGTATAAATGCTCAGTCTAGACATAACACATTACAGCTAGATCATGTTTGTACCTCCAGTATAATTGGCTAATGTAGAGTGATGCAGACGGCGGAGGTAGGTGTTAGAGACTTGTCCTGATTGCTAAATCGTGTTTGTGCAGAAAGCCGCAGCAACATAGATTGAAAAAGTGAATCTGGTCTGGCTATGTTTATAAATAGATGCCTTATAAGATGGCCCACGTAAAGGCAGAGGTATGGCACGTAAAGGCAGAGGTATGGCGCTTTAAACAAACAATGCTACTAGTCTAATACAAGGAATAGTTATGTATGCTATGTATAACTAGGGGCACGAAGGCTGATGTAAAGTGAAGGAATAATAATTATTATGAGAGGCACCCAAAGGGTATTCAATAACAATCAATAGAACGTTCAACAATTATGTCACTGTTTTTGTGGCAGTTTTTAGGACCCCCACCCCCACTGGTTGCCAAAGACCCCCCCTAATAATTACGTCACTGCCTCCCAAAGAATGACCCCCCTTTTTTCCATCACTGGAGGGGGACCATCAATGGGCGGACAAATTAAACCCCAACATCGGGAGGATCAAAGTTAAGCTTAAAAATCGATTCAAGTGCCAATAGGAATACATTATTTCATATACCACACTATATTCTCTTTTGGGAGGGGGATTTTTAGAAGAAAAGAAAAAGAATACAATAAACTCCCGTATTTAAGCTGTGGCTTATATGTGAACCAAAACTAGAGTGCAGATTATTTCCTCCAACTGTTTGAAATGACTTTGCTAGTTTAAGAGCACATTTAAGATGCCTCATAGGCTCACAATATTTTTGCTTTCTCTTGTGGCCTGTGCCTGCCTTGACAAACATATGGTAGAGTCCAAATGCACAAGTCCTCTGCCTGAGTTGGTCCTGCACACCAGGCCATGCAAAGGCATATTGGATGCCATGAGGCAAAAACTATGCTGACTTAGAGAGGACATGCCATTTTCTTGTCCCAAATAAGGGTGTAGACCATCCCCTTACTATACTAACAGTCAGCCCATTTTCAAGGATGCTCCGATGGAGAAGTTGCTGCTTCTTTGGTCTGAGAAGCACTCTCTGTCCTTGTGACTCGTAATTTGCAGTAAAAGTAGTAAATAAGCTAAAAATGCTAGTCAGTCACCACTGGTTCGGGACTGTTTTGCCCATCTCTTGTACACAATGTTGGGCTCATCCCACTTCAGGTCCCTTCAGTAGTGTTCTAGTAGAGAAGGTTACCACTATCGTTGAGACATCCACCCATGTTTGTCACTTACAGAGCCACAGTATTCTTGGGGGTAATGCGACGTCAGATGCAGAAAGTGGATTTTAAAAGGGCATTTTGAATTTGAGTTTCTGATATGTGCCCAGCACTGTTTCCACACTCTCTACATAATCCTCAGCTCTAAGAAATCATGTTATGGCTGCTTTGAGGGCTTTCATTAGGAGTGTTTTACTATGCAGCCTATTTTTAGCGATGACATCAAATTACCATCACTTTACTCACACGATAATGGGTAATCATGATGTTTTAATGCAACCTCAATCACCATAAATCATTGCTGGTTGCTCTAAATGATCTGGAAATCAGGCTTTAAAGGAAATTGACAAATACTGGAAACATTGGAAGCAGGGACACCTCAGCAACAGACATCTGGGAAACATGCTGCAGGACATCTAAAAATTAAACCATGATAATAATTATCTCTCTATTGTTATACAATTGGAGAAACAACACCTCTAGTGATACTGCCCCTACGCCATAGAATCATGGATGGCAATTAAATGATTTTTTTTTTAAATATTTAAGTTTTAAAGTTCTTTGCTTTCGAGATGTCTGTTTCTGAGAAAACCTGCTTCTGAGATGTTTGCTTCCAAGGTGTTCCTGCTTCCGAGGTGTCCAGTTATCATACTAACATGGAAATATGGCAGTCTTTTTAAGATGGCTGCCCTTATACCAAAATGAAACAATGTAACCTTGTAATCGCTGGTTATAATGCATTGCACGTGAAACCGAGGTTATTTGGTGTGAAAACACATATCTTGATCCCTAGCGGCATGATCCAAGGTAGACTCTTGCTTGTGGAGTACACAAACTGCTACAACTGTGCATATCAAGCATGGTAATACCAAACACATAATATTCCATTAAAATGGTTCGAAAGGACGGAAGAGTGCAGGCCCGGGAGCCACTTTTTGATGAAATATAATTTGCAGCAGTATCAAAGCTTATTATTATTGATATTACCCAGACAAAAGCAAGGCATGACATACGAAAGTGGTTGTACTTCATTAGCCTACACCATATAGGTGAACATAGTGAGATATCATTTCCAGGGGGGGGTTAGCATATATGGCACACTATTAGTATCCAAAACTAACAGCCAATGGGCATTTCTAACCTCATTTTCGAGTTCAGCAGCCACAAATTAGGTATAATTGGTATGTTCCGTCTCCGTTCTTTTTGGCCATTGCAGTGTTTATTAAGGTGGATGGCGCCCATGGTATCAAAGTAGCTAAATTTTCACCAAACTTTCGTGACAATGATATATACTTTCCAATGGTGATGAGAAAATATAGGGGTCCCAGGCAATTTTCAAAGATATTCATCCATGAAGAGACTGTGGACATACTATAGGTTTCTACAGCATTTCATGTTAATATGTGTAGAATGATGTTAAAGAGTAGCTAAATTTTTGTAAAACTTTCCCAGAATATTCTCATCAACCTTCTGCACACAGACAATGTATTACCACCATGTGGTCCCGAGCACTTTTGTACTGTTTTTCCACATTGAAAAGAAAATCTTATGAAAATAATAGAACTACACCATGCAGGTTATATAGGACTCAGTATGGAGGCCTAGTGGAGCCACCATCTTGAAATTCGCTGGTTGAGCTAAAGCCCACTGATAAGACATACCATGATGGGTACCCTGGTTAACACCCACTTCCAGGGACATGCTGGTCCCATCTTATCAGTGTGTGTCGTTAGAACAAGCTCCAGACCAGCTAGTGGCCAATATAACATGGTTATTGCGTTTAGGCACTGATTCGAGTTCCTAAAATGGATAATATGAGTTCTGATATTTCAGGATAAGGAACCGAAAATTGACAGCGGACTGGACATACCTTGACAACGAGTTTTTGAAGCTTATGTACCAAACCTGATGAAATGCTTTGGACATAACATAGTTGAGACCTTATTCTAACTCCCTGTCAGGTAGATTGCTTGATATTAAGGCTGAATTTAACATAAAAAAATAGTAAACTTCCGAAGCGAGCAACTGGCCGTGGAGTGTACAGGCTATAGACTGGCTCTGTCTCAACTTATTTGCGGTAGTAGGCCTACGAGAATGAGAGTTGCACCAGGTCGCCAGCTTGACCAAACATCAACATGAAACCAAGATGGCGGAGGGCCGTCTTGTCAACTCGCATAAGAAATCAATGGATTCTATCATTTTTAAAGGTAAATACTTAGAATTAATGGTGGAAACCATGTTATATATGCAATATGTAATGAATAGACTTGAACTCGTTGGCTTCATGGGTTTGATAGAAGCATTCGCCTTCGGCTCATGCTTCTATCACCCCCTGAAGCCAACGAGTTCAAGTCTATTCATTATATATTACATTCATATTGCTCCTATACCCCAACTCAACCAGCTGACTTGGTGACCTACTCAGTAAGTGTGCCAGGTGTACACAGAGAAGGTTGAGAGTTCGCCCCACCTTCATGTCATGGGTCCTTCTATGGTTTTGTATTCTGTCTATAAGCCACTGAGAAGTACATATGAGCAGAAACCTGCGCACAGGACGTGTTTGGCATAGTAGCCATCCATCTTAAGGAACTTTGAAACAGCGTTGAAGAAAAGAAAAGCAGAATGAGTATGTCGAAATTATGTTGTACCATACTATGAAGGTATAAACACGTATAATGACATGATTAGGACACGGAAGTGGCTTCCATGAAATGTGTTTAATTATTAATGGTATATAAAACGTAGCAATCGAACATGAAATATGTATGTCTTCCATATCAAACACATGACAAATGGACTACATATATTTCACTGCTCATATTTCATATACTGCGCATAGATAGCATTAAGAATCAACCCAGCTAGATCCAACCTTGGACTGCATGATGCTCTAATTATCCAATCAAATTCTCTCCACTCCATGCGAAACGCAGCCAGCGGGATAATGGCGATTTTCTGCCTGCCTGACCGCCTGTCGCTATAGACAATTTGCTCCAAAAGGGGTAGCTTGGTGCAGTGCTGTCACATTGCTTTTCTTATTAAAGATCAAAACCAACATCAATACCCAATCCTTGGGGAGATCGTTTGACGCCTAGTTTTACTGGTTTTAGATATTTTGATAATGCCTATGGATGGAGCTACCTTCTCCAGTGTTGTTAAAATGGTGAAGCCGTCTTAATTAATTAACTGTTCGCCATACTATGAGCCCAATTGACAAGTAAATGACTTTGATTTGGCTATAATAATTAACGTAAAAGTGCGTTGACAGTCTTCTTTTGCAAGTTATAATACCTGACACTCAGATGTAAGCCATTATTAGCGCCTTTGTTGGAATATAGGCGTAGTGACTGCTTACTAATTAACAAGATTACATTAGATGTAGAGTTTGCCTTAACAAACTTGAAATCGGAAGTTCTAAGCCATTCCACCTTAGAAGATCACATAATAAACAGGGTTGTAGGTCTATACGGGCCTTTATACGTCTGCAGCTGCAATTTGTACCTGATATAAGCTTAAGATATGACTGCATGGTCCATATCCCTGATGAATTATGAACAGAAATCATCGCAGGTGTGATTGATATCACATTATACTGCTCGTCATCAATTACTTACATAATTCCAGTGGTAAAGTTGTCGTCCCCTCTGCTTGATGGTTCACTAAAAGAAAAACACTACCCTGGCATTGATTGGAATATGTACATTTATCTGATGTCTCTGATGACCTCCCAATTGCCTAAATGCACCCATTTGTGCTTGCAATCCTGTAAAACAGAATGTTCTTTGTAGCCTTTTCTCTGGTATGCTCTGTTATTTCCCTCGACAGTTGCCAGCAAATAAACTAACAGAATGTTTCTGTGCAATACCAGTATCCCGTATGTTTCACCATTCAAAATATAACAAATTTTTTCTAAACAATGCAGCACCTGATGCTTTTTGGCAATCGTGACGTCATCAGATTCATCCCAGCAAATTGTCGTCATCTGTCGCCATGATTAGCCATCAATGGTGACTCCTTTTTGAGTGATAACTTATTCCCTCATCTTTCACCACTGTCTGTTAGACTCATGTGGCATAGCAATTGCTATTCCTGGTGATCTTGTGCTATAATGAAGTCGTGTTCCATCTAGCGACATGTGTGAGCCACTTCACAGGGTGATGAGGACTCATGACAACTTGCTGGGATCGTATAACCCTGCTGCCCTCCTTTGTAGTAAATGACACATATGTATATCTAAACGGGCCTAACCATACTAGATTCTTTTCAGTTGAGGCAAAGGCCATCAAAATACTCAATCACAAAAGTAAGGTAGTGTTTTTCCTGAACCTCCTGTCATGGATGACAGATGTCTCTCCCATATAACTTTATTCGGATTGTAGTAGATTCCATATACCCTCCTTTCTAAAGACAGTCTGCCTAAAAGTAGCAGGCTGACATGTTCTCCATGGTCAGAATGGGGCCAGCAGAAAGATGCAGCATTATCATACCTCCTACGCCTCCTGCACACACCGTAATTGGTGCAGAAAGAACTACATGTAGAAGGCAGCGTCAGCAGATCTGATAGAAAAGCCTTCAGGTATCAGGTCAGTTGTTACACTGAGAACCACAGGGCCTTTGAATTCAGTAATGTGGGTGGAGTTGCAATTAAATTAGGATATCCTGTTGAAAATGCCTGACACAACTAGCCTATATGTATTGATAACTTGTGGAATGCATACCTATAAGTGTAGTGCACACATTCTTGATTTTTTATCTAATCTTTCAATTGCTAGTAATGCTGTATTGAATAATTTCTGTGTCATCTGAATTGTATCATTTTGATATAAGAATTCCTGTACCTCCATTAGAAATCAAATTACCCAGCAAATTGTCGTGACTCCTCGTCAACCTGTGTGAAGTGGCTCACACATGTCGCTAGATGGAACACGATGTCGCTATAGCACAAGGTCACCAGGAATAGCAATGGTGGTGATCACATGGCCTCACCTCAGATGGCGAGGATGGTGATCACTCAGACTCACCAGGGATGGCAACGTGGGTGATCACTCACCTCGCTAGATGAAACATGCACCTCGTCATAGCACATGTTCACCAGGGATGGCGAGGATCGTGATCACTCATCCTCACCAGGGATGACAACATGAGTGATCACTCACTTCGCTAGATGAGACGCACACCACGTCATAATGCACATTCACCATGGATGGCAAGGATTGTGATCAGTCACCTCGCTAGATAAAACGCGTACCTCGTGATAGCACAGGTTCACCACAGATGGTGAGGATCTTGATCACCCACACTCACCAGGGATGGCAACACGAGTGATCACTCACCTTGCTAGATAAAATGCACACCATGCCATAGCGCATGTTCACCACAGTTGGCGAGGATCGTGATGACTCACACTCACCAGGAATGCAAGGCAGTTGATCACTCACCTTGCTAGATGAAACGCGCACCATGTCATAGCGCAGGTTCACCATGGATGGCGAGAGTGGTGATCACTCAGACTCACCAGTGATGGCGACGCTGGTGATCACTCACCTTGTTAGATGAAAAGCTCATGATCATCGACATTGGTAATCATGCAGCCTCACATCTGCCAGATCAAAGTATGTTTTGCCAGAGAAGGTATTGCCATATGTATCTTCCCTCTAACCACAGACAAGGTGTTCATGTTGATATTTCCCTATGTATTTTTGCTGTAACCAGAGAAAAGGTGTTTATGGATAGTTGCTTTTATTTTAGAGATACCTCTATCTAAATTCAATTGATATTCTCTCTATATAATCTTGTTTGATTCAACTCTGAAGTATTACATGGAAATCTGTGTGAAACAAAGCACATTTGATATGTATGGGACTTAGACTTCATGCCCACACTTCCTAGATAGGCTACATGTTGAACAGTGGTGCTGTCTCAACAACTTTGGCAATGGTGGTGATAAGTTGCCACTGTGAGTGAGAGTGAGTGACAGTGAGTGACAAATTCACATATTGAGTGAGACCAATGTTGGCAATGGTGGTGATAAGTCGCCATTTTGAGAGAAGATTAACTAGGAGTGATACAAACTCACGCAGTGAGTGAGAGCCATGTGGCAATGTAGGTGAAAAGTTGCCATTCTGAATGAGTGTTGACAAACAGTGGCACATATTGAAGGAGTGAGTGACATCCAAGTTGGCGATGGTGGTGATAAGCTGCCATTCTGAGTGAGAGTTGACTGGGAGTGGCGCATAATCATGCACAGAGTGAGATCCATATTAGCGATGTTGGTGATAAGTCGCCATTCTGAGTGAGAACTGACTGGGAGTGGCACATAATCACACAATGAGTCAGATCCATGTTGGAGATGGTTGGGATAAGCCGCCATTCTGACTGAGAGTTGACAGGCAGTGGCACATACTCACGCAGTGAGTTAGATCCATGTTGGCGATGGTGGTGATAAGTCACCATGCTTTGTGAGGGATGACAAGGGGTGGCACATACTCACGCAGTGAGTGAGATCATGTTGGCGACTGTTGTGATAAATCGCCATGCCATGTGAGACTGACACACATCGGCGAAAGATGACGCAATGAGTTAGCACTCAGAAAGGAGTCACCATTGATGACCAATCATGGCGACAGATAATGACAATTTGCTGGGTAAGGTCTGAGAGACGGTATTCTACTGGGGCAGGGGGGGGGTTACACCCTTCATTTTCACACTTATTATCACCGGGTTCCAACAATAAACGATGGGACAGCTAGCTTTCACCTGAGAGATTGCAGAAGTTGTGTGGTTCTAACTGTGGCTTTGCCATGTGATGAAGTGTTCCAACACTATTAATTACATTATTAATTGCTATCATCACCATGTGATATAATGAAATGCATTGTAATCAGTTCTGGGATCCCCATTAATTACATTCCAAGTTATCAGGACGGCCTAGCGCGAATTAGGTGTACAGCCACGTGTATTCTCGATGATGCACATAAGTAGCTAGTTTGCCAAACATGTATTTATATGACCAACATCATACCTATCATCTAAAAGGACAATGCTCTGGGCATTAAGCTAGATTTACAAAGACTAGATTCTATGTTCTTTTAAAAAAGACTCGATTATTGCATGTAGACAGAAACTGTAGTGATCCAACGTCTGTCAAGATAATCAAAGTAGCATCTGGCAGCTTAGATCAAAAGGTAAAAAAGGCGAATCTGATTTTTCATAATTGCCCACATTTGTAGCATCATTGATAAGGAAGTGCAGAAGTTCAGATACTGGCACTTCATGTTTATCAAACAAATCTTATCATAACTATAGCCAAAAGAAATATATCTAACTGTATGAAGAATTCAGATGGCATTTGTGTAAGCATACATGTCGGAAAAGGTGAGTTCTACACGGAAATGTCAAATAATCAGCAAATTCTACAATCTACGTCTACCAACTGTGTGGTGTTTACTGCTGACGTGAGTATATATATACCCTTTTTAATAGTAGAAGGCCAATATAAGATTGGTGTACGGTAAAGGTCATACTTCAGACCCGAATACGACTATACATCTCAGAAAAGAAAGGGTATTATCGTATGTTTCTAATTACCAGTATCTCCAACATTCTAAAGGTCAAATGAAGATCTCTTTAGATTATATGACCTTTAGTACGGGTAACAATGAAAACATACCTGTACCTTATGGGACAATGGGAGAAACTGGTAGCGGAACCTGTGAACAATTTGACAATTAATGTTACATGTACAATACCTGCTGTACGATGTCTTCAGGAAATGGGGGAACATTTTTAGTAGAAAGCTTCTAGAAAGGCCTCAACTCACAAACGTAATATTTGAAGCGAGACACATTGTTCATACAGTAAATGGTTCATTACTAAAGTATAGGGAGGTTAGAATTATTTTTAATTTATTGAGTGAATGTTATGGCAATCTATTCTGTACCTTAAGGAATTTTAGAGAGAAGATGTAGCCTAAAGTGTGGTTTACTTTAGTGAAGATGCCATTCAACTTGAAATCCTTCGAAAATATCAGGCCAATGATTTGTCATTCCCTACATAAAAATTACCCTTTTAGACAGATGTGGTTTCAATATCACATATGGAAAATTGCATTTATTAATTACCCAGAAAATTGTCGTGAGTCCTCTTCAACCTGTGTGAAGTGGCTCACACATGTCGCTAGATGGAACACGACGTCATTATAGCACAAGATCACCAGGAATAGCAATTGCTATGCCATGTGAGTCTAACACACAGTGGCAAAGATGATGTAATGAGTTCTCACTCAAAAAGGAGTCACCATTGATGACCAATCATGACGACAGATGAAGACAATTTGCTGGGAATCATTATCATTTGGGTGCTGGGTATAGGCTGTACATTTTTTCTTTCATTGGCGAGCTGGCACTAACCATATGTAAGAAGTCTGGTGAGGTTTCCATACAATTTGAGATTATGGGAAAACGATATGAGATGCCTGAAGGTAAATGCTTTCAGATTGACCAGAGTAAATATGCATAGATACCGGTCCTTTTAAGGTTGGTGAGCTATCCCAGCAAATTGTCGTGACTCCTCGTCAACCTGTGTGAAGTGGCTCACACATGTCGCTAGATGGAACACGACGTCGCTATAGCACAAGATCACCAGGAATAGCAATGGTGGTGATCACATGGCCTCACCTCAGATGGCGAGGATGGTGATCACTCAGACTCACCAGGGATGGCGACGCGGGTGATCAATCACCTCGCTAGATGAAACACGCACCTCGTCATAGCACATGTTCACCAGGGATGGCGAGGATCGTGATCACTCATCCTCACCAGGGATGGCGACATGAGTGATCACTCATCCTCACCAGGGATGGCGACATGAGTGATCACTCACTTCGCTAGATAAGACGCACACCACGTCATAGTACACATTCACCACGGATGGCAAGGGTTGTGATCAGTCACCTCGCTAGATAAAACGCATACCTCCTGATAGCACAGGTTCACCACAGAGGGTGAGGATCTTGATCACCCACACTCACCAGGGATGGCGACACGAGTGATCACTCACCTCGCTAGATGAAACGCGCACCACGTCATAGCGCAGGTTCACCATGGATGGCGAGAGTGGTGATCACTCAGACTCACCAGTGATGGCGACGCTGGTGATCACTCACCTTGTTAGATGAAAAGCTCATGATCATCGACATTGGTAATCATGCAGCCTCACATCTGCCAGATCAAAGTATGTTTTGCCAGAGAAGGTATTGCCATATGTATCTTCCCTGTAACCACAGACAAGGTGTTCATATTGATATTTCCCTATGTATTTTTCCTGTAACCAGAGAAAAGGTGCTTATGGATAGTTGCTTTCATTTTAGAGATACCTCTATCTAAATTCAATTGATATTCTCTCTATATAATCTTGTTTGATTCAATTCTGAAGTATTACATGGAAATCAGTGTGAAACAAAGCACATTTGATATGTATGGGACTTATACTTCATGCCCACACTTCCTAGATAGGCTACATGTTGAACAGTGGTGCTGTCTCAACAACTTTGGCAATGGTGGTGATAAGTTGCCACTGTGAGTGAGAGTGAGTGACAGATGATGCAATCCTCAGAGAGCATTGACTTGGAGTGACACAAATTCACGTATTGAGTGAGACCAATGTTGGCAATGGTGGTGATAAGTCGCCATTTTGAGAGAAGATTAACTAGGAGTGATACACACTCACGCAGTGAGTGAGAGCCATGTGGCAATGCAGGTGAAAAGTTGCCATTCTGACTGAGAGTTGACAGGCAGTGGCACATACTCACGCAGTGAGTTAGATCCATGTTGGCGATGGTGGTGATAAGTCACCATGCTTTGTGAGGGATGACAAGCGGTGGCACATACTCACACAGTGAGTGAAATCATGTTGGCGACTGTTGTGATAAATCGCCATGCCATGTGAGACTAACACACAGTGGCGAAAGATGACATAGTGAGTTATCACTCAGAAAGGAGTCACCATTGATGACCAATCATGGCGACAGATAACGACAATTTGCTGGGATATGTCTTATTTCCAGGCACCACTCCATGATGTATACATCTAACACCTTTCTTCTAGATGGAAAGAGCGTCCACTCCATTCCCTTCCCTAAAAGGTTAATATTCCATCTTCTCTATCCCTTCTATTCGGCATCTGCCTCTTGCTCTCTCAGGTACTTTACCCACTTTTTACCTTTACCTGGCACAGTGAAGAGCTTTGATTGATTGTTGCCGACTGGGGGAGTGCTAGTTCTGCCTAGAAGAGTATTAGCCACAGGGGCCAGACTGCTACCTTTATTAGGTCTGTAGTTTATCTATTTGTCTTTTCTGTTTTCTTTCCCTTATTTTCTCTCATAGATATAGATAAACCAATTAATTAGCTGATCTTTTACCAGGTAGGTCTAGAATTCGCCATGAATAATGTATACTGTCTACTACAGGTGGGCCCTTCTACATGTATATCCTTCTCCTTAAGGTGGTGTATCATATGTACATGGATTGCTCTCTTGTCTACATCCACCTTCCCTAAAAAGGATGGGCCGAAAGAGAAGAGGAATTGCGGCAGGCGAAAGACCTATACAAACCTGCTCACGCTGAGCGACTGTGACCTTGTTGTTAGGCTGGAATGTGGTGGGGCTCTAAACCATTGGTTGTCCCACCCCAGCCCTCTAGTTGAGCCTACGTAGTTTTAGAGACTCACTGTGTGGCTCACCTCCAAGAGCCTCAGAGGAAGAAATCATGACATTTTAGATAGGAATCTGACCCGATAGATAAAACAGGTGGAGAGGTTCTGGAGGGTGTTGCTCCTATTGTAAAAAGAGCTGTGAGTATGTGCCCTTTTTTCTAAACAAGTCGTGCACTGCTTCACCTAAGTACTTGCCCTCACCACATTAGTCTGAAAAGTCACCTGCCTTATTTAAAATAGAGAGAGGTACATACTCATGTCACATGCTCTATAGTTTATTATAATGACTGACTTCTCCCAACTAGGTACCTACTCAAATCCCCCTTTTTAGCACCGTACTTGAATGACCACTTGTGAGCAACAAAAGCAACAAGTTATAGCGAAATGAAAAGAAAGGACTGGAAACAAGGACATTTTTAGCCAGCTCTTCCTTTTACTATAGGAGCAACACCCTCTTGCACTACAGTATCATGAATACATAGTGCCAAAAGAGATGAAACGGATACTTCAATACGCACATTCACAATGGGAAATAGGTGCATGGAAATGCTGAATTCCATCCTGATAGACGCTTGTTAAACTGGGATGAGTGGTGTCTATAGAGATACTGAGAGTAAGTAAACTACAGAAGAAAAAGATCATGTTGTCATATATAGTTATATAATCATGTCATGTATTGCATGCTGAATACAGTGGAGACCGCGGCAGTCCCACGGGACTAACCTTTGGGCTCCATATCACACACACACACCCGTGGAATAACCATGTCTCGTATTTCATGTCCTGTAACAGCTCTCTGCCCATGTACCCGGATATAATGGGGTTTCATGCTTATTGAATGGAGTCTTGGATATATCTCTGAGTGGACCAACATGAAATAAATACATGTGAGCCAGCAAGCAGAAATGGGGGTTCCTGCGGGATTTAGTACCTGTTTTAGCCACCAGGGGGCATCACTATGGACTAGAATAGTAAAAATATGCCTAAAACTGTTTTAGGATACTTTTTCATGGAGAATTCAATGATTTTTGATAAAACATTCTATTTTGGGTGGAAAGGTTCCAAACAAGGCATGTCAAAAGAACGTTTTTGGGCCTAAATAGGCATTTTTGTTGAATTCTGTTGCCATGGAAACATGATTTTCATTCTAAATAGGAAAAGCAATGATCTCATTTGAATGTATGTTTCACCAGGTTTACTATGTTGAAAACAGAAAGAAAATACCATTTTTAGTTCAAAAGTTATGGGCAAAAGAATTAAAAAATTATGTTGATTTAGCTAATTAACATAAATTATGCTAATTTTAAATGTATCTCATGACCAATTACATGTAGTGCTTATTGCCATTCAGGAAATGATCATAACTGCCCATATTTAGCAAGCCATTCCTCTAAGACTAACAGGAGTATCTTCTCTTGCAATATATCACTGAAAAGCTAGTGAGCTGAATATTAAAGTTGACTTTTAGCACAGAGTACCCTTTCTCCTTGCCTCTACACACATAGGTATACTCGGATAGTTCCCGTCTCAGGATTGATTCACGAGCCAGATGCTTAGAATCGATCGGAGAGAGGTGAAAGAAAACGAGGTTGTCAATCGTGCTACCTGCTGGCGCCAAACAGACGTGTTACAGATGAGTTTTTTTCCGGTGGAAAATGTGACTACCACGCTTAGTTAATATCTATACTCAGTTATATTGGTTTTCTACAGTAATCATTCATCATAATTTCTAATTCCCCTGCCAGTTATTAAACTCTATAAATAGACCTAGGGCACCGTATCCTTTGAGAATGCATGGATCATAATTTTCATATGGGACTTACATGGCATGGAGATTTTCTGAGAAACAAACGAGGCTTCGACGTACTATAAAGACCATACCGCTACTAATTACATTTGATTTACTATTATTGCCCAATAATATCATCTAACAATTTGCAATTAATTCCGGGGCTCCCATCGATTGCATTCCAAGTTGCCAAGAAGGTTTAATGAGAATGGAACATGTCCGACCATGTACTACTGGGTGCTAACCTTCAGGAGAATCAGTGGATATAGCTTGTTCACTACTATGGGGTTCAAGCACTTATAGGGTATTGGATGCGATCTATTCTGTGACTTGCCCTTAAAGCCTTTTGCAAAACAGCTGTATGTATAGACGCTGCCTGTTTCAATTGTGGTTTATAGATATTACTTTTTTGGAGTGAGTTGATTAACATGAACCGAAAACGTGAAATGTGTATGTATTTATAAACAGGTTTGCCAAAGTTAACCCATACCTGTTAATACCTTTATTATGTGTACATCCAGATTATTTTTTGATATTTCAACGTGTGTGTTTTTTGATGAGGCAGGTAGCAGATGCTGGTAAGACAACACTCTATAGTCCCTCTATCCACAGGTGATAAAAAAGATGTGCATGCATAGTTCGTTCACATTGTGTTAGTATGTTTTAAGGAGTGAGTAGTACATGGAAATTTCAAATAGCCAACAAACATTCTGAATGATGTACCAACAGTCCCAGTATGTATACATGGTTTTGAAACCTAGATTGCGTAGACTAGTCCGCATAACGTTTTGTTGAATGTGTTCACAAAATACTAAGGATGTATAGTAATCCTCTTGTGTATGTATGGATACCAATGAATTTACACAAAAACACATAATATGATGTGTCTAGGATATTAAGGATTTCAACAGTCCTATTCCACTGCCATATTTAGTGTGGTAATTATAGCACAGCCAATTAGCAACGTCAGGAAGTGACAACTTAAGGGGATGGGCAACTGTAATGCCCTCGACAAGGAGCCAGCTATAGCCTGGAATACTTAAATCCTCATAAATCAGCCTTAGGGTGCCTGTTAGGCAACATTTAGGAACCAAAACCTGCGGTTTGACGTCTTGACGTCCATCGCCCCAGGGTGATTACCTCCAAGACATACGGCAGGAGAGGCAATTGTACCACTGAAGAAAGATGGGTCCTTCTAGGTGGGGTAGTAATCTGTTGCTGTGACATCATTTTGGTCATTGACTCCCAATCTCCCACTTTTCTCTGAACCCGCATCAATCAGGAACATAATATTTTCCATTCAGTTGCTCTCTTACACCTTAGAATTAAAGAGAAACGCTTAGCTAAAACACTTCCCATGTGCGTATCTTGCCTCCCGGGCTTGCCTATCATTATTGCACTCCCCTATTCCTTGTATTTTGCATTTGTCAGTTCCTCTTTCATTCATATTATGAACTCTCTATCTTTGCTCCCAACCCTCTCCTGGTCCTGACAGAATCAAGAGCCCAGATTGATTGTTGCCATCTGTGCCCTGGAGAAGTGCTGGTACTGCTTAGAGGTGTATTGGCCATGGGGTCCAGACAGCGGCTTTCATTAGGAGTGTGTTTTATCTATTTTGCTCGGCGTAGTGTTCCTGTCTCCTCGGGTGGTCTGCCTATATCTGATTTGGAAAACTCTTTTTTTTTTCTACGAAGTCCTTTCTATATACTGCTCTAATTCGAATTGCAAGGATTTGTTGTTTTACTAGCTTAATTATAGCTTTTGGTTAAGCTAAGGCAGGAGTCATGTAATCCATTACTAGTTTGTGATAATATTTCAATGCCTAAAAAGATTACCCTCATTGGAGATATTATATACATTGTAAGTATAATAGGCCTATATGTTCATGTATAGTTATATGCACCTTATAAGGTCTGGGCCCATCTGTATGTTATTTTAAAAGAGATGTTTGCTAGCTATAATGTATTTACAGTGGCTGCTTTACAGCTACTTTTAGAGTTAGCTCCAGGTGGACTTCATACGACGACGTTGATTGCCTGATGACATTTCCAGGGGAAGGCAAAAATAGAGCAGCAGCCTCTTTGTCAGTGGCATCCCCCACCCCAGGGAGATTCGATAGTCTATACCTGTTTATAGATCTGCCCTCAGGATAAAAGCTAAGTAATGGAGATAGTCTGATAATAGTCCTAATAGCACACTAAAAAAATGTCTTCCTGACAAAGTCACATGTATACCTATGTCAACTTGATTTGACACAGAGAGCACATGTCATTGGGACATGTGCACATATGTCACCATGACAACTGTAGCACACAGTAATCCTCATATGATTTGACATGCCTCAAAATGTCATGTCATCTGTGACACGTCGAAGGCTCTTGACATATGATGGTTTGACATACATAATTGTTCTAGAATATTCCACTAGATGGGGCAAACAACCATTTTGGTACCAGGATTAATCACTACCACGAGGTACTACCAACACTTGAGGCATTTGATGTATCTGTGTCATTTTGTTTTCATGAAGAATAGATCACTAAGATTTGTAAATACTATCAATGAATGGTAGTGAATTCTATTTCATTGTTAAATTTGCATTTTTTATTGAACATCAAAATAGATACCCACAATCCTGAATTCTTCAACAGGAGAGGCTAGACACCTTATGTGTGGGTCAGTGAAAATACCAAAAGATAGTATGCTAACCCACAATCTATAATCTCAGTATCTACAGTACTAGGAGAAATATGGCATTGCCATGCACCTCCATGCCCTTGTCTTATGGACTGGATAGAGGTCCTCAATCAAGTAGAAGTTCTGTAGATAAGAAAAAGTGCCTTGTTGTTGCAGGTCTGTGGCCTGCCTTCTATTATAGGCCTGCCTTGATTGAACCATTGGTACATAGCTATTGACTGCTCTTGACTCTTACATAATTGCCTCACAGTATTACCTAGCACTCAGGTGCATGGATCAGGAACATGTGACATGTCTTCATTATGCATGTCAAGTGGAGTTGACGAACCAAATGTGAGAGCGTCAACCTCATTCGACATGCCTTCATACATGTCATGTGGGAGACAAATTGTGACCTGTGCAGTATGCGTCAAAGCGATCAGTGTTATTTTCTCTGTGCAGGTGGAAAACTCCATCTATTTGCTCTGACATGAAATATGTGCTACATATATCTATTTGGTACCTGTGATCTTGGGCTGCCCTGTAGGTCTTAAATAGACTGACTGATAGGATGTCTATTCCTATCTAACTTGAGTATATATAATTATTCTGAGTCATGGTTCGGAATCTGAATGCCATGCCACATGATTCGTTTATCTTGCAAGTGATGCAATCCTAGTCACATGGTTAACAATACCCCTTTATATCCTGTGTTAAGCCGACAAGTATAGATCTACCGCTATTATACACAATTCTTCCTAATCCTGGAATTTTAGAATTCGATGGCGGACAACACTGTCCAGCATAGGCATGTAGAGCCCGCGTCTTACACCCCCAGGTAGCAAACATGGTGTGGCCCAAGTCTGGGCCATAGCGGGCTCCTGATGTGGGCCACAGTGGGTTAACACAGTGGGCGCCCGATGGGTTTTGTCCTCAGCAAATGGTCTGGGCCACACTGGGCTAACCGATTTGGGCACAGATCTGTTTGAAAGTGGGCTCAGCGATTTGGGCTCAAAGTGAGTTTAACATGGGTTTTTGGTGTGGCCCAAAGTGGGCTGCCGATTTGACGAAAAATTAGTGGTTACATGGTAAAAATTCTTTTTGAAAAATTTATCCAATATTTATTCTTTTTTTTTCCAAAAGTCAATGAACAACAAATCCTTGAGCTAATCTCACCCCCCCCCCAATCACCAAAGCAGTAAATGCAATATCTACTTGAGTGGAAAGCCAGAGCAGAACCATCCATTTGAATCAAATTCATTTAGCCAACACAAGGCACTTTGATTCATTAAAGTGACATTCTGGCCTCAATCTTCCCCCACTACTTCCCTATGTAGGAGTAGAGAAGAGAGCCTTCAAGTTCATAATGACTGTACCTCTGCATATCTGCTCTTGTTCCAAGTTCAGTGCAATGGAAATGGTGTTGCCATTCCACTACTACTCAAATGACCTTGATTTGCACTTTTGACTAGAGACATCTAAGTATTTCCAGACTATGAGAAAGTCTGCACATTATTACTTCATATCTGATATAGTAGTCTATTCCAGTTGTCCTATGTCTAAAAGAAATAAGTTTTGTATGGGTAGTAGAATTATGCCTGGAGTGCTGTGAAACCACTTTGTAGTGAGTCTGCCATGGACTGGCCTACAGGGGCAGGGGATATTTTTGGTTTCTCAATTGCCTCTATATATAGTCCTCTTATACCCGGCCAGGTGTGGGACCTGTTTGCCCCCACACCACAAATACACCTTGCAAGCCTACTAGTATAAAGAAAGACATGAAGCTGTTATTTCCAAGACTAGTCAGTGTTGCATTTTACATGAAATATCTGGATCCCCACTATGAACCTACCTGTGTATTAATGATATAGGGAAAGGGGGACTACCTATCTCCTACAGCAGTGGTGGAGGGAGGGGAGGGGGGGCAGGGCAGGCCAGGGTAGGGTGAGAGGAGGCCAGGGCAGGGTAGGATGAGGGCAGGGCAGTGTGAGGGCAGGGCAGGACAGGGCAGGGTGGGGTGAGAGCAGGACAGGGCAGGTGAGGACAGGGGATGGCAGGGCAGGGTGAGAGGAGGGCAGGCCAGGGTAGGATGAGGGCAGGGCAGTGTGAGGGCAGGGCAGGACAGGGCAGGTGAGGACAGGGGATGGCAGGGGATGGCAGGGCAGGGTGAGAGGAGGGCAAGGGAGGGCAGGGCAGGGTGAGAGGAGGGCAAGGGAGGGCAGGGCAGGATGAGAGGAGGGCACAGGATGGCAGGGCAGGGCAGGGTGAGAGGAGGGCAAGGGAGGGCAGGTCAGGGTGAGAGGAGGGCAGGGGAGGGCAGGACAGGGTAAGGGAGGGCAGGGGAGGAGAGGAGAGGGCAGGGGAGAGCAGGGCGAGAGAAGGTGAGGGGGAAAGGGTAGGGCAGGTTGAGGGGAATGAGGAGGAGATGGAAGGGGTAGGGGATTGGTGGGGAGGGCAAAGAAAAGAGGGAGAGGGAGGGGGAACACTTATCACAGAGTTCAGAACAGTCCAGAATATGAGGCTGCCCTGTCCAAACCCACTCTCACCCCAGACTGAGAAGACTTTATGTAGCTAAGCACCCATCTTGGGATGCCCATTTTGAAAGCATCCTGGGCCCAATGTGGTTGCCCATTTTAAAGCTGACCAGTGCCCAAACCGGGCAGCCCAATGTGGCCCAGACCATATGCTGAGGACAAAACCCATTGGCAGCCCAACGGGCTCAAGTCGGTTTGCCTGATTTGGGCTGCCCTGTGTGGCCCTGACTGGAAACCCAGCATCTGTCGAACCTAAAACCCATGTACCGAATGCTGCCCACTTTGAACCTCCTTATCCCTGGTTAAACCAATTTGGCCCCGAGTGGGCTTGCTACATGGGCCACTCTCCCTATACTACTGTGTCTAGGGGTCAACTGCGCGGCCGGATAGGATCGCACATTATTAACGGCATTGCATTTATGACTCGATCTATATGTACAGAATCAAGTAGACCCATGGATTTCTAGCAGTGCCTTTTCATGGTAGCCCTTGTTGATTAAAATTAATCTCGCGTGCTGCATGTATGCTTAATGTCATCGACAGGGATATTTCTTTAATAAAAACTATGCTACCCCAAAAGGGTTAGTTTTATCGTGGCAGTAACCGTAATGCGTTAACGTGACCCACACAGGGGCCCCTGTGAGTTACCTGCACTTTTATCTCCACTCCGGCAGCTTCACAGTCACAACGATACCGTCTCTGATACGGCACCCCCTCTCAACCAAGCCACCTCCTCTTAGGGCAACTGTCCCGCTCCCTGCGCTATCTGTGCTGCCCTGCCGATCTGTCTTGTGTTACCGCATCTGCACGACAGGTAGTGCACCTAATATGGACACACACCGCCTGTTCCTTCCTCCCCCCTCTCTGACCTGCTCACCACGACTCAGCATGTCCATATTTCCACAGGTAAAGTGAGCCGCTCACCTGTTTACGGCCCAGGCATGACGCACAGTGGCACTCACTTACAGGAGGCTGTTGCTGACGTCCCATGTATATACAATTAAGCTCTTGTTAAAATTACTATAGTCAGGCAAAAAAAAATGCAAAATACGTCCGAAGCGATTTAATACGCCCGCATTCAAATCGAATTGCAGTAGGCGCATTTGCACACTCACTGAGGGTTTCAAGATTTTTATTTTTATAAATGATATGTATATTTAACACTCTTCAATGAGTCATACCCTGTGGGTGTAACATCGGTAAACAATGTGACTTTAATAGCCTCCTACTGTGGAGCAATGCTAGGCTAGTCAGAATCCATTAGATTATGGCCAAGATGGCGACGCCTCCTGCAGTAGAGCACTAACAAATAGCTGACAAAGGCCGATGGGCCAAGAGGATTGGTTTTGATAATTCACGCTCAGGTAATCAGATACACTAATCTCGAGACTTGTAAGTGGGTGGATCATTGACAAAGTGCCGCTTACAAGGGTGTAAGATAGATTCAATATTTGTGCCTAGGAAAAGATATAATAAAGGCAGCTGACATTTAGGATGACGCTGACTCATCGGATTACCTTCATTTATTATATACACATGCATAGAGGGCCAGAGAAGATAATGTAGGGAGGACAGTGAGATAAAGAGAATGTGCTGCCTCCTCTCAATGAGAAATGAGGCAGTGAGAGTAAAGGATTATGCTATCTAGAGGTAAAATCACCAGTTAATCCTTCAAATATAGGGAGATACAGTGAAACTTGATGTCAGTGTAACTTGACCTTAGAGCGGATAAGAAGGGGACAAGTAAAGGTTGAAGGAGAGGTTGAATTGATAAAAGGTAAAAGAGACATGTGCTACAACAGTCTAAAACATTAGGATAGCACGATGTAGCATTAAGTATAAAATGCCCATGCCCCCTACCAAATAATTATGTGAACGTTCTCACTGTACATCACATATATAAGGTGATCCACCATGACAATATAAAGTATGCAGACCCTCTGTATTACTTTAGCCTTGGGTACACCTATAATGTTATAGGACACTCTCTCTATATAGCTACCTATGGTGTTCTCAGAGCTTTTGAAACTACGCTAATAAAAGGGAAAATGGCATGTAGAGTGCATCGTAATGTTGTTAGCACTGCAGAACACGAATAAGCTTATTTAATTTGGTATGATTAGTATATATGTTTGCCTTTTAAGGTTACTGTGACACGCTGGATATTAGCTTTAGACATAGGATAGTAGTTTGCCTGCTAATATGCCATTATAGACATTAGAGCAAGCTTCATGTTGGTATAATGCCTTTGTCCAACACACCTCACTTTCTCACCTCGCCCTGTCTCGACTACAGCTGTGGCCGAGGGAAGCGGTTCCCATCAAGCAGATGACTTTCATAACATCATTTTCCGGTTGTTCCTTTTTCCATAAGTGTCATATGTTTTCGTTGCCATACATGGGATCTAGGAATGGGCAAGTGAAATGGACTTTGGTGCATTTTTAACGTATGGTCTGTAGTTTATTAGGAGGGAACGGAAATTATCTCTATTCCATTAGTACATGTACAAACCCCGCCCTCTACGTTATAATATATAAACCAAGCCCCGGTGCACACCTATGGCTTTATAGCTTTACATAATGACTGAAGCGAACACCAAATTTCCTATACTAAAATTCCTCCATATTATATCACCTTCATCATAATCTCTAGCGAGGGGTCGCACCGATCATGGTACTTTCTCCAGACTATAACCACTCTACAATACGACCACTACTGCACTCACATTAAAGTAGAACATGTCGGCATAGGCAGACATAATGAGGGAATGGAAAGCTAGAGGAAGACTGTTGCGCAGTCCCTGCTGAGACATAGTCCATTCTCAATACTTTCTCCTAGTCCTAGGTACCATGCAGGACCTATACCTAATGGCAATGCTATTTGGGAACTGAGCTGTTCACAACAAGGCTGGGAGTAACTCTAACTAGTGGACTCTCATTACAGCAGTATACTGTGTGACATACGTTGCTCCCTACAGAATTGCCCAAGTAAGTAGAGGAATTAGCTCTAATAGCTATAGGTAAGGGAGCGGTCGTTTTTTTAACAAAAGGGGGCCGTCGGGTTTCGCGTGGACGCCCAATGAAACTTTTGCTCCGCCTCCCCCTCTCGAGGGCCACGATTTGCGTGCAAATGTGCCCTTTGAATCCATAGTGATGCACGGACTTTCTTCACTGACAACAGCTAGAAATATTAGGACCACACCACATAAAGCAGCTTGCCAACCAGGAGATATGGAGGACAAATAGTACCACATATATAATGTTTACATTTTACAGTACTATATTTATCATGATATTTTTGGAGAAAGGTCCTTCTGGATCCATCATAATGGATAATATGGGTATCTATTTGTCGATAAATGGAAACTGACACAATAAATAATTCGAATATTAGAAACTCAACTTAAGGGCCAATGTATATAATCATTCTGCAAGCTGTCTCTCAAACAACAAGCTCAACTTTCCTGCATACTGCATCCTACAAAATTGATATACTGCTGTTTCAGGACAGGCCTGGGATTGGCAGAATTAGTCAGAACACGATAAAGATCAAAGGGTAAGCTTATGAGGCTTGGTGCGGCAGAGCTTGTACAAATAACACACTTAGGATGATGGAAGGACTGGGGGCTGTGGTAATGGCAGACTCAGGTAAAGAGTTTTTTTTTTCTTCCGAAAAGCAATCTGCAGGACCGGAGGCGGGTGAGCTATTCGACGTCCGAGCAGTAAGGCAGTGATATATAAATTCCATATACGTAGCTGCATGGAAGAAGACATATAAGGTTGGCTGATATGAATAGAACTGTGTTGACTCAGATTGCCTAAATCTCATATAGTGTGGATAGAAAAGTTCTAATAATAGAATATTGAGTGAGACAGACAGAGAGTGAATGAAGAAAAGAGTGATTAACAGGCAGATGTATTTATACACAGAGGCTGGCAAGAGGGAAACAATGAAACAGGAAGCAGGGTTGGTCAGGTTTTATGAATTATATCAAATAAAGAATGAGGCCATTCCAATATATTCGAGTAGGATTAATCTAATCTGGTATTGGGAGGAAAGAGTATTTTTGCCTCCTTTTTTAATAACATTACTTATCCCACACGATTTCAGAGAGCATGTTACAGGTAGAACATCCTGGTGCCATATAGTGTACGCAAGATTTTATATTAGCATTAGACAGTTGACCTTGCCTGCCCAGGTTTCATTAGCCTTTAGTGGAGGTTTTTCACCAATTGTGTGTCGACAGCTGTGAGTCAGAAAGGTCAGTTCCCATCCAGGGGCCTGAGTTTCCTTTTTTTATCCTCGTTTCTCATTTTTGCCACATGGCTTAAGATAGTGCTGGAGACCAGAGGGGGATTCTCGGACTGGCCACAGGAAATGGCCTTTGGTGCTGTTTGTACGGCGATGGTTTGTGGTCAGGCAAATAGGAACTGGTGGGTCTGTAGCGGTTATTGCTACTTAAGTAGGAGTCCTACAAGCTACCCTAAGCACAAACTGTATGTAAAGCCTTTGACCTACGCAAAGCCACAGGTTAACATTTTGTATGATGCTGCAGGCTTGTGGCACACTGAATAACAATCAGAAAATACATTGTACAGGCTAAGCTTAACGCAGTGGATGCCGTAGTCATCTTGGAATATATTGTGACATGAATCATCTGCTATATTGCTGCTAACCCCCTTTAAATTTACACTATCCGTCTTTTTTATCCCCCTTTGCAAAACCATAAATGTTTAAAGACACCATCATCCATCCCCATCCTTGTATCTATATAACTCTAGAGGTTGGCACGAGCCTCTTTAACGTGTTGCAGGGGTAGTCGACACTATACATTTCCCAGGTGTCCAATGGCTGCATATATATTGGTCTGTAATTGGGTCATGCGTGGTCCGACGCCCTATATACGGGATCTCATCTGAATCTTAAGATCTCATCTGAATCTTATGCTGTCGGCAATGATACTGGAATAAAAAAGATTAATAGTGAACCAAATAATCATACTCCAAGCTCTAATAAAAATAGAAACAATTAAAGGGCTAAGGATAGTGTCCCTACGCCATCCATCAGTGACTGACGACCGTCAGTTGGCCAGGTTGATTCTCCAAGCATGCACCCTTTTGCGGCACAACTTGAAATTGTAGCATTATAGAACGATGGGGGACAACACATGAACTAATCTTGGCTGGGTCCATCCGATAGGATGTTGCATTTTGCCCAAAGGCTAGACGTTTTCGCTGCAGGCACAACTGCTGCAGGTCCGAGTTTTTTTTTCAGATTTCCTTTGGAATTGGCCATTTGGATAATATTTAAAAATACATTGCTATCGGCCTGTTCTACAAAGCTGCCCCAGTTGGCCAAAGACCCAAATGTCAGTGTCTCCCCCTATGTTGCATTCATGAATGCATGCATTGTGTGTATGTGCACCCCAGTCACCTGTATTCTATGGAAGAGGACTCGTATGAAAAGCTTTCCGTTCTTAGGGCCTGGGCCGATGATAAGTCTGATCTCATCTGTTCCACGCCTAGTTTTTTATGATCTACACCCGTATGAAAATGTAGATGGGTTTATGAAAGTTTTTCATATGGGAGGGATCACTGAAAATATTTTGATACGAGAGAGCTCAATGAAAAGTTTATGGATGTAAACAGTTCGATGAAAATGTTGATGGTTGTACATGAAAGCTTTTCATAAGGAAAGAGTCAATGAAAATATTTTCGTATGAGCCAGCTCAATGAAAGGTTTTTGGCTCTTTCAAAGACTTTAATATGGGACGGACCATTGAGAATATTTTCATGTGAGCACCCGCTGAAAATATTTTCATGAACGGAATACTATGAATGAATTTTCATCATAACATGAATTGAAAATGATTTAATGGTGGAGATGTGAAAACAATGTCATAGTGAACACATAGTTTAGTACTGTCATTTAAAGGAGCTCTAAATTTCTGTATGGAAAAGTCAAGTTAGGTCCTTGACTCAGTGGTCCTTTATTGTATGCAATATTGTTGCCTATAAGGTGGACTCCCAATACGGTGGTTGGGGCTGGTATATATAGTATAGTGAGTGAATCAGGGTAATAGTAATGAAATAGATTTTTAAGAGTTTGGGTATTCATATATATATAGGCATACTCCAATTCAATAGGGATGCATGGCGATCAAGCTAATCAACATAGGCCCTACACCTCAAACACAATCAAAATAATTTGCCTCGAAACCCACAGCACATCATCCACACTATAAGACCGCCATTACTTCCGTAAAACTTCTTTGCATGTTAACCAGTGTGTGCTAGTACCATACAGGCTGGGCATATAGGTGTGACTGCACTGCAGCCACCAGCTAAGGCCTATAAGTAACATGCATTCTCGTGGGATTTGCAGCTTCAGGGGTCAGAAGACACTCTATACATGTCATGGGTGAGTGTCTACACCTGTAGGTGTGAAGACTCCACACCTGGAGGTGTCATGAGTGATAGTCCACATTATCCATACCTTTGAACTTGTATTTATATTGTTAAGCCACTTTGTGTTAATTAATGAGTCTCATTAGAACTTCTGTGTGTATGGTGGGACAGAGTGGATTCTCACCAGGTATTACATAACTGACCCCTACAACCAGTGTAAAACACATGCTGGTGACCAGCTTCAGGTAGACACTACGACGCCATCCTATCCCGCTAGGTCGGAATATTATTGCACCCCATACCCCCAGGGCTGGGAAATCCAGCCGACGGATGCGGGCATGCGCCTTCCTGGTGCTATCGGTGGACGTTGTTAAGAGACGCGCTGTATACACAAGAGCAGACGACAACCAGACATTCACATCACGTAGAGCCCGCTAGAGGGCACCCCAGTGAGTATGTTTGGTCAAACCGAAAGATCAAACATTGAAGGCAAACATGCGCACACTGTGACTTCCTCTCCAGTCTCTATACCTTCACCACTCTTCGGGCCATGACTGTCTGATGATACCCTCTCGGTATATCACTACTTGAATGTGTGCTCTTTACTGTGTGTGCTGAACTCGGCGAAGTAGAGCCACTCACCACTCCAAGCCTGCGGGTCTGCATCTCAATCAAAATGTTCTATGCATATGCAATTATGTTAGCTCCCTCTCGCTGGTGCAGAGGTTCTGGGAATAATCAAAACTACTGGGATAGACGAAGTGTGTAGCACCAACCGATGCACGGATTTACCCTGAGAGGGTAGGGTATAGAATGTCGCCCTGCTCCAGGCGGCCTGCACTTATCAGGAGAACAGCTCCAGGGTGGGGCGTACATCCCTCATCTCCCTTGTTGCTTTATTTTCGTTTTTATGTCCCAGGTTTATGTTACACGTCCATATAAGGGTCATTTCATACAAGTGACATGTGATATGGTTTGCTGTAAATTCCTAATTTACTACAGGCTTTTCCTTACTCCTTTATGATAATCCTGCTTCCGTAATACTTCGGACGCTCTGTGGTGTTGCTTGTATTAGTATTAGTTTCGTTTTGGTGTCATTGTTCAGCACGCTGCTGTCTCAAAATCCCCTAACCCTCAAAGATATGTATGGGATATAAGGGACGTTTGAGACATAGGATTCATCTAAATCTTAACCAACAAAAAATAACTATCCCACAAAACTTTGAGATAAGTTACATGTAACTTGTAGTTTCCTATCTTTCACCCCCCCCCCTATCTGTCAAATTATTTATTGGTGTTATTTAAGTCATTTAATTGTCCTGCTATATTGTCATCATGCAAGGATGCAGTCACAACTGTATAGTCTGCTAAAAAAGGCAAGGGTGGGCAGATAGACAGAATGTCTGACAGGGAGGGATTGGGCAGGTATACAGACTGCCTGACAAGAAGGGATGGGGCAGGTAGTCAGGCTTACTGAAACGGAGGGAAAGGGGCATGTAGACAGGCTGTGTCAAGTGTTTGATTAGTGTATGTTTTTAAAGCACAACATTTTTAGATGTAGGGACATTTTATATGTTTGTACAGTGGCATTTTGATATATCGTGACATCTTTAAGTCATGTTTCAGTCATGTTCACTGGTACCATGATCATAGGGGCCTCATGTAGACCCAATGTTACAAAATGTTTGTCATATACAGGCATCGAAGGGGTATAATTTATGAGTACATGTAATAGGGACCTCACATGTGATATGTTCCCATGCCCTTTTGTATACCGTTTAGACCTTTGGTGAGAAGTCTTCTAGTGCTTGAACCGTCATAAACTAATCCCAAGTGACACAGTAGCAATTAATGTTCAACCACATCGATCCCCTCCCTAAGCTTCGAATATATATGGCTGGTGATGTGAGGATGTATATAGAGGGGGAAATGAAACCTAGCCTGATCTCTGTTGGGTTGGTTGTCAGCACGCTTTGTCAACATTTCTCTGACCCTGGGTCCATTTGTGGCATGGGTATGATGTACTTGGTGAGCCCCAGCAATCCACTATTTATGGCGGCCCAGAAACTCTCACACATTTGGGGATGCTACCTGCATTGTATGTTATAATGTATTGACTTAAGGTTGTGTATAAATATTTACCAACAGCCACTGGTATGACAAGTTCTACATAGACGTAGAAGAATCTCCTCCTTTTCATACTGCGTCCAGGGTCCATCCTGAAAACATTATGTCGGAGAGCCAGATAGACATGGACACATGGGCAGTGATTTTCCTTAGATTTTGGGAGACTTCTGGGCACTCTCTCACAGTGTAGGGTAGATTAACCTAAAGACGACCGTTCCTGTGCAGGTTTTCAATCAGGTATTTGCAGTTGCTGATATCTCTGGAAGTTTTGGGTTTTCAGACTTCCAAAATACACTGAATGAAAGATAATTGTTTCGGCTTTTGTACCTGTTATATTTCGAAAATCCATTTATATATTTTATTTCTAGTTTATCACCCTTACTACAAACATTCCATTTAGTTCAATTTCACCTTGAGATGACCACCTTGCACCTAGAGATGACCACTTAATATCCACCCTTTTGATAAAGCCCTTTTGATTAAAACATCAAATTAAAGATTAAACAAGTTCCTTAAATATATATGAAATAAAATGGCATCGTTAAAGATACTGTACCATAAGGAAAATATATGATTTAGAGTGGCTAAAATAAAATAAAAACTGGAACAATGGCATGCCCATTGACATCGTAAATCTTATCAAAACAGAGGTGATAATGCTAACCCTGCATTAAAAAAGCTTTGTTTTAACTGTGCTTTAATCAATTTGAAATATGTACTATAATAACCCAGCTCTTGATTTTATTATCATGCTCTCAGTATCACAAACCGGGGCTCACAGAGCAGTTTACACTACATACTACTAGTAGTAGGATTCCAGTAAAGGTTGAAATGTGTGTATTAGGACATCAACTTTCCAAAACTTTTCTAAATAAGAATCTTTGGATGTAATGCTATATTATAAATGGTACCTATTAAATGAAATGCATAAATAACTCAGTAAGGGGTGGTCTGCTCAAGGTGAAATTGTGGTCATCTCAAGGTGAAATTGGTATGTTCTAGGAAATAAGTCCTATACAGAAAGTATTTAACATTTCTGCATTTTACCTTATGCTATCATTTAGCAAAGACATTTATCTATGCCTAGAGTCAAAATGTTGTAAATGTGAGCACTTATGTCATCTTCAAATTATCAAACCAAAGTTGGAGAATTCTGATGAAATGACCAGCTGGTCATGGTAAAAACCATTCAAACATGGGGAATCTAGGGTATTATCATGCAATGACAATTACTTCATATATTCCAGGACATCATTCTATGGGGTACTATAACACCTCTATTTCAATAATATTAGGATTTAAGACCAATGCACTACATGTGAAAGTGAGGAAAACAAGCTGACAGGTGGTCGACTCTAGGTATGTGGTCATCTTTAGGTTAATCTACCCTATGGTATTCATTGTTTTATAATGAACTAACAGGACAATGGAGGAAGTTAAGGGAGGTTAATAGTTGATATGAATGAAAATATCGGAATTCAGTCTCTTAATGACTCCTTTTCTACACATAATACTCATAGTATATACACAGAAATCAGGAAAATATCTGGAAATCTGTGTTGAATATAATGTTTCTTATATATATGCCTAACTCTAAGAGACTGTCTAAACAGTGGTGTCCCCTAGTGGTCACACTATGAACTATTACCTCACTAAAAGTGTCCGCCCCTAGTGTATACAGCTAAATACTTTACTATATCAGAACCTGTTTGTTACAGTCTGAGCATGCTCAGAAGTCAATGTGCCTTTTGTTCAATAATAAATCTGTCTCACAACTTTGAAGACCTCAGCAGAGGCAACATCTCTGTGTTCCATCCTCTATCACAGCTATAGGTTATGGACTCAGTCTACATTTATAGTTCTTCACACTGCACACTGACTTGAGCACAAGGAGGAACACAGTATTTCTGTCAGCTAAGTAGAAATATTTGACAAACTTTATTATTTGACAGCACATGGTTCTTCATACTGACTTCACCACATGGAGGAACACTATCTGTCAGTTCACTAACAATGTTTGACAAACTTTATGTTTACAGCACATGGTCAGTGCACAGTGACATTGCACAGTGACAGTACTTTCAGTGACATTTGCCTGTTTAGTTATGAGCCTAGCACACAGTGCTAGTTTTGAGATATTTTGCTTTACCACTTAGTGACATTTGGACATTGTGACATTTATTGGTTTACCACACACTGCATTTTTGAGACATTGGTCTTTTTGGCTCTACCACTCAGTGACCTTCAACACGACATTGCTCTACCACACACTGGTTGTCTAGACATTTAGCATTTAAGTTTGGCCTTCCATACTACATAGTGACAGTTTTGAGACTTTTGCCCTTGCTATTTGAAATTGTTTTCTTAATTCACGTTTCAAAATGGCTACCAAGAAGTTTGAAATAGTGCCATTGAAAGGGCCTAATTATGCCACATGGAAGGTGCAAACGAAAATGTTGTTGAACGGAGAAGCTTTATGGGGTATAGTTGCTAGCACAGAGACAGCTCCACCAGCAGATCAAGCAGATAGCCTTCATAAGTTTATGCAGCTTAAAGACCAGGCCTGTGCACACTTGGTTTTAGAAGTTGATCCAACCCTATTGTATATTCTTGGGGAGGACCCAGAAGATCCCAAAGTTGTCTGGGACTGTTTGGGGAATCAGTTCCAGAAAAAGTCATGGGCGAACAAACTCGTGCTGCGTCGCAAACTTTACTCGATGCAATTAGCAGAAGGACAGTCGATTGATGAGCACATTCGAGTGATGACGGAAATTTTCAATGAACTTTCAATAGTTGGCGATAAACTTGATGAAGAGGATCGTGTGATCCATTTGTTAGCAAGTTTGCCTGAAACATTTGATATGTTAACAACTGCATTTGAATCTCTTGATTAAGTTCCATCCATGGAAATAGTCACAGTGTGACTCAGACATGAGGAACGCAAGATACGGGATAGGTCAGAGGAAGGTTTTGATTTAGCATCATGCAGTGTAGGTAAGAGCAATAGTGGTAAGAGCAGTGGTAATGGCAGTGGTGGTAAGACCAACAATGGTGATAGCAGCAGTGGTAAAAGCAAAAGTGGTATATATGCTACTACTGTAAAAAGCCTGGTCATTATAAGAAGAACTGTCCAAAGCTTCTTCAGAAGGCTCAGAAGGAGCCAGGAGGAGGAAGATATACTCATGGTAGACAGAAGGCTAACCAAGCAAGTTCCATTGATGATAACGACTCCTCTTGTTTCATTGCGCAGCATGCACTCTCAACCTCTGTAGGAGGTGAGCATGGGTTGCAGGCTATTGGTGTTAGGATTGTGAAGTTGAACGTATCCGGTATTATGAAAGAGTGTGTGCTTAAGGATGTATTGTACGTTCCAGACCTAGCATACAACTTGGTTAGTGTCTCGAAGGTAAGTGAAGCTGGGTTACAGACTGTATTTGTGGACAATCAGTGTCATAGAGAGAAGCCTGATGGCCACTTTGTTTTAGCTGCCATTAGAACAGGATCGTTGTACTATGTTGATTGTTTGTCTCATTCTGTTGCGACAACCCAGCATGAGGACACATGGCATAGATGTTATGGCCATTCAAATGAGGACTCCCTGAAAAAGCTGGCACAGGATGGTATGGTGAAAGGTTTCAAGTACAATTCATCCAAGAAGTTGAGTTTTTGTGTGCCTTATGCTGAAGCAAAGTACCACAGAACTCCGTTCCCAAAAGAAGGGGGTACAAGAAGCAATGAACGCTTAGGTCTTGTACATAGTGATGTTTGTGGTAAGATGAAGACCTCCTCACTTGATGGTGCTGACTACTTCTTGACCTTCATTGACGACAAGACCAGATATACTTGGATCTACTTCCTGAAAACCAAAGATCAGGTGTTCGAAAAATTCCTTGAATGGAAGGCTTTGGTTGAGAAGGAGACTGGTCTGAAGGTAAAGACGTTAAGAACTGACAATGGTGGTGAATATACTTCTAACAAGTTCAAGAAGTACCTCAAGAAGGAGGGAATATGACATGAGCTAACCGTCCCAAAAAATCCTGAACAGAATGGTGTAGCAGAACGAATGAAGCTATGTTAGGAGATATGTCCAGGTCCTTTTGGGCAGAAGCGATGTCAACAGCAGTTTATTTGAGAAATCAGCTGTTCCAGATATGACACCATTTGAGGCTCTCAAAGAAAAGAAGCCTGATGTTGCTAGCCATGGCAATGGTCAAGGAAAAGTGGCAAGCAACCATGGAAAAAAATTGAATCATTGCAGAAGCATAATGTTTGGGACTTAGTCAAACTGTGGGCAGCAAGTGGGTGTTCAAAACCAAGCTTAGTCCTGATGGAACCATAGAGCGTCACAAGGCTAAGCTTGTGGCACAAGGGTATAATAAAAAATATGGTCCAGATTATGACAAGACGTTTTGCCCTGTTGTAAGAACAGAGTCAGTTTGTGCACTGCTTGCTGTAGCTGTGAAGAAGAACATTCTACTTCCCCAAATGGACATCACTACAGCATTCCTAAATGGAACACTTGAGGTAGAGGTGTTCGTAAAACAACCTGAGGGTTTTGTTAAGAAAGGTGAAGAACATTTAGTCTGCAAGCTCAAGGAAAGCCTGTATGGACTTAAACAGTCACCAAGGTGCTGGAATATAACACTTGACAACCATCTCAAAAGTATTGGTCTCAAGTCAACAGCAGATCCATGCATCTACACAGGTAAAAAAGATGAAACAGTAATCGTAGCTGTCTATGTGGATGATATTATCATAGCAACAGAGAATCTGGCTACAATGGTGAAAGTCAAGAAGAACACCTTCCTAGTAGTTCAGATCAGACAGACACCTGAGAGCATATCGATAAGTCAGCCTGGATACACGTCCAGGATCCTTGAGAGGTGTGGCATGCAGGAAGCCAAACCAGTGTCAACCCCAGTTGATCCTTCTGTTAGACTGAAAAGCTCTGTAGATGATGATGACAGCTCTGTTCATCCGGTACTGTATCAGTCAGCAGTTGGAAGCCTGCTGTATTTGTCCAATTGGACAAGACCTGACATTACATTTGCCATCAATCAAGTGGCCTAATACAACAGTCACCCTTCAGAACAACACTGGAAAGCTGTCAAGCGCATTATGCGATACCTTAAAGGAACCAGTGGTCATGGTATTCAGTACTGTAGAAATTCTGAAGAAGGAATGATAGGCTATTGGACTCAGATTGGGCAGGTGATCATAGTGATCAGAAATCTACATCTGGATATGCCTTCACACTGGCTGAAGCTCCCATAAGCTGGAGGAGTAAGAAACAGTCTTGTGTAGCTCTCTCAACAGCAAAAGCCAAGTATGTAGTATTGGCATCTGCAGCACAAGAAGCAGTATGTCTATGACAGCTCTTGAAGGAACTGAATGGCCCTATTACAGAAGCAACCTACATCTTCGATGACAGTCAGTCAGCCATAGCAATGGCAAAGAATTCAGTTTCATGGACGTACCAATCATATTGAAATCAAGTATCACTACATATGTGGTGAAATACTGAAGGGAACTGTGAAGCTGCAATATCTGCCAACTACAGAAATGCCAGCTGATGTGCTGACTAAAGGCTTATCCAAAGAAAAGCTCGTGCTAGTAACCGCTCCTCTCAAAATTACAAGATATTTCTGCTACTAAAGTTAAAAGCTCAAGCTTAGTCTATGAAGTTTCTACTTTCATATCTTGTCATTATTAGCATTATCATTTTTCATTTATGATGTGAAAGACAATTCATATGAGAACATTATATATATATATAAGAACCGAGAACGAGTGTTGAATATAATGTTTCTTATATATATGCCTAACTCTAAGAGACTGTCTAAACAGTGGTGTCCGCTAATGGTCACACTATGAACTATTACCTCACTATAAGTATCTCCCCCTAGTGTTATACAGCTAAATAATTTACTACATCAGAACCTGTTGGTTACAGTATGAGCATGCTCAGAAGTCAATGTGCCTTTTGTTGAATAATAAATCTGTCTCACAACTTTGAAGACCACAGCAGAGGCAACATCTCTGTGTTCCTTCCTCTACCACAGCTGTAATCTGAACACTTTAGTTAAACATATTACTGACCTAAACATTTTGAGGAAGGTTGTGATTACAGGAACATTGCAGGATTGCGTTTATGATAGTGTTTAAGACCCAAACATCGGTTTCCTTTTCTTTTTTGCACTCACTTGTCAGCAAAATAACTCGGCCAGTTACATTATGGTTTGCATAACATAGCCGCAGCCTGGGGAATAATTTTAAACGAAAGAGCACACACATGTATGTGTTTGCAATACCATAGCAAACAGCTTTAAAAGGACAAGGGGGGTTGTTACATTAATCAGTTGTAGAAGTCATATAGCTATGATTACAAGGCTCTCTATGTTACATGGGGGGATGGCATACCTGAAACATTCCTGACTATCAGTGAACTGTCTTATTACTCATGGGGATGTGTTTACTAAGCCTAGTGCTGAAACACTGTCATTGTAATTTGACAGGTTCATGAGAATTCATAAATTGCCTGTCAGCCTCCTTGTCTGAGCTGCTCCTCTAGAAGACACGTAACATCATACTGCTCCTCTTGTCCTGCGTGATATAACAATACCAATAGGCCTGCCTGTAAAGGGATCTGGTTTAGAGTTTGACGCAAATTGTCAAGGAGTGATGAGGACCTTTTTTCCAATAGCATGGTCATAGATTGCAGTGGTGGATCTAGGATTTGAAAAAGGAGGGGCGCGGCCCAGAACGAGGGATGCATCCATTTTTATTATCAAAATTTAGTGTCCAAAATAATCAAATAAACTCCTAGGTACAGACAGAAACGGCCATAACATTCACCAGAATTTTTGAGCGCAGCAATTGCTGGATGCCTTGATTGAAGGCTGCATCTCATCAATTTCACATTGCCACCGTTTACAGATAACCAACACACTGCGCAATATTGATTAGTGAGAGTGATCTTAAGCGCAAAATCCTCTGGAATTTACTCAGTCATTAACAAGATAATTATTTTGAGACCAGAAATAAACGCTGTCATTTCACGGCCTCATGGGGTCTCATCCCAAAGGGTGTCTGCAATGATACCACCCGCCTCTGGCTACTTAGAGGAAGGGATGGGATCTCATTTCATCATGATATCTAGTACTGTGGTCATATGATCCTCATCCGCACGTACCCAAAGGCACTCACATGTACCACAGATCTGTTGATTTGAGTAATAGGATTTCCTCTCTTGATGATGCACATCTCCATTTTCGTAAAACTTTCTATGCCCAAAGATCAAGACGATAAAATTATAGACAACTCTAATTGGGAAGATTCTGAAGATTGCCGGTAGTTTTGCTATTAATATGTCAAGGTTTTACCTGATGAAAATGCATGGTTGTGATTAGACCAACAAGTCGGGAATATATATGAAGTGATCATCACTGTCACTGAGGTCCAGGAAAGGTGTTCTTGTGCTTAAGTGATCCTAATAACTGTAGTGGTCGTGTTTAGAAGATTAATATGCAAATATGATGTCAATTTATGAAACATCAGTTATTTTGAAAAAAGCCAGTACTAATCATAGAAAGGTATCCAGTACGCTGTTTTGAAATGGAATTGGATCTATTTTTGTGATCGATTGGATAGGTATAAAATCAAAGTAGAACGTATGTGAAAGATGGCGAAAATAAAAAGTAATAATTGTTATGGAAACATACAGGCATAGGAAAAGGGGGCCAGCCCCCCTGTGAGTATGTCAGCCGCTCCCCCCCCCCAAAAAAAAAAAATGCCAAGAACTGATCATGACAAAATGGGAAAGAAGCTCAAAATTCACCAAAAATTACATTACTAGATAAATTCTATATACATATGTATAGGTATCATCACACTTGAGCCAAATATTCAAAGTGGTCACAATGGGGCCCTCGTTACCCCCCCCCCCCCCTCCCTCATGAAGATTTGCTTCCTACGCCTCTGAGACAATTCATAAGAATTATGAGCCCTCCAGCGGCATGTGACAGGGAAACGATTATTTTTATATCTTTTGACATTACGGATCTCAGAAATTATCCTCATCCAATATGTGTATTCCTTCTGTAGTGTCTGGCTTTTTAAAATGCATATCTCATATCTGATATAGACATTATTCTCGACCGCTGAATCTGAGGGTCTGTATTTGCGCTCATAGTGCTCATTGGGAGACAAGAAATTTGAGATGAAAACCTATGACGTCGGTGCTTAAAATTGATGTGTTATGTCTCCTTTCAAGTCATACAGACAAAATGTGTCCTTTCATTAAAAAAACAAAGCTGTGTTTCAATTTTCCTCCAGTGTTTCCCTGATTAGCGGGCAATACAAATCCACAGTTCTGCTTTAATAGGATTCCTTTCCATTAACTAATCCCTGTTTTTGACTATGTGGAGGCCTGGAGCATACAGAGCTCTTTATGTGCCCCGTGTAAGGCCAGAATGTCCGGGGGCTAGTCTTTTGTTCCCTTGCCCAGAGACTTAATGCATAAGGCATGTCATTGGCATGTATACCCAAGGTCATGCCCTAAGCTACAGTCAGACCCACCTGCTGCACTAGGGCTGCTAAAGTAGTTGATCCTTATAGATCCCACACTGCCTCTTAGTTCCAGGTCACTCTACACTTTGATGATGGGATATGGTCCCCTCTTTTACCACCTAGAGCATCACAGAACTGACTCTCCTATAACGGGGATATATCTAGGGTCTAGCTGCAATAGATTATCTAGATGAATGTGGGAAATACCAGGCAATAGGCTGATTTTGGTGAGGTCACTACTGAGGTCAAACGTGGTAGTCAATTATTTTTAAAGTATTCTTCATTTTTATGTGAAGAGAGTGAATTTTCAGCCGCGTTTTCTGATTTTAAGAATAGCGTGAAATTCTAAAAAGATACTTGTCAGACTTGAATTCTGGCAAACATTCTGTTTGGCAAATCTTTGACAATGTATGGAAAAATAGTTGATTTGATATTTTAGGATACCTTCAGGAGGTGTCCGAATATGTGTTTTATGAATAGCACCATAATAACTTAAGGAAGAGTTTTTCAAAAGTGTGCTTCATACTAAGTGATAAAAGTTGTTGAGAATTTTCACACTGTTCGTGAATTTTCACTCTCTTTAACTTTGTGAATAACCTTCCTGATTAGATGAAACTAGATGGTTTGGTCCTTCACAGGAAGTTACTTGTGTTAAAGTGTAATCAATCTTCTCTAAAGACTAGGAAGGAAAAGGCCGAATAGGGGGCCCACACACATACAGGGCCCTCCATAATCTAGGTGACATGGTGGCATTTTGCCCAGTGCAAATCCAAAGACCTGCACCAGTCCTCTACCATTGTTAGCTCTAGACTTAACATGTCTGTTGGACATACACTGACGCCTCCATGTAGACAAATACTGCACACATATCGTATATTGCACAGATTCTGTTTGACTGTTGGCAAACTACTAGACTTGGTCAAGTCTCTCAATTTTAATGCAAGAGAATTGAAATTAGAATTGAAATGAATTAAAGTTTTTAACAGAAAAATTAAGAAGACCTCTAGTGAATTGCCTGAGCTCAACAGCCAGAGGAGGAGAGGCATGGGGGATATAGTAGCGTTGGAAGGAGAGCAGAGGGACTGCAGCCAGACTAGCAAACTACCTGTCTGTGCCAAGGATGTCACATGTAGGTTATACAAAATGTAGACTTAGTTCTAGTGTTTGGTATATAAGACAGGACTGGGTGTGAATGTCATCTAAAAACAGCCAAGGATGGGCTGAACACGTCCACTTGTCTTCCCTGTGTATTCCCCATTCTATTATACCTATCATAAGGTGTCTGTAAAGGGAATGCTATGATGTGAAGAGTTGATTTAGTAGGACTCAAAGTATTTCAGTAGGGTGTTTTCAAAAATCCCTATTCATTATTATTGGGGAGGGACTTCCTGAATTTAACGCTATATGTGTATGGTTTTGTTGTGTTTTTTTTTTTTTTGTTTGTTTTTTATTTAAGACAAATCTCATTCATTCACATGATATTCGACGAATTTGTAAGTTGGGCCGGTATAACTAAGGCCAAAAAAAAAGTTTTGTTTTCCGGTCACCCGACCTGCCTCAGCAAAAGGGGGCCGACCTCAGACTTTTTTGAGAAAATTTTCATATCATTTTCATATTTTTCATAATTTTTCCATATTATTTTCATAATTTTTCATAATAATTTTATGTTTCTAATATTTTGGGGCTTTGTTTGAGTTAAAATATGGAATCTAGCATTTCTGCCCGAGATCCTAAGGTTTGGCTGGTGTTAGGGATGACATGGATCATCCAGGGGGTAATTATCAATAATAACAATTCAATAAATAGGCCAAAATCTGTCTGCCAAAAAAGAAAAAAAAAATCCGACCTACCTACCTCAACTTTTTGGAGCATGTTACCGGAAACTTACAATATTATTTTTTTTGGCCTAAGCCACAACAAAGAGGGGATGGTTTACCATTGTTGGAAATATTTGTATTTATCTCTTGGCAACCCTACACGATATATTAATGGCAGTCTTGTAACATTGTGTTTGTCAACTTCAGGGGGTTGCTCTTTCTGCAAGTGCTTTCCAGTTGGTCTGTGTTCTTATCACATTGTGGGGGAAGTGATTTAAAAACAGCCCTGAGCTGCAGTCCCAATTACATTATGGCGATCTGAGGACATGTCATCTCGTACAATCTCCTGCCATGGTGCACCATGATGACACTGCCACATTTGACATAGGCCCCAGTACAGTCTGTGGTAATCCTCCATGTCTAGTCATCTGAATAATAGCTCAATACTTTTCCAGGCAGTATACGATGGGTATACGATAGACATCTTATAGTGTTCAGCTGATCCTTTTGCGTGGGCTACCACATGGGTTATACAGACAACCTAATTCATTACATTGCCTCCTAGTAGTCATTTATGAATACAAGTTTATGCATATAAAATCATACTCATGAATCAGAAGGGGTTCTTCTGGTTCACTCAGCTAGTAGCAGGTTAGTTGTCTTTATGGTCCTGCTGGGGCTGACAGCAGCAATATTGTATAGGGTATTACGGGTATATGTCCTACCCTTTGTAGCATCCCCGAGACCTTGTGCATCAGTAAGCAGGGAAGGGCATGCCACTGGAACTCTCTGTAATCTGAGATCGGATCTGCATTAACCCCAGTATAGGAGGGGATTAGGGCTATAATGCTACTCCCACCACATATTATACTCAGCGCCCTCCCACAAATCCCCCTCTATATGCATGTAGAATACTGATGTGTTGGATAGCAATGGGCTGACAGACGACTAACTACCTTAAGCCATTGGAAATTACATGTAATATTGCATCACGGATTAGAAGGTACTGTGGTATGTTTCCCTAAATCGGTAAATGTAACCTTCTTGAAAAACAACTTTTCCATCACAATACTCCACTGAAATCAGGTTATGTGGTTACAAAGGGGGTGGGTCGCAGAAACAGGGATATATGATAATCACAACATAGTGGATACAGTATGCAACAATGAAAATTTATATTTAAGGATGTTCACATTCTCTCTCTACCACTATACCAAATTCACCAAAAGATGGTTCCTATGCGACACTGTCCGACCATCCTCGTTTTTATTATTACTAGTGGCTTCGCCACTAGATAGTGGGGGTAAAAAGCTTTGATAATGGCTATAGCCCCTTAGGCCTATGTTTTACTAGACTGAGTATCGTCTGTGTCACTCCCGTTCACTAAGAAAATGGCTAATATTTTACATCCTAAGGTTTTATAGCCTCAAATATTGGAGAGTAACATAACGATGGCGTAACGTAGCAACAGCGCATAACGTAGCAATGCCAAACAATTTTTACACTCTCCTAGCAGATCCTCTCGGAGGTTTGAATTCTTTTTACAATATCTCGGGAACTACATGGATGATTTCAATGTATGAACTATCAAATTGTAGGTATCAATACATACAATTCAGATGATTCAAGATTGAGAAGCTAAAATTTAGAACAAAACTAAGGAGGGGCCCGATCTCGTTGAACAGGGATCCAAGATGACGGACATTGCAGGAAAATAATAATCTGGATCCTATGACTGAATCCCATTTACATTTATTTGCAATTTAGGCCTATGGTTCAGTTGGTAAGTAGAAGTATAATAGCATATGGGCACGTAAAACATTAAAAGCTGTGAATGTTTTGTGAAAAATCGAGTTAACTTTGAGAAAAATACATAGTAGCCTCTACTTCAACTGATTCCTGGCATGCATTGAAGTGTATTCAATAAGAGAGGGTACCAGCACTCAGACACCCTGCGACGATACCTAAGTGCCGGTAAAACAAGACCAGCCCATCGTGGGAACAGGTGGCGATACCCCCCCCCTGTCATGAAATCAAGCGTTCCTGAGTCCCAGCACAAATTTTGGGTCATGTGCATTGGGGGTGTCTCAGGTAACAGTCACCTGTAAGAATTATGCACGTATCGTTTTTGTAGGCATTGAATCAAATATTTGAATTGGCAGAAATGTTTCAAAATTATTTATTACCACCAAGTAGGTCAGTAGGTCTTGCCTGCCCTACTTCCTGGACTTGCTTACTTCCAGGTCCACGCTATACATCATCGACGTCACTGTTGTTTGCCATTTCTCCAGCATTTCTCTTTACACATAGGTCAGCAATGACCTCACCTTTTGTTGTCAATAAAAGCTATTATTATTAAAACCTCTAATTTATATCATTTCATCATTCATGAGACACGGGAAAAGTTTAGTGCAATGTTTTCTCCTTTTTTTTGGCCAGCAAACCCTTTACCAACCCTGTACCTACCCTTACACTAACCCTATGACGTCGCAAGTATGGACCCAGATTCTGCCTCCACTCTCACTGTCAGTGACAGTTGAATTTGTGACAACTTCTTGCTACATCCCAATGTTGACGTTTTCGTCCGAGTTTGTTGATGTTTTTTCGGCCGACTTTGTTGACGTTTTTGACCTCCTCTAAACAGTCACGGATGTGTAGCTGTCAGTGACCATTGATTTGGTCCAGACCCGGTCCAGATGTGAATTTTGATAGATCTACACCCCCACGTTTGGAACAGGATGGTCACGTTTGGTCCACGTTTTGGGGTGAATGTATCCTAAATATGTATGTGTGTGTCTCAGATAGGGCCTGGATGGTCCCCAAACAAACACAGAACATTCCCCAACATTTTCCATTGATTACTAAGATTTCTTTTGATCCACTTGGAGATTTGACCTCAACATCCCAAACGTGAAATTAGACGCTAGGTGGGGGAGGGTGTCGGAGTGAGATGCAGGGGCTGGGGGTGGGTGTCAGAGTGAGACACAGGGTCTGCGGAAGGCATAAAAGTGAGACGCAGGGTTGCGGGAGGGTGTCGAAGTGAGACGCAGGGTCTGTGGAAGGTGTAAAAGTGAGACGCAGGGTTGCGGGAGGGTCTCGAAGTGAGACGCAGGGTCTGTGGAAGGTGTAAAAGTGAGACGCAGAGTTGCAGGAGGTTGTCCAAGTGAGACGCAGGTTGTAAAATTGAGATGCGTGGTGGGGGAGGGTGTCGGAGTGAGACACAGGGTCTGCAGAAGGCATAAAAGTGAGACACAGGATTGCGGGAGGCTGTCGAAGTGAGACGCAGGGTCTGTGGAAGGTGTAAAAGTGAGATGCAGGGTTGCGGGAGGTTGTCGAAGTGAGACGCAGGGTGTAAAATTGAAATGCGGGTGGGGGAGGGTGCTGGAGTGAGGAAACAGGGTGTATAGAAGGTGTAGGAGTGACACATAGGGATTTAGAGTGTATAGGAGTGACATGTGGGCTGGGTAGAGGGAGTATTAGACACATGCAGTGGTAGACAGAGCATACAAGAGTGGAAGGAGACATTTTAGGAGTCCCTTTTCCTCTCCCCGATTAACCCCCCACCTTGATTCTTATAGACGAGAAGATCTTGACGGAAATACAGGTGGCGCATTTACATTTCCTGGGATTTCGAATCATGAAAATATTGCAGATGAATCAAGAAATTGATAGTTATCTTACGAATTTGCCCCAAAAGAAAAACTAATTTGAAAATATTTGTGACGTGAAGTCTACAAAAACATCACTATTTTCCCCCCACTTCAATTGCGGACGTCTGTGCATCCCCTAATAATGACACTAAGTAGTCCTAAACAGCTTGGAAGCCATATAGGGTAAATTCCCTGTGACTAAAGCATCTTGGCACCTTAAGTTGACCACCTACAGTAACTGCCCTTTGATAATATACAGTGAGCTATTATCAGTACCTCATCAGTAATGGTTGGCAGAACTTGCATTGCTCTTTGAATACATGCTCATTATAGTTATTTGTGAAAATAGAAGTGTTCGACTTTTGTACCAAGAAGCCAAGTAGTCGAGTCAGGGGGCGTCCGACCCTATAGACTAACAGTCAGAAGTATAAAATCATTGTAGTATAAGTGGACATTTCTTTTATGCCAATATGTCTTGTAGGTTATTTTGATTTAGCCTAACATCACCGCCCCCTACAATGTTAGTGTTGGATAAATTTGTGGCATTGATAAGGACTGATGTTAGTGCACTCTGCGGGTAGTGATGTTCTTAAAATACCATATACTATTTCACTCATACAATTTGATTACCCTGCTAACAGGGCTTTCTATCAATTTCCTATTTTACTGTGAGAATAACGGGGGCATTAGTCGATCTAGACAAGCCTATTACTGACCGTTAAAAACTAAGGATTCGGTAAAATAAATGGTCCTCACAAAAGCTATGCATGTGTGTATATCTTAGCGTTAGTGTATAGTTTAACATGCCACTGGTTAGATATCTAATGATAAACAGTATCTCAAATTCAAATTGCACCATGCTTACATGCATTCTTATTGAGGAAGTGACTTATTTGAAATTGGAACAGTCATTTTAACTCCTTTTTGTGGCTTCTCTCACCAGTCGACACATTTATCGATCGTGTCGACCCTGCAATGGTTATACTCTGTTTGATGTATCAAAGCAGCAGTGGCGAGTTATTCACTAATGTTACCTTTGCAGACATTTTGACGAAAAATCTGGATGGAACCTTTTGTGCATTATGCAATTCACAAAGAGTTAAAAGAAACTATTATATGTAATACACCTCAAGTTAACATGAACCCTCATGCCCGCAGTAAATGTTTTCTCTCATGCACCAGATGTTGCAAATTGATTCTCTTCTCATTAAAGTTTCATTTTGAACACATGTGTGGTGTTTCATGCTAAAATGTCACCTATGTATATACACATGTTATGTAGTACATTTTCTGATATAAGAGATTGCCTGAGATCCGTATAATAGTTATATACAAGTACATTTAAATATCATTCAAATAAAGACCGATAATTAGCAGTTGGGGTAAGATATGCTCATGCCTGGTGACCAGTGAGACTAGTACGTGCGTGTTCGTATATTACATTGGTGAAAATAGTCAAAACAGACTACTGTATTCGAATTTCTAGAAAATGATCATGACTAAATCAATGACGGATCCAGGCTTTGGGAAAAGGAGGGGTACAGCCCAAAGAGATCCAAGATAAGGTGACGCACTAAAGTTTGGCAAGAAAAATAGCAGAGCGGTATACAGGCCTAGTTTGTATTATTTCTTTGCGTGAGGGGCAAAAGCTTCAATTCCATTTGATATTTTCTGCCATAGTAGATATTTAAGCCTATAGTTTATAATATACAATGTATACATAATATTGCCTACCTTATTCTCCAATATAGCTCCTATAGAACGTCACATTGGGCCTACTGTATACTTTCATTATGGCTGCACCTCCAGTTGCTATATGACAAAGTATCGTCTGGATGAAGTGCCACAGAACTTCAAGTTACTCCTGCCTCCAGTGTGATTTACACACTATTATGGGTCTACACACCGGTTCTTTCCCCAGGTACCATGCCCAGCTTTAACGTACAATATTCCCCGGAGCTCTGAAAGTGGGCTTGTCCAGTTGGGGTGTGCTGATTGAATCAGAATGTCCTCCGGGGTGAAGATTCCGCCTTTTCGCTGCGCCGCGATGGATGTCGTCTGCTAACCGGGCGCTGAGGTGATGGCTCTGGAGGCGGCAGGACTTGTAACCTGTATTTCCCCACAGGTGGCGTTCCAATGTGTTTCTTTGGAATGTTTTGCAAGTATTTGACACAGAATGTGCAGCTGGAGGTTCCGCAAACCTTACCCTTGCACAGGGAGATTCCGAAGAAAATATACCCTTGCCTAGGGAAATTATAAAGAAGAATTTCCATTTATCGTGCCATTTCTGAACAAAATAGACCTTTTCTTAGGGAACCTTTGGAGAAAATGGAAGAATGTTTGGAAAAAAATTGAAAATTGACCTGCATTTTGAGCAATTTCATGAAAAATAATCTGCATTCGCAGCATTTCGTACTCAAAATGGCCCTTGCCTAGGGAGATTTTCCCAAAAGTGACCTTTGCCTAGGGAGATTTCCCAAAAGTAGACCCTTGGCTAGAGAAGTAGTATATAGGGGCAAACTCAGCGCATAGGAGCAACTACTGAAATCGATTTGACCTACTTACGAACCGGAAGTGACTTAGTTGAAACTGGAAGTGACCATATATGGGCATGTGACCTACTTTCTCGGGCTCTGATTGGCTGAGAGATAATTTATGCAAATTTATGCTATGACTTCATCATGTGATGATCACATGATCACAAAAAAAATGTAAACAAAAGCAAACCGACCACATGGTCAGTCACAGCAGAAAACGTAAACAAAAACAAAGTCTGTAGCATAAGCAAATGGTAGGGAGCGTTTATTTTAACAAAAAGGGGTGGTGGGTAGGTAGGGGTAGGGTAGGGTAGTTAGGTTTATATAGGGTGTGCATGTGTTATTTCCCCCAAAATACTTAAGGGGCACCCCATAGCCTACCCTACCTTACCCTACCCTACCCTATTTTACCTACCTACCTACCTACTTTAGCCTAGTTTATTTCTATAGTCACCATGGGGTGTGGTTGCACCATATGTTTTGCACCTACAACTCATGGCAACACCTAGTGGATATTATTGGAACTGCTTATAGCTGGGTTTAGTGGAGCCCTCTTGTGGTTAAAAAAATTAGTGATGCTTTTACACCTGACACCTAGTGGATATTATTGGAACTACTTGTACCTGTGTTTAGTGGAGCCCCCTTGTGGTTAGGAAGTGACATGTAATATCCATGTAACTTTTAGGGGTAGGGGAAAGTATAACATTTAACCAATACAAGATATGTACATAATGTTACTGGTATAAACCTGTTGGAAGATAGAAGATATGCTCACTTAGTAAATTATAATTTATGTACAATAGATCGAGATGTGACATATATAGAGATATGAGAAATATTATCACTCGATTACATGATGCTCCTACTGTTAAAACTATCACCCCAAACTGTTTATCTTATGCTAGAAGTATTGAATTCCATGGTGCCATTACTTGGAACTCCTTATCTAGGGATAGAAGAAATACATATGAAATTACCAAATTTAAAAATGATACCAATATCCTCATGAAAAGTCTATTACCCTACGACGAGGTCTGACAAACCACTGTTAGCTTATATGTGTATGATAATTTCGCTGTATTTACAAAGCTTCCAGTCTTGTTCTTACTTACCCGCCCTGTTTTTCTCCATTTGTATCTATATATCTTGTGTCATAAGTTTCAATTACCTATATAAGTCAGGTAGGACCAGAAGTACCAACCCGTACACTCACTGTGGGGATGAGGTCCTCTGCCTTTCTTTTTTTTGTCTAATTAATCTCTTTTATTTATTATAATATTATTACTTAGCAATCACATATTGTTAGATCTAATGTGATTTAACTAATTGTTCTATTTCATTCAACTTAGGTTACTTGTGATTGGGAATAACATTGCTTCTACCTTCATTAATGTAACTGTTATAAGAACTAAGACAAATAAAGTGAATTCAAACTAAAAAAATACCTAGTTTTTTGAGCGCTGATTGCTTGTTGGATACTTTATACATGATCTAATTTTCTTAAGCTTCGATTGGTTGTTGACATTTGTGTAATACCCATGGAATTTTAGGCCAGGTATTAAAATAACACATACTATCGATTCTAGCTATGTTTGCAATAGCAGGTTCAAACAATGCCAGAGCCAGAAAGTAGACGGAGTTGTTTTTCACTGAAGCTAAAAGCCCTGAAAGGTAGCCTTCCTTGAAATTTAGCTCGAATGAAAAATTACTTTTTTCGCCTTCACCGGGGAGTAATGGGTTTGACACCAAGCGTGTCTATGACAAAGTTAACAAATATTTGCTATGTACAATACTGAATCAGTGTTGAAAAATGGTTTTAATCTATGTATTTTTCACAAATTGAAATAAAAGAAATGTAACATTTTACTAAAATGTTGCAAATCTTTTGTAAAATTTTATAAAATTTACCAAAATGTCATGAAAATCATTACAAAAATTTTACTTTTACACACAAGATTTTGCTATGTACAACAAGAAAAAAAGAGAAAAGAGATTTTTTTCTTAAAATGTCCAAGGGTGAAATTGCTTACTCCATCTTTTACACACGCGTAGGTAGGTAGGGGTAAAATTTAAGACTGACATTAATCCTGGAACACTAGTACCATTGAAAGTGGCGTTGTCTTCTGATCCTGGAGGATGTAGCATAGATGGATGTAAACAGAGTGTAACAGGTAAACAGCATGTAAAATTGTAACATTGTCTGTCACAGGATAACCACAGGTTGTCAGAGGATAGCCAGTTGTCACACAATAACCAGTTGCTGCTGCTGCTCAGATTAATACGAAATTGGTTTTAAAGGGATTAAATTGCAGCTTAATTGACACAGACTACCTTTACACTCATTGTAGCTACATGCTTATAGCTGATGATGTGATTGACATGACCATTTGCTTATGCTGAACCACATGCTCATGGTAAACGGGGTTATTGTCAACACCTTATCCTCGACACAGCCACGACAGCCTCGCCATGGAAAATCATCAGAAACAGACACAGAAAGTGTCAAGAGGAAATTTTTTGGTATGAGGACCCATACTTGTTGAAACATTTATTTCACCTTTTTTATATTTTCAAAATATAGGGGTAGCAGTCCCTTTGGTCGCACTGATTTTCATCTTCATGGTGCACATACGACACTCCGCCTCACAGGATCACATTTACAACCAAGGAACTTTCTTTAAACCTAATTACGGTGTTTTATTCACCAAACTGTCTCAGACATTGCTATCTGAACATCCCCTTTGTATTAATCACTATGCTTACACTGACCAGTCACATGGAATTTAAATACCACGTGATCGAGACCATATTAAACCAAAGGTTCCAGCAGTTCTTCTCACACTGGCTCTCCACTCTACACACTGAATTCTCTGACCATCCATCATATACTGTATCTACTACCTTGTGCTTGATTAATTTAGGGTTTAATAAAGAAGGCTACAACATACAGGCTTTGGGACTTCATCTACATCTACTCCACTGTACATTGGTGGAAATTCCTTTTGAGGGGTTGCCATAAACATACCATAGCGTCCTGTATGGAGTTAATACCATAGAGTTAACGTAGGGTTTGAATATGCAGTGGGGACCATAGAATTAACGTTGTGGTGAAAGAATGTAATGATAGGGGGTAAAATCCGACGACTGGCTTTGATTCTGGAACCATGGACCTGAAAGACTGGATTTGAATCAGTATAGCATTGCAGTCTATCAACTGTGCCATGGGTCCCTGGTTGGAGAAATGGGAAATACTAATGGTAGACCTTAACATCACCTACACTTAGCTTTGTCACAGCTCTTTGATTAAAAAAGCATCAGAGAGCCCTTGATCTATAGTTTCTGACTGACCCTATTTCATCATGATATCAAAAGTGGATATTTTTGAGAAAAGGCTCCGATTATGAAGATTTTTTTGATAAATTGTCAAAAATTGAACCCCTCCTAAAACTTTTTCTTCTCCTGATTTCCATAGGAAATCACTTGGGTCACTTAGATGAAGAACATAGCTATCCAAATCCTTTTGAATCATGGATCTATCACAATTCTAAGTGACAAAAGAAAATTATCTCCTGACTGCCACTTTATGAGTAGGGGCTGAATTAGCTTCATATTTCTATCACAATGACCAATCTGAGATAATTTCTTTTCCCAACTTAGCTATATGTCACAGCTCTTTTATTTAAAAAGCATCAGAAAGCCCTTAATTTGTAGTTTCTGACTGACCTTTTTTCATCATGATATCAAAAGTGGATATTTTTGAGAAAAGGCTCCGATTATGAAGATTTTTTTGATAAATTGTCAAAAATTGAACCCCTCCTAAAACTTTTTCTTCTCCTGATTTCCATAGGAAATCACTTGGGTCACTTAGATGAAGAACATAGCTATCCAAATCCTTTTGAATCATGGATCTATCACAATTCTAAGTGACAAAAGAAAATTATCTCCTGACTGCCACTTTATGAGTAGGGGCTGAATTAGCTTCATATTTCTATCACAATGACCAATCTGAGATAATTTCTTTTCCCAACTTAGCTATATGTCACAGCTCTTTTATTTAAAAAGCATCAGAAAGCCCTTAATTTGTAGTTTCTGACTGACCTTTTTTCATCATGATATCAAAAGTGGTTATTTTTGAGAAAAGGCTCCGATTTTGAAGATTTATTTTTAGGAATTTTTTTTCAAAAATTGCCCCCTGCTAGAAAGTTTTCTTCTCATGATTTCCATTGGAAATAACTTGGGTCACTTAGATGAAGAAAATAACTGTCCAAATCCTTTTGAATCATGGATCTATGAAAATTTTAAGGGACAGAAGAAAATTATCTCCTAAGGGCCAGTGACTGCAAGATTTTGTAGGGGGCTTCCATAGTTACCCACCAGGGGGCAGCACACTCACTTCTCTCTCTTTTAGAGAGAGAAGTGCATAGATAACCTATCTGTGCATTACCATAATGGTTAATTATAGTTATAGCTAGAAAAATTACATATTATTTGTAAGAATAAGTTATAAATACAATATAAGATGTTCAACATGCTGTCTTTGTGCTGCCACCTAATGACGCATAAGGATTTCCATTGCCATCTAGTGACAGATGGTGAAAACACACCCATGGCACACCTCTCCCAAAGAAGGCCTTTCTTTCATATCCAGTGTTTCAGGTCTATGCTGGAACACAGGTACCATTGGGAGTGTTGCTGCGACTGCTGCTGTTGCTGCTGCTGCTGATGTCTTTGATCCTAGAGGATGTAGCACAGATAATCGTGAACAGAGTGTAACATGTAAACAGCATGTAAACTGCTAATTTGTACATGGTGATATGAGTTCGTTTATTTTTTAACGCTGTGGTGGAGAGAGTGTTATGTTGAGTAACTCCTTTCATTGATCTTGAAGCATATGGCACAGGTGGCGTGACAGTGTTTACCATGTCGATAGGGTCATTTATTTTTTACGTTGTGGTGGGAGAATGTTATGATGTAGGTTCTAAAAGTAAACACTTTTTTTCTAATCCATTTTGCATAAGGTGATGGGTAAACTTTAGTTTGTGCTTAAAAATCTTTAGAGGCACCATTTGACCTAATTTAAAAATTTATATGGGTTCCATTGTTTAAGCTGTTCTGTCCACTGGCGACTTGTTCATGTAACCCCAGACGGCTGTCTGTAACCCTGTGCCCCACTTGTTTTGCTGCCAGTAAATCCAAGTGATGTGTCCTTAGGTGGACACAGGTGGACATGGGTGGACATGTCCTTGCCACCACTGTCCAGCTGCTCACCTAGTGCTGCAGAGTTAGTAGGATCCTTTAACAGTTGGTCCAAAACCATGCCTGCTTCCAATAATGCCTGGTTTGTCTGGCTGCTTGATCTTTGGCCAGAAGGGATTATGTCTTGCCGACAGTGTAAGGTAATTTACAGGTTGGCATAATTTCAAACACTCACCTTGGGCTGTAAAATATGAGGGAAACACAGGAGGCACATGTTCAACTAACTTGTATTTCCCTACATGTATTACAGGACAACCACTGCATACTCCCTGATTCCTCCTTTACTGACAGCAAAAGATGGATGCACATACAACACTCAGACTCACAGGATCACATTTACAACCATAGGACTTTCTTTAAACCTATTATGGTGTTTTATTCACCAAACTGTCTCAGACATTGCTATCTGAACATATGGTCTATCCCTAGTATTAATCACTCTGCTTACACTGACCAGTCACTTACTGTGGAACTTCTTGCCTGCCCACCACCATCACCTGCAACCTCCCTGTGCAAATAGGGTTCATGGTGTTTCAATACGCCAAATTGAAAATGCTGGCCTTTTATTATGACTTCCTACTGGAATTCATAGATGAAAAAAACTTTGAAATGTGTGAAATGGACACTGACAGTTTCTCTTTTGCATTGAGCACAAAAGTCTAGAGGAAGCTGTCTAACCTGAGAGACGAAGAGCATCATAAATGGTTGCCCTCACAGTCATGTGACATCACTTATTACTAGTAAAGCTACATGGAATGTAAAAATCTGGGGTACACTTGGTTTCATCTGCCGTGTTGTAAACAACATTTAGTATTCAACAAGAGAACTCCAGGTCTTTTCTTAAATGTTACATTTTGTGAAAGAAATATATAGGTTAAAAGGTGAAATCTTGCGTGTAAAAAGTAGAATTTTTGTAACAATTAGGTAAATTTGTAAGATTTTTGTAACATTTTTGCTAAAATAAGGAAAATCTTGTGTGCAAAAAGCGGAATTTTTGTAACATTTAGGTAAATGTTAGATTTCTTTCATTTTGTACAAAGAATACATAGGAATAGCAAGAATATGACCTATCACACTGTCCAGACATCGTTATACAAAAGTTTATATTTTGAACAAAAATCACTGACAAGTGGAAATGGGTCACTGTTTTTTATGCTCTACATGGAAGTGTTTGTACCCCCTACTCCCACCTAGCCAGGACTGGGCGGTTGTGGAAGGGAATTACTCTATTTCAAGCGTTTTAAAACACTCCACAACCAAAAGATTTTACTCTTAATTAAGGATGCTGAAGCAGGAATTCAGGATAGATCCACAAACCTTATCCAACAGTTCAATAGCACTCTTGGAATAGCATTTTAAAATTCCAATTTGGAAATTTGGAAGTTCCAATTTCGAAATTCGGAAATTTGGAAATTTCCAGTTGATTGTTGGGTTCTATATGAGACATTGTGGTGTGTATATATCAGTTTTGTGTCACACTTTTGGGTGTTTATACCATGTTCCTAGTTGTGTAGCTGGTGAAGTAGGTTTATGAATTAATCCTAATGTGAGTGAGCAGTGTAGAAGGCTATAGGTGTAATGGAGCTAACTTTTGCTTGGTCTTGAAGGAATTTCCACCATGCTGATTTTCAACATGCTGATGGAGAATGTTTTTCAATAGCCTTACCATAACCATAGCATGCAGTACGGAGCCGACACCATAAAGATGACATATACGGAGCGGTCACCATAGAGTGAACATAGGGGCAAAATATGCAGCGGGCGCCATAGACTTTAACATTACAAAGAGATTGTGGTGGAAAAATGGTATGATCGAGTAGAACTAAAGGTAGGAGCGGGGTTAAATCCACTGACTAGCTTTGATCCTGGAACACAGGTATCATTGGGTGTGTTGCTGTCTTAATCTTTTGGAGCATGTAGCACAGATGGTCGTGAACAGCTTGTAACATGTAAACAGCGTGTGAACTGCTATTTTGTACATGGTGATATGCAAAAGGCAGGGGTTTCTTTTTTTTAACAGTGTGGTAAAAATAGTGTTATCATGAGTGAGTGAAATCCAACACATTTACGCCTGGTCAAACGCGTGGTTGGTTGAGGGGAGGGGAAAAAAGGGGGGTTGTGGTAAAAGAATGTTATGATGAGTGGGGCTAGAGGTAAGAATGAAATCCACACTCTTTTTTTTTTATCCTGGAGCACAAAATGGTAATGTCAGTGGATCCATTCCTGAAATTTTTTCTTTTGTTCATGACTTATGATGATGATGATGAGTGGGGCTAAAAGCTATTACTGGGAGTACTGCTGTCTTTTTTTAATTTCTGGAGCATGTAGCACAGATGGTTGTGAACAGGGTGTGACATGTAAACAGCATGTAAATGGTAAATGTATAAATTGTACGGGCATTTATTTTTTAAAGGTGGGGTGAAAAAAAGTGTTATCATGAGCAAGTAAAATCCAACACATTTTTTTTTCTTTTGATCCTGTGTCATGCCTGGTCAGGTGCATGCTTGCTTTTGCCACCCTTCATGTTAGCTCAAACATAAAAGCAAAAATCGTTTTTTATACAAGCATGGACCAGTGGTTGTTGTTGTGGGGGGTTGTAGTGGGAAAATTACCACTAGTCATTTTTTTTTATCCTCCCCTCTTAACCATTGATCTTATATGTACTGAGACTTTCTATATGCATGATAATATTACCCTCACATATCCTAATGATCTGTAGACACCAAAGTTTTAAGCTGAAAAGCTAAATAAGCATCATGCTTGTCTTGCTTGATAATTGAAATATTGTCAAACAAAGACCCTACCTGGACCCAAGAGTATTATATAGTGTATCGGAACAGGACAATAGCTAACTACAGGATATTACTCACCCGAGATGCAGCCAATCAGGGGCCTCCATTTGGTCATGTGACCCGTTGCCATGGCAACATGACCTAATTAGGGAATTAGCAACCACCTCTCAGCCAATCAGAGGCCAGCATTCTGGTCACCATGGTAATGTGACCTAATTAGGGGATTAGCGACCACCTCTCAGCAAATCAGAGGCTGGCATTCTGGTCACCATGGTAATGTGACCTAATTAAGGGATTAGTGTGGTCACATGATCACGTGGGCGGGGTTAATTATGTGAATGAGATATATTCAAATACATTTCAATTTTTTATATTTTTATTTGATCAAATATATTTACAAGTATATACATTCATTTTTAATCATAATCCAGACTGTACATAGTGTAATCTTTGTATATGGTTTTAATGCAAGTGTTCTTCCTGTCCACAATTCATCTAAATTACAATAGAAATCCGCTAAAGTATAATACCAAGTATGCCATTCAGTTTGTGTGGACATGACGCTTCTCAGTAGAGCGTTCTGTATATTTTCAAAATGAAACTCTCTACAGAGCACATGGTCTAAACATTCTTGACAGAAGGTGTTGAATATTCTCTCAGAGTCATGACAACACATGTACCGTAAAAGGTTTGAGTTTTTCTCGAGAAGAAATATTAAAGCATTGGTAGATTCTAACGTATACCGTCTTTGGATAAGAGGACAGTTTTTCTGATTGTGAAATTGATATACTCCTATCGATCTGTCTGCCAAAACATCAGTCCCTCCCCAGAAAACATCGTTGAAACACTCTTTCAATGAATCGAATGACTGATTAGAAATGAGTCCTTTATGAACATTTTGTTTCAACAATGGTGCTTTAAAGAACAGCACATCTGTTGCATTGATTATTTCCCATGTGTAAAATGGTTCGCAAGTACACATATTCTCCTTTAACAATAAACAAGTAGGTAAGGTAGTACCTTAGCGTTAGAGGCTCCAGCCAGAAGAGCTATATCCATGGGCGATGGGGGTGGTGGCCGTAATAACATGCGATCTTGTACAGCACTAGTATCAGCAGCAGCAGTAACCAAGATATCCACCTCGATATCCGGTGAGGTCACCCACTTCAGCGTCTTTAGCCAGAGCTGCGATGTCTATGGGTTTAGGTGTGATAAGTGGTGGGTATTCGTCAGCACCAGCACCAGCACCAGCAGTAGCACCAGCAGCACCAGCAGCAGCATCCAACCATCTGTACGGGTCGATATAAAATTCGGCGTCAGCGTCATCTGTGAACAGATCAGCAAGGATGTCGATCTCCGTGGGGGAATATGGTGATGCTGTAGCAGTTTTTGGGTTCTCAGAGTTGATAGTCTGTAGAGTGGTCGGTGTTTCCATGATGAAGGTGTCAGAGGTAGTGTAAGGGAACAAAATTATACTCTTCCTTATGTACCCAGTCCGAGATAAACCTCTTAACTGTGGTTTTAAATCAATCAAAGACTTAAAAGAGATTTAATCCAATTTTCACAGAGACCTTTGCTCTGTAGGGTATCTGTCTGTTTTGATTTTCACCTGCCATTTGCTGTAGGCATGGATCCCTTAGATCATTAAGTGTGGTTGGTCCCAGAGGGAAAAGATAAAAGACTTAAAAGATCTGATCCCATAGTCACAGAGATTCTCCCTCGGTAGGGTATCTGTTTGTTTGATTTTCACCCGCCGTCCACTGCAGGAGGATTTAAAAGAAAAGATCTTAGATCATGAAAGTGTTGTCTCAGTGGGAAAAGAGCGTAATTCTCCCCATCCACAGACATAGAAGATAACACACACCTCAGGTTGGTGACAAGAGGAGGAGCAGAAAGGGGGATTAACTTGTTGATTTGTTAGACTTAATCTGCTTACCACACGTGCGTGTTTGTAGTCACAGACAGAGAGGCAGACATACACCCTGGGGTATTTTTCCTGGAAGTGAAAATCTCCTAATGAACCATAAGCCTCTTATACATGTAAGACGTATTAAGGTAATTATCACAGTTGTTACACCTGTTATCCCACCTGATACACTTATCCCAAAAGCATTTTCCCCTTTTTCATGTTGATTGATCTGGGGTGAAAGGATCCAGGTGAAAACGGGATTAGATCATTCTCTCAACTATAGCCATGATTTTTCTTGGAAGGGTACGTCACGTTCGCTGTCTCCTTTGACACCACCGCTCCTACTGCTACTGCTGCTGCTGCTTCTGCTGCTACCACCACCACCAGGACTATCGTCGCTTCCATTACCTCCGTCGCTGTAGTCCACCTTTCTTTGACGCCTGGCCGCCTGTTTACCACCTACACTCCAGGAGGAAATTCGAACTCTCTTCATTATTTTCTTTTTGAGCTTTTATTTTATTTCACTCTTTTTTTAAATATTCCACTTGAGATGGAGCGAGATTTTAAAAGAATGATTAGGGAAACCCCATCTATTTTTTTTATCTGAACGTAGAGAACATAACATATTTCAGACTCCTCCGGGTTGAGTGAAAATAAAATATATTGCAAAGAAGAAGAAAATATGAGAGACGGAGATTTGGGATGTTATCGGGTGTCGTGAAACGTAACAAGACAGAATAAAACTCGCTACCACTCTTTCCTGACAACCACTCATCACTGAGCGTTCGACTTAGAAACACCACGTCACCATCACCACGACCGTTACCACTACTACGACCCTATAACGAGTGCTGAAAAATGTCAAGTGGTAAAATCACACCCTTCATGAAAGTGTTGTCTCAGTGGGAAAAGAGCGTAATTCTCCCCATCCACAGACATAGAAGATAACACACACCTCAGGTTGGTGACAAGAGGAGGAGCAGAAAGGGGGATTAACTTGTTGATTTGTTAGACTTAATCTGCTTACCACACGTGCGTGTTTGTAGTCACAGACAGAGAGGCAGACATACACCCTGGGGTATTTTTCCTGGAAGTGAAAATCTCCTAATGAACCATAAGCCTCTTATACATGTAAGACGTATTAAGGTAATTATCACAGTTGTTACACCTGTTATCCCACCTGATACACTTATCCCAAAAGCATTTTCCCCTTTTTCATGTTGATTGATCTGGGGTGAAAGGATCCAGGTGAAAACGGGATTAGATCATTCTCTCAACTATAGCCATGATTTTTCTTGGAAGGGTACGTCACGTTCGCTGTCTCCTTTGACACCACCGCTCCTACTGCTACTGCTGCTGCTGCTTCTGCTGCTACCACCACCACCACGACTATCGTCGCTTCCATTACCTCCGTCACTGTAGTCCACCTTTCTTTGACGCCTGGCCGCCTGTTTACCACCTACACTCCAGGAGGAAATTCGAACTCTCTTCATTATTTTCTTTTTGAGCTTTTATTTTATTTCACTCTTTTTTTAAATATTCCACTTGAGATGGAGCGAGATTTTAAAAGAATGATTAGGGAAACCCCATCTATTTTTTTTATCTGAACGTAGAGAACATAACATATTTCAGACTCCTCCGGGTTGAGTGAAAATAAAATATATTGCAAAGAAGAAGAAAATATGAGAGACGGAGATTTGGGATGTTATCGGGTGTCGTGAAACGTAACAAGACAGAATAAAACTCGCTACCACTCTTTCCTGACAACCACTCATCACTGAGCGTTCGACTTAGAAACACCACGTCACCATCACCACGACCGTTACCACTACTACGACCCTATAACGAGTGCTGAAAAATGTCAAGTGGTAAAATCACACCCTTCACCAAAATAGATTTCGATCCCCAACTACAAGGCCCCTTTAGTTGTATCATCAGCAGTCCGTCCGGTTGTGGAAAATCGCACTTGGTGAATTGATTTCTGAGCGACGTTAACAATTTGGTCACACCGCCGGTGGAAAAGATCTTTAACCATTACGGCGAGTGGCAGCCCTTCTTTGAAAAAATGCAAAAAGACTACGGGGTGGAATTCAGAGAAGGTCTTCCCAGCAAAGAAGACAAAGCGGGAGACGAAGAAGCGTCTATCCTTGACCACACACTCTACTGATATTGGACGATCTGATGAGCAGTTCCAATCAGCAAGTGGTAGCCAACATCTTCACCAAATATTCCCATCACTGGAACATGAGCCTCATATATATCACTCAGAACCTATTCCAGAAATCACCCGAATTTCGAACTATGAGTCTGAACGCTCACTACATGTAACCTTGTGAAAAAAACTTGATTAATGAGAAAAAATGAAAATCAACTCATCATCATCATGCACAAAGAAGTCAGGAGTAAAAAATATACAAAAAAAAAAAATTTATATCTCGTTTGCATAATTAACCCCGCCCCTTTGTTTACAAACAAGGGGTCAAGTGGCTACACCACGTGTTGACACCATGTGTTGTTTACAAAGAAGAGGTCACGTGACCGCACTAATCCCCTAATTAGGTCATGTTACCATGGTAACCAGAATGCCGTCCTCTGATTGGTTGAGAGGTGGTCACTAATCCCCTGATTAGGTCACATTACCATGGTTACCAGAATGCTGGCCTCTGATTGGCTGAGAGGTGGTCGCTAATCCCCTAATTAGGTCATGTTGCCATGGCAACGGTTCACGTGACCAAATGGAGGCCTCTGATTGGCTGCATCTCAGGTGAGTAATATCTTGTAGTTAGCTATAGTCCGGTTCCAATACACTATATACTACTGCCAAGTGAAAAGAGGACAATAGGACCAATACCTTGTGCCTTCAGTATAAATAAACTGAATTTAAAAAAAACAACAAAGAAAAACAGCCAGCCAGGGACCAAGGGGACATAATCCCTTCTGGCCAAAGATCAAGCAGCCAGACAAACCAGGCATTATTGGAAGCAGGCATGGTTCAGAACCAACTGTTAAAGGATCCTAACTCTGCAGCACTAGGTGAGCAGCTGGACAGTGGTGCCAAGGATATGTCCACCCATGTCCACCTAAGGTCACATCACTTGAATTTACTGGCAGCAAAGCAAGTCGGGTGCAGAGTTACAGACAGCTGTCTGGGGTTACATGAACAAGTCGCCAGTGGACAGAACAGCTTAAACAATAGAACCCATATAAATCGTCGAATGGTGCCTCTCAAGAACAAACTAAAGTTTATACATTGCCGTATGCAAAATGGATTAGAAAAAAAAGTGTTAACTTTTAGCACCTACATCATAACATTCTCCCACCACAACGTAAAAAATAGTTAACCAGGGTAAACTAGCTAAAGTAGGTAGGTAGGTAGGTAGGTAGGTAGGTAGGTAGGTAGGTAGGTAGGTAGGTAAGGTAGGTAGGTAAGGTAGGTAAGGTAGGTAGGTAGGTAGACCTGTAGGTAGGTAGGTAAAATAGGGTAGGGTAGGGTAAAGTAGGGTAGGCTATGGGGTGGGGGGCACCCCTTAAGTATTTTTGGGGAAATAACGTGTGCACACCCTATATAAACCTACCTACCCTACCTACCTACGCCTACCTACTTACCCACCACCCCTGTTTGTTAAAATAAACACTCCCTGCCATTTGCTTATGCTACAGACTTGGGCAAGACTAGGTTTTGTTTTTGTTTATGTTTTCTGCTGTGACTGACCACGTGGTCGGTTTGCTTTTGTTTATGTATTTTGTTGTGATCATGTGATCATCACGTGATGACGTCATAGCATAAATTTGCTCTCAGCCAATCAGAGCTTGGGAAAGTAGGTCACATGCCCATATATGGTCACTTCCGGTTTCAAAACTAGGTCACTTCCAGTTTGTAAGTCAAATCGATTTCAGTAGCTGTTCCTATGCGCTCAGTTTACCCCTATATACTACTTAGGGAGATTTCCTAAAAGTAGACCCTTGCCTAGGGAGATTTAAGATTGAAAAAAGCACCCTTGCCAGCCGCACACATGTGTACACAAAGTATATGAAGAGCCCCCCCCCCCACGGGGTATTCCCACTTGGCAAAAATTTCTCCAAACGTTTGTTTTGAAGCTCAGAAAATCAGAACATGAAGATTTATGGGCTCCAAAAACAAATACAAAAACAAGGTTCCACCTTAAATAACTGTAATTAACAAACGCTTTTATCATGTCAAAAACAAAACTTTTTAAAGTAACGTTTAAATGACTGTTGTTGTTGCTTTTTGTTTGTTTTAGTTTTTTTGTTGTTTTTACACAAACCTATTCCAAACGTCCAAAATTTTACAGTTTGGTGCAAGGTGGGTGGTTTATTGGCTATATCCAAATTGCCCTAGTTTTCTCTCGACTACATCGTTCTAATAATCACGATTGCTCAGTTGCCAGTTGGCTAACCCTACTCTGCATTTAATCTCTCTGAGACCATCTCTATTCTGATCTGCATAAGGAACTCTCCGATTACCATCTACAACTGCACAAATCTCTAGTTATTCTGCCCGTTAAGACTACAAATTAGCACACAACTGGGACCCACTTGCACAACCATAAATTGGGCTCATGGATTGAGATTTATAATGGATCGGCAACAAGCAGGCACAACAAATTCTGACAGTAATTAGGTCAAATTGGAGAAAAGTGACAAGGGATGATGAGATTAATCAAAATGTTGATTGGCTTGGACTGGCAATAAGAGCTTTGGTAATTGTCTTTAGTTCAATCCTTCTCAGAGCTGTTTGCCTGGGCTTCGAAATCTAATTAACGTTTGGCAAGAGATATTTCTGACCACTGTCAAAAACACCTAAATATGTCAGAGTTGACCTTGTAGAACATGCCTCAGCTGCTAGAGAATGGTTTGGTGCCCCAGGGAGCTACTCATTATAACTATGATGGTCTCTACCCATTGCCCAACTACCAACCCCCTAAATCCAGGCAATATGACCCATCCCAGATTCCTGAAGTAATCTACCGCCCCCTATTTTCAAGGCATTTGAAGGCACTACCCGTAGTTTGAAGAAATAAAGACAGCTATTTTTGAGGTGCACACAGAGTTAATGCCCCCTAATAATTGTGACCAGACAAGCAAAAACACCCCTCTGCAGGGAATTCATTATCAAAGTTCATCTCAAGATCTTTAAAATGAGACATCATTGGCTTAAATATTCCTAGTAGTTATGTCAGAACCCCTCCTTGAACATAGGTTGTTATTCATATTTGAAATCGATGATTAAGCTCTAAATACATTATAAACCATAATAATGTCTAAAAACACAATAAATCAGCCTTTTTCATAAAAAAAAAATACATAACAATATGGTAAATTTTATCATAGATTTTGAACTAGAAGGAATTTTCCTTTTCTGAACTAGAAGGAATTTTCCATTTTCCATATAGGTTGAATTTTCATGAAAAATGTTCATTTTACCATCCAAATATGGGCCATTTCTAATGGAAGTGGTGCATTTTAGATGAATCCATTAAATTCTGCATAAAAGATTAGCTAAACATATTTTTATAAGATGCACACAGAGTTAATGCCCCCTATTAAACTTTTTTAGGTTTAACACAGTTATAAATATACCGCCCCCTAAATTTCTGTGTCACCGCCTATGCTTTTGGGGCCCGTTTGGCAGTCAGTATAGCCTATTCCTACCTGAGTAGACCCCCCCCCCCACCGAGTTTGCTGCCCTTGTTTTCCGATATACTGTAACGTGTGCTGATTCCTCTTTAATCTGTTAAGGGCAGAGCAAAAATGGGTAGGAGGACGGACCCGGAATGGGTTTATTTGTAATTTCTATACTAGTATACACATGCATACAATTCCTTTAATATGAGTGTCAACTACAATCAGCATAAGGCCTACCATGGTTTCGACTAGTCAACATTAGACCATGGTGTCAACTATAGTCGATGCTTGCAGGCATTATCGCTTGTATTATAACCACTCTCTGTATATAAAGAGCCGTTAGAGGCTGACCATCCAACCATTATTTTGTGTAAAACCAACAATAGCCCCGTAACACATTCTTTATGGCCAGATCACATTCAGAAAAGAAAATCGGCTTTACGATATCATATTCACTTCCCTTATTACATGAGTCACAGAGAGGGAGTGGGAAGATAGATTGAAGGAGATTTGGGGGGGGGGATCTAATACAGTCCATACAATTATCAATTACAAGTCATTTATTGGTAGCGTGCAACATGTTTGAAATGGGCGCTATATGAACAGCAATATGGCGCGTACTGTGCTAGGCACAGGGGTTCAACCATGCATGCACACACCATCTGCATGTCATTTGGCCATTTAGAATGGTTCTGAATAGGGGCCAGCTCTATACTACCTTAAGTAGAGCAAATCTATTTGAACATTGAATAGTTTGACCGATGAATGTAACATTGTATGCACACATGACTTTCTTGCACTGCATATCTGTCTTGATATTTCTATTCTTATTTTCTAGCTTGGTGATTATATTGAGCATTATGACATCATTGGACTATGGCTCTGGCAGACATGACCTGGAGTGATAATATGTGACTGAGTCGTTTCCATGGCAGCAGACGAATATACTCCACTAATATGGACACAACCTGATTGTAGAGCCTCACAAACTAGATATCCAACATAGACTGCGAGTAGTGAACTTTATACTTGCTTGAAGATCATGCTACACCAGAGACTCTAGTGCAGTTCATAAGTGGTGTCTAGGAGCTAGGTGATTGCATTTGGTCCTGGTACGAATATGATAAAAGGCACTACTGTACAATATGAATTGTACATTGTATATTGTGTACCTGAGGTGGAGAGGTGAAATTTAAGTAAAATATTTTACTATATATAGCTAATTGTTGGCTAAAATGTAGATTCAACATGTAGATTCAACATGTTTTGTCCACATGTGATGCATAACTCGTAACTGCCATGTAGATTTGACTAGATACTTTGTCACTGCCGGGTGACCACGCTACAGTCATATGTCATAGGTAGCCATTGTGATTGGCCATAGATGACCATATATAGGTATATATCCCTAGGATGTGCCCCTCATTTAGGGTGCACCAGGGCATCATGCCCTCATATGGATCTAGGCTAGTACAGGAGAGTAACATATGAAACATCACTAGTCGTCAGAATTCTTTTGTGTTAATTTGTAGTGATTAAGTGTAACTAAGTTGGATTTTCTTGTGGCTATGTAAACCACTATTATATTGACTTTTCTGCTATTTTTGTAAAATTTTTGTGATTTGAGCCATTTTGTTTGCACGGCACAACAGTACTTTCTTTGTCACTTAAGTAACAAGATTAATATTTCTGCATTTGTGTTTCGTCTGGTATGATTTTTGATATCTACCACCCATTGTCTGTATTACATAGACTGTATTAACAATACAGTTATGTCCTGTGTTTAATGGCTAAGTAGTTAGTCCGTCTACTCTGTTTTTGCACATAGAGAGGCATACGTCAAGCGATGCCACTCTTTACCAGTGCCCTATGAAATCGAAAATAAATAAATTATGTGGCCTATCATTGGAAATTGACTATGTGTCCATTTCTGAAACTTGGCTGGATGATAGTATATGGGATTATGAAGTAGCCCTTGATGGTTATGACTTCTTCAGGTTAGATGGGCTTAATGCAGAAAGGAGAAGTGGGGGAGTGGGTTGTTACGTGAAGTTGTATTATGCACAATTCACTCATGTTGTGGATACCTACAGTATGGTGAACAAAGACATTGAATGCTTATGCCTCTTTACGGAATATCCAAATTAGAAATTTAGAATGATACTCAGTGTATAGCCCACCTCATGGTAATATAGTGCAGTGTTTTGATACACTTAATAGAATTCTGAAATCAGATCTGGTGGGTAATAAAGAAGTATGGGTTTTGGGCGATCTAAATGTAGATGCTGCGAAAAGGAACAGTCCTAAATACAAGCATATTTTAAAATTTCTTTGAAAAAGAAAATTATGGTACCTACAAATCAAACCCACTTACTATCACCCTTATGGCAAATCTATACTTGACAATATATACCAACTGTCCACACATTACAACATATGGAGTTGTGAATGACCTAAACTGGGACCAATGTGCCTGTTTATGCAGTTGAGAAACAGGTAAATGTGAACCACACTGAGTCAATTGTGATTCATGGCAGGTCATATATTACCTATGACTGTGCTAAACTGAGTGAGTATTGTGACCAAGTCCCTCTAGACCTTGACCTCAGATCCAGTAAGGAGTCATATGATCTATTGTGTGACATTTGTATTACCTACCTTGACCAATACCATCCAATAAGAGACTGTTAGGATCAACAATAAGGTGGGTTTTACCCCACAAGTGAGACACTTAACTGGCATGAAGAGGCGAGCATTGAAGAAAGCCCGTAGATGTAGATCAGGTAGATTAAATATTGATCTGACAGAGGTAAGGCGGATTGAGAAGCTAATCTCGGGAACTTTGACCCGTAATATTAGGGAAAAGGTACTGAGAGACCTGGGTAGATTCAAGTTTGACCCAAAGAGGTTTTGGTCAGAAGTGAATACTGTCTGTCTGGAATGGTCCCAGGAAGAATACTAAAATTAGACTGAAGAGTGGCAATGGTACATATATGTGAGCCAGCAAGCAGAAATGGGGTTCCTGCGGGATTTGGTACCTGTTTTAGCCACCAGGGGGCACCACTATGGGCTAGAATAGGAAAGATATGCTTAAAACAATTATGGGTACTTTTCTATGGAGAATTCAATGATTTTTGATAGAATGTTATATTTTGGGTGAAAAGGTTCCAAATTAGGCTTGTAAAAAGAACGTTTTTGGGCCTAAATAGGCATTTTTGTTGATTTCTGTTGCCATGGAAACATGATTTCCATTCTAAATAGGAAAATCAATGATCCCATTCGAAAGAATTTTTCACCAGGTTTACTATGGTGAAAACAGAACGAAAATGCCATTTCTAGATCAAAAGTTATAGGCAAAAGAATAAGAAAATTATGCTAATTTAGCTAATTAGCATAAATTATGCTAATTATAGATGTATCTCATGACCAATTAGGCATAGAGCTTATTGCCATTCAGAAATGGTCATACCTACCCATATTTAGCAAGCCATACCCCTGAAACTAACAGGAGCATCTTCTCTTGCAATATATCACTGGAAAGCTAGTGATCTGAATTTTAAAGTTGACTTTTGGCACGGAGCACCCTTTCTCCTTGCCTCTACACATATTAATGATGGAGACACTGCTAGGTTCATTAATAACTATTATGTAGACTTTGGTACCACCCTGGCAAGTGCCTTTAGGAATCACAATGATACTCTGGATCTGGATGCTTTCTTGGCTCAGTCCGATACTGACTTCTGCCTGCAATCAATTGACATTGATGCTGCAGTGAAGCTGTCCAGGAGCATCAAGATTAATAAGTCGTCCGGGCTGGAGCATGTATGACCTATTGTAATATGCGATGTACTGATGGCCTGCCCTGAGATATTAGTGTCCATTGTCAACAGATCATTCGATGAAAGGGCCTTTCTAAAGAGGGCATGTGTGATACCGCTACCCAAGTCAGGTGACCCAATGAAAGTGGGCAACTGGCGTCCTGTGAGCCAACTTAAATTGTGTATCAAAGCTAGTAGAAAGGATTGTACATGCCCAGTTGACGGCCCATCTTCAGGGAAGTACTCTTTTGTCTGAAAGGCAATTTGGGTTTAGAGCAGGGTAGTCCTCGACTGATGCAGTATATGCCCGAGTATATGGCTTGGTGCAGTGCCCTTATGAGGCAAGGAATAGGGCTGAGATTGCATCAGTGGTGTTCCTTGACCTAAGGAAGGCATTTGATACCATCGACCACAGCCTGCTGATACTGGCATTGAGAAAGGTGGGATGTGTGTGTTCTACTCTGAGGGGACGCACCCAAACCACTATGGCCAATGGGCTAGTCTCTGATGCTCTGGATATTGGCTGTGGGGTGCCACAAGGCCCTTGCTCTTTCTAGTATATATTAACAGTATTACACATGTAATTGACAATTCTGATTACTTCATGTTTGCTGAGGACTTAGCAATAGTCACAATGGGGGAAAACAGATATATATATTAGGAATAGGCAACAGGAGGACCTAGACAGAATCAGTAAATGGTGCAGAACATTCAAGTTAACAGTAAATGCTGAGAAGACCAAAGTTCTCTGGGTGTACTCGAACCGGGATATCCCTGTCCTAACTGACTGTAATGTTCATCTAGGTGCATGCATGCTTGAAAGGGTTGATGATTGATTGATTGATTGATTTGTGTTTTACAGCACTTTAGCGGCACTAAGTGGCTATCCCGTGCTTCACAGGTTGATAATTTAACATAGGAATGTGTCAGTGCCCGCGCATATGTGCACCACACACATCCTGAGGGGATAGGAAAGAGGAGATATAGACCCTTTTAAGTGGGCTAGGGAAGCCCGGAAAGGGTTGATGAGTTCAGCTACCTGGGTGTAGTGGTGGACAGATACCTCAGATTCTCTAGGCATTTTGGCAAGGTGAGATCATCAGCTTAAGGACGGCTACAGCATCAGAGAAGTCTATGTAAGTACATGGACAAGGCACTGTCACTGAGGCTCTATATAAGTAGATGGTACTGTCCATATTAGATTATGGGCACCTAGTGGTGGTTTTCTCTTTTCATGGGTATACTATGGGTTTGGGTGGTTACTATTGCGAAAGTAATTTTTCTTAAATATGTAAACTATTGCCATGGTTACCAATGCAAATTGGTACCATGTCAACAATTGCTCGGTTGTTGTACCTAGTTGCAGCACAGGTACAATTCTGTTATCTAACTATCTACTGTATGTCCATTTCGTGCACTCACCTACCCCCAATGTACACCCTAATTTCATAGTTGTGCCATGTATAGGTACAGAGCTACAAGGGAAACAGCATGTCAACAATTGCCCAGGCAATTGTTGACATGATTATTTTTGTAGCACAGGTGCAATTCTGGTATTTAACTATCTACTGTATGTGCATTGTATGCCCCTATATATCCCCCATTTACATCCCTAATTTCATAGTTGTCCCATGTATAGTGACAGAGCTACAGAGGAGCATATCAATTTTTGCCCGAGCAATTGTTGACATGTCAACAATTGCCCGGGCAATTGTTAACATGATGTTTCCCCTTGTAGCTCTGTACCTCTACATAGCACAACTTTGAAATTAGGGGTGTACATAGGGGGTATGTGGGTGCACAAAATGGACATACAGAAGATAGTTAGATAACAGAATTGTACCTGTGCTACACAAATAACTGATAATAATGTCAACAATTGCCCGGGCAATTGTTGACATGATGTTTCCCCTTGTAGCTCTATACCTCTACATAGCACAACTTTGAAATTAGGGGTGTACATAGGGGGTATGTGGGTGCACAAAATGGACATACAATAGATAGTTAGATAACAGAATTGTACCTGTGCTGCAAGTAGGTATGAAAACCGAGCAATTGTTGACATTGTACCAAATTGCATTGGTAACCATGGCAACAGTTTACATATTTAAGAAAGATTACCTCTGCAATAGTAACCACCCACACCCATAGTATACCCATAAAAAGAGAAATCACCCTACTCCAAAATTTCTCGGAGACCACCCTGCCCCTCAAATGCATCAAATTCGTGAAACCAGTATATGTCTGGTAAGTAAAATATTATATATTATTCTTAAGAACATTGAAATGCAAGCAAGTTGTAGTACAATATGTACATCGTAGTAAGTTGGTTTAAGATAGCATTATATCTATATCAAAGGAATTACTCTCCATGAAAGGCTTTATGACTATGCTACCTAATTTAATTTGTGCCATCCAGTAAGCATCTTTCGTTAAGTATAGAATGATCTATCATATACATGTAGTATATCCTCATTGTTTTTGTTGGTTTTTCTTGAAAATAAATTACTTGTTCCAGTGACTGGAGGTACCCAAGTGAATTTAAAGGAGAAAGTTATCACGCACTATATAGCAAGTGGGGCTATTCTGCGGTTTGAATTGTCAGGGTAAGGGCCCTTAAAACTTATTCCATTTTGAAATACACTTATTTCAACATTTTGCCGTCACATAAACGGTTATTTCAATTTGAAATAGTCTTAAATAGGTGGTGAGTTCTTTATGGGCCACACCCCAGTATACATGTCTATATCAGTCAATATAAATAGGCCTTAATATCTAGACATCCTTATGAGTTCTCAAAAAGAAATCAATGAATTAATTTTGGAGTATACTACTTATACTATCAATCACTCCTGTGACGTTCTTGTTATTGCTAATGTTTTACCTTTATATAACACTTGAATTTGCTCTTAATATTTCAGGTTAGAATTTGCAGCATTCATTCATGGTAGCTCAGAGAAAAAGTATAGTAATGGACTGGCTTTAATTGGAATATCCTGGAATAACCTTCAATAGAAATGATGATAAATGTTGAGAAATAAAGATAAAATCTGCCCCCCTACTAACACTCCCCCGCTCGACCCCTCACCCACCTACCCTAAGAATTAACACACAATAATCTCCACACACTTTGTGGTTACACACTTTTGATGTCAACTTACTTTTGACAGTTACACACTTTCTAACACACTTTTGAGTTAAGTGTGTTGTATGTTGAAAAAATAAGTGAATAAAAATATGCTGCAAATAAGTGTGTAACCACAAAGTGTGTAAGTTCAACACACATTTCTTACAGTGTAGATTACCCATCATTATAATGAAAGAGATCTGACTAAGCAGGAAATGACATTTTCTTTCTGTTTTCCGGACTCACATATTGAAATCTGACATATAAATGCTTACCCGATCTGAAACTTTCTAAGTGTTTTCGAAATCAGCTTCTTTTATTGTTTTCTAACGTGAAGCCAAGTTCACTAAGCAAAGTTCATGTTATCCTGATGGTATAGGTTATCACTGGTGGTGCTCTGCAATAATCTAGAACAATATCGAAAACTATTGGGCCCTTGGTAACATTTTTACTGTACAACGAAAATATGCCACTGTTCTTTATTTTACGAAGGAAACGTTATTGGTGGTTTACTCCACATATTTTATCGTTCCTCTGCTGATGCATTTCCTCAGCACGATGGTTATATGTTTGTCCACTTTCTTACCCTGGGCTTCCACTCCTACCACTCAACCCCTCCCTAAGTTGCTCATATAGCTGGAGGGATATTGATGGTGGTTGGGGTGGTTAAAAATAGGCCCAGCAAGAGTTGCATCCTGTGGCCACCTGCGCCGTACAAAGTAATACCAAGCATGGCTTTTAAGTCCCATCCTCTGGTAATACAAATCCCTGAGATGAGCAGCTTCTCCCCAACCACAAGGAGCTGCTCCCCATAATTAAGAGCTGCTCCCCATCAACCAAAAGCAGCTGGTAGCTTGACCAGGATATTGGCAGGGAAAGGAGGGGCAATGGGTTTGGGGTAAGAATGATTAGATTGGGGATGAAGCAGTGCCCTCGTCTTTCGGTGCAGGTTGGTAGGTTTAATTGGGCACTGTGTTATGCTGAGTGTTGTTTTTTCTCTGTGTGTAGCAGGTACAAGTGTGGTGAGGATCAGAGCTGTGACACATGAAGATAATGATCTCTTTTTGCGATAAAATTCAATTCTTCCACACACGAGTGGTGTGCCTTTTATTCTGTAAAATACATTTACATCTATGCCACACTTTTATATGTATGAAAACCACATGTATAATTTCCCTTTCAATTCCAGTATGAAAAGCAGCCCATACCATAAGGATGCTAATTTATGGTGTCGCCCTTATCCACATTGCCCCTACATTCAGATATAAACGTTGATTTTCATCGTGGCTTCACAATGCAGTACACTATCCATGGCACGTATAAAGGATGAGTGTCTGAGGTCAAAGCAAGAGTCATGAATAGTCAAAACAGTATCTAATAAATTTAAGGCCTGAGTACCATAAATACCCAGCAAATCTGTGTCAACTTTTGTCATGCTGCGCCAGCCTCACCCCATGCGCTCTTAGGACTTGACGCGTGGGTGATCACGGACCATGACAAGATATGACGCATGCGTGAACATCCCAGCCAAATTTGTGAAGTTGAGTCAACATGCGTGAACCTTCACCAACAATGACACATGATGACATCATGTGTCATCACACATTATCACATACACTGACACATGGGTCATGACACAGTATCACATATATTGACGCACAGACTAATTTGTGGGTGGGGGATAGGCAGGGGGGGGGGGTGCAGGTGGTTGTGGATATTTCATAACTTTATTAACATCAATTCAGCTGTTCATATGCTGGTTCCCATTGAAGATATCTCTCCTCTGCATGTCATGTGTTGCCCACTTTGCTTGAAAATGGATAGATATTCTGTCAGCTGTGTGAGTTGAATTTTCCTTGTATCAGTCTTGAGAATGCCTGTTGAAATGATAAGAAATGGTCATAAACAAACAGCAGCAATCTAATTTTGACCACCCACTCACATCCAAGTTGATAAACAATGACCACTCCCATATGGCAGCCTGAATCCCCCAGAATTTCCCTGAGCCTTGCTCACATAGAAAGTTCTACATTAATTTGGGGTGTTGAGACAAATAGCTGAATTCAGCAACAAGATAGATGTTCAGGGATTGTAGATAATATCAATGTGTTACTGCATAAATGCTTATCACATAGGATTTCAAGTCAAATCAATCTAGAACTGTGTGACCACCTACCACAAGATCTGTTCTCCATGGCTGCCTCTGCCTGACTGTTTTGAAAGCAGGAGGAGAACAAAGGAATGGGAGGGAAATTTGAAATGGACCAATCAAAACACAAAATAGTACATAATGTGTCATTGTGCATGAAGTTGTGTCATGGTGGGTGAGAGTTGGCGAATCTTGACGCATGCTCACATCTCCTCACACAGTCTGTCATGCTAATGTTGGACAAAGTATCTGCCCCTATTATCACTCAATACAGAGTTTTTTAACCAGCCTATGAAGAGATCCTGTATATTTGCTCTAATCAGCTGTGACCTAGCTGATCAGTAGACATTAAACCTTCATATCCCATCAAACCAGGACAAACAGATACTTAGATATCATGTAAAACATATGCAATTCCAATTCAGTGCTATGTCCCATAGACAAAACAAATGAGCTATTATGTCTAATGTATGCACTAAATCACATATACTTGGCTATCATTATGTTCCTGATTCATATGTATTTCATGCCATGTAAAAAAGAAACTTGCTCTGTGAAACATAAATTCTCATATTGACATTTACTCAATAGGCCCACTCTGCAAAGTACAAGCCATAAGAATCCATACAGTTTCCATAGTCTCTTATTGTTGAAGGCTTGGTGAAGAAATGTCATGCTAGGTGAGAGTTGACAAGTATTGACACATGTTGACATGTGCTCACCCTGGTCCCCTCACATCTTTATTGAAGTAAGTGAAGACATGTGAAGCTACCTGAGAGTTGACAAGTATTGATGAATGCTCACCCAGTTCCCATCACATCCTTATGGAAATGAGTGAAGATATGTGAGGTTGGGTGAGAGTTGACAAGTATTGACACATGTTGACATTTGCTCACCCAGTTCCCCTCACATCTTTATGGAAATGAGTGAAGACATGTGAAGCTGTGTGAGAGTTGACAAGTATTGACACATGTTGACACTTGCTCACCCAGTTCCCCTCACATCTTTATGGAAATGAGTGAAGACATGTGAAGCAGTGTGAGAGTTGACAAGTATTGACACATGTTGACGCATGCTCTCTCAGGTCTTACTAAGGGGAGTGAAGGTTTGTCAAGCTGAGTGAGAGTTGACATTGTATCACACAAAATGACATTATTCGTTATCACTCAATGTACTCACACATTCCTCACCCAGCATGACTCATGTTCACTAGGATTTGCTGGGTACATTTTAAGAGCTCTAACCTCTTCCGGCCAAGTATGAATATAACTCAGACGATATTCTTGACATGATTTTTTTTTGCGTTCTTTGAGATGAGAGATTATTTACTGAGCCAACTGTAGATGATTCACCAAAAACCTATAGGTAGTCCTACCCAAGGCAGCAACGGTGTTTATGTGATGTTTCTTGCCCTTGGCCGCATCTCTTAATTGCAATCATATATATGGTGTTGTCACACTGCATGCTTAGATAGTGATCTGACACCCTGTGTAGAGGGGCTCAGGAGCATGCAATGGGGCTCACTACTGCCCTCCCCTAAGTTACTCCCCCAACTTTACCAATGACATTTTTGTAGAGTCTACATTGACACTAGAGCTGCACTCATGTATCATGCCGATCTTATGTCTTGATGTGAGTTGCATTAGGCAGAAAAAAATCATTCTTTTTTTGTTAGATATTATGTTCAATGTATTGAAAAGGGGAATCGTTTGTAGAAACGCGAATGTATGCAGATGCATCTCCCTCTAACCCTGGAGTAAACAAGCTGACTAAGTTGCCCGAGTTGTTTGTTTCCCCCTGGCCAGTCTCTTGGTCAACACAGAATTGTGAAAACATTCCATGTTTGGCGCCCCTTCCCTATAGCTATGGTAAATTAACCTGAAACATACCCTCTTTGGCCCTATAGGAAAAATACTTCTATTTTATACCCACTATCCTACCACACTCATCTTTATCGTTGTTAATAATCCCTTAATCCTGTATGATTCGAGCAATATGCATGACTGTGAGTCGACACTTTAGTGATGAGATAGGCATGTATGGCCAGGAGGTACGATGAAGAAGAAGGCATACTAAGTGATCCTGAGGGATGCTTTCCCTTATGGAGTCTTTTACTGTTATAAGTGCCCCCGGGGAAGCAGGCAGGCCAACCTCTAGGGCATGGTTGCTTGGATATACATCTTGAAGTATATTGATTGGAGAAGACCTTCTAAGGCTCAGAGGTTCTTATCTTATCACCAGGATCTAATGTCCGATTGTGTCTCATTATTGCATGGGAGCTTATTTTAGTGCGTTCGTACAATGGCTGTACAGTCATGTTAAAGATCTGATTTTGGAGTTGACGTATTTACTATCAGCCTAATGATTGAATATTAAACCTAACAATGTGTAGTTGAATATGAATTATTCCTAAGAGTTATGGCATTAAGGCATAGGGGTAGCTATGGTATATGGCAGGACCTCACTTGCAGGTTGTCATATATTTGTCATAGCCGTTTTTGAGTTAGATTATGCCTTGAAATAGGGTGGGTAGAGAGTATAGCGAACGGGTGGGCTACCCTTATGGCTTAATGTCCTAACTCTTAGGAATAATTTATATTAAACTACACATTGTTAGGTTTAATATTCAGTTATTTCACAGAGTGGCATTTAAGCCAGGGGTAGCTATTTGTCTTGTTCAATAATCTAACTCAGGGCAGATATCCTAATTGAAGGACCACAAGTCATAGACTTATATTAAGTAGACAGGTTTTATTTACACTTTGTAATATGTCTGTTTAAGCAGATTAGCTTATGATCATAAATGCTTTATGCATTTTTATGTAGATCTCATGTATAGTCTTTAATCTATGTTTGTGAGACACAGTGTTTCCACTGTTGACCCCCCCCCCTCCCCTCTTCATGAAGAGAGATGGTTGGGGCTACCTTTGCTGGTGGTTCTCCCCCCCCCCCTTTCTATGTACATGCTAATTGGCATGTGTCTGAGAAGGGTGTTCTGCCAATGATGTCAATGGGTGAAAATATGAGTACAGACAGGCCTGACCAGGTTATAGAGAATGCATCAGCTGCATATGCATTTGGGTAGTGATGTAGAGATATAAAGTGTTTGCATATTGTATTGGAGGGTGAGGCAAATAGTTCAATGTCAGGTTTTGGGAACATTTTGAATATTTTCTGTTAGCTTTCGGGGCTCAGTGTCCATTCTCCCAACGTGGAGAAGGCTCTTGAGGCCCTGTCGCCTCAAGATTGTCTTCTGAGGGAATGTATGTGGTTTTGAATGTTATGTTCATTTCCCAGGCCAATCTGAATTCACTTTCAGTGGCTTTATTGCAGGGAATAGATTGACTGGATCCCCCTTTTTTGAGGCAGCTGATGACTGTGGTGTTGTCTATGAACATGTGTTTTCCGGTTAGGGATTTCTTGAAATGTAGGAGTGCCCTGTCGACTGCTAGGATTTCTTTTATGCTTTTGTGGAGGGGTTCTATCTCTCCACACCATTTTTCCCCATATTCAGAGTATGTTTCAGGGATAAAGCACCCCATTCTGTGTCTGAGGAGTCTGTGTATAGTGTTATCTGTGGGCACTTTTCTGTGTACGTTTTCTTCACAAGTGGCAGGTACTGTAGGTTTTCTCTCAAGGTTGGTTTTATAAACCCTCTGAGGAGGATGAATTTGTCGTAGTTAGCCTGTGTTGTGTTTAAGGCCTAGTGTTTTGCAATGATGAGCTCTTTGGTAAGTACCTTTGCTCTGTCATTTCCTGGTTCTGTGGCTGTTAGGGATCCTAGAACCTGTGAGAATTTTCTTATGGTACATATTTGTACCTTAAGGATATCCTCCACTTTTTGTGAGATATCGGTCTGTTTTTTGTTTGGTATCCTGAGTATTAGTGTGGGTGAGTGCAGTGTGAAACCCAGGTACTCAATTGTTTGTGTTGGTTCTAAGACTGATTTGTCAAAGTTAATCATAAAGCCTGCATTCTGTAGCACCCTGAGTGTGGTATTGTAGCTGTTCTGATTTTTGTTTTTTGTCTGCATAAATTAGTATGTCGTCTATGTAGAAGACAATGTTAACGCCATGTTTCGTTCTCAGGTGTGCCATGAGTGCTTTCATGATTTTTGTAAAGATTGTAGGCCCTTGGGAGTAGCCATTCGGGAGGCAGCTGAATCTGTATCTCTTGCCATGGTGTATAAGTCGTAGGAGGTCCCTGTCCCTTAATTTTACTGGTAGTGAGAAGTAGGCCTGGGTTATGTCTATGCTGGTTAGGTAGCTGTCTTTTGTTACCGTATTCATAACTACTGACAGGTGGTCCATCTTGAAATGCTTATATGATGTGTATTCATTTAAGCTTGACAAACTTAGTATGGGCCTGTATGTTCTGTCAGATTTTTCTTTTAGGAACATGTGTGAGACAAAGGCTCTAGGTGATGGAAAGGCAGGTTCTATTATGCCTTGTGATAGCAGTTTTTCAAGTTGTTCACTCATAATTTTGTCTTTCACTGGGTCCAAACACCTAGAATCAGGTTGTCTCACCTGAGTAGGCAGGGAGCAGAGGCTTATGGGTACGCCCTTTACCATGTCCAATACCCATCCGTCTGATGTATTGTGACCATGTGTCTGCTTCCCTGCCCAGGCCACCTGCCTGGAAGGTGGAGCTTGTGTGTGTGTAGGAGGTAGGTGAACTTACTTTTGGTTTTAGTGCCTGTTGTTGATGCTGCCTCCGTTGTGCTGGCATTTGTCTTGCTTGTATTTGTGTTGTTGTATTGGCCTCTGTTGGTTTTCTTGATGGCTGTTGTTTCTGCATGACTGTTGGTTAATTTTGGTGGTACTTGTTGTTTTGTTGCTGTTGGTACCCTCGCAGTTTCCCTGGTTAGTAGGCTTCCTTTTGTCTTGGGTATGATGAAGACTTCCTTGAAGGTGTCATGTAGCTTACTTCATGTGGTGACTTGCTCTTTTAGGTTGTTATCCAGTAGATATTGGAATCCTTGGTTATTGTTGTCTTTGGCCAGGTGTGAGGTGGGGCCTGCAGCTGTGTTCTTAAGGAGTGACCTCCTCATGTTATTGAGTCTCCAGGAGCTTTTGGCGATCAGGGTTAGGGAGTCAGATATTTTTATTGTCATTTCTTTGGGGTCTGTGTTTTTGCATCCAAACTGTTGAGTGCTGATATCAGTGTTCTGGCTGCAAATTGGAGTGCCCATTTCATGGACTTATAGGGTGAATCCCTGTTCACAGTCTGCTGCTTGTATTTGGGGTCCTTAGCTTCCAGCTCGTCAAGGATCTCTTGGTTTATTTTCCTCTTGTGGAGGCTGTCCAGGTTGTCTGGTCTGGGGTATTTCTCATACAGCTTTTCTGTGTCTGTCTTCCCCAGGGGCGCCTTGTATATATGTCGCTGATCAGTGTTTTTACATTGGCCCTTATAGGACCTGTAAGTCGGTGAGTCGGGTGTGTACCTGGTGTACTCCGCTCTGGTGTGGTGGGGTTGATGATGTGTGAGGTGTAAGTGCCTGGGCCTCTACCATTGTACTCTAGTGTTTTCTGCTGCTGCTCCCACCTCCATCTCGGCTGGTCTTTTGGTGGAGTATCTTGGGTCAGGTCGCACTTCCTGTGGCCATCTCACCAGTGGCTCATGCTGGAAGTCTATGGGGCCCTGCAGTGGCTGCAGTAGGGGCATCTCCCTGCCGTACTCCCTGAGGATTTCTATATGATCCTCTACCTGACCTGACCTGGCAGCGTTGGGTTGCTCAGTTTCTGGTTCTATCCCATCCTCAGATATTGAGTCAAATTGTTGTGTTGGGATGTCACCCTGGGCATGAGCATCAGTGCTGCTGTCAGATGCGCAGCTGGATGGGATCATACATGCCCTGTTTACAGCCATAATGTCCTCCAGGACGCTCTGACTGGACACTGTTGCGTGGGTATGATCCCCTGGGGGGTACCCTGTCCGCAGGTAATGGTGGAGTCTGAGCTCGGAGTGGTAGCTTGGTACTCTATTTTTGAGAAGTGATGTTGAGTGTCTTGTGCTCGGCTTTTTATACATCTTCCTGCCCCATCCATTGTTTTAATTGGATTCCTCAGCCTCCAACCAAATAAGTTTTTACATATCTGATCGGATCAGGAGGGGGAGAGGTGGGGCCTTAGGGCGGCGTGATGGGCAGTTTTATGGCCCTTTGCCTGTTTTTCTCTGATCCTGGATCAGAGGGAGAAGCTCACTTGCTCTGTTTGCTCAGGGCGGCGGCCATTGGTCATGCTTGGATGCACACATGGTGTGTGGAGGCGTTTCATGGCCTCCAGGCACTTTGAAGGCGGTCCCCTTGGTTGTAGGGTTGTATAGGGCTAGTCCCCATAGTCCCCCCCGACCCTGGGGCCCGGCCCCTACCGGCCTGAGGCTGTGTAGGTTCTGTTGAGGATGTCTTGTGTGGCCGGCCTCCTGCAAGCTTTGTGCCGTGAAGGGGGAAGGAGCCTAGCTCCTACCTCCACGGCAGTCTCTGTAAGAATGACAACCTGCAAGTGAGGTCCTGCTATATACCATAGCTACCCCTAGCTTAAATGACACTCTGTGAAATAATTACTGTAGGCCTACTATAATTATATATCTAACCTGAAGAACTACATATATGGATACTGCTATGATATAGCGATTTCTCTGTAGTTGCTTGCAAAATATACACCTTCAAATAGTAGGGATATGCCCATAATGTGTACATAAGTCTGTTAGAGATGTCACACAGTGTCTGTATTGGCCACTAGCCGGTAACACACACTGATAAGATGGGACCAGCATGTCCCTGGAAGTGGGTGTTAACCAGGGACAAGGTACCCATCATGGTAGGTGTTATCAGTGTGTTTTACCTCAACCAGCAAAATTCAAAATGGCGGCTCCACTAGGCCTCCATACTGAGTCCTATAGAAGAGTAACATTAGTCCACAGGCTCTCGCCTATCCATTTTTTTGATATAATATTGAGTTTGTATCAAGTTTGATATGAAAATGAAATTAGAAATGCCAAATTCTCCTAGAATCGTATATTCTGCCCGTAAGTCGCATCAGCAACATTGGCATCCCTGACATAGCATATTCTGAGGATGCACTGATTATTGTAAATTATTCTTGCAAATACCAGACTGACTCATTAACGACGCCCTAGTGTGATGAGCTTGGATTGGGAACAGCATTGTCAGGCATTATGAAGGCATTGACTTAGGCTTCTGGAGACTATATTGTCAGTGGTATGGCTATAGGCAGAGCAAGCTGCCAGCATGGGTTACCACATTGTGGACACTGCCTGGTTATTACACTATATATAAAAATGGGTTGCTAGATCGCTGGTTAGAAATTATCAATTTGTGACTGCTTTAAAGTAGAGTACCCTTGGGGTACCAGATGAAGCAAAATTCTCAGGCTGTGAACCAGTGAGGAAAGTGCCAGCTAACTCGACATGCTACTTATACATGATAACAAAAATATTTTCATGAATAAGTAATGAAATACCTACTTGATTTGTCATATGGTTTCACTTTTAAGATTCTATCCTGTCTATTCTTTGGTAAACGTTATATAACCTCAAAATCCATCAGCCAAGCTGCAATAGACGCCATCTTGGATCCCAATTCAAATAGATCGGCCCTCCTCCCTTCATCATCGATAGAGTAAACTTATCAATCTGGGTTGATCTGGATCGTATGCATCAAGAGCTTCATTTTGATAGGTTATATATCAATGTCGGATGTATAGTTCCAGAGATATTTAAAAAAAAACTTAAACCTCCGAGAGGATCTGCTTGGAGAGTGTAAAATTGTTTGACGTTGCTAAGATAAGCCCCGTTGCTATGATAAGCGCCGCTAAGTTAAGTGCTTCTATTGTAAGACACCAGGGGGCTGCACTGAGAGGCACTTTCGTGTGATAAAGTTTTAAAATATTCAAAAGAAAAACTCCTATCATGGGTTAAGGCTGCCCCCCCTAGTGCGGAAGGCACTAGTATCAGAATAAATAAGGCAATCAATGCCCCCCTTGTATGGTACTTATGCACCACTGTTGCTGTCTGCTGTGGCTGTATGCTACAGCTAGCGTACCCCAAATGGCCTTTAGAGGCGCTGCATACGTACACCATTCTTCTACCCCTCAAGCTATGTGTGCCCAGGAAGGCATTTCCCAACATGGTACGACTAGACATAACCACTACGATCTGAAATGATCAAAATCAGAGTGGGTGACCGTATGTAATGTGCAATGACTGCTCGATTAGCACTTTATGTAGAAATTACATAGGGTTTGGTAGGACAGTCATACCAGTATAATCATTAGTGATGCAGGGCTGTAATGGCATTTACAGTGAGGGCTACCACTACGATTTAAAGGGATTTAGTCGTATACCATCCTGGGAAATGCCTTCCTGAACTTAGACCAATGCCTATAGTTGTATAGGTATGCATACCCATGTCTGTTCACCTGGTTCATGTTTCCCCAGGAGCGGATTCCCCCCACCCCACCCCAAAGAAATAATAGGGAGAGAGAGAGGGGAGAAGGAGGAAAGGGGAACAGGAGGAGGAAGGCAGATATCAAGATAAGGTGTCCTAGAGGCCCATCTCAAGCATAATAATAGGCAGAGATTGGTCTGTGTACACAAAGTATCAGACCTGGATGGCCAGGCTAGTCTAGAGGGTAGATGTAGATATCTTGACCTACACAATCCTGAATTCGCCACTTTCCCCTCCTCTTGCCTGGGTTTCTTTCGGGATCGAGAGATAGTACTAATGTGGTTTTAGTCCCCCTCTGACCATCATTGGTTGCTTTATGAATCCTTTTTTGAAAACCTCACCTGTGCAAACTGATTGAGGTGCCTCATCGCAAGATGAGTTCTATAGGTTGCATTTCTGTACAATATCACAAAACCTATATATCTAAAAACGTTTTTTAAAGACACTTGACTCTTACAAAATAGGATTTTCCATATGAATCAGCCTTCTTTAACTTAAATGAAGAAAAAACTACATTTTTATATAGGATATAAAGAGATCTTTCTTTTTCAAGACAAGACCATCTCTATATCATTTTCTGTGGTACCTCATGTCATAATCGACCCTTATCTCTCTGTTGGCCTAAATGCTCTTACTAGATCTATACATACCTAAATACATGTGTACAATAAATATGGCATCCTGTGGACAATAAGTCTTCACAGCATAAAGAAGTTCCTGCATGTACGTATCTAGACCTAATGCCTTTCTTTATGTGTATGTCAGGTTTGCAACGCTTCTTCATTTCTTCTTCTTGTGATTACTTCTCTGTGGGATTAGCCTTCTGCCATGAAGGTCCCTCGTCCTATACATCAACTAGCTGGGGCTGGCACGTCGTAGCCGGTTACCATGGATCATGGAGCTAAGCAGACAGGTAGAAGCTCAGTTCTAGGGGACTACAGGGATAGGGTTACCTCATTCGTCAAAACAATTGAATTATTAGAGTGTGATACGTCCCTTATTATCCTAATTAGAGTCACCGAGGACACATGGTAATGTACTAGCACTGTAGCCATAGGTTCCATTGGTTAGGAATATATTCAGAAGCCTACTGATACAGTATATTTTCCCTGTCCCTCGAATCACTCACCCCCCCCCCCCCCCCTCACAGGTCCATTGTATTTGAACCTACATAATTAAAAAGAATAATATGTGTTCGTGCAATGAGATTTAAGATTCATGCTCCCCTCAAAGTCACTGAGGCCATGGTTCCCGCAAAAATCTTGGACTGAAATTCACGTTTGCCTGACTTAAAGATAATTTTCCCTGACTAAATTTGATACCACTGAACATGAATAACAAGCATTTAACCTTTTTGAAACGAAAATGCCATATACAACTAGAGAGCCTCGCTTATACGTTGAACCCTTGCTTTTTCTAAATGAGAGGCGGTCTGGGAAAAAAGTATTGGCTGGCCCCCTGGGGATTTATCCTAAGATCAAAAACATAGATATATGTAGTGAGTCAGTAATAAGTGTTTAACGCCATTTCGACAGCTAAGGTCATTTTCATGGCGAGAAGATATATGTAGTACATTCTGGCAGGTTTTCCCTGACTTTCTCTGAGTCACGCTGAAATATTTTAAGATTCCCTGACCACTTTATTTCCCCGGACTTTCCCTGACCTGTGGGAACCTACTTATATGAACAGAGATCACGTGCCTATCGCACTCAACCTCAGATCTCAGAATCCCATAGCGTTACAGTTCCAATGAGATCAGTACGTCATGCTAGAGGCATGTGATTTCAGGGATGTTAACACAACAAAACCGCCAATTCACAGCCAACTGACGGCCGTCTGTCACTGACGGACAGTGTAGGGGCAGTATCCTTAGCCCTTTAATTGTTTCTAGTTCTATTTGAGCTTGGAATATGATTATTTGGTTCACTATTAATCCCTAATCGTTTTAATTCCACTATCACTGCACACTGGCGGCTGACTCCAGCTGCCAGCCAGCCGCCATCACTGCCTGTGACTTCATGACCTCATTGGATTTGAAAACGAGGCTTGCTGAAATCATGTGCCTTTAGCATGACGCATTGATCTCATTGGGACCTTAACGCTATGGGATTCTGAGATCTCAGGTTGAGTGCGAGAGGCACGTGATCTCTGTTCATAGGGGTCTGGAACCTGTGATGCCCATATAATTATAAATTGACTTCAACAATGCAAAATCATTCTCTTGAAATGCCTCTGCAAAATGTATGGCAACAATGGTTTCCTTAGGGGATTGACAGTGCAGGCCTTGAGATCCATCCTACCTACCTCCCCGGCCCATGGGCGCATGTCCATCTTCCATGGGGCTATCCACAGAGATGCTCCTGAGACCCTACTGTCATGTTTTATTCAGAATGTATGAAAGACCCAAGTGGTTCAATACAGTATGTTCAATACTGTACAATACTTCTCATCTAAGGGATTGATCATTTTTTAACACATGGGGGGGGGGGCTTAGAGAAAATCTCTCATGGCTATATGAAAAAATGCAAAGGCAGTTAATATGCCGGTGCAATATATCAAATGTGAATAACTCCGTATACATGTACGTACAACAATGAAGTTATTATGCAATTGTGGTACAATTGATGTATCAATGGTGTGTTAAGAGGGTTTTAGACCAGATTTTTGAATTTGAATATTCAACCTTTGTTGTATCCGAAAACTCATGTGCTTGTCACAACTGTCATATCGGCAGTGCCATCTTACTAAGTCGTATGGCTACATTTAACGACAAAAAATAGAGGAGAGGGCTCCTACATTAATAGTCTTTTTTCTTCCAGCGATCCTTGCACCTGCCGCCAGTTCTCTCCAAAATACCCACGAGGGGGCACTGCAATTCATGACCAGGAGGTACCTTATCCATTAACAGGATGCGCCATGGAGCAGTACACAGCTCATCCCAATCCTAAATGATCAACTCTCCATTGCAAGAATGGGACTGCGTTCTGAAGAAATGTCCAAGATGGCACTGAAACCGCTCCTCCTGGTGGTATTTGGGATGAAATGTATGGGAAAGGTCTCCTCGAGAGTCCATAACCACCCTTTTCCCTTTAATGTTCGAATACAGGTCTTCTAAAGTGGATCTGTGCGAATCACAAGAATGTAGCATTTCACCTTCAAATACCCATTTTATTTTGATATATGTTCTCAAAAGTCCCATGTCCGTTTATGGCGAGAATTTACACATGATGAAAATAAGGTTTGGTCATTTCTTTTCTCAAAAGTACATTCATTTTATTGTCACAAATATGTCCCATTCAACGCGTCCGTACATAGAATACATTGGTGTATTAAATATGACTGTGGTAGATGTACATTCACGATCACAAAATCCTTGCATTTGCAAAACTTTCTAGATGCAGCTGAATTTCTTTAAACTAGGCTTAGTTTTGGTGCTAGTTCTGGTATGCCAACGAGGCGGAATATCTGATTTTCAGTAACCAACATGTTGGTATATCTAGACAGTGTACGTATTCTTAGTAGTTTCTACCTTAGTATATATTATATGGAGCATAAATAAGTTCTCATGCTATTAGGACGGATGACCATTCATCACCTCGAAATTTTGAATTACCGGGTACATATACATTTTAATCTCGTTCAAAGCGTCCATGATAATGCATTGTAATTGGGATTGTAGACTGGTGGCTGGCGACATGTGCCTAATATACACAGAATCTAATGGGTGATAGCGGTACATGTCATTTAGCAAGATGTGATGAAATATTCTGCACATGAATAATACTGTTCCTTTACAATTCAGATTTTCCCTTTACAGGCTTACTGACACAGTATCTGTTACGCACTCTTACTTTCCTATACAACAATCAAACCAGCTTATGATAGCCCCGCCCCCCATTTTCTTTTCTTTTTTGTCTGAGGAACAGAGATATGTCTCAAATACCCGACTAAAAACAACATCAAACCTACTACTATATACTCCACATACGCCCTCTCTCTCACAACCAACTTCTTAATTTGGTTCAAATAAAATTATGTACACCACTTGATATAAGCATAAGCATAAATCGTACAACTATATAACAAAGGAAAGTGAGCAAGCTCTGCCTGGGGTCTGGAATGCATCCTACCTTACACAAAACTGAGCATATCGATTCTAACTTAAGTATATACATGTAAACATAAATTATTATGTATCAGACCACTAGTGGTTTCTACACAATATATGCTATGGCGTTGTCAAATGTTAACCTGTGGTTTAGCTAAGAGACTAGTTCTCATAACAGGCTGTGTCATTACACGCGTTCTCGCAGCGCAAATTATAACAATGTGGTGCTAAATAATTGTCACAGAAATACGATATATTATGCACTCTTCCAATACAATTTTTAGAAAGACAACTGCCCTCTCATCAAAACACTCCCGGTCCTTAAAACGTTGCAACTCTGATAATTCTGGATAATTTAATGTAAGATATACATATACATATAATTCATTAGAGAAATATAATGATGAAATTTGCATTACTCTTAACACCTCGCATACTAGGCGGCATATACCCCGTATATTTTGAATATAAAACAGTCCCATTGTATGCCTTGTAACTTTTTCCTGGACTCAGCGGGCGCCACACATGCCAGGTAGTCTAATATTTTGGTAGGAAAGTATCAAAATTGGTACCTCTGCAACATACTTTTATTCTTTGGATACTATATGTTGTTGAAGAAACGTATACACCTCTTCCATACAAGCCATATACAACCAATATCACAATTTCTTTTTCCATGGAAGCGCTTTGCTCTGGCACTGAGAAGTGCAAGATATATGCTAAGAGCACAAAATGATACACAACACAACATGGAACCCAAATCGTCACAACTACCATCTTGCCAGTTCCCGCCTCACAGGAAGGTCTACTACCCATACATTTCAAATTTTGGTCTCAAGTTATGTCAACGTGAGCAGGTTCATTTTCTCCATTCTTCATGTGCCGGCGGTAGGTACAATTATGTAACGACAGGTCTAAACACGAGCACATAGCAGTATAATATGCCATCCATGCAATCTTTTCCATACCATCCTGTGGACTTAAGCTATAAACAATATAGTTTTACAAACTTCTGGGGATTCTTACCACATGCTTTCTTCAGTTTTATCATGATGTCAAAAAGCTGAGATTTTCTAATCAAATTAACGAATTCTCTTTTCAGTGGCTAGGATATACAGTGATAGCTGGATAGTAAGATATCACAATCAAATACTGGCTCCTAAATTTCTTTTTCTTTGAATCTATCGGGTTTAGCCTAATTTAACACTTGACATGTAGCTTGGTATCGTACATCATAATTACATGATCATATGGAGTGGCACTTGCTATAGCAAATCATATATCTTATTCATTAAGGGTAGCACCCTCAACACTCCCACCCGCCTTTAAAACACCGGCAACCTTCTCAGAAAATCATACTACATCCATGGCACATACATGGTCACAAAATCCAAGTTAGTACAAATGTCTTACAAATGTGTTGCATTGGCTTGGTTAATGTACAGCCAAATCCGCCCTTACATGCTACCTCATGACTACATTTGAGGTTAGCATACACCAGGTTATGTGTCAGGAGGCTTTAGAAAGCATGGGGTACCACTTAGAAGGTATGTGGGTGAGTTTTCTATTCTGTGTGGCATCTTTTAGTTCCAGTAAATCAGTCCTCGTTACAGCTAAAAGCCAAAATCCTCCTCGGTATCACAACTCTGGGGTGAAATAATATATTATTAAAACATTTTTACCTCACAAAATAGCTTATCCTGGAGCACACATCATAGAGTAAACTGCCAGTGCGCACCGAGAATTCTATAAGCAAATAGTTGTTGGTAAATTAATGATGTGTAATACCAAGAATTAAACCTGTCAACCTACTAGATAATGGAAGATCTTTCAGGATTAGAAATGTCAACATCAAATCCGTTCTGTTGATGAAGATAATTTCCGAAAATTCAGATTCTATCACCAAAAAAAATGTATAGTCGCCTGAGTACGACAAGGTTGTAACTGGATCTCAGTTGTTATGGTGAAAGGTACCTCTGTGAGGCACCTTAAGGAGTTATCTTTTACCTTGTTAGACATGTTAGGTATTAACGTAAATTAGGTTGGTATCTTTTAAAGCACGTCTTGTTTCTATGACGAGATCTACCTTTGTTGTCGATATCCTAATGTATATACATGTGTGTCTACCCATGTGGGGGCCTATGTACATTTCTGCATACAATATACCCAATTCACAAACATTTCCCCAATCGTGGAGTACTTTCCTATAAAATTTACTACGTTGACACGTATGTTTAAAGAGCTGTTTCTAACAAGACAGAAGCTAAGTCTAATCTCAATCAGCTCCTCAGTCTTTTGCTGGTTTTCCTTTCCTCTTCCGCACAGGTTCCTTATCGCTTTTTGCTTGAGCGTCAGAATCTTTATCTAATGTATCGTCTTCCACAACATCATCCTGCGAAACATACAGAGTATTTTACATATTCAGAGAAAGATAGAGATTGTAGTGTGTGTTTTTTTTGTTTTTTTTTTGGACTAGCTCATTGCGTTAATGAACTGTCAGGTTCATTTATGTAACGCTATAGAGCCGACCAATTTTATTTATATTTCAAGCAGATACCAAACAGTTGAAGTAAATATAGACTCCACATAATCAGACATATGTCATTATGTACAATAACAGTAAGGAAGCAGGCAAGTGTGTCAAATCAATCACATAGTATTTGTTGAGATATATATCAATATGACACAAGAAACACAAAATACAATCAAATGATCATCAATGATATAATATTATATAATGATGAAAATATGCTGATCACATAAATAATATTTGGAGCGGCGCGGTGACTACACCGTGTTAGTCAATCAACTGAGCATTCCAAATGCCATTGGGGATATAACACTATTGATGGGGATTAGACGTCATGTCAAAATATTTTTCTGTTTGTTTCCTCAAATCATGTGAATGTGGACTCTTTTCCATGTAAGATTTTAGGAGCCTGCTATTATTAAGATGTTCCTTAAGAGCCCATACCTTGTTGTCATCGACTAGTTTGCCCTTATCCCAGGGTGCATCGTACCGTGTTGGTTGGGCGTGGGGCGGGTGATGTGGAGGGTAGATGACGTCACATAAGAACACTATCAGCTGAAACAGAAACTCCCCCATTGAGATATTTTTCTGATGATAAAGGCACACATGGCATACTCCACACAGCCCTTTCTCGTCTTATAAACGTATACATTTTAACATGACTAACTCAGAATAAAAAGGTATCTATGAAAACTTAAAAAAAAAAACTCCAGGTGCGGCATATATCATTTAATACATGTTAGGTTGCAGCTTCTAGAAGGTATAAGGAATATATAGGAGAATTCCATGTAGTTGACACTTACCACTCCCAGTATAAGGCCCACTATAATGGTGGCTACAGCAAAGATGGTGTACGAGCCCCATACCGGTATGCCGTACTCATCAGTCATGGCCGTGTGCACATTCTGTGGGAATACATGTATTTGCTTAGTGTTTTCCAAAATGTTTTCTATATACCTTTTTTTCCCCTAATACTATTGAGATCGAAAGACATGTCTTATTTCTGGGTGTAAGGGGAAGGACTGATATATGCTGTATTATTGCTTTACTTGAGTATCGATCGGCATGCATGTTAACTGGACTCAGGTGATGAAGATCTTGACACAAGATATGTGCGAGCCAAATGAAGTATGTAATACCGGGTATTCACTTTTGATTAAACAGAATCGTCAGAACACTTCACTCTAACTTACCCGTATATGCATAGACAACTTGAAAAATAACGCCAACCCGCTCATGCTGAAATAACATTTTATCGTTTTATGAAAACCAAAGTTATATATTACATCGTTTGCATAATCATTTAAGAAGATTAAAATTATTTCTCCCCTAATTTAATTGTGTATGTGAAGTAGACTATCAAAGGGGTAGAAAAGTGGCATCTCTGTATAAATCTGAATGAGATAAAGAATACTACACATCATGTAAACTTACTGGAAGCTGGAGGGTGATTTGTACCATGGGACTAGCTCTACCGACTTCCACTTCTTGTCATCCACAAAAGAGACGAGCTCGTTCTCATCTCGGGAACCACGGTACACACGGAATTCCCCATCTTTGACACTGCAGTCAAGAAAACATAAGGCTTTAGTCCATTGCAACAAATCTCTTAAAACAGAACTTTAAGTTACCAATCTCAGGTACCCTTCAGAGTAGATACATTTTTTCTAGTATGCTGAAAGTAAGTATTGTAAAACCTAGCCTATAAGCGGCGGCTTCTTGTCGCTTGTAGGACCTAAAATTGCAGTTAATTTGTATCACGCTGCTTGTAACCAAGCCCCACGTGCGCTTTATAACCTTTGCTTCAACTCATGGTGTGTCTAATACATGGCTTGCATCCTACACATGAAATTTTATAGTAAATGCTAGATGTGTTAGATGCACTTACTGGAAGATAGTCGGTAGTGCCATAACCATGAAGCGGCCGCTGAGACCAGGATTCTCAGTCACATCGACCTTCCCGACTTTGAAGTCAATGTCTTCACTCCATGAGGCAAACTGCTCCCATACCGGGTTCAGCGCCTTGCAAGCAGGACACCATGGTGCATAGCTGACAAAACAAACATCAGTTTAGTTAATAGAGTAAAAGAGTATCAACATGTTCCAAAATAAAAGTAACACAAAGATTTGAAAATTCTATATTGCAAATATTCACTAAAATTTTATACACCGTGGACTCCAGAATTCGAGGTAGAGATTGCAATTGACATAATAAAAGTTGACCCAGTAGAAGCTAGATTATCAAACTTAAACAAAGAAAAATGGGAAAATTGTATGTACGGTTCTGTCAGTGACATACTGCAGGATTAAAGGACAGATTCTGGACTCTCATTTACACATTTGGTCCCAACTTTGAAATATGTAAAATCCAATGATACCACTGCAGAGAGGAAAGTTGATACTTATGATACGATATTTCTTTCTTCATGAAATGGCGAGATGGGTATTTTCTATTAGTGGCAAGTCAGAGTTCCGTAAATACCCGGTACTCCATGTTAGAAACAGGTTCCTTTATACAATAGGTCATTTACTGAGTAGACTTGTTACAATTTCCATAGAGAAACACTGAAATTCTGGTCACCCGACACTACCTAGAAAAACAGGGCCGACCCTAGACATTTTTCTTCATTTTCGAGAGATTGATCGATTGATTGATAATTCATTTATTTATCCTGAATGTGACTTAGCCTAGGGCATGTTTTGTTACACATCCAGCTCTAGTTATCGCAAATATACATGAAGTGTTGAGTAAATTGTTGTAAATGTTGTCAATAAAGATAACATGTTACATTTAACAAAGGTCCTGAAGGGTAATGCCAGATATTATGTCACAGAGAGAAGGCGAATTTCGAATAAAAATTTCTTATCTTGGCCTTTTGGCATAATTAATTGATTACAATTTGTTTTGCTATTATTTAGTCAAATAAGCGAGTCACCGTGACTCATCACTTTTCTTCGTAGCATTTAAAAGAATCGCAAAATTTTAAATTTTTGGCTTCAGTGTACTGTGAGTGCCACCGCCAAAGTAGTCACCAGCCAAGAATCCCCATACTCTGGTCTTGGAAAGAGTGCTATCACGCACAGAGCTTGGTTGGGGTTGTAACCAGCCTCGGCCAGCAGCTATTGATACCAATTCAATATCCTGGGATCAGGTGTACATTTCACTGGATGTGTATTCCAGTTTGTTTTATTCACTCTGTGTATTCACTCTCCAACTGATGTTAGGTTGTACATAGCAGTAGTTCCTGTGCTGGGAGGAGTCACGGTTTAACCGGCCTGTGTTCGGAGAGTGACAGTAGAGTAATATAACAGTACAGGGAGAGAAACTAACCCTTAGCTGGCAACCTGCTGCAACTCCCATACTCGGGACAGGCTTGTGTCAGTCTAATTTCCCATCCTCTAGATGGCGCAACATACAGTATTTCTATGTAGACACCAGATGGCAGTGCAAGCTGACAAACATATTCGTGAACCCTTTCGGGGAGAAACGGTATGATCGGAAGTGTGTCAGTGGTTCCGGTGGGAATGCGAAAGTCTACTGCTCATATTTTACAAGCGAAAATGGCGCCACGTTAGCGCTTCTCCCCAAAAGACGTAACCAAACATATTACAACAATAAAGGGCTGAGTCATTTATTACCAGGGGGGGGGGGCATTTGGAAGAACCCCTTTCAGTGGGGCAAAAAAGAGGATGTACTGCCTGTTGGCAAACCCAAACCACAGCTTCAGGATTTGCTAACATGAACATCATTGGCACGCATGCAGAAATGTGTAATTGATGCGGGCACCCTTGTTTTTGTATACGGTACCGTACCAGCTAGTACCCGGTAAGGGAGTGGTTATTATTTATCAACAGGGGGGGTGGTGGGTTTTTACGGGGATGCGCGAAAATTTTTGCGCCTCCCCCGCGTCAGAGGCAGGGAGAGTTTTCGCGCCCCTCTTTAATCTATAGTAGCGCGCTGGCTTTTTTGCTAAAAGGAGGGTGAATTTTTTTAGCCCCCCCCCTCAAGAGGGGTCAAAATTTTTTTTACCCCCCCCCCTCAGGAGGGGTCTGAAAATTTTACGCCCCCCTCAAACCCACCACCCCCCTGTTGATAAATAATGACCCCTCCCTAACAGTAGACCGACATTTTAAAGAGGGCTTTGAAAATCGCCATGCTAGCCCTCCTTCAGTACTAAACTAAAAGTCATATATTCTGTGCTCCTCACATGTCATAGCTTTTGTAGGCAAATGTCCCCCCCTCCCACTTGGTCAGGTCAGTCACAATGAAAACAACTGTAGACTGGTCCAACCCATAAGGTGACCGCAGACAGGCCTGACTGGGTCGGCCGATCCTGACGATCGGAAGCGTCTGCGTGGACGTCCGATCCAGTTGGTCAATATCATACAAGTTTGATCTTCCCGATCGAATCGGGTCGGTACTCCCTGGTTACCTATCGAATCTGGCCCGTCTTGGGTGGGGGGGGGCCTCATTTTGCAAAATCAGTTCTTAGTGAAGTGTAAGGTAGTTTTCCCACATCCATGAAAACCCACCACCTCCCCTCTTGTACATACGATGACCACTTCATTATACACAACACAACAGCCATGTGCTTTTGTGTGGACAAAGGAGAGTGGGGACTAGAAAAATTTTTTTCCAACAACACAAACATACAACTTGTGGCCTAGTGTTGTCATATTTTGGTCCAAAATGACCAAAACAGGCTCGATTTGGTAAAAATATATTGGATTTCTGGGTGGACAAAGGAGAGTTGGGACTAAATTAGTTCCTCATGCACACACCAGGGGCACCCTTCACACGCTCTTACTCACTACCCTCTTTCCTTTTCTGGCCCAAATACAGGAAACAGCGCGTGGGAGGAGTTTGCCTGGGCGTCAATGGTGACCCAGAGTAAGGTGAAGCCAGTGCGTACTGTGATGGGCTGGAGAGGGCGGGCCTGGGTTGTGTCACACTCACCCAGCTCCATACTGGTATAAATACCTAATCATGACTGGAGAGTGATTATCAGTATATAAGGGCAAAGACAGTTGGGATGGTAGAGGCAGGGTCAGAATACACATAAATTATATATGGTTTCACCAATTAACGGGTTAAAGACCATAATTGGTCTGGTCTACGATGTTGGCAAATGTGTCAAATGCAAGCAAACACTTATATGATGTGCTCGCAAGCAAACCTACATGTTTAAAAAGTACCAAGATTTAACTACATCATTGGAAAATAGGAAATAAGTGGCTACTCCTTCCCACTCTCGACCAGTGGTATGGAAACTGGTGGCCGAGTTTACTGTCAAAGATGATCATTCTCGCCCTAAGGCTAGAGGATTAGCCAAGACGTGACACATACAGTTCAACAGATTGCCGATTTGACGGGACGATCCGACAGGACAATTGAATTGGACAGAATTTAATAGGACAACCCATATAAGACAGATTTTTGGTATGATTCGACAGAATGGGAATGGGACATCCTGTACCGGTACTAGGCCTAAAATAGCCTAACTGGACCTTACTAGGCCTTAGACTTAAATTTATCCTATGCACCTCTCAGTAGCGGATCCAGGGGGTGGCCTGGGGGGCCCTAGACTCCCTAAAATAGGGCCTTGGTTAAACTCTTAACTATAGTAGGGACCCCAGAATCCGCTAGGGGCGCCCCTTGGGGAGTTGCAGTGAAAGCTGTGTAGGGGGCTTAGGTAGACTCCCCAGACACTGCTGTAGAACCTCTTCTATCATGGAGTACCCTTTAACAACGTTTTACAGGTTAATAGTCACATGTATACAGAAAAGAAAGGGCTAGGCCTAAAAAAAAAAGAGTTGTGTTCAGGTATCCCAACCTACCCTATTTTTTGGCCCGACCCTAATTTTTTTTTGTCAAACTCATATAAACATCTGGAAAATGACATAACTTTGTTTCTAATTGACCAATTTTCAAAATTCAAAAACTTATGTGTACCTTACAGGATCCTTAACCCTGGAGACTACATGGATAGTGAGGGGTGATAGCATTAAAATTTGTGCCCCCCCAACATGGAAGTTGTTGGGCACAAAGTAATTATAATAATATGGCTTATAGAACTTCCCAAAAGAGGGGGTGGGCCTTAAAGGCATGGTAACTTGACATTGGATTTAGCACTAAGGGAGTGGTCATCATTTATTAATGCGGGGGGGGGGGCATAAAAATTTCAGACCGTAAACAATTCTGACCCCTCTTAGAGGGGTGCAAAAACTTTTTTTACGAAAAAGCCCACGCGCTACTATAGATTAAAGAGAGCCACGAAAATTCTCCACGGCTCTGGAGTGGGGGGGGGGCAAAATTTTGACTGTTGTGGAAGGGGGGCATATAAAAATTTCAGCGCGAAAACCCACTACCCCCCTTGTTGATAAATAATGACCCCTCCTAAACTGACCCAAAATTGCCACTAGCTGAACCTTAGGCCACACCAAAAAAATAAGTTGGTCTATGGATTTCCGTCTCCATATTTTCGGAAATACAATTTTTTTTTTCTTTTAAAAAAATTCCATCACTTTCTACAAGTTTTCTCTTTGTGATGTTTGGCAAAAAATTTTTTTAAATAAATTTTTTTCGTTCACCTCACTTTTCCAGCAAGGAATCCATTGGACGCCAAAAAAATAAAATTTCGCTTGCTCGCACCATTTTTTCAAAACCAAATCCATAGACCAACTTATTTTTTTGGTGTGGCCTTATGGGTTTTCTTTCTACTCAGGGTGCATCTTAAATGTGGTGTCGCCTTATACGCAAGGTTCCACAGCACTACCATAATCTCATGGTCCTAAAAATGACAAAAAAAAAAAAATCGACCTACTGTAATCTCCCGCGTATAAGGCGCAGCCAGCGTATAAGGCGCACCCCCAACTCAGGGAGGCCTGTCCCATGTAAAAGGCGCACCCCTAAGGGCAGATTTTTGCTAATTTAGTGCTGTTCTATAGTAAAAATACCCCCCCCCCTATAAGGCGCACCCCAAACTCAAGGCAATGTCCCTCCCACGTATAAGACTCAGCAGCATTTTGTTTGGCGTATAAGACGCGCCTTATACACGGGAGATTATGGTACCTAGGCCACACCAAAAAAATGAGTTGGTCTACGGATTTTCGTTTTGAAAAAATGGTGCGAGCGAGCGAAATTTTGTTCGTTTTTTTTTAAGAATTTTGTGGCGTCCAATGGATTCCTTGCTGGGAAATTGAGGCGAGCAAACAAATTTTTTTTTATTTTTTAAAGTTTGCCAAACATCACAAAGAGAAAACTTGTAGAAACTGAAGTGAGCGAAATCCGTAGACAGGATTCTTTTCAAAGAAAAAAAAAATTGGATTTCCGAAAATATGGAGAGGACGATCCGCAGACCAACTTATTTCTTTGGTGTGGCCCAACCCTATTTTTTTTGGCTATGTTACCTGAACATAACAATTTTTTTTTATGCCCTATCCAACCATATATAACATAAGTATTTCCATGTGAGAAAAAATAGCATTTGGATATTGTTAAAAACATAGTATTTTCAGAATATGCCCAGACCATCAAGTTATTAATGCTACTGGTTGCTACTCAGTAGTTAGGTTGGACTTTACCTCAATATGCACTGTAAAAAGTTTCAGAACAATCGGACGATGCTCTCCCATGCTCTCAAAGGATTTTGCTGACTGAATGTAAAGCTCGGTGACCTCCAAGAGTAAGATCTAGGTCAAAGGTCAATGTCAAAAGGTCATTTGACTACTCGATTGATTAGGTCACATACATATCCAATCTAGGATTTTTGGATTTTTTTTTAAAAACTCCTACTAGAAGTGAAACTAGGTTTTTAAGGATGTTTTGGAAAACCCTAGATTTTGGATCTCTTTGGTCACAAACTTTAAAGGGGGGCTAGCACCGCAAACTAACAACATAGGTACCGGTTCAGAGAGTGATCATAAAATCGCGGGAACCAGCGGAAAAATCGCGGTGCTCTGATTGGTCAAGGGGTGGGCACGTGACTTTTTAATGCTGGCATGCATTACCATGCCAGGGCCCCTTTAAGCTCTATTATAATAGAAATGTATGGGTAGCAAATCCTTGGATTTACCAACATATATTTCATCATATCTCGGGTTCTATGATAGATAGAAACAAAATTCCAAAAGATTTAGATGTCCCTGCCCAGGCTCTATCCAAAAGAGCTAGTCAACTGTGGTATCTAACAGGTTCCATTTTTTTCTGGGGTCCCTAACTATAGGAAATTTGACCAGACCCTGGCTGTGCCCTCCCGACCAAATTTTCTTGTTTGTGCCCCCCAGACCACCCCTTCTGGATCCGCTCCTGCCCCCTCCCCCTCCTCCATTTTTGCAGTTGAATGTTTTGCAAATATTATGAAAGAAAGAAAAAGGGGGTTCCGGGCAGGGGCAGAGACAATAGTGTCAATACTGCTACTCACTGAACTCAGGCTCTCAGCCTACTCAACTTAGACCTGCCAACCAGTCCCTAGCCTAGGCATAGATATGACGTACAGAGCTCCCTGAGCGGCAGACGGTGTGGAAATCCCCACACTAACTCGACTGGAGTGGATAGCAATTCCAGGCAAAAAGTAGGCAATGCAATTGCAGATATTTTTTTTTTCTTTCAAAAATCTCTCCAATTGTCCCGTCTTACTGTCTTACACTTGTCATTTTTTGAAAGTATGTCCTGACCTGGCAAACCGTCCCACACAGCAAGTCAGATTCAGACTCAGACTGAGTCAGACTCAGAGTCAATGATTTATTGATTGTAGCGATGACAGCCAAAATCCAGGACTCATGCAGGGTCCCACGATTCATATATGAAACGAAAGAGCCTGATATTTGCTACTCATAGCTTTTTGAAGCGAGTTGATACTCCTCCTAGAAACATTTTTATGGCACTTTGAAAATCAGTAGAGCCAAATTCTTTCTGCCATTTCCATGAAATATTTTAGCTGAGGTGATTCTGACAATAAAATATGGTTCTACTTATATTAATTGATGATAACTTCTGATTGGGTGGGTCAATTGACTAGCTATTTTCACTAGCCTGTAGCTAAATAATTGGAGATTAAGATATGTGAGTGGGATAAAATAACCAGAAGTATAAGTATTTCAAATTTCATGTCCAACTCTTGAATTAGACAGGAAAAGTTTATATTTTTTGGTGAAAACCTTCAGGAGATTTAAAATCGCAGAAAATCGCTGCAGTGTATCTATTAACACCCAAATTACTCCATCTAAAAGAAATTCTAAAGAAAATGCCTGTATATTCGTCCTGCTATGCAAAAAATACTATTTTTGTTGGGTTTTTAGCCCGGGCCTAGGGTCGGGAACCTGAAACTTACATAACTTCCCTCTGTCTCATTTGCCAATGATTTGGCAGTAAACTATATACCGGGGTACATGGATCAGGAGAACATGATAGTGGGATAGAATACAGTTTTTCCTTTATTTTGGTGTTAATCTGATGTATTTCTGTCCACCAAAACCGTCAGTATTGAATTTGCAGTACCAGGTGTTTAGCACTGTGACAGATACAGGGAGTGTTGTGCTGACTCTGGCTGTCTTCGCTAGTCAATGGCAATGCCGAGTGGAGTAATGACGCAAAGTGGCAAGACAATTAGCACATGAATTCTTCGACAACACTTACAATTTCACCATCCATTCACCTTCCAACATGTCCTTCCAGTTATCTTCGTTCAAGACAATAGGGTTTGACCTCTTTTTTGCCTGACATAACACAAAAAGTGTAATTAATACCCCGAATATCCGCCACATCTTCGCGTTCGCCGCCATGCTGTTTTGATGGCGAGGAAAATGATTTGTCGAGTTATGATTGGCTCATTTTTTGTAATGAACTGCATCGCTTGACTCAAAAGTTGAAAATCTGAGTAGCGCAGTCCTTTTGTATATTTGGCCGCGTTCGATTTAGATATACAGTCACCTACGATCATAATCTCCCTCCCTCATGACGTCGCAGGGCCATTAATTAAGGGAGTGGTCATTATTTAGCCCTCATAAAAGCAGATATAAAGAAGATTTCACAATTATCAATTTCTCTATTCAGTAATTTTGTATTGTGAGACCTCATCACATGGGGCAAATGCAATCATCATAGGCATAGCGCACTCCCGTACTGCTTCGCGGTACTGCCGCTACGCGGCGTGGGAGGCGCTAAAAAAAAGTTGACCCCTCCTGGGGGGGCATACGAAATTTACTCTCTTTTTAGGGAGTGGTCATTATTTATCAACAGGGGGGGTGGTGGGTTTGAGGGGGGGCGTACAAAATTCTGCCCCCTCCCGAGGGGGGGCTAAAAAAATTTTGACTCCTCTTGAGGGGGAGGCTAAAAAAATTTACCCTCTTTTTAGCAAAAAAGCCCGCGCGCTACTATAGATCAAAGAGGACGCGAAAATTCTCCGCGCACCTCCGGCGAGGGGGGGGGCGTAAAAAATTTTGACCGCTGTCGAGGGGGGGCGTAAAAAATTTTCGCGCATCCGCGCGAAAACCCACCACCCCCCCTGTTGATAAATAATGACCACTCCCTTAGCAAAAAAAAGATCAAAGAGGGCTGTGAAAATTCTCTGCCATACTATTTTGACTGCTGTAGACCACTCCCAGCATGTGGGGGGGGGGGGGGGGAAGTGACACGAAATGGGGGATTTCTTGAATTCTATGATTTGACGTAGGGCATGGTGGTTGGAGATGGGACATGGGGATATAATTGAAAGGGAGTGGTCATTTTTTAACAACAGGAGATGGGAGTACCGGTATATGTTGTTGTTTTTTTTTGGGGGGGGGCGAAAATTTGTTTGTCCCCTCCCCCCTTAGAGGGGTCTGAAATTTGTTTGTCCCTCCATCTGCACTGCGCCTGAGAAAGAGCGGGATGGGTACCCAGTATTTTGTACTGCAGTCGAGGCGTTCGGGCAGCGGTTTTCTATCGATATCTAGTGCATTGTGGGTAGGGGTGACCTCGAACGCTAACTACCCCACCTCAGCTGGTTCCCTCCACCCCCTTCCACCCCAGCCAGGTCTGGCTAGGTACCAGTCCTTAACTATGCTTGGAAGTGTAGTAAGTTGACTTGGGGATCAACATTGACCCACATGGGGCAGACCAATAGGGGGTGGCCTTACAAACCAGCATTGATCCCTCGGCCGTACTCCGAACGCACCGAGTAGCTCCCGAACGCTGTCAGAGTGATTGCTCATCGGTTGGTGCGGCCTATCACGTGAACGACAGCAAGCGGCAGCCATGATGGTGGGTGTGCGGCTCAATCTCAAAGTTATCCAGTTGGAGTAATCACAGATTTACCTCGATTTATCGGTGTTAGTTTAAATTAGTAGCTTCATTTCTTTCTCCATGTTTCAGGACGGAGTGGATGACGGTCCAGATCTTCTGGCCGAGGACAAAGCCAAGGTAAGAAATTGCCCAAGCTCGAGCTCAGAGACCGGAACACCAGTGGCAGTGTCAAGTTGACCTGTCAAATTGTTGTGATTATGCTCTTACTTGCTCATTTTGGTTCTAACGTTCAGTTAAGTAAGCCTAGAAAATATCAGAGGCTAAGCCATATGTTCGTTAGTGCTATATTCTGCAAATAAATCATTGTTTTGGAGCGTGACACTGCTTCCTCGCATGGGTGAACAGCAGGTCGATCGGTGGGTCCGTCCCAAACTAGGGGGCGGAGTTCCTGTTCAAGGCTGTTGTCGAGTGTTGTTAGTGTTAGGCAAACAGCAAGGCCCCCACCCACAACTGTAAACAGAAAGCACCAGCGGTGTTGAGTCTTAGGTCTAGCCTAGCATTGGGTATGGGAGCAATTAGTTGAATTACTGAATATATGCATGCAATGTATTCCCGACTACAGAAGATACAATGTAGACTCGACTGCACTGCAGTCTGCAGGCTGCAGCACTTTGGCATATTGTAGTAATGTAGGGGGAGGGGCTTCCCTCAAATCCTAGTTAGGCTAGTAGGCCCACATCAATTCACACCCGTGCCATGAACCATGTATGGCACTGCATTGTGCACGGGGTGGTTGGTTTTCATGCATAACATGAAGATGGTCTGATGCCTGATAATGATATCCAATTGCACATGCATATGTTATACTTATAGTGAAATACACATTGAATATGCATATAATCTTACTTATGACTCGTGGCAGTGGGGCCCTGATTTAGGTCAGCTGTGTCAGACTAAGACCAAGGAACGCCCCCATTATAACACTTGTAAGATCTATAGATTATATCTGTCGCTCTCAGATTCTTTATTTTCATATGTATTAGTCCTATGTCAAGATACAATGTAGTCTAGACTCGACTGCACTGCAGGCTGCAGCACTTTGGCATATTGTAGCCATGTAGGGGGAGGCCGAGGGGCTTCCCTCAAATCCCAGTAGCCTGAGTAGGCCTACATCAATACACACCCGGGCCATAAACCATGTCATTGGAAGGCAAGTTGTGATAGGATATGACAACTAGCCTTCCAATCATCCTTATGACGCCATTCTACCCCCTCCCCGGTTATGATTCTTAACAAGTATAGCCTATAGGCTATAGCACGAGTACCATGCTGTAAGTGATATAGCTCACAAAGCCATTATCAGCTGGGGGCCGCCATTAGACCCCGACGGCACTATGACTAACACCTTCAGCCCCGACTCCGCAGTATATGCCAGGGATGCCTCCCATTGGTCAATAATACAATAGCCATGTGCCGTATACGATAGGGTGCAGCCTATACACAGCAACGTTTCACAGTATCATCTGTAGTAAGGCTGAAACTCGGAGATTAAACGACCTGTGAAATCAGAGTTAAACAGCAACTGTGTACCAACTGTGGTGCCTTTGTATTGGACAGTGACAGGACAACTTACACATACTTGTACAATGTAGAACTCGATGGCATTAGCAGATTTAAGAAAAAGCAAAAGTAGAAAGAGGAGTACACGTCCGACTTATCCTAATGTATTTCCCCTATGTGATATTCAGACGAGGTCAGAGACTGTGGACCTAACATCGGACACATCATTGATGGTCGATATATCGGATGCTGTTAGTGAAAGAGACAAAGTGAAGTTCACGGTCCATTCTAAGGTAAATCTTTTTTTAAGCTCTTTGCTGTTATTCCAATACTTTACTGATACTTGAGAGGCAGAGTAAAAAACGATAAAGAGTAATTCTAATAACCTTCTCAGTGGATTACTTTTCTGTTCACCATGTCATTACACTAATGGGTTAAAATCTAAAAGCAACTAATTCTAGGTATGTGATTGTTAATGCTGCTTTCTCTCACACTCCAGACAACATTACCTGATTTCCGCCAACCAGAGTTCTCAGTGGTACGCCAACATGAGGAATTTGTCTGGTTACATGATCGTTATGAAGAGGATGAGGAGTATGCCGGCATTATTGTAAGTGTCAAAATTCCATCAAATAATAGATATGCTTGGACCATGTTCAGTTCTAAATGAAATGCAATTAGAAGCCACATTCCATTTTGATATAGTGAATAGAATCTACCCAGTAGTGTAGAAAGCCCTAAACTTTATTAGGCTAAACAGGTGGAGCAGTAGCCTGAGTAGGCGATGGACTATTTTTCAAATATGGGTTGGACTAAAAAGTGTCATCTGAAAGCGTCCAAGGAATTAATCAGACTATACCTATTGGGTACATGTAATGTATAGCATGTGTCCTTTGAGCAGGATATACCTGTCTAGGGACATAATGCACCCATTGATGCATCTTTCTTTCAAGATGAGATAAATGTTTCTGTAATATAAATTCATTTCTAGATCCCACCAGCACCACCCAAACCTGACTTTGATGCTTCACGAGAAAAACTACAACGGCTTGGGGAGGGCGAAGGAACAATGACAAAGGAAGAATTCACAAAGATGAAAAACGAACTTGAAGCGTAGGTATACCACATGGGAGATAAGTAATGACCTACACAGAACTACCTAATTAGATTATCCTGATCATTATAGAGCTTGTATGATATCATTGGTACTTTTCCTTGTATAGTTCTCTCAGTCAGACCTTGTGCAAGAAGTCGAGTTAAAATTGACGGGTTACCAATTATATCAGAAGGATTGGACAAAGAGATAAAATGATTTAAAAGGTACAGAATCTGGACACACAACTCAGTGAGAACTGACTTTGTATTAATATTGTTTATGTCTTTTCAGGGAGTACCTGGCGACTTTTAAGAAAACAGTCGCGATGCATGAGGTATTCATCCAACGACTGGCAGCACACCCCATGCTTCGCAACAATGTCAACTTCAAAGTTTTCCTAGAGTACGACCAAGATGTGAGTGTTCACTTTCCTTTTCTTGCAATAAAGTTGTAATGTAGTTTTCCCGCAATGAATATGACATTGACTCACAAAATGGCATTATACAACCATTACTCACACACTCAATCTTGATACAAAGTAGATTTATGCCCTTTTCATTGTATAGTTGAGTGTACGGGGCAAGAACAAGAAGGAAAAACTGAGTGGATTCTTCAAGAATGTGACGCAGTCTGCGGATGAGGTGCTATTATCCAACCAAAAGGTGATGAACTGTTACTACTTTGTGAAGTGAAATGATTGTGTACCCATGTTAGAATAGGATGATTCAACCACAAGGCCGTACAATGGCGAATTTAGATTGAGGGGGGGGGGTGCACCCCCTCCTTTTTTTCCAATACTTACAAGACAATACAACTTACTGTGGCGGACGTAGCCGATTCAGAACTCCTTTAAGAGTTTAATTTCATATTTTGAACCCTAAAATTTGCACAAAAATAGCGCCCCCTCCAAATCCTGGATCCGCTGTTGTGGATATTCTTGCCTTTACACCAATAATGCTTAAAGAATACTGTAAATTGTTCTAAATCGAAACAGGTAAAATAATTGAAATATTGACACCTGAACTTGCTGGGAAAGTAAACTTAAAATGATATGTAAATATTGTATTTGTACTACTATCAGGATGTAGACGAGTTCTTTGAGCACCAGAAAACATTCCTCATAGAATATCACTTACGGATCAAGGATGCTACAGGAAAGAGCGACAGGATGACCAAAACACACAAAAGTAAGTTTCTCTATTTCCACAAATCTTTTACTGCAAAGGAAGGTAAATAGTTAGGGAAAGTGCTTGCCCAAAGCAGTGCACTAAAATCTCAACAATATAAGCTTTATAACGTACCCTACTAGCGAGACTTCTCTTACAAGGTATGTATGTCCATGTCATTCATTTTTGGTAAGTTCTTTGCTAATACCATAAATTCGCTTCTTCTTTCAGATGTTGCCGATAGCTATATCAAAATATCTGCTAATATTCTACAATTAGCAACAATTGAAAATACAGAAGTAAACAAGTGAGTATCACCTTAACAAGATTTCTTTTCTCTCGGAAACAGAATCGAGTCATAATCGAAATTGATGTGTGTGGCATATTTTAAGAACAACTGAGTTTTGTTAGTTAATATCCCAGCCAGTGCCAAAATTTATCTTTGATATTTGGATAGTTTAAAGTCAGAAGTGTTATAATAGAAAAGAAATGTATTATGATATATCTTTTGCAGAATTTTAAACACAGTTGCCGAAGGCTTTGAAAAGGCTAGGGTAAGTCTCTTCTATCAGAAATATGACCCGGTAGTTGTTGATGTAACGTTTGATGGCTTTCATAGTAATTGTGTGTGGAATACTTCTGCTCTGACTGTCATGAAATCTGTCTCATTTACTGTAGTATTAATAGTGATTTAACTATGTCCACAATAAAAAATGCTTGATTTATCCAATACAAGTGCCATAGATATTCATACTACAAAGACAGCTTTCAACAGGACTAGAGGGCACGATGCTACCACTGAAAAAAATCTGATTATATAAAATATAAGACCATCACAAGGCAACAAGTATTTCGTGGAAAAAGTGAAATGTATTTTCATTCTCTATTCATTCAGAAACTAGAGGGCCGAGTAGCATCAGACGAAGACCTGAAATTGTCAGACACATTACGGTACTACCTCCGTGACTCTTCTGCAGCCAAAAACTTACTCTACCGCAGGTCACGAGCATTGGTTAACTACGAAAATGCCAACAAAGCATTGGACAAGGCACGGTCAAAGAACAAAGAGGTTCAAGCAGTGAGTGTCTACTATTAATGCCAAGTTGTGTTGACTAAATCCTTTATGAATGATAATCCTTTTGGTGACAGGAATCTTAGGCCACACCAAAAAAATAAGTTGGTCTATGGATTTCCCTCTTCATATTTTCAAGAATGCAAATTTTTTTTTTCTTTGAAAAAAATATTGTCTACGGATTTTGCGCGAGTTTTCTCTTTGTAGTGTTTGGCAATAATTTTAAAAAATAAAAATTTTGCTCGCGCCTGGTTTTTTAAGGAGGAAATTCATTGGACAACAAAAAATTCTTAAAAATTAGAAAAAAAATTTGCTTGCTCGCACCATTTTTTCAAAACAAAAATCCGTAGACCAACTTATTTTTTTGGTGTGGCCTTATCGACGAAAGTTAGATGATTGATTAGAAAGGCCATACCCATGCAATGGATATCGGAGATGTCTTATTTCTTCAGTTGTTCAAAATTCCGAACAGTTAGCCGTTTTCATTTCCATTTCTGGGATATAGAACTTCCCTTTAAAATGTCCCATATAGAGAAACAATTTATGGATGATACATGAGATCTGTCAGATGATGACAGTGTTCATTCAGGAAATTGTTCACAAAAAAATCCATTTAATAGCAGTATTAATAGATACCCTTTTCTCTGTACCTAGGCCGAAACTGCACAACAGGTGTCATGTGAGAAGTTTGAACAAATCTCAGAAACTGCTAAGGGAGGTAAGAAACTAAATGAAACTTTTTATTGGATTCTTTATTATATTTTTCATGAACAGTTAATGAGTACGTTTGTAGACTATTTAGGTATATCGACTTAAGATAGTACCTCACATATAAGGTGAACCTGTGTATAAAGCCACCCAGAATTTCAGAGGAAGCTATGAGGCACCGCTAAGGGCTAGCGATTGGAGAATTAGAACTGTTGTAGATTCCCCCTATCTACTGAAGTATTAGAACAGTACTATTAAAGCAGACTAATGTCTGGTCACTGGTTTGTGCCTTAGACAGACTGATGTTACAATGCCCATATGATCTGTTGCAGAACTGAATGACTTCAAATCAAGGCGGATAACTCACTTTAGGAAGAACTTTGTAGATCTAGTTGAACTAGAAGTAAAACATGCAAAGGTAAGTCGTGTTCGTGTTCACACTGGGCTATCTATTTACCGGTATATGAGTATGTAGGTTTTTGACTATTGTGTTCTTTATCCTACATATCTGTCAATATGAGTTTTGGAGAATGAAAGTCGAAGTAGCAGATCTAGACTTTAGTGCGTGTCCCTGCTTCATACCTTTAGTTAAGGGCTTATATGCAGTGTTGCCAAATGATGCCGGACACAGGCCATGATCTCAGTTTTTTAATTTCTTCAAATCAGCCTATTATATGCAAAGACGGGGCCATTTTTTGTGAAGGTGTTTATATTCAAACATTTTTTTTTTTTATTTTTATTTTATATTCAAACATTATCTAAATAACTCGAAAAGCGAGTTATAAGAGCCAGGGAAAAAAAAAAAACATTTTAAGAGGGTGACTTTGGAGGCTGGTAGATAGGCGGAAGTGTAACTAGAAGTATGAAATAAAGTATGAAAATGGGGCTAAAAGTGAAAAAATTCTTCATGGTATGTGAGGTTAGAATGTTTTCTTTGAGATATTGAAAGATAGAAGTTTGTGTGTTTTGTATTTTGGGAGATATTGATTGAAACAGTAACAGTAGTCAGTCCCATTTTCAGGCCTGTACACTTAAGGTGATTTTGGGGTCCTATGATGAGTCTATGGGATATTGATCCATGGATCAACATTCCCGCCTTTTTTGACTGAGGTGGTGCAGGTGGTGCGGATAGTCACCACAGATGATGTCATCAGACATGACAGCCTCTAGGCCACTCTCCAAGCAGTTCCCTCATCCATGCCTACTTCCTATATGAATCATATAGTCTGTGCTGGGAGAGTGACTCTTGGGTGTTCATATGGTATATTACACAATACCAGTAGTATAGGAGGGGTCTAAATCTTCATTAATATCAGGGGTGTGAAATCTCCACAGAAACGCAGAATTCCGAGGTTTTGATGGTCACAGGGATCATTCCTGAGATCTGTGTAAATCCACTGAGAAAATAAAATACCATTTATATGGGGGGGGGTCTTTTTTCCCATATATAGATCTATTGACATCCAGAATAAGAAAATTGAGTATCCCATTGGTAGTTCTTAACCTCTCTGTACAAGAGAAGATGGCACATGTGCAATTGGCTATTTAAATGACCCTTATTTAATGTAAAAATGTGAAGTGGAAATCATTGCAAAGTAGCTTCAGAGGAAATGGACTTTGGGATTTCACACCCCTATTAATATGTAAAATTGCAATTGTCTCACTCAAGTGATAAAGCTGTTTATATAGTGAAAAAATTGTTAGCACTCACATTGTCCATGAGATCTTGGTGGACCTATAGATCTATAGTATTGTTATATGCCCTGGGGTATGAATGGCATATGTATGCAATAGGGGTCAGCACCTCCTTACCCCTGATTAAACGGAGACTGCTGATTGCCTATATCTGACTTTTGGCAGGATTTTTGACAGGGATGGTTAGTCTAAAAATGTATTTTGAAATATGGCAGAAAATTTTCTGAGCATGGAGAGACTAACAAAAGAAGTCAGCTTTTCGAGTTACCTGCAATGCACATTGCTATACTATATTTCATTTTCAGTTATAAGTAAGTTTGTATGGGTACCATAAGATATCACTACATGTATTCATATGGAGAGCATGAGAAGGAAATGACCTGCATAGAATGTCAAGACACAGACCACTTTGGCCTATGTTGATAAAAAGTTTTTGGCAACACTGCATATGTAGATTTTGCACCCTAATGGATTGCAAAACTTAGGGTGTGCCCGCCTTTTGACAGAGGGAGGGACTGTGTCCTTTTCCTTTTCAGATCCTGGATCCGCTACTACAGGTCTTTTGTTAAAGTTTGCTGTGTGAACTAGTGAAGTAACATAACATTGACTTTTAATAAAATGCATTGCTTTCTATTCCAGGCTCAGGTACAACTGCTGCGAAATATCATCTCCGCATTGAAAGAGAATTGATGCAGGGCCGGATGGTAGTATCTGTTACTTGTTTGAAATACCCAGGCTCTTTTTTCCGCAACAGTGGTCACTCCCCGTTGAGTCAATGTGAAACCCCCGCGCATGCCAAGTGATTGCCATGTTATCGACGCCATGTGTGCAGGGGGGCGTTTTATATTTTGTAGATGTAAAGGTGCGGAGACAACTTGCATTGTAAGTTACCCCGAGCTACGTCACTGTGCAATGGAAGTACCCGATCAATGTCCAGTCAATACTTCATGTTAAGTAAGGTGTGGCATTGACGCTTATGTTAACGCATCCCCACAGGGGCAGTATGAGCCTTATTCACACCAGATAATTAAGTGAATAATATATAAATAAATGTATATCATATATTACTATGATTTGCTCCTAAATTTGAGGCTAATTTGTTTTTCAATGTGCACTTAATAGAAATGTGCAGCATTCCAGAGGCCGCTAGGAGAACATCAAAAATGTATATGATTTATTTTGATAGCAATGTATTTTATTTACCAAGAGAGTGATATCATTTTGTCCTGATGTACTTTGAATTGGGTTATGTCATGAGAACAAATTAATTGGTTATTACGGTATAATTTCTTTGGGCGTGTATGAAAATATGAATGAAATTTAATGAGTAACGTATAGTACAGCTTTTAACGTGATTGTGACATTGTGTATGCTATTAAAAATACAAAAAAAGCTGTAAAATTAAAAATTCGTCTCGTTGCACAATCATTGAATGAATTAAGGTATATATTTAATGAACTAGATTGTCCTGAACAAAGCCAACGTTATATATCCACCTTTATATGTTTATCCTGAATTTGTATAAAATAACGCTTTTGTGATTCTAAAATGACTGAATTTAACTGACCTCCATTACAGGGACATGTATGCAATACATCAAAAGGCTAGGCTCCCCCCCCCCCCCTGTTTAATTCTATGTTACCTGTTTGTGCTTTTGTATAGATAAATAGGGGGAGAAAATAAGATTAAACCACCATATATACTTATCCAAGTCGAAAACCGGAGATAATCTCGCATTTGATGATATCGAGCAAAGTGTCCCTCTATTATGTATTGATTAATATATGCAAACAAGCGGCGTAAGTTACTCATATTCATAAATTCTGCTTCTATCCTGGTCTAAATTGCTCAGCACTAGGCCCACATATAGGTCAACATTTGAACCCCTTTTATACAGTATTGGATTTGTTAAGAGCGATGGTCAGGCACTATGAGTGGAAGGACCATTCAACTTGTTATAGAATATAGTTGCAGTTTACAAATGAACCTGCTGTTCTAGCATTATCCACACCTGCAAACTCCTGAGTTTTCTCATTTTAAAGGCCATTCTGCCTGGTTCAATCTTGTGAGTCGTCCCGATCCAATGAGATCTCATTTCATCACTTATATGAGGGGAGAGGGTTTTTCTTAATGAAAAATTGAGGGGCTTAGTTTTTTTTTGTCCTCCTCTGGAGTTTGCAAGTATTATTGTGGCTTTTTGAATATTGTGTTTTGTACACAGAGCCTACAAAACGCTAAAGCAGAGAGATGCCATTTTTCCTGGTTTACCAGGAATTCCTGCTTTTGATTCTAAGATTTCTGTATTAAATTATGTTAAATTCTTTGGAAAATGTGTCTAAAGTCCAGTTTTCCTGGTTTTTGTCGGTCAGTGAGTGGCATCTCTGAAAGCATAAACTTTGGAAGTATCCTAATTTAAACCACTGGTACTTAGTGATGCCACTTTTCCTGGTTTACCAGGAATTCCTGGTTTTCATTCCAGGATTCCTGTATTAAATTATGTTAAATCCCTGGGAAAATGTGTCCAAAAGTCCAGTTTTCCTGTTTTTTGTCGGCCAGTAAGTGGCATCTCTGGGTACTGCACTGGTAGTTAAGAACCTTTGAATGGCATTCTTAGCGTGTCCTTGTTAAGATCCTAATTAATATGACTTGTCTACATTGTCGAGCATGGAGAATATCCCAGGTTCTTCTTGGTATGGCAGTACTGTTTTGTTCCTATCAAGTATAGACACTTCCATGGATCTTTATGTATATTATCCTGGCTTGTTTTTGTATAAAAGAGACTAATCAGCGATAATGTCACTATTGAGGAGCTAAGGGTTCATGTTATGGTTGCTATTTAGGTATGATTTGTGATTGTAATTGAAGCAGTTAAAGACCGTACCGAGACTTGAGCTATCAAATAACCACAATAAAGATGTTAAAAGTGCTAGATCGGTTTCTTTTCCTTAAACAGAGTTAGAAAATATGGATTGCCTCTCGCTAGCTTAATACCATGTACACAATAATATTGTATAAACAGATGAAATAATAAACATAAATAATATCCTCTCAACATGGTCGTTTAGTATTCATTATTCACTTTCATTTATATTCATGTCATTACGGATATCTAATGTAGTAAAGTCTACTGTAGTTCCTCGCGTAAAAGCTGTGGCTAAAACCAAGGCTTACTGCACCTCAGGGCAACCACAGACGGGGCAGACTCAATCTGTATCTAATAAAGGAGATTGTCCCGACCTGATCAGGAACATCAATCATGTTTGATATTGTCAAACTCGAGCGAACATATACACAGCCACTCCTGCTCATCAGGATCGGCTGATGGAGTCGGGCCCTCGGGGCCCATCTACAGTCCCCATGCACCAGGAAACTTCCCAAAGACTGGTTTTATTTGATAGTAGCCTGTGGGATTTTCACTAGAAAGAGTCTAAAAATAGCCCCCCCCCCCGTTATAAAAAAGAAAAAAAGACCACTCCCTTAACTCTCATGGGGTTTACTACAACAATCCCAAAACAAAGTTGTTTGTCATCACCGAGCCATAATGAAAGAGTGAGGCAGGCATACATGCAAACTCCTCAGTTTTTCTATGATCTGTCAGGGTCATTCTTGTGATCCCGGGGGGGGGGGCACTCTCTATGTGATGTATACACATATGTGCGGCTGGCAAAATCTAAGACTATTATGTACAAAGTTCCCTAGAAAGGGTAGGGTTTGGAAGAAAAAACCCACAAACAAGTGCCCTAGCTAGCAAGGGTAAGGGTAGTCGGGGGTTCAGCCACACACCCGTATCAAAAAAAATTGCAGTGCCCCCCCCCCCCCGGGCTTGTGATATATCGAGATCCGAGGAGATATCATTTTACCATTTATATGGGGTGGAGGTCTGTGAAAATTTTAGATACAAGGGTATCAGCCACCCATAAAATACACCATTTTGCTTCTTGGAATTTTATACCCCATACCCCCCAATTTTTGCCATGCAATCTCTCTTCTAAGAAAAAATCTCATCATTTTTATCGGCTTAGTTTTTTTGTTTTTTTTCTCGTCCAAGGTTTGAATGTATGGTGAGGTCTGAGGACGGAGGATTTTAACATTTTCTCATTTTAGTTTTTGAGGGCCCAAAATCTATTCATCACATCACCGTTGCATGTGGCCCATTGTGGGAAGCCGGGAGTATGAAAATGCATTTAGCTGACTATGGTAAACAAAATCGAAATTCTACATCATGTACCGTAAAGAAAAGTGCAAGTGCGACGCTCTTCCTCCAAAAGACAGGGCGGCAAAAGGAGCGCGATCGCGCCCCCTGGCGTTAAAATCAACACTGGTAGTCATCGGCTGTAAAACCTGGGTGTGGTGCTCATCATGTGACCAAGTCATGTGACTGTCATCTGCAGCCATCATCTGAGTAAATCTTGAGCTACGGGACCCTGATAAACCTTTAATCATGTCCCGAACGGACAGACTAGCAATTTTCCCATCACGAATGTAAGTAGAGTTCTTGGTTATTGTATAGATTGTGAAACCGGAGTCAGATTTATTGAAAGCTGACTGAAAATTGAATACGTAGAACAGTGTGACACTCACTCTCTCACTCAGTCAGTCTCAGTCTCACTCTCAGTCCACTGTGAGCTCACTCACTCAAGACTGACTGAGTCAAGTCAGACTCACTGACTGAGCGACACGATGGGAATTGTCAACAGAAGTCTCTTTAATGGGGTGTATTTCATTTTCACCAGTGGGAGGGGGTAATTTCTCTGACACAGGCCAATAAAGATGCATACTAAAAGTAGTTGATAGGGCATTTTTGTCTCAAAGCTCAATTTGAATTTCTTGAAAAAGTTGACCAATGTCAATGACGTCAATGAAATTTGCTGATGAAAATTGATCAGACAATACCTCCCCCCCCCTCAAAACTGAAGAAATACCCCTCCCCCCGGAAAATATGGATAGGATCCTGGGAGCTTGGGTATTTTGCCATTTTGCCATCAAGAGTAGCCACTCGTAGACCTATCAAGATGACACAGACGATGCACAGTCTAGGTCAAGAGTTGACCCCCACCCCCCTCCCTAGGACCTGGGGGAGGGGTAAAGACTTGTTAGTGCAAGTTAAGTACCATCCGCAGACGCGTGTCAGCAATATATAGAAGTGTCCCTCCTACCTGCATGGATTCTTCAGTGATATCAAAAACTATCTGCACCAGTATCAGAGACTCAGCGAATACACATTGCACACTCGCACTGGTACTGTACAGTAATCCCTTATGACTTGTTAACTCGAAAAGCGAGTTATAAGGAGACACCCTGGGGCCCTGCACTTTCAGTCACTTTGGTGGTGCGAATAAGTTTAAAAAAAAGATGGACATTTTGTATATAAGAGGCAGAATTACTTAATGAATTTGCAGTGCCATTAAAGGAGGAGATGTAGGGGTCTTAGAGGAAAAGGTATTTCATTACAAAGTTTCGAAAATTTTGAGAAATTGTCAATATTGTACAGACTCAGTTGGTTGGCAGCCATAAGACGCTTTTTGCCTCCAATGGTGAAGGTATATGATGTTAATCCATGTATCAAGTTTCCCGCCTTTTTTGGCAATGTGGTGCGAATAGCGCAGTTTTGGCGGGAGTTATGCGAATAGTGGCTTGGTGGTGCGAATAACCTGGGTGAGGGAGTGCTGATGCAACAGGATGAGTGCACAACTCATGGGAGCCAATCAAAGGCTTTTCACTTTTTGAGTTATCAGCAATTTACATTGCTGCATTATATTCATTAGATTTGTAACTTTAGGACCTATGTCTGGCTTGTGCAATCATTCCTGATAGGCAACAAAACACACAAACGGAAAACTACCTTGAATAAAAAACTTGATGATTGTTCAGAAAGAAAAAAAAATGGATGTATGTGCAAGGCTTTATTTGTGTAATTGAAATGACACCCCTTGGTTGGACATCCCTCAAAGTGTTACCTAGTGGCCTAAAGCTGACAGCAGATGGGCCGTCCAGGCTGACCGACTGGCAGGATTGGGGATGTCTGCTACCTACATCCGATCCGATCTGGCAATATCAAACATGTTTGATAATCCCGATCGTATCGGATTGGTACTCCCTGCTTACAGCAGAAAACAAACATAGCGCGTTTTCCAACGCGTTGACACATGAGATTTTGGACGCCCTTCCGCATATGTTGGCATGGTAACGGCCCTCCGCAGGGATACAACAAGCTATGTTTGTTTTCCACTTACCAATTGAATCTGGCCTGTCTGTGGTCGCCTTGAATATGGCTTAGCTAGGCTAAGGCCCAAAAGAAGTTGTATGTTTTAAGTAAGATTAACATCCTAAAAGAAAGGTCGGACTTTGTTTCTCTTTTTACTAGGTATGCTAGAGTCTGTTTACCTGAAACACACAATCATGAAGACTATTTGTGGATAAAGACAACAAAATGGCACCCTTCGATTTTTGAAGACACTCGATCGTCCAATACAAATTTATTTCAAATACCACCTGTAAATGTTTAGGTACCCACTCAGATATTCCTCAAAACGTAGTCCCATGCTTGGGGAAATGTCATCCCCAAGCTCGAGTCGGGCTTCCCTAGCCCACTTAAAAGGGTCTATATCTCCTCTTTCCTATCCCCTCAGGATGTGTGTGGTGCACATATGCGCGGGCACTGACACATTCCTCTGTTAAACTTTCAACCTGTGAAGCATGGGATAGCCACTTAGTGCCGCTAAAGTGCTGTAAAACACAAATCAATCAATCAACCCAAGCTCGAGTAACATAAATTATCTCGTATAAGCCACGGCTTATACTAGAACCCAATTCATAGGAAGGCTTATAAAATATGCCCCAAGCCAGGGTGCGGCTTATAGGGGGTATTTGATCTTATAGGACAGTATAAAACCTTCATTTTTCAAGCCTTGGATGTAGGGATGTCATTGACATCCCACTTTTGTTGATTCCAAATATCACGATTTATGGTCTCGATATTCCAATTTATCTCGATATAATGATGCAGAAAATCTTTTATTCAATTGGACCTAAAATGACCAGAAATGTGTGATTTTTTTAAAACAAGAAAAATGTGGCAAGGACCATGGATAGGAGTTGCGCTCATAGATCATGGCAACATCACTAGCCACTGCGGGTGACGTCACTGAGGCAGCATGACATCACCAATGACGTCATAGGTGACAGGGAGAAAACCGAAAACATTATGGAGTTGCTACGGTCGCTACGCTCCCGGCCACTGATGCGGCTTGCAACTCCAAAAAAAAGTTGATTTTTTTTTTGGGGGGGGGGTGGGCCAGGGTGAGGGGTAGGAGGGGCGTCAGGTGTCAAGTGAAATGTCATGTTACCAGTGTTGCTGAAATGACGCCGGCTTTTGCCGGCATAGAATCATAAAGGCCGGCGTAGGCCCTTGGGACTGTGTTACATTTATCAAGGAAAGAAATTGTAGTAATGCAATGCTCCTTTAGGATGAATTCACAAAACAGTCATATTTGTCATCAAATTAAAGCTACTGATATCCTCTACTGTACCTTTATTTCATTTCCATTTACTTTTTTCCCCTACCAGCCTTTATGTGGGGTCCCAATTTTATTTGGATAGAGGTATAGAAATCTTTAAGGACCAAATTCATTTTGGTGGTGACTACCCTAACAATATTGTGAGAATGCAGATCAAATATTGCCCATTGTATTAGTGATACCGTAAGCTCTAATTTGATACCAAACATGCCTATACAAGTTATCAGATGTCAGGATTCTCAGTGAAGATTTTTCATATTTTTCAAGTGAAGCACTACCATGTATCAATATTGTAGTGATGTCGATACGATATTCACTATCCTAATAATGGCGATGCTTCGATATTGTGAATATCGATGACATCCCTACTTGGATGTTGCTTATAGCCCCTCCCAAAGTCGGGGTGTCGCTTATACGAGGGTTGCGGCTAATACGAGAGAATTTACGGTATTACATATGGCGCTAGGTAGAGCAAATTGAAATCATGTTATTACTGATCTTTATCAATTTGTAAGCCTCTTGGTATTACATATATCTGTCATAGCTCTCATCTTTACTGGTCATCTCTTTTTCAGGAACTTGCAATTGATGAAGGTTAAATTGAAAGGAGCGGAGAAGGGACATAGCTTGCTAAAAAAGAAAGCTGATGCACTGACGATGAGGTTTAGGCAAATTCTGAGGAAAATTATTGAGGTAAGTCTAGATGAATGTGATCGATCGCTATTTTCACTGATGTAGCGCAGCTGGGGCTTGAATTGCACCCAGTTAGCACTTATCTAAATTCAACTCTAATGAATTATATCCTAGGCTATAAGGCATTGATTGAGAAGTGGTACACGATTATACCTAATGAACTGAGAAAATCTGTTCTTATATTGTATTCACTGATGTAGCACAGAATTGATCATTCTGGAATTGCAGGAGTAAGATGCCTCCCGGCTGAGAAGCCATAAAATTGAAATTGAATTGAATTGCATCCCTAACTTAGGCTGCTTCTACAAGGCGCACCAGAAGGCTATTCTCACGTATAAGCCACGCCTTATATTATTTATGGTACTACGGGGTTAGGTTTACAGGAAAGGTTCTGCAAGATCAAAATGTTTAATTAAATGTTCATATATTGTATCGCAGACAAAGACATTGATGGGGACGGTCATGAAAGAAGCATCTTTCTCACTGGCAGAAGCCAAGTTCACAACTGGTGACTTCAATCATCTCGTATTACAAAATGTCAGCAAGGCCAACGTCAAAGTCAGATCTAAAACAGACAATGTCGCAGGTAAGTGAATTATCCTCTCTAACAACATAAATGTAGGTGTTTTTATCCATCAATTGAAGCTATAGTCGGAAATCCCAGATTCACCAAAGTCTGTTTGTATCGATCACCCTGGTACATTGTGTAATATGTAATCTCTATTCTTACTCGACCTACCTTAATCTCCCGCATGTAAGGCGTGTCATATACCTGGTACTAAGATGCCTTAACTCAGGGTGTGCCTTATAGGCGATTACTTTTACTATCAGTAATAAACCTTAAAAATTCAGGCCCTAGGTGCCCCTTACAGCTCGATTCAGGGTGTACCTTATATGCGGGATGTAGGCAGTTCACCCGCACCGCTGAGTGCCATGAAAACGGCCCCCATAGTGCCCTGTAGTGGTACAGTATAGGCCTACCTGAGTAGTAGGGCAGTCAGACAGATATCACATGATGTTAAATCAGTGCCTTAAGTCATCTATATGGGTGAAGCTGATACCCTAAGGGCGTAGATAACATATCAAAATGCATTTGAGTCTTACCCCCATTCTCTATCATTATTAAAAGTCTATCTGCACATCAAAATGTCAATAAAAACGCAATGAGTAGCTAAGATTAGGATAAAATATTCATTTCATTGCATGGGGGGTAGGTAGGTTTAATAATTAAATCTTTTGTCTTTGAAAAAGTTTTTACATGTTAGTTTGTATTTTCAGTAGTTTAGAACGGATTTAGGGTTATCTGGCGGCATATCTCAGCCTTAATAAGTGATCACTATGATGTTTGGGCAAAGTTGATAAATACAGTGGATAGGACTGACAAAATGGACCAGTAGTGCTATTGAGTAATATATAAGTCTCCATACACGCTAGGAATTTTAAAGATGTAATGAATATTAAAGGTGTACCGGACCATGAAAGTACACCATCTAGCCTGTCCCCCTGCACTACTGTAGAGCCCTGTATGGTGGGGTGATGCAGTGGTAGTGGGTGCACAGAATGACCACTTTCTACCTGCAGTTTGTATTGGAAACTTTTTACAGAAAAAGCCTGACCTTCCCTCACATTTCTCTCAATATTTCAAAAACTAGAAATGATATTGACATGGGGCTTGCTGCATTGTCCATCAGACATATTAAGCTTTCAATTGATGGGTTTTGGTATCATGTGTGGTGATTTAATTAGGGGGTAAACGCCCTATAGGATGCACCTTATACGCGGGAGATTAGGATAGTTAATATCAGACCACTATTGCTCATAAATGTTCAAGTATCAATGATGTAATTTTTGTCACTGGAATAAATTGTGTTACCCATTTTCCCAATCACAGAGAATGTAGCATTTATGACTTAAGAGGTATCAAAGTTGACTTATCCCCCTCTCCCTTAAATTAACCCCTCCCGTGTGCAGCATGGCATGTGCTGTTAGGCAAATGGCAAATTCTTTGTTGACCTAATGCATCGTGTTTTTCTGTTTAGGTGTTAGTTTACCAATTTTCGAGTCCTACACGGATGGAACAGACAGTAAGTATAATACCTTTGCTACTTAATGCAGTTGGGGAAAAATATATAAATTGAAAAAAAAAATGTAAAACACCTTTTCTTGTCAATCATTCTGGACTAAGGGACCAAAATGTCAAGTTTTATCCTAATATTCAAGGGAAATGTTTGCAAAGAAACAAAATCCTAGCTTTCCAAATGGTTTGTCCTTCAAGATAGTGGTAACTATGGGTCATGAATGCAATAGATATGATATGACTACAAATAAACATGAAACTCTTTTTCCAGGTTACGAGTTGACGGGTCTGTCTCGTGGAGGACAGCAGATTGACAAACTTAAGAAAAATTACGCTAAGGCAGTAGAGCTGCTGATGGACCTGGCGTCCCTCCAAACCTCCTTCATCACGCTGGACGAAGTCATCAAAATCACCAACCGCAGGGTGAACGCTATCGAACATGGTTTGTCAACACTGATTCAACTCTTCTCATAAAATGAAGTCCACAATACCTTGCATATAATGTATCCCACGTAAGGCACACCCTGAGTTGAAAGAAAAGCTATAAGGCTTGTGTTTGAGCATATTAATACTGATCTAATAAGATGCGTGTTACATTCGAAGTACATACTCGGTATTTAAAGATGGGTTTAGGAACTTTGGGTTGGGGGATTCTGAGGAAAACTCAAAATCAGCCCAGATTAGCTCCTAACCCATCTTTGATATAGACAAAGATTTTTTACTTGATATAAACATCTCCCTGACAAGTTGATCGTCTATTTTTTTAGGTACCTCTCAAATGTAATTTGCAATTGGGTTTCATTTGACAGTTTTCATGTTTTATTGTGGAATATATAAATAATCATAGAATTGTTTCATTGCAGTCATCATTCCAAGGGTACAAAATACCCTATCCTACATCACGAGTGAGTTAGATGAACGAGAACGTGAGGAATTCTTCAGGTAAACGTCACATTTTCACCATTCTAAATATCTAACATATAAGTGTCTTATGGCATTTCTTTAGCGGTGGTGTCCATTGTGGCAATTGTGATACTATAGGGTTGATTTTGATTAGAGGAAACTTTGCTCAGCATGGGGGAATACCGCGTGGATAGTGATTTGGTATCTAAACTACATGAACATCACAGTGCCATGTTACGGCCCCATTTCCTGAATGCAAAGACCTATCGGTAGTAACAAGGTTGGCCGATATTTACCTGACATATAAATAGGCAAAATAATAGATAAGCGACATGACAAATGGTGTGTAGGGGATGATAAATCATTACCACTTTTGCTGACTTTCCTACAGGTTAAAGAAAATCCAGAAGAAGAAAGGTGAGGTTCGCGCCGCCAAAGAGGCCCTCCTGGAAGAAGCACGACAGAGAGGAGAAATGGTGGACAGTGGGGCCAACCTTCTGGAGGAAACCTATGATGAAGATCTACTGTTTGACAATTAGTAGTGCGTGGAGCTATCAACAACACAATGAAATGGCTTATTAACATGGTTATTCCATGAAATTCCATGTTGATCGCTACACCACAAACCGTACTCCGAAATTGTACCTTATGGCTTACGTATGGCACGCATTTGTCAGATTATTTATTGAGAAATAATAGGTGTGAATGTGTCCACGTATAAAAGTACCAAAATGATAATAACGAGTGAATATTTACTGTCTTTTTGTCTGGACAACAATATCATGGGGTGATGGACATATTGACAATGAAGTAGATGGTTATTAACTGAAAAGATGTAAATGTTATACTCTATAATATATAAGGTGTATATAGAGAGGGTTAACTAGGAATTGTCAAATTTTAGTTCTTGAGTAGAAATTTATGATTGAAAAATTATGTGAGAAGTGTATGGACATGTGTCTACTTCCAGTACATGAGTTGGTATCGATATGTCTACAAGTTCAACTCATAATGACATTCTGTCCCACCTTGTAAATTGCTTTGAATATTAGTAAGGTTTCCTGGTATCCATTAAGGATCTACCTGCATTATGAAGAAAGTTGTATCATTTCTCCTCTGTGGTATTGATTTACACGGTTGTAGTATATCTGCCTCTAGTAGAGTTCACCTTGGGTTTCAGAATAGGGAGGCACTTGTGATGTTCTTAGCCAATCGTCACTTAAGTCACCTATGTAAAGTAGATATTAAAGAAACAAGTAAAGAGAATCCCATGTGAATATGAATTTCTTTACATGTATATAATGTATCCGGATATTGTGAATTAGAATAAGAAATATGTTATGCAGTGTCTGGAAAAGTGCAACCGGAAAAAAGTATGGGGGCATTTTACCAGATAATGCCAAGCTAGTCGTATTCCCGTAAATGACATAGTTGATTCCTGTGTATAATTATGTGTCAATGCAACTCAGTATAGAACAACTTTGTATAGTGCAATAAAACCCTACCACAAAAGGTCTACTTGTAGTGATAGAATTCCCTTAAATAGTTTTGGTCTTGGCATGGCACCAGTGTCAAATTCCCAATAGGCTAGACGCCATGTATTGTTAGAGCTGGAGTTGTACTGTTTGACAATGTGAATTTTCTTATTTACTACAGGTATTATATGAACCATTCTGTGACTAAAAGGTGAATTATAGAAAGCTTAATAAATCAAATATAATCTACAACAATGTCGTGGATTATATCCGACAATTCAATCACACCTTTTATTAGAATATATCTCCAAACCACATCTGCGACACACCCATGTCATACCTCACACAAAAGGCACATCCTGACTTGACGAATGTCCATTAGCTAAAAACAGTATCACAGATATACCGTAGTTGAACTACCCTACGTGCAAGGGTGTAAATGGTTTCCTGTGAACACATTTCTTAAGCTCAAAAAGGTGTTGGGCTTGTGCTCGCCCCCATCCTCCTGCAGTGCACTGAGTTGAGTTTAACAAGTTTATTGGCAGAAATCATACATGTACGTTTTTCAGATCGGCCAAAACACGGCAACAGGAAAGAAATAGTGTAGCGCTCAATCAGGTTGTACAAAGTTACATCAGGCAGGCATCATTTTGGGTGTAGATCATTACGATATTACTAAAGACATAACTAAAGCCTCTTAGGGGCTGTATGTATCACCATGATTTGCACAAGTCGATTATCCGCAGGCAGCATGTATATTACATCTTTCAAAAATAATTGCGTAGTCTATCAAGTGACGGTTATACACCAAATACATTCAGATTTTGTTCATGAATTCTTTCTTACTGCCTATCTGCTGAGTATTTGCATCCAATTTTGTCCACTGTAGAGGTGGGGGATAGTAGGGAGTGTCATGGTCCGTTTTACCCACAGAGTATTAAAGTAGGCTTTGTTTTTTTACGCTTTTTGATAAATTCTCAAAACTTTTCGTGACGTCAGTTTAGGAACAAGATCATATTCGGCACAGATAAAAGAAAATGTTGGACCATTGGGGTAGATATACCTCCACGGTCGAACCAAAGAAATAAGCAACCTGCAAACTTTCTTTTATCTCACATATTTCAAACTAGCTGTAGCAACTATTCAGCATTTCGATAAGACCTCCATAGATAGGTTCTCTGTAATTTGATGACAGTCACCCATGACGATTAAATCAACTATGTACACCTATTTACCTACCGTTTCAGTTTTACGAGCGAGAGTATATTCACAAGAAAAGGGATTACGTGACCCATTTCAAAAATGGTCACACCTGGGTAATTACTGTGCTGACGCTGACCTGATGCCTGACATCCTGGTTAAACTGTTACAGACTACTGAGCATACAGCCTGGGTGTCCTAACGCATCATAGTAGTTTATGTCCCTTACTCATCTACAGCTACCCATCTTGGATTTAATGAAGCGGCAGGCTGGGGCAAGATGTAAAGGTAGGTGTGCAATAATGTTATGTAGATTGTTCATGTAAAGTTTATACACAGGAGCCGACCCTTGGGCGCCCAGTACCTGCTCCCATTCAGATGGTAATAGAATTCCTTTATGGAGAGCCTATGTGTTATTTGACTGTTTTAAATCTATTACAGTCTATGATCATTTGATTGCTGTGGGATGAGATCGAGACAAAAAGGGGTATACTGTGAAACTGCATTCAACAGTAGCTAACAGTGGTATAGTTGTGACCAGGGGTTTATGATTTAATGCACTTCATTATTAAATAAAAGGTTTCAAAATTGTCTTTCATTCATTTTTTTTTTTTATTTAATCGCTCTCTTAAGTACTTTATAACTAATCAATTAGAGTCTCTTTTGACTAGATTTTATGTAGTATAGGTCCTGTAAATTGATCTAGAATACAGGCCACAACAACAGCTGCAGTTAGTTCTCCCACAACTCACCAGGGCTATACTGCTGGACAGCTGGAGCAACAGCACACAGAAGGTCAAGGACATGATAGTCAAGCCAGTGCATTGCTCATAAGCTAAGGGGCATGTCATGTAAACAGAGCTATCTGTCATGTGCAGATCCACGAGTGCTGTATATTATACCTCTACAAGTGGTATCGATATGCACAGATAACGTGTTCTCTGTCCCTTTAATACTACACTCACAATGGTATTTAGGGTACAGTTCAGGGACCTACGACAGCTAGAATAAGCCTTGCAAGTTGCAGAGCCCTGCAGAGTAAACCCCTAGATTTGTCACTTTTGCACTAGGCCTACACAGTAAGTCATGCCCTGTTATATCATAGTGTAATGTATTGTTGGCATTGCTGTATTTAGTTGTTTCACAGGGATTATAAACATCATTAAGGTGAAGGCTTGCTCATTCCCTCTGAAGATCAACACGTCAAGTTATCCCAAGTTAGATGAACTGAATTTGTAGGAATATTTCAGTCGGTTATTAAAAGCTATAGGGAGCCTAAGTCTCGCGATAAACTATGTCGTAAAAAAATTTCTGATTTGGAACTAAAATGACCAATATTTGAATTGACCTAGAGGCCCACCATATATAAAATTTTAAGGCTCAACTCTCATTCTTAAAAAAGTTATGCTAGGCTTAAAATATTTCCCTATCCTTCAAGCCTGCGGGCGATAATATGCTGAGCTCTGAATCCGCCCGCACGTGACGTGACTTCCCCTCCCTATTAAGGATTATAAAAGCATTGTGCATTGCAGACTACTTGAGAAACATTTACTTATCTAAGTGTTCCATTTATTTTTTCGTCTCCATTTCTTTCTTTTCTGTGCCAATTGACGCAAAGGGAGGAAAGCTAGAATCATCCTATTATGATGGGGAATCTTTAGCTTTACCAATTAAGGGCTGCATAATGCTGTAATGTACTACTATAATGCAGAAAATGAGATATGCCCTGCTCATTCAGTCACTGTTGTCATCGTGATGCATAAATCCAGTCTTGATGTTAGTTCAGCGCTGTATTCATGTACGCATGGATCTGCACAGTACAAAATTTACTGTGCAGTCTATGATATATCTTTTAGAGATCTTACAACATTGATACCCTTTGAAAATTCGACATAACTCAAGTGATTGATGAAGGTGCACAACCCATTAGTGCTGCCACCTCATTGGTGCAGTATGTCTTAGCACAACAATTGTTTCCTCTATGTTACATAAAGGAGGTACTTCCATTTCTGCATTATGTATACCTTGCACCATGCTAACAAATTAAGTGAAAAGTGCTTTGCAAGCCCCATACATGTACTGCCCATTAAAGGCTGGTGTAGGGTATTCAGACATCCACATGGATGACTCTGTCCTCGGATCTCTAACGTTGAAAGTGTTTCTTTTTTCTTTTAATAATACATTTACAAATATTATTTTGGCATGTAAGTCAATTATAAACAACCATGAAAAGTTGATAATTTGGTTTAAAGAAAAGAGCCAAACAAATAGCCTGTATACATGTGTATCCGGGCGCATATCAACCCTAGAGATTGGGACACTGTTGGCCAGATGCATTCAAATGGTAAACATTAAATTATGTCCTATTTACATTTCAGGGTTATGGATTTTGAGACATTAAGACAGGGTAGTCTAGTACCCTGCAATCAATCAACAGTGCAGGAGAACTTGCCTGTGTGGCTTGACAAATACAGGTTCAAGAGAGGACAACAGTTCTACCTACGCCATTTGAGTATCTGCTTTCTGGCTATGCATTATTCGCTAGTTGCAGGGTTCAGTGTTGGCAGTCTCATTGAAGCTTTAGTATTCACTGGTATATCAGACACGGCAAGTAAGTCACTCAAACGGTATCTAGACACTGCCCTACATATCTATCTGTGGCATGCAGGAGATGTATGGGACGATGAAGAAGACCCTGCTTACAAGTCAATCAGGAACGTACGTAACATGCACTTTTATGTAGCTGGTAGCATGAAGAAAAAAGATGATACCGCCAATACTGACTCCGAGACAGGACAAAAAGAAGTCAATAGCAGAATATACCTCAGTCAGTATGATATGGCACTGGTACAAGTTGGCTTTATGGGTGCATTAACAATGTATCCCACATCCTTTGGTATCTCACCAACTAAGGATGAATTAGAGGATTATATCCACTTCTGGCGTGGCATAGGTTATATTTTAGGAGTCAAAGATGAATATAACATTTGCCAAGGAAACTATGAAGAAACATTCAACATCTGTAGGCAGATAGAAGATAATGTGTTGGTGCCCAGCCTCAAATCACCGCCTCCTGACTTTGAGTTAATGTCTGGTGCCTATTGTGATGGAGTTAATGCTTTCCTCGGTGTTCCTGTATATTCAACAGAAGCAATCATTTCCTTAGTGTTAAGGATCATGGGGAGACAACCGCTAAGGCAGCTCTCGTGGAAAGACTGGCTCCGTTGCTGGATCTACAAACTTCAGATATACTGCTTCCGATACATTCCCTATTTGGAATGGTTTCTTAGCCAACGTGCAGAAAGGAACTTTGGTATTCTAGCTAAGATGAGTACAACTACACGAAATAAGATTATGAGTCAACTAGTTGAGCGCATTGAGAAAAGTGAAAAGAAATTGCAATGACTTCAACATGGGCCTCCTTTGGATTTAATTGTATTCATTGCATAGTAAATATGGGTGCAGATTTTAACATGCATTCTGAGCTTTGTTTGATTTCACTGTAATTTGGACCTTAATCATGAGATCTGGGTTTATCTTAGGATCTATGATGAAAAAAATATATATATATCCGACATAGACAATGATCGGCACATAACATGACATCTCTTATCTATGTGCAAGATTGCATTGCATCATATCGAAATATTGATCTGCATCTTATCAAGGTGACCTGCATAAATACAGATAACCTTAAAGATCATACCCCAACTAAAATTTTGTCATTCTTTCAGACATGCCATATTTGTATGTGTTATACCTTCATATAAATTCTCCCTAAGTTCTGAAACCATATGCAATCTATTTCATAGGAAAATATGCAAAATACTGCACAGAATTTTTACTGTATGTCGACACTAAAACCACCGGATAACACAACAAGTGTTTGGCACTTCATGGATGATTAATCACCTGTCTAGGCTGGATACCTAATGGCCCATGAGTGGCACCTTGTGGCTATGGGATGCACTACATACCCTTAGGACAAAGACAAGTTTTATTTCAAACACAAGGTTCATATATTACTCATCTTCCATTCCAGAGAGGTAATAGAAATAACAAGATATAGAATGCAAAACGTTACAAATTGCAGTAGGCAGTACATAAATCGAGGTAGTAAAGCAGGTGGTGAACCTTTTCTAGTAGGGGCCAGCTGGTGGAGCCTCCTTCTGTAATAGCACTTAACTGACCTGAACTACCGTAAACTCCCGCGTATAAGACGCGTCCTCTACGCCAAACAAATGCCTGTGGGGTCTTATAGGATTTTTTCAAGTTTGGGGTGCGTCTTATACGAGGGGTAATTTTACTATAGAAATGTACTAAATTTACAAAATTGAGCCCTAAGAGGTGCGTCTTATACGCGAAAATGCTCCTCCCAAGAAGGGGGTGCGTCCTATATGCGCAGCGCGTCTTATACGTGGGAGTTTACGGTAGTGAGAAACTTGATTTACATTTCCTGCTATAGAGTGAGTGAGTAATAGATGTTTAACGCCATTTCGACAGCTAAGGTCATATTCATGGCGAGAACATTACACAATTTCACAAAGGAATGTGTCAGTGCCCACGCACATGTGCACCACACACATCCTGAGGGGATAGGAAAGATGAGAATTAGACCCTTTTAAGTGGGCTAGGGAAGCCCGTCCTGCTATAGAAAATAGGTACTGATCATATGGGTGTCTCTAATTTACACATACAGGGAGCATGCCCACCAAGTCATTTTAGTTGAAACTGCATCTTTAACCTATCCTATAGTGTCTATGAGGGCAGTTTACACTCATATTATGATGGTTTAGTTTTACTCTTTAAAAGAATGTATTTAAGACTATGGCAAGGAGGCCATTTCACCGCATTTATTACAATAAATGCGGACGTCCGTATATTAAATACGGACGTCCGTGTTTCACATTTATGCCCATATCTGAACACCTACTGCCCCTACCCCCCTCCGCATTTGAAATATGCTTCATATTTCAAATGCGGAGGGGGGTAGGGGCAGTAGGTATTCAAATATTGACATAAACTTGAAATACGGACGTCCGTATTTAATATACGGACGTCCGCATTTATTGTAATAAATGCAGTGAAATGGCCTCCAGGGGACTATGGTCAACACCTCCATGCATAGGCACGCCATCTATATTATGAAGAGATTAACTAGACAAGTGTCTTTCAAAACGTGTATACATAGACCTACACAATGTGTGTACTGTTTAAGCCCATGGTATATACAACATGATGCAGAATTTGGTGTGACATTTGCGTTTTTGTTGGTTGAGCTTCAGAAAAGCCAACTTCTTGATGAGGTCAGTTTCCATTATTTTATAGATTGAGTGTAGAAGACTCGGACAGAAACAATAAAAATTATTATAACACAACATGTCTGTGTATTTGTGTGGCTGAAAATAAGTACCGTATGTGACATGTGTATTGTTAATTGTTTGATTTGTTAAAACTACTACAAGACGTGGTATACATTCCTCTGAATTCTATCTCAGAGGATTGTACACCACTTTCCGATTAAATTCATGGTAGGTATTTAATATAGTATGGCATGGGTGTTAATGCATACAGTGAGAAACACAATGTTCACTTGTGCTCACTGCATTGGTGGGAAGGTAAACTGCATTGGTTAAAATTAGTTCAAACATACCTAAAAATGTCCTAAGTGTCTAGAAAATTTTTCGGGGGATTTTAATGAAAACTGTTCATTTTATGACAACTTTACATTTTGGCATATTTACATCTGAATTATTTTCTTCATTCTCTGACATTCTTTTGGACCTTACAATAATACCCATATTACCTAGACAATGTTTTAATCATGCTGTAATCATGATATACTGCTCACAATGATTGAGGGCAAATAATGAAACAATGTTTTGCCAAGGATTTATATATTTTACCCATCATGCAGTGCTTTAAATATGGATTTTAGTTATTTTTTTCAAATATTTTTTATTTCAAATGACCAAAAGTATAAAATTATGCATGGGACCCCATATCAAAATTACTCCTATTTAAAAGCAAATTATCTAGAGAATTTTTCAGCAAATTTTAAGAAAAATCTAGGGTCTAGAAATGGATGATCTTATCGTTTTTCTCATAAAGAATTAGGTAATTTATCTTTCTTTTTGCCAAAATGTGATAAATTTACCCATAATCCCTTGTATATGGAGAAAAAAAAAGAAAAATTCTTGATAAATTAGGATATTAGAACGTTCACCTTGTGAGTTTTCATATTTATGTGTTTGATAGTTGTTGCAGAAAAAAAATTCAAATCTTAGTCTTTTTTTCTGATTTTTTTAAGTGAAAATAAAAATACTTTTATTTTTCAAAAATCTGTAGAAAAAAGTAGCTTGGTACCCACTACTTTTCTTTTCATATTCTCATTCTAGATGATTTTTTGTAACTCTGGGAGAAAAATGAAGAAAATCTAGGATCTTTGATTCAATGGTAGCGACCCACCTTAATTAAGGGTCTCCTGTCCAATTTAATAATCGGGGCGCCGCCTCCCCCTCTATTTGTCTGTATACAAGAGTTTGTTTGCTTATTTTGGACCCCAATTTTTCTCTGGAAAGTTTGTCTTTTAGTATGTTCGTTAAGATTTTTTCTTTTAATATGAAGATTATGTTTGTTTGTTTTTTTGCACCTCTAAAGCCGCATCTTTAGAAAGTCAAAAATAATCTTTTCTCAGACGTTAAAAAAACACGACTAAAAGGTCCACTTATGCAATTGACACATTAATGAATTATGGGCCTCTTATCTCACACAGGAGATGGGTCTCCCATAGTCATATCTAATGGAATATTATTGTTTACAGGCAATTGGATCTGCAGACCTTAAGGCAAGGAAAGTCGGTGCCGTGCAATGAAGGTCAGGAAGGTATACCTGACTGGCTTGACATGGAAAGCTTTAAGAGAGGGCAGAAGTTTTATAAACGTCATATTGTCCCATGTACATTGGCTATGCATTCTTCTCTAGTGTTAGGCTTCAGTATAAACAGCCTACTTGAAGCATTGGTATTCACTAGGCAAACTGACACTCCAACTAAGGCAATGAAGAGGTACATGAACACAGTTATTCATCTCTATCTTTGGCATTCCGGAGATGTCTGGGGTGACCAAGACGACCCTGGTTTCAAATCACTGAGAAGGGTACGTGAAATGCATTTCCGTGTTGCTGCTCAGTTGAGGAGAAAATATGGAGAGGGAAAAACATATTTAAGTCAATATGACATGGCTTTAGTGCAAATTGGCTTCATAGGAGTTCTAACTATGTACCCCACTGCCTTTGGTATTTCACCAACCACGGATGAGCTAGAGGACTACATTCACTTCTGGCGTGGGATAGGCTACCTTCTTGGTGTAAAGGACAGATATAATCTATGCCAAGGCTCGTATGAAGCTACCTTTCAAATCTGCAAGCAGATTGAGGTTGAAGTGCTGATACCAGCCCTAATGGAACCTCCTCCTCACTTTGAGAAGATGGCAGATGCATATTGTGAAGGCATCAATGGGCTGCTTGGTCTGCGCTTTGTTTCTAAGGAAGCTGTCATTGCTTACATGATGGAAGTTATGGGAGGTCCACAAAGAACCCTATCATGGCTAGATTATGGACGTCTTAACATGTACAAAGTAACCGTCACATGCACAGAGATGCTACCACCATTGGAACGACTTGCCTGTTATCAGATGAGGAAATGGGTTGAGAGTATGGCTCAGCTCCCACCAGATGAAAGAAGTAGATGCATAGAAATGATGCTGGATTAGTTTGTAGGTTACAGCAACTGTACATAATAACGTGGCCTCAGTGCAACAAGCTTGTAACTTCAGGGATGCCACTCACTGGTCAATGAAAATTCGGAAATCATCCTAATTTTCGGGACTCCCTATAGGAAATGAATTGCAAAATTCGGAATTCCTAAAAAGTTAGGAAAAGTGGCATCTCTGCTGTAACTGTCATTTTGGCAAAATTGAGTTTTTGTTTTTACATACATTGGCCCTCATCTACCTACTCTGAAAGTATTGAAGCTCTATGATATGTGTACTTACAGGCCCCAGTGTAATAGTGTTCTAAAGTAGTAAGCGGGTCACTTTTTTTGCCTTTCATGCAAAACTTGAAAAATGCAGATACAACCTTGTTGCACTAAGGCGTCGATATTGTAATCAACTTCAGATAATCTTATTTCAATAATCCATGATCTGTTTCTTTACAAAAACTATAATTCCCTTTATATAATGCGCAGCTGATGTATAGGCTGCAGCTCCAGAATGTAAATTCACTGAAAATCTTGAAAATGTAAAAAAAAAAAATAAAACCAGTGTTTAAGCGATTGATATCGTAGGTAACTCGGAAAGCTTTGGTATGGCCATTTTGACACTATAGTGACAGCAATGCGAAAGACTAACAGGTCTATTGCCCGCCTGCCATGTTAGATTTTGCCGTCAACCGGCTATGTCGAATTAATTGTTATATTTTTAATGTGTATACAGAGAGAAATGTCTAACCTTTTTGACACTATAGTGACAGCAAAGAAGAAATGTACTCCATACGTATTGCACGTCCGCCATTTTGGATTTTGCCGTCAATCGGCAAGCTATGTCATCCTACCATGGCAAAAGTTCTAAAATAATTTCAAATCATACTTGTTATGCCTGTTTTTGCATAGATTCATCTTCTTCTCCCTACACTCTAATATATTATCAAATTTAATTCAATAACTGCCATGTTTGTATCAAAGTAAGACGCAATCGGAATGTCGTAAAAGTTCAGCCGCTCGGATAATTTTTGGCAAAAACTTTCCAAGACGAACACGAATCGTATAACCGAGGATTATAGCACCAGATTGAATTATTTTTAATACGTATACAGAGAGAAATGTCTAAAAGAACCATAGAAACAAGATTAACATGCAATATATCATTTTCCATTACATTCTGATCACGTACGTGACACCCAACCCGCCCGGACCTGAGACCCAAAATGACACCTCCATAGAAAAGCATTGAGTGCACCAAGTGTCTAAGTTGGATTTCAGGTGACCTACTTTTTTTCAAACCTAAATTTTACAAAGATTAGAATCTTATAAGAGGTAAATCTTACACCTCCATGATCCTGAATATGTACTCAATCACATGACAGGTTTCATTTCATTTCATATTTAATGGTTTTCATGTAATTTGAGCTCAAAGTCAACAACCTCTTCTCAAAAAGTGCTCACTTCTGGTCTTAAAAGTTTTGCCTGCCCCTACCCGTCTCTTAAAACTCGGCGTTCCGAGTCAAAAAAATAAATCTATAGGTATCTAGGAGACATCGGAACCCTCTGTAATGCTGTAGGGGTTGGGGACTGATTCTGTAGCCAACCGCTATGCCCTCCACCGCCACCATCCCCTCTCGCCACCTGGGTCTGAATAGGACTTTAGGAGCAACCATAACTGAAGATCTACCAAGCAGCTTCAAAGATTCATTATGCATATAATACTGGAGTAGAACAGAAGTTATGCCATTTAATTTTTTTTAAAAAACACCTAATGTACTCGCGGTACATTATTGTGGGGTACTACCCTAAAAAAATTCTGTGGTTGATACAATGCAAGGCTTATTCTAGCCTAGTGTTATCTAGTCAAAATAGAAAAAGCAAGACCTTTATATCATACCTGCACAGTACATGTATATACAGATCAGAGATTAGATCATTACGGAATAATCTACATGAAAAGCAACAGCTTTCCCTGATGAGTTATACTATGGTTATTTTAGTCTTATAAATCTTACTACCTCGTGTTATGCACTCTTTTACCCTTTTCATTAAATTGATACTTAGTGGTGAATGGATGTAAACAGAAACCAATATTTTACTTTATCACAGAACTGATAATTTTTTTATTTTTACATAAAATAGCATTCAAATTTATACATTTCTTCCTTAGGTTTTCTGGCTGTACAATAGTCTCTACTGGTGACATAATGCTGATGAGATAACTGAAACTGCAAAATTGATAAATAACATTTTTATATTTGTATCAATGTTACTACTATACGTTCAACTGTACAGGTAGACTGGTTAAGAAAAGAAAAGTATCAGTAAGCAATTTAAGAAACACAAGTCCTTTGTGATAGATATCTGTGTGCTATATATCAGCGTTATTTCAAGCAATTTTCCTTTTAAAATATGTTCATTGGTCTACACAGAATTTATGGATTAGAATACATAAATAAAGGAAATACAGCCTAATAACTCATAGAATGCATATACATCACAATATCAAAATTTCAGGCAGTAAGTAACATGGACGGAGGGCTGATTTCTTCAAGTGTATCTATAAAATATATTATACCATTTTTGGAGAAGCAACCATGCATGTCATAACGTATCCAATGCAGCAAAACCTGTGTTGTGTTGCTTCTTGGTTGTCCTATACAAGTCAATGTGTATGATCTATATGCTGAGAGCTACTACAGTACAGGCTAGAAAGAGCAAGTAACTACACATGTACATAATATAAAAGAGGCATAACGTTACTCGGGGCTTGACCCATGTAAATGTGTCAGGTGTAAAAATAAAGTGATATTTTACAGATAAAAGTGGCACTTCACAATTAAATCAATTAAAACGTCTGTGCCTTTTCATTTTAATGTATCAATTCGTGTTAAAAGAAGTATTTTGTGGATGTACTTGTATAGCATAAAGTATTAGCAGTATCGTCATAGCAACATAATTTGGTTTTATGTATAAAGAGGCTCATTTTGATTTATCTGTGGAAGATGAGCAGAAACGAATAACCTCAGAGTCATAAGCATGCCACTTTATGAAAAAAAAAGTATCTAACTTTCAGCAGAATCAGGTTGAAAATATCCGTCTCATATTACAGCAGCCCGTATAAATTTCATTTCTAAAAGGATCACAATGGCGAACTTAAAGTATCAGAATTGTAGAATGGTATAAAATCACAAAAAAGAAAATCATTCGTCTAAAGTTTTCAAGTGATTACCAGTGGATACGGTATCAAGTATAGGATATGCATTACACCTGAATCTGAAAATACGTGGGGAATTGACTGTATATAAATTGTTTTTAAAAAAAAAATGAAGAGGAACGATATTGAAATTCGTGAATATTCTTATACTGGTGTGAATTTTCAATAAACTTTCTGGCATTTCAGACTGAACACAAATACTATATTGAACCTCAGCACGGCATGTAGAGCACATACAATTTTTTCATTACAACGGATCTTTCTTTTTCCACCATGTAGTCTCTGTACACCATATAAAACGTTCTAATATCTATAAATACAACTTGTATCAAAAGGCACATAGTCATGATCTGGCTGTCCCTATATCGGCACCAATAAGTTAAAACAATACGTGATCACACCATAAATGGCAATGTCTTAGTTACAAGCGATCCTTCTTGATAATATGATAATATACAACAGCCAGAAACTATCTAAGATACATGGCTTTTTTTTGGTTCAAAGCCACAGAAAATAGTACAAAGATTCAAATATTAAAATAAATTCCGATTTCTAAAAAGACCAGAGGTCTTGCATCATATCGTAGGCTTACCTATGGTCAGGTATAAAATAGATCCTTATATATTCATGATATCAACAACATCGAGTTTTGTTCAACTCTCCTATGATCTGCAACAGACATATTTATATACTAATTTTTGTAATATTTGCTTCTTCAAATTATACAATGTAAAAATCGAGATGATGGCATAGAATGTGTAACATACAAATGGAATGTATAGCGAAAATGATTTACAAAATGTTCATTTGACATGCATACTAACATGGTGAACTGAAAAACTCAAGAATCTGTTCATATATGGCTGGCAAATCAGCGACTCTATATATCATGTGGTCAAGTAATACATACAGCAGTAATGAGTAACAGTGTATTTGCAGCCAACAGTAGGCTATGAAAAGTGTGAAGCATGGAGGTACATGAGTAGGACAAGGGGTGCTTAGAGAAGTTGATGATGTGTAGATGACTGATGAAAATGGTAGTACCCCTGTAAGCTGTTTCTCATACACATCCATATTCATACCAAAGGGCATTTTTGGGAGTGCCTTCTCGACCAGTGGGCGCAGGGCGAGGCGGCGTGGAGCCTGGCCGTGCAATATGCGCCTTACTGTCTGCATCGGGTGAGAAGTTATTATTGTTATTGTTACCACCATGGGACTGATGGTGGTAGCTACTGCCATAGCCAGTAGGTACAGCTGACTGGGGTCTGGGGGTAGTGAATGCTGACCCAGTACCACCCATACTACCATTGCCACTGTTGTCTAAGTTACCACCCGCTGACACCGGCCGGCTGCGGCGGGGAGGCGGGACTGGAGGCTGGTGTCCTCCACCCACTGCTGGGGAGGCAGGCTGTTGGACTGTCATGTGAAAGTTCTGTACAAGGTGGCGTACATTGCCTGGCATGTACTGACTGTCACTGCTACCCTCGGGTTGGTGCTGCTGGCGGGTTGACTGCTGCTGCCCACCCCATGTAGGTGAAGGCTCTCCTCCATACCCATTGTTGTCTTGTTGGTTTGGGCTAGTCACTGATGGCCGTTTTTGGTGTTGTTGTTGTTGTTGTGGTTGGGAGTGTTGCTGAGAGTGGTGACCAGCCTGGCGTGGTAATGAATGGCTCCCTCCCCCATTGTTCTGTGGGGCAGGGCGTGACATGGGTGTGTATGGGTTTTCTTCTCTATGTCCATCATATTTGCGTGGCACGTTGCCATCGTGACCATAACCAAGATTGCTACGGTCAGGGTAGCCACCACTGCCTGCCCTCTCTCGCTCATAACCGTTATATTCAGCCACGCGCTGCTGGAGGTTGTAGGCCGAGGTGGCAGGACGCACTGTAGCATAAACAGGCCCATTGCCATCTGCATGTCCCCCTGGCCGACCATCTGACCCAATACTGCTCTGTGAAGGCTGGCTGCTACTGTTGCTGGAACCCCGCTCATGCATGTAAGGCCTTCCACCATAGCTAAAGCCTTGTGGCTGCTGCTTGGGTGTTGATGTTGTTAGCTCCATGTTATGATGGTTGGCAAAGCTGGCTATGCTGGACCCCGAGGTCTGCTTACTCAGAGTGGACAGGTTCACCTCAGACTTTGAGCCTGACATGTGACCTTTACGGACACTTTTGGGAGTTTTCGGCTTTGGTGGCTCTGGTTCAACAACAGGAGGCCGTGGTGTGAGGAACTTGGGCGGTGGCTCAGGCTGTGTCTCCAACACATTCGTCTTTATTTCCTCTGGATCGATCTTCTTTGATATCAACAACTTTCGCTGCAAGAGAAAAACAGTGTTTTAGTTTATCAAAGGCAGAATCTGCTAAACGAAAAGTTTACTTATTACAAAGTTCTTGCTTCCTCACAATAGTATATTGTTGAAGGTTTCAAACTATCATTCACAGAGCAAGACATTTGTCGAATTCCAAAAGATCTTTGGTGGCCACTTTCACTTTCCACTGATGTGTTTTATCAAATTCAGATACATGTAGCATATACCGTGAGCAACAGATACAAATACACCTTGACCAGCCTCAGTGTCCACTTCCTTTACCATTTTCTAATTTACCCGTAATCGCTTTCCCATTTGTAAGTACCCTCGTAGTGGTACACATACAGATACTGAAACACAATACTCCTCTAGATCCATTTTGTGCAATGCCGAATTACGTGAAGTGAATAAATAATGGGTAAATGGAGGGGTGAAAGGTTAATTTGAGGCAAGCGTTTCCCACACCACATGAAATTTTCTATATTTATCATCCATGCACAGAATCTAATCGCCACTAACAGGAACAGGGTTTGACTTTTTTTTTTCTTTTTCAATATCAAAGAATCCAAACCCAAGGAATTGCCCCTAGGATATCACTCAGCAAAGTTTGATTTATACTTTGTATCGAGACAAGTGATATAGGCATCATTTTCTCTTTCAAATGACTAGTTTATACTGGAATCTGCAACTTTTCCACGAGAACAATAACTGCCTTTAGCTAGCCCTCAAAGCAGATGGTCCTGTGCACTCAAGTGGTTTACTGGTATGTAATATAAAGCTCCCTCAGGACTGAATTTTTCTTTAAAAAGTCGTTATATGCAAGCATGAAAAGGGTGGGAGGGTGCATGCTTGAGAAGCTATACCCCCTGTCAAAAGGAAGAGGTGGGGGTGAGAGATTACCCAACACCATGGAGTATTAGTTGGTGAGCTCTACCTGATTTATGGATAGGTCTGATGGGCGGAGTAACTTTAAAACAAAATCACAAATCATATTATTCCCAGTATAGTAGCGCAGTTTTTATTTTACCCTTGTTTGACTGTGTACTTTCAAATGCCATTTATGTGGGCCTGTTTTAAGAACCGGCGTGAGATATCTCCTCCATGTATCGAATCCTCAGGCACACTTGACTGGATCAATTGCTATAATTACTATTACCCGTCGTTAGTGGGTTAAAAACACACCTTTACGTATGACACATCATAGGGAAATCTTTCTAGAACTGCATACGTATCTGGATACGCTTTACACAGTATAAGCAATATTTATTTATATATATATATATATATATATATATATATATATATATATATATATATATATATATAAGTTTGTTTCCAAAACTAAATTCCAAAGTGAAATTTGTATTGACATTTTTATATGATTATGATCAGAGCAGTTATCAAAGCCATATTTACCCGTGATTTCGGGGACCGATTGCTCTCATTGAGGAACTGGTTGAGAGAGATGCAGTCATCATCGTCATCACCGTCTATGCTGTCATCATCATCTTCATTGTCATGGTTATGTTTGTCGCCTCTCGTTGTGTCCTCACTGCTTTGACTACCGTGATGAATAGACAGGTTGTTCTGTACACCACTGCTGCCACTCGTGTCCATCAGATGACGTCTTCGCGCTGTGAGACAAAAGGTTACCCATGTGAAATATAGACTATGTATACATGTCTTAAGGTACATGTCTTAAGGTTGGACGATTCCATTCAAGTCAATTGCAGCCTGACACAATGACACATGAAAAGGTATATTTCAAGCCCTACGATGCTGCATATATATATATATATATATATATATATATATATATATATATATATATATATATATATATATATATATATATATATATATATATATATATACATCTAGTTTAAGATTAATGGGTTTATTACAGCTTTTAATCTTTATGAAAATATACTAAATGTAGCACAAGCTGGAGTCTGCGGCAACAACGGACACCTGGTTTGTAATAACAAATGAGAAAATAGAATGAACTTCAACTTTGAACAATTACAGAAAGCAAACGGCTTCAATTAAAATCAATAAAGTGACAGAATTGCAAACACACAAACGTGACTGGGTTGCACATGTCCGTGCACTGAAATTCAAAGAGTGGGTCAGAATTAGATTGCTGATGCCTTGAGATGGCACATCGACCATCAGTTTTACAGTTAGAAGTACAAGACATCGTCTTCTAGTCTTACTCCCTACTCATTCTCAATGTACTACTACAAATGGATACACCCTAATACACGAACATGCATTAAGACCTGAGATTAACATGATTTACATGAATGTCCTAAACACAACAACGTCCCTTTATAGTACACAGCCACCCAGTGTAGTTTGTCCAAACTAGGAATTATTGCGAGAGTACCCTAGTTTGAAGAAATTGTCTTGGATTACATCATACCCAGATAAATTAGGGTAAACTGACAACACCAAAGGTTGGAGAAACTAGAACTAAACCCATAAGAACCCGCAGGCATACACATGCAAACTAATTCATGACCACGACATCGACATTTATTTATTTATTTTTGATTTTCTCTCATAGGAATATATAACACCATCTCAATAGATAATGATGAATTTAATCATAGTGATGTGAACCAGCATACGACCAGCAACGACTTAATAAAAACATGAAACATAAAAGGATTAAAAAAGCAAGGGTGTCCAAATTCAAATGTCCTCAGCGCTTCAGTGAAAATTGAAGCCTCAAACAATAACATTTCCAAAGATTCGGAATGATTATGAAACTCAGAAGTGAATTGATACCACTTTTTTCTTTCAAAACATGTAATCCTGTGAGGACCGTGGCAGGTTATATACTAACGCGATACATCATGCAAAAGAGTCGAGGCAGGCAATAAACACCACCAGATGTCTCTGGGATCAGAGAGTCTATATTAACCCTTTAGTGGCCGCAAAATTCTTAAATGCAAATTGGCTGTCATGTTGCATGAATGCATCTTGGGCGAGGACAGGGCCTGTACTGCATTATCATGCCTATCCCTATGGGGTTAATTCCCTCCTGAAAGGGTCGCTATGATTACCAATGCAGTGCTAACGAATTATAACCTCGCCAGCACTGAATCGGTACATTATGACGACAAAGGAGCATAGGAATCATGCGTCCTAAAAGGGTTAAAGACCAGAGAGGGTATCTGTGCAGTGAAGGGCTACTTACTGTTCCTGAGCTCTATCAACTCATCATAACCTGGAAGGGGCAGTTTCTCTGCCAGCAAAGCACGTGCAGTGAGCCATGAGGCAGTCCAATTGACAGTGGATGTTATTGTGCATATACTACCGGTACTATTGGAGTTATTTTCACAACATTGTAGCTGTTACAGAAGCCATGTATTAGCTTCTTTATAATCATATCAAATCTTAGGTATACAGAATGTGCAGGGAATGGGGCACACATCTTAATTTTATTTGTCGGCACAAAAGAGATTTATTACCCTGCGCAAACTGTATCTCTTTCAGCGGGTTATGCAGTACAAGCAGCGACAGAAATTCTTAAGGAATTACCAAGGAAGCATTAGCGATAACAGCATCATGTTATCGATTATGTTGTTTTATAACAGTAAGCCTGGTGAATAAGTCGGTTCATTGTATCATAATGTACAACTTTACTTACGAGGTCGGCTTGGCCACTCTGTGTTACGGCTCGCACTGTTTTCTGATGACATTGAGTCGTCATCGCCATGACGACGGCTTGAGCGTGGTGATTCCACTGTTGTTAATAAGTTCTCAGATGACTTTGCTCCTAGATTATCAAATAGTAACAATTCAATTTTAAACTTATAAAAGAAGTCGAAATAGGGATAGGGTTGAATTTGATTTGGTGATAAAATAATTAGAGTTAGTCATTGGGTGTTCTAAATACCCAATACCTGTAAATCAGATAACTGATTACCGATACTTGGTAGAAAAGACTAAGTAGTTGTGCTATTAAGAAAAGTCACATGTAGGATATGAAGACAGCTATCTCTATAATCAAATAGATTTTATATATGATGTTTCCTACTTGAAATCTATCATAAATATTTCTAACCAACGACAACCACAGATGATTCTTCCCAATTTACAATCTTTGATCGAAAGAAATAGATGTACAGCAAATAACATGCAACATTAAGTGCAGTAAATCATGCTGCTGCTACACAATTAGAATTGATATGCTCATGCAATGTATCAAGCAGCCGGTCATGCCTTTATAAATCAACGGTTTGTATATATATCATTTGATTAGTAGAATTAATATATAAATTGGAATCCAATAAACAAGAAGGAATCCTAAAAATTCAGCCGGTCTTGCCGGAAAAGACACAAAAGCCCAATAGGAAATGTAAGTAGCAGAGGAAAATACCTCCAAATCATAAGTGTGAAAAAAGTCACACAATGACATAAATCAAAAACAGTCAACATTCAAAACCAATGGAAGGAAAATTAAGATTGCATTTTCTTTTTTCGGAAAACCGAAGAACTCAAAACAAATCATTTTCAAGAGTTATTCTTCCTTGTATAATTACACATAGGAATACCATGATTTGTATATATTGTGTCACTTTACATATTTGCATGTTGACATTTCTCCTGTGATTACTCCCCCCCCCCCACCCAGTGTCCTACTTGTATTAACAAGACCAACCTGTATAGTCGGATTGACTACCCATACTTTGGTGCAGCTACAATATTCTACCAGGGCATGTCACGCATATCTGTCATGTAGGTATAAAATTTCAGAAATATCCATAGACTAATAACAGTGCTAATGTGTAAAGGACAAAATACTTTACATCACTTTGAATTTAGATAATTACCAAACTACAATGGTGGAGTAGCGTGATGATGCCATCGTAGGACTTTATTGAGTATGCCTCTGAGGCTGAAACCAGGAACAGGCATCTTAGCAAAGTGCTCTGGACCAAAGTCAGCATCAATCCCATACTTAATCAATTTGTGGTATCTAATTTGTGACTAGCACATTGTGCTATGTGCCTGTGTAGGTGTGTACCTCGAAGACTGAAGCCAGAGCTGGGTTTGTTCGCACCCCGAAGCACATTGAGTGCAGTTGTCGATTGGGCCAACACTTTGTTTTGCCGGCTCAACTTTGGCGAGTTGAGCAGGTCACCAGCGCTGTTACGCCGTTCACGAGTCTTCTTATCTGAAAGCGGACAGAGGTGGAGGAGGCTGCATGCAGTGGCAGGCAGGTGGGTGACAGCCAGAACCAGGCCTATGGAGGCCTAGATGTCAAACCTTGTAAAAGCCTAACTCATCTGATACATGCTCTCTGTACTGCACTCTCATTTACAGGATGCGTAGAGAACTGAAGAATGTTTCATGAAACATGTGTTGTTTTTTTTTTTTCTGACGACAAATGAATACAACCTTTGATTTAACTACTGCCAGGACCAATAGATGATGCAATTTTAAACAATGTTATAATATCCATTTCTTTATCACGAATACAAAATGTTTATTTAGAAATATTTCCATACGCACCCTTGGTTCTATGGTTTATCGTTAGAAAAGCCTAAAATCTAACAATGCCTCCTTTTCCTATCGCAAGCATTTTAAACTCGTATCTTGTAATATCAAACTGACTTCCATTCATGTTTTCTGATACTAAAACAGTTCGTCTTTTCATCTATGAAGCCTTTGTTTTCTTTTTCTGGGCTATTTGGAGCTTCTGCCATAATAATTATGTAATAGATAATCTATAAGAAGATGCACTTAAACGTGCTCCTACACCCAGTGGCTGCATTCACTTACCGGGGGAAAATAGATTCTGAGCCATTTCGTGGTATTTACATGCTGCCAAAAGACATATTCCATATTCTAATATTGTATAACATGTCATTTACAACCAAAATATTAATTCCAAATCATACGACTCCCTTCTTAATATTTCCCCTTCTCTACTCTCCCCATGACAAACTATGAATGTTAATATAGCATATGAACAAGGCAACCTGAGGGAACCATGATGTATATTTGGATGTTTCCCTTCATTTTTTAGATATGAAATACCAAAAGAACTCCTTCTATGAACATCCTAATATCAACCATGATTCTTACTACCTAATTCTACCGAATGATCCATCCTACACTACAGTGTCACCATGTAGCTTCAAAATGCATGATCCTCGCCCTAGCAATAGTCTTGATGGGACTTTGCACTCGGATACAATAAACAGACACACCTCTAGGAAATTTATGTTTTTATCTCTGAGTTACGTTTCAAAATCGATGTACATGTACTTTATCGGCATGAGCAGGACCATCCGACAAGCGTCTACCCCAAATGGTATCTAAAGCATGCATTTTTTCAGCCACACTCCGCAATCAAGACTAAGTGACAATCTACAGCGTATGATGGTCATTCACAAAAGTCGGTGAGTATGGAACATGTTAGCTCAACAAGTCAGTGCCTCAGTGGAGACCAGATGGATGAACTTACTGCGAATCCTTTCGGACGGACTCTCGTTAGTGTCGCCCATGGACCCAGACCCAAGGGATGAGTTTTCTGCGCTGTCATGAGGGAACATCTCACCACCGTCCATCGTCTGTGGACGCTCTTTGCTGCGGTTCTGCATGAAATGCAAACCACAATATGCTATTGATAATGTCATATTATTCCATTTAGATTGTGAAACACAAATATGGTAAATATTCTTTGTCTACCTGGAAGAAAGGACTAGCAGCTATTTTGCAGATATAAAGGTCACTCACCCTACTGAACATTCCTCGAGCTTTCCTTACAATATTAGCACGGAAACCACGATTCCTACAAAAAGAATCAAATTAGAAAGTGTCATATGAGAGGAACTCATCTGTTAATATTCCTGGTAGAGACATATCAGGTGCATGGTACAATACGAAGAATCTTCAAAGAAATCAAAGTACCGTAAACTCCCGCATATAAGACGCGTCTTATACACCAAACAAAATGCTGGTGCGTCTTATAGCTTACTCTCAAGTTGGGGGTGCGTCTTATACGAGGGGTAATTTTACTATAGGACAGTACTGGATTTACAAAATTGAGCCCTAAGAGGTGCGTCTTATACGCGAAATAACCATTGACAAGTTAGGGGTGCGTCTTATACGCGCAACGCGTCTTATACGCAGGAGAATACGGTATTTTCCAAAAGTCAACCGCTGTAACTTAAGAATGTTTTTGAAGGTTATTTTTCAAGCTCATAGGTTCCTCATTGAGTATTGTGTATTTTCGCGTGTCTCTATGGTACTTACTTTTTCTTCAAAGGATCATAACGCTTGAACTGCTCTATGATCTTTTCCTCTAACTTTTCCTTCTGTCTTCTGAGGTCGGAGAGTTTTTCCCTGCACAAGGAGAAATGAGAAATAGATCTGAACTGTTTTCCAGTATTCTTTTATTTTTCTCCCTTTATTTCGGTTGCCGAGAAAAAGCATAACGATACTTTGTGTGTGACATGGTACAGCCTACAGATACACAATGTCTTACACACTAAAGATGTATGCTCGTCTTTAGTGCACCGCCCATCTATGCTCCATCATGGCCGCTAGTTATCATGATTCGTCAATGCAGTGAGTCTACCCCCAGCACAGCTCTCGAGCATTATGCTGACCTTTGGGAGTGTCTCAACCCTGGAGAGTCGGCATAACCCATGACCTGGTGAGTTACTCCCCTAGGCTGCATCCATGCACCATGATAACCAATGGGCATTAAGCGATAAGTCTTAAATTAATCCTAGGTAGAGCTTACATGTAGGCACGTTCCTCTTCGTGGAAGTGGTCCTTGCTGTCCATGACCTGGGTGAGCAGCTCCTGGTTCTGGTTGAGAAGCGCCTGGAGCTGCATCATCAATGTACGGTTCTCCTCCTCCAGCTTGGTGTTCAATGTACTCAATACCTAACACACCAAACAGTCAAATCAGTTATACTAGTACTTAAAGCAAGGTCATTTAGGTCATAATTCCCATCTACATCATCTAAAGATTTTACATTAGTATCATCTGGGGCTGTCATAACTGCATAAACCATTTCGCAGTTAGTATTCTTTTTTTTTTGTGCTGTGAGTAACACTGATGCAAAGATATCTAGGTCAAACTAGGGAGAAAAGGAAATTACATGTACCTCACACTTGGATGCAAGTTTAGAAGTATCAACATCACACATGTTGAGTTGGTTCCTTGCTTCGCTCAGCTGCCCTTGTTGACTGGTATACTTGAGTTGGAGTTGGTTGTACTCAGCCTTCATTGCCTTATGTTCAGACGTTAAGTCAGAATACTCCCGACTGAGTTTTTCATGTGTTGATTTAAGCAGAATATTTTCCTGTTTTATATGTACATAGTCCAACTGCAAGTTCCCGAGCGATTTAGCCTCTGATTTGAGCGACTCCCTGTCCTGCTCAATCGAATGTTTAAGTTCTGAGAGAGTCCGCTTTTCACGGCGAAGCTCATTGGATTGCTCCTGTTGCTCTTTGAGTTCAGTCCGGAGCTGCTTATGGTTAGCTTTAAGTGAACCATGTTCTGAGATGAGTGCCTCATACTCAGTGGTGAGCTGCTCGTGGAGGTGTTGTAATGAGTCATGATCCACAACGAGCGACTCATGAGTCGTCCGCAGCTCGTCACAGGTAGACATGAGCTGGCTGTGCTCCGTCTCCAGCTGCGTATGTTGCCGCTGTAGGGTGACATTCTGAGAGTGGAGGGATGAGTTCTGTGCCTGGTATGTGGTGCTTTCTACCTGGATCTTGGCAAGCTGTGACTGGAGTGACTGGAACTGGTGCTGCTGTTTGGCCAGCTCCTGTTGTGCAGCAACAGTCTGCGACTCAGACACACGCAGCCGGTCCTGAAGGTTGTCCAAGTGCGAGTGTAGGTTTTTGTTCTCAGTCTCCAACTTGGCATTCTATTAAAGCAAAAATGACAATTATAACAATATATCTTTACAGTGATTTAATAATGTGATATCGTGTCTTGCATGCAAGTTACTCAGCTGCTGTTATTTGCTAAAGCCGTATTATATTACAGAATTCCACTTTAAGATGGCCATCTTTAGAAGGGATATATTCATATGGCAAAACATGTGGCACTCTATACTTTTTCTCCCTCTATAAAAAGAGCCATACTGTTCTCTCCACTGTGATGAGGTGGTCCTTCAGTTCCAAGATGTCCTTGGTGGCACTCTGAGTCATAGACGGTTTAGGAGGTGGAACTGGCCTAAAACAATAAGTAAAACAAAACCATCATAGATATGAGCACAAAAGTATATTCACATCATAAAAGGAAAGCTTCATCATGACAGGTTGAACCATACTAAGCTAGTCCTCATTATAGTGCATTTTCTCTGTACGTTTCTTAGAAAGTATTAACTTTTTAACATCCCCAGCGTTTAATATGTGGACAGACATATATAAAGGTTCAGAGTCCTCCTCCCACGCTCTAACTGATTGATAGGACCGATAGATAGTCTCTGACACTCAGGACGTCAGTCGGCCCTGACTACACAGATGGTTGCAATTTACATGGGGATAAAATAAGAAAAGGGTAAGGCAGTATTTAAAGCATAGACTGAGATATCCTTTATAAGAGACAAAAGCACAACAGCTTTTTGGTAAGGGTTCATTAAAGGTAGCAGGATGGACATGGCAGGGTCAGGCTTTGATCAGAATAAGACAAAGGTGGTTAAAGAAAATGGGTCAAATACATCTGATAGGCCATTAAGCTAACGAGTTATGAGGCAGAATTTGCTTGAGAGACAGCTAGAGTAAAGATATCTTTAGAAAGGCATCCTGCATTAACTTTCTGGGTTAGCACATATCTGAATCGGGTTAAAACTGACGTGCAATGCATAAAAAAAGAGACCATGCCACCTTAAATCACAACTGTGGATGATCAGTTCTAATATCCTAGATTGAAGTTAAACTCATGTTTTAGTATATTCAAAGCACTCCTTATGCCTAATTCAATTCTGAATCGTCAAATAAGGGAGTAACACAAATAACCAAAATTAAAGTCATTACCGATACCATAAGCTTTCTTACATTAATGAAATATAATAATGAGAATTACTTTGATTGGATGAAGTAAGAGCACCCCCATCTGCTAACAGATTCTGAGAAAAGGGTACTTTATTCTTCTACGTATAAATGTGATCTGATTTTTCGACAATTTTGCAAAAAAGTTATCACTGACATTTTTTTTTAAAATTGTCATTACAGTCGACCCTCACTTCCTTGAACCGTTACAATCCGGATCCTCATTACCCCAGACAGGAAATTTTCATCATGTTGGTATTAGGACTTAAAATCTTCGAAATTTGCATCCTAAATTTTCCTTGCATTTTTCAGATCTGAGGAAATTAGGGCTTACTGTATACGCATGACACTAATTACTTTGACCTTACATGAAAAAATGAGTTGAAAGTATTTAAATGCAAATATATCAAAGATATGAAGGTATGGTAATAGTTATGTGCAGATAAAGCAGAAAAGCGCAAGCGTGGGTTGCATGCGGCACTAACTTCTCTCGTTTTGGGGGACTCTTGTCCTTCGCATACCCTTGTGATGACATGACCAATGCATCCTCCTCTCTCCGCTGGTTCAATGCGGCTAGTTCCCGGCGGACTCCAGTTAGGTCCTCTTGAAGCCGCTGGTTCCTGCTGACTGACTCTTCAAGCCTGAAACATATAGATATGGGCAGCAATCAGTATCATTTCCAGCAAAATAGAACTTAATCGTTGCATCTTTTTCATACTATTTGACGATATTTGTATTTTATATCCTGGTGCTCATTTTTTTTATATCAATATTCACATATTCTACACTATTTTTTCCTCTGGAACTGGTGATATCAGTTAGTGGTCAGACTGCAGTGGTTATGAGAAGATCGGAAATAACAGATAAGATAAGGGTCCAAATGAGGCTCCCTACTTCTGAGCCCTGGTTTACAAATCCCTCTATCTTTCTTAAATAGGTAATTTCTATTCCCAAATTGGCTGGATTTTTCTACATATTCTTAGGTTTAAGAAATCCTTATTTGTTTTCGATTTTTTCTGTATATTTTTCTTCTAGCTTTTCAATAATTTTGTGACTTTGAGAAAATTTTCTCTCATTTTCTATTGCCCAGAGGTTTAGCGCCCCACTGCACTGCCTGCATCACCGTCCCGCCTTGGGACGTTTCAGAAACAGTCTGACCTAGGCCTGAAATTTGTTTAAGTACGGTACTTGATGTGCCTTTTTATATAGTGCTTACCTGCTCTGTAGTGCTTGTATTTTCTCATCCTTCAGCTCCATTTTCTTCGTCAACGCCTCCTGCATTAAACCTTCCAAGGCCCGGAATTTACTGCAAATGCATTACATCATTCGTGAAAGACAATTATGCGACAATTATGGACAAAGTTAGGGGTATCAATGTATGGATATAGATCCTAGACTTCACCAATGAGAGACCATATGAAAAGGGGCATTGTTATTCCTGGTTTACAAAGTAACATTTTTATCTGAAATCTCATTGTAGTCTTATTCACATTCAAGATTCAAATCACACACTGACCTTTCATCAGAAAGTGGTCCCGTGGCGTCCTGCACCAGGGCCAGCTTTTCCTTCTTGATGCCAACCTTCTCCAGGTCATAATTTAGTTTTTCCAAGTCATTTGAGAGCTGCTGAGAGCGAATCTTCTCGTTCACCAAATCTTCCCGCAGTGTAGACAGTGTGCGTTTATCAACACCAGACTGTTGTGTTAACTCCAGGTTCTCAGTCTCAAGCTCACGGAGTCGCCCTATTGCTTCTTTATTACGATCTGCCTGCTTTTGGTGCTCGCGATTTTCTTTTTCTAATGCGTTCACTTGTGTGGTAAGCTCATCTATTGTAGCTGCACGCATCTCAGCTGCCTGCTTTAGACGTTTGTTCTCCTTGTCTAGTGCTGCCTTCTGACGTGTTGTTGTTGCAGCGTCTTGTTCTAAGGTGTGCCTGTCTGCCTCCACAGTCTCTAGTCGCCGCACAGCAACACGTGTACTCTCCAGTTCCTTATTGAGGCCATCCACCTACGAAGAAAACATTGGATATAGGAAATGCTCTTATTTAACGATGATTATTAAGTGAGATATAAAAACTGCTTTAAGCCTACAATATTAATTATTCACAAAGCCCCTGTATTACCGGGGGTACTCAAAATTGCATTACACCAGTATCCATTTCACTTACTTGTACATGTATAAACCTTTTAAGTATATCACTTATTTCATTCAACGCAGATAATAGAAAATTCAGCACACCTGTTGTTCTAGATCAGTGATGTCATGTTCCAACTCCTCCACATGGCGAGTCTTTGCCTCCAATGATCGCTGTAGTCGTTGATTCTCAGTGTCCATCTCCAGGAGGTCCATTTCGAGCTGCTCGTGTTTGCTCTGCACCTCCCGCAGCCCGTCAAGCGTGCGCCTCGCCTGCTGCAGTTCACGGCCCAGCTCCTCCTTCTCCTGCTCAGCTGCTGCTAGCCGTGATGATGACTGCTTCACATTCTCTGTACTGCGCTTTAACGTATTATTCTCTACTGTCAAGTTAATATTGAGTTGCTCGACCTCATGAAGCCGTGACACAGACTCCTTAAGCTTCTCTATTGTCTTCCTCATCTTCTCATTGTCCACTTCTAAGTCAGAGGCCTGTTCCTCCAACTTCTGATAGTTATCACAGGTAAGTTTCAATGTGGTTACATTTTTCTTCAACTCCTCACACACGTTCTCTAGTTTCAGGTTGTCATCTTCAAGTTGTCGTACCTTCTCAATATTCTCTTTGTTACGCTCTTGTGACTTGAGTAGCTGTCGGTTTTCATATTCTATTCTTGAGGCCTCTCCAGTGGCCTCTTTTACTCGCTCATGCATTCTTTGATTTTCTTTCTCAATGTCCTGAATTCTGAGATCCACAGTCTTCTCATTGCGCTCTCTTAGGGACTCAACCGTTGACTCAAGCAATTCCTTTTCCCTCTCCAACTCCCTTATCTGGCGATCACCGCTCTCTTTGACAGTCTCCAATGTTTTCTCTACCTCTATCTTTTGTCTTTGTAAATCAGCAAAGCTCACCACTTGTTGAAGGTTTGACTCATGTTCTTTGCTGACTCCTTCCTGTAGCTTCTCAACCTTCTTGGCAAGGCGGTGGTTCTCCTTCTCTAATTCTAGTGTGCGTGCTGCCTGATCTACCATTGAGCTTTGTCGGGAGTCTTCTAATTGCTTCTGAAGACGCTGGTTTTCTAACTCTAATCGCAAGATTTTGGCATTCGCTGTTTCCCCTAACTGGGATGACAGGGAGTTTGTGACACCTGTAAGAGAAAATTGTCTCATATTAAAGGCATTGTCTTTTTTACAAATATTTTTTTTACAAAGGATGGCTTTGCATTTTGTTTTTGTATAAGTACCGTAGTTATATGAACCTAGTGCTCTGAATTCAAATCGATGTATTCTACTGACTGACCGTAGTTGCATATGTTTTGGTACGAAATACCGAAGGGAGTGACTGGAAATCTTTCTCAAATACGGTAGTTAACTTAAGACTTACATGGTCTGAGCCAGATGAAGGCATGCATTTTTAATCTTACATACTACTTATTACATCTGGAGATACAAAGAACACTAACCCTGATGAAGCTGTGTTTTTGCTTTTACAAGCTCTTCTTCCAAAGTAGCACTCTCATTGAAGCTGGACTTCTTTTCCCACTCCAACCTGGCATTTTCCTCTAGTATCTCTTGGAGGCGGTGCCGTTGTGAGTCACGATCAGTTGTCAGCTCATCGACCTGTTGTCGCAGCCTGAGCAGCTCTGCCTCCAGCTCCACCACTGTATCTATCCGTTTCTGACTTTGGCCGAGCTGGTCCTCAAGCATATTCTTTGTCTCCACCAGGATACTATTGTCTTCACGGAGTTCCTGATAGTTTTAAAGACAGTAAGAGAAAACTGGCCTAATCAGCAAGAGAGCAGAGTAATTGACTACCTGCATATACATATCCCAAGCTACTGTTGACATTTCGATGTGCATTAAGCAATTTATCCACCCTGCAGGTCTTGTGAAGTGTGGTGGACACGGTTAATCCAAGAAGGCGAAAAAATGTCGCATTAGTGTATACTAATCACGATATCAACTGGATGATCCATACTTTTCAAAACGGTGGCATATAACAATAGCCAAAACGTACTTACCTCTACTCTGGCCTTGAAGAACTCCAGCTCATTCAGCTTGTCCTTGTATTTGTTTATTTCTGTTTCATATTTGTCGACTCGACTGGCCTGTAAGAACATAGAGTGTGTTGACATTTAATCGAAGTGGTACAGTTTGAATTGACTTTGTCAATCAGTTTCAAAAGAATAATTTTATGTTTGAAGATTTCTCATTTCATGGCAATAATCATTTTCACATCATAAAAAGAAGAGCATGCAAAGTTTGCTGCAGCCACACTGACCTTTTCTTTAAATATGTCCAGTTCATCCCTATAGGCACGTGCAGACCGGGCGTCCTGCAGCAGGTCAGAGTTCTCGCTGCGTAGTTTGTTAAGTTGTATCCGGGCCTCATCCAGCTCCTCCATGAGCTCTGACACTGCCTCTGACTTCTCCTCATACTCCTGTCGTAGCTTCCGCAACTATAAAAAGATATATCCTTTTTATCATTATATCCCATATCTGCCTACAATTCAGTTGAAAAAATTGCGATGATGATAAGATGAGATCTCATTGAAACTGGACGAATCACAAGATTGGCCCAGATGGATCTTCAGAAAAAAACAAGTGAGGAGGAGATTGCAGGTATGATAATCAAATGCTGTCTAGTAGTCTTTGGTCAGAAACGTCCTTTTCAGATTACAGCTTTGTTCATTAATTTTGTCCATTTGTTAAATCCAGTGGGTGGGTCCATAAGGCAATATGGTAACAGAAGATACATGTTTCCCTACCTTGGCTTTGGTTTCTGCTAGTTCTACATTGGAGTGTTGCTGTTTCTCTGGGGTGGTGCTGGTAGCTGTGGGTGCCGTAAGGGCTGCCTTCATGGCCTCAGATTGCTGCTGGGCCACATAGAGCTCCTCCACGGTCTGAGACAAATCTTTCATCTCCTGAACCATAGAGTAATTGTTGGGGTATTAGCTACGTCAAACACTATGGATAGTCCATACAAAGTAAATACATGTGTCTCGTTAAGTCTAACCACTTGTGATCTCAGTTGTATTGTATTTATATCATTGTTACCTCATTGGCTTAATGAGCGATGCCACAACATTTAGAGCACACATGTATCCTCTAATGATTATAGCAAATAAAATCTTTAAATTGAATTGGATTGAATCATTTACTTTCTTTCTTCTTTCTTTTTAGAATACTGTGGTTTAATTTTCCTTACCTCCATATATCCATCCCTCTCGTGGATGAGGCTGGTGAGGTGGGAGAAGAGACATTGTGACACCTCGTCTTGATGCTCCTCTGGTAGCTCGATAGCGAACACATTCTTATTATTATCAGTGATCTGCAGAAGATAAAGAAAACAAACTGATTAAGTCAAGTGCATTGTAATATGTTATGCCTAAAGATAAAGCAAAAGTAAGAACTGTCAGTGGCAGGTGGGACTCATCCATGAGCTGCTCTATGCACTTAAGGTGGCGACTGAGTAGCTCAAGTATGGTTTTAATTCAGGGGCTGCTGTATGTTCTCTAGGTGGGGATGAGGTTAAGTATCCACAAGCTGCTATATATACTATAGGTTGGGACTAAGTGACTCACGTATGGCTTTCATCCACGAACTGCTCATTAGGGGCATCCAGCTGTTAGAGAACATACTGAGTAACTCAGGGAGCGACTGCACACCTTGTGATCATAATTGTACCCCGAGGGGGCCTACATCCAGCCAAGACAGAGAGGGAGGTTGTGGTTGTGAGCAGGTCAAATCAATGCACTGAATTCAAGCACACACCGGGGACAGGATTTTCAGGGAGTTCGTAGTGTTATATGTACAATTTATCATGTATATATCTTAGTCATATTCATGCGATACCACTGTTCCCTCTAACTTCTATGATATGGTCTGAGATCCCATTCCGTCATCTTACATCAGGGAATACCAACCATGGTAGCCCAATAGGTGCTGTATTGCCTTTGGTGGCAGATAAACACTATGAGACCATATCTGACCTGACTCACTCTAGACACTTCCGTTAGAGATTACATAAGCTTCACTAATCCATATGCCACATGTACATGCCCTTCTTATCCCGTTTTAAATCCAGGTTTCGCTACTCGTCTCTCTATACACTAAAATCTTGACCTAAAACCCTTACTTTGAAGTGCATGTATAATACATGTACCCCAAAGCCCACCATATTTGCATCAGCAGATCTATGCATAGTATGGCTTGACTTTTAATTCAACTTGTAATAAAGAAGCTAAATACTGTCTCAGACTGTAAAATGGCATTTTCTGATACAGAGTCAATCACCATTATTCTTATTTGGTTCTAGTTCACAGAGGGTTGAGCCAGTACTTTTACTTCAAGTGCCTTTCGCCAGGTGGTTTCTTTAGCAGAATCCAAGTATGCTACGCCCGGGATGCTACAAAGCATTTCCAAATGGTGCCAGGGCTATTCATTCAGTATTGGCCAACTCTTGAAGTCTTTCATCTTTTTCTTTTTCTTCTTAAAACAACGACCTCATGGTTTTGCTCATCGCCGGGCTTATCGTCTTAAGAACACTGTAAGGGTTCATTGTATAAATTGAAGAACTTGAGTGCGATAATATTACTCACATGAAGATCATCTTATTCACATGAGTCATGAAGATTATCTACTGATAAAGATACTAAAGGTAGCATTATGAATTAACACAAAGGTGAGCTAAAATGGTGTTAGTCTATCACATAGAATACAGCAGACAGGCCTGTTGCTGGTTAGCAGTGTGTCTATGGTATGTAGACAACAGCTAGTCTTATCTAGGTCGTTAACACCTTTATCTGCTCACCAGCCCACCCACCCTTCTACAGCTGACACTGTATAGGTGTATGTCTCTAAGTTCTTTCAGAGTCATCACTAAAGTTCTACTCCTTATCCGTCACCAGCCTATCGCCTGCTGTCTCCAATCTGCACCACTCTGTATGACGTACACATAAACATAAACGTCGACATCAATTACCTACAGTAGGACTAGCCCTACCAGCTGCTGGGTACATTCATGGGCATTGGAGATACCCTGTGCCTTTTGTATATTAGTGTCAGGAGACTGGTCCAGGGAAATTGTTGTAGAATAGTGAGTGTCATCAAAGAATATCGGGTGGATGTGGCAGTAGTGCGATGTAATATGAATGCCATTCTCCCTCTATCTCCATTGATCAGATATATTAATTTACAACCTGGGTATACACAATAAACCCAGTAAATTTGTTAGATTTAGATGATATTTTTATATCTAAGGTCTACGAGAACGAACATTACACCACGTATAAAGCTAAAGTGATTAAAGCAGCATAAGTGTGTGACTTTAATGTGTCCGACTTCAGTAAGAAACCATTCACAGACTATGACCAGATGCTGATAGCATGCTAGTCAGGTTTCTGAAGCCGACCTTCAGACTGAATTCCTCACTAAAATACACTAATGCACCACCCACACATTCCTCATTCCTGGTGTATATGATATCCACTTCTTAGACTAGTTCATGCGCACACAAAAAGACACATCTAAATGCAATGTCGCAATCTCCCAAAACTTAGAGAGACTAACGGTAGTGAAGAATGAAGGGGACAAAGTGACTGGGGCTAGTCTACCTACTGGTAGGCAATCAACACGTCGTGAGTGTGGCGGTGGTGATAGTATTTCTCTTTTATCTTATTCTCTTTCATCTCTTTTCCCCCTTAGAATTCCTTGCTTCTTCTCCACCAAAATAGTCTGCCTATTTAGATGACAGATCTCTGTGACATCTGATGTATGAGTGACATACTTAGAACCCGACTCTTCGTTTATCTAAAACCATCACATACATTACACATTATCTCTATATATACTGTTTTACTAGGGTAACCATGCTGTGTTTACCATAACAACAATTGGCTGACGATAAAATGTAATGGTTGGGTGTGAGGCATACACTTAACACATAACTCATGATCATTAGAGATGCCAGTACCAGGGTGCGCTGGAAGCGCTAATGATCCTGTGTCTGGGACTGATGTCAGAAGCGCACTTTTTATTTACCAGATGGGAGGTTAGTTGCTAGTTGAAAAATTACCGTATGCATTCTAATAATGCTCTAATAAGCGCACACCCCTCTTTTTGGGCCATGAGCGCACCCCCATGATATCAATTTACACAAAATATGTGTAGAAATAAAGACTTTTTAGGGCAGAAACAACAATTTTATGGCTTCAGGGGGTGCGCTTATTAAAATTAATTTTTGCTTAAGGAATTGAGAATCTAACAATTCATTTTCCGCACATGTGCGCTTATTAGAATGAATACGGTACTCCCGTTTCCTCAACTATACCCGCTTACATGAACATTCCCTACTCATTAAGTATTATGGACTAAAGGAAAGTGTATTCCCCTTGTCAAAAAAAAAAAGACAACATGATCGGATTTGCAGATCATTAGCCATGGTTAGTTTTCCTACCTCACTCCCTGCTCACTGTTCCGCTTGGTTAAAATGCTGATTGTACTTTGCGAGACCCGACTAAAGCTGTTTCTGGAAATTCTCTACATCTCTGGGATGGATTGGCCACCTATTTGGCAGCCGTTGGCCCTAGTCAATGTCAAGTCGAAGGTCAAACCCCACTGGTACCAGGTGCACTCCTCACCCGCGAAATAACAATATAAATGGTTTGTCCAAGTCAAATTCCACTGGTATCTAGGTGATCCGTCATACACCAAAATTATCATCGCCCCAGGATCATCACACGTCATGGCTCGGTAAAATCTAGTGCATCGACAGATATTTCAGAAGATTTTTCAAGTCTAGCTAAGATATGTGATAAGTCACTAAAATTTCAATTACCGGCAAATAACAACCAGCACTTGTAGAGTTCAGGTTAAAGGCTAAACACATTATATATCAAGGTTGGTTCCTTTTATTTCTTTTCACTGAACCGCCATATATGATTTACTCATATGTGGATGAGGCTAGCAACTCATACTAAAAAACGTCAGTGAGGGTGAGAAGTTAGGTTTGCCAATTACCTCCCTGAGATGGTGCAGGTTTACCTTGCTACACCTGCACCTTACTTAAATGATGACTGACTGCTAGCCTGGCGGCAAAGTCCTCATAACTCACAGGTGAGAATAACCCATTACATGACCCTGTTTTTTGTTGTTGTTTTTTTTTTTCGTTTACGGAATCTATTGTATAGACATGGAATGAGTGTGTTCCAGAAATCTCTGCTCTAGCATCTTGGATCATGATATTCTCGGTAACTGGCTGCGCTAATGTTAGATAATAGGTTAAGACGGGGAATAGAACATTGGTTTACTTAACCCAGTACTGACATGAGGAATTGGCAGAGGTCTAGGTGAAGTGCTACCTGCCTTACATGCTGCAGGCACTGTGCTAAATTTACACCTGTACACACCTGGCAGAACTCTGCTGTTAGCCTCATCAGGACCAGAAACATACCCGGGGGGATGTTATCTAGGTGTGGAGGCTATATACACAGTAATAAACCTATACCTCCTGCAAAATACCACTACCTTTACATGTACTGGAATGTACATGCTGATTGCTGCAAGTTGGTGGTCTCTGCTTTATATGTAGCATGTACATTGTACTATAACCACCTTGGTTACCTTTCGAGTTAAATCCCACAATTCCACGTCGTATGGAGAATACGATGTGGGGGGGGGGAGATGATACATTTACCCTCAACAGAAAAGAAAGTGACAAACTTTTACTTTGGAGGATATGTCGGCCAGAGGAACCTAACTGACCTGCACTAGAACATTTGTCATTTACAGAAGCTGCAGGTTATAATGGTAGGGGTCAGGAGAAGGCCCCCTACCCCAGTACCTCAAACACATACACTTCCAGGTCCCTACCCTCACCTTTGGATCCCTGATCACCCTCTTGGACCGTGGAAGATCTAAGGAATATATGATCGTCACTACCTTTTTGTATCTGTTGACCTTTACCAGTAACCTGCTCAATATCTTTACATATTTGTTGATATTGAATTTGAAAACCTGTGCAGTCGCTCGTTTCCAACTACATTTTGGACTTTATGTTATATCCCACTGTTTCCCCGTACCTCCCCCTGAGCAGTGTTAGTGCAGAATGTCTGAAATACTCAAATGTCCATCATACTACCTATTTCCTCCTGTGAGGACGAGGGAGGCCGCCCCAGTAGTCTGACCCTACCACCTCTCACTCCACCCTGCTGAACAGGTCATGGGTGAGTCAGCTTGGTTACTTGTGGTGCCCGAGTCATGTGGTAAAAGGTCCCCATAGAAAATGTACGTCTTTGATGCATCGTATGTGCATGTGCATGTTAGTTATTAAAGTGGCAGTTGACTTCTCTGAGACTTCCTAATATTGTAGCCCACATGGAGCTTTACACATACATGTAGGTAGGTTTTCATAGCCTAGACTGTCGACCTCTTACACCTGAAATAGTACTCTCACCATACCATGAAAACTAACATGCCAACTACATGTAGCAAAGGTACTTACCCACTTCTATAAATTGCCCCTCTGGTTTACACATGGAGTGGCCAAAACATCAGCAGTTAAAAGAAAACTCCCATAGAAGCAAACCAATATGTATTAGGTTCCTAAATACAAAGCATATACATGCAATGTATACCTGCTGACAAATATGCCATTAGAAACTACGGGATCAGCTCTGCCCTGTTTCTTTTTACAAGATAGATTTACTCAGGACAAAATGTCCATTGCTTCCCTAAAACCTAACAGATCCAAGCCTTTTAGGCAAATCCGAAGCCCGAGGGTTTGCCCATTTCCACAACTCAAATAGGAAGGTGATAGTTGAAAAGCCATGAAACAGCAATCCAAGTGTTCACTTGATTGAGGGGTAGCTCCATCTGTGTAAACAGAGACCGCCTCTTTCTGTTTCCAGTGTTGATGAACCCTAGAGTTTTTCTTTAAGTTCTGATTATGTCGGGGGTGGCAGGGTGAATAGTCTACTAAGTGGTTTGGATCCGGGGTTCTTCTGGCACTCTGGTCAGCTTGGCAATAACATTCTTGCACAGACAAAGGATCAGCAAAGTCTTAGTCCAGGACCCAGCCTAGGTGTTTTAGTTGTCACTGAGTCTATAAATTTCGCTGATCGCTGAACAAATGACTACTAAATTGAAAAATTCATCTTTTGTCTCATGAAATGAGCGGGCTTCCCTAGCCCACTTAAAAGGGTCTATTTCTCCTCTTCCCTATCCCCTCGGGATGTGTGTGGTGCACATATGTGCGGGCACTGACACATTCTCCTGTGAAATTGTGTAATGTCGTTCTCGCCATGAATATGACCTTAGCTGTCGAAATGACGTTAACCATCTATAACTCACTCACTCATGAAATGAGGCATAGACCCATCTAGATTAATCAAACCAGACTGTCCCTGAGTCGAATTTGGCCATAACAGGTTTAGCCAAGTAAAAAGAAACGACAGAATACAGGGATGTAAGTGACTGAGCACAAAAATCCATGAAATGGTCCATTCAATCCCCTAAAATACAGGTTTTCTATAGGAATGTATTGGCCCATGGAACTTGAAAATCTCCGAAATCAGCGAAAACACTGAAGACTTCCGTTCATGAGAATAGGAGATACTCCCGAGGTACTCAGACAGTGACAGACCACTTACTAACACCTAATGACCTTTAGTCCACATGACATGGCTGTAAACATTGTAGAACTCAGCGGCAGCCTTTCGGTACTAAACCCATCAACTGGATAAGCAAATGCCAAACTGGCATTGCATCAACCCTAACAACACTCCCACCTCTAGTGTGGACGTGGCATGAGTTTATCCAAAGGGCTCCTCCTGGCTTTAGCATTGTCTCTAACGACATAGCTAACTGCAGTAATATAAGAAATGGCTTGGAGCATTGGTGAATATTGCATTTTAAAAGCTGCTGGGTACATGTAGCTAGGAGGAAACAACTCCATGGTGTTGGATACCTAAACTGAGATAATCACATGCGTTCCCACTCCCTCCCCATTCATGCAGACCTCATTCCCTGGCCCTCTGCCCATCCCTGATACCTCAGACCTCCTGGGTCCCGGCACGAACTGTCAGGGAGGAGTAACTGGTTATCTGAACAGGCTGCGTGCCGATCAGCCTCCAGCTCACATGCGCCAGGGTTTATCTCTTTATGATCCTTATGGGTAGAGCAGTCAGTGAGATGGCATTCAGTGCAATTAACAGCAAATCGAAGGTGACCACTCATCCCTATAGGGGGAGGAGCCTACTTACCGTTACTGATGTACAGCAGTATGACTGATATGAAGTTAAATATAGCGAACAGCCATTTATCCTCAAAGAAGACATTTTCTCCTCTTCTTTCTTTGCGTTTTCAACCTTACGTTATATAGCACCATGATGTAAAAACACACATGTATACTTTAATACCCTTTAGTCCCGTGTATTTAGTTATTTTACTGCAGGACCACACTATTTTATATTACAGACTTTTGTGAGGTCAGCGTTGGCCATGGCACCTCTACACTCCATGTGTACTAGTAATTGGTATGTGTCTATATGGAGTAGCATACACATCAACCACAATTACCCTAATGAATGCCCGCGTGCTGAGACTGCTTATGTATCCCAGCCACGGATTTATTTACCAAGTAAGAGGCCATTACCCCCAAATAGCTTACACAAGCACTGACATAGATGCCTTACACACTTTAGGGGGAATTTCCTAGGCAGCCATAGTCTCTCTCCCCATAAAAGCTGGACTGTCATATAGTCTTATAGGATGGCATCTTCCGGGGGCATCTTGGCCCAAGGGGCCATGACTTACACCAGAGATGCCACTCACTGGTCGACAAAAACCAGGAAAACTGGACGTTGGACACATTTTCACAGGAATTTAACATAATTTGATATAGAAATCTTGGAATTAAAACCAGGAATTTCTGGTAAACCAGGAAAAGTGGCATCTCTGTTACACTTATCTATTAACCCCGACGACCACAATAACATTTACCGTACTGATTTTACAGAACACCTACTGGCACTCCCAGTCGATGGCAGGGGTTGACCTTCAGGGTGTGGCTGGTGACAGGGACAGATGAGGACACTCAGTGAGCTCCTTGTCAGGCTGAGTGACTCAGGTGTGAGGTGTACACCTGGTGCTGAGCTGCTCATCCATCACAGGGACCAACAGGTCACTGCCCCTTGTGGTCTGCACACTGCCTCAAACAGCCCTTACTAACCTCTCACCGTGAGGTACTATGGCTGCCCCTTTTCATCTAGTATGATCTACACATATATGTTTTATCCCCAGCAGCTTTTACTGACCTCTCAGGGTGAGGTATTTAATGGAATATTCGTGGCCTAATCAAGAATGCCATTTGAGTACCAAAAAATGCAAGTGACAATTCATGAATTGGACTCAAGAGCATTTTTGTGTAGAGAGGAATGGAGGAATGGTCAGAAATGGGTGGATGGGGATACAGATGGAGCTTCACCCACTACACAACGAGCATTCAGACCGTGAGTTGTGGTCTAGGTATGAATGTATCTATGCACGTCCAATAACTCTTCTACATGTTATCAGAATTGATACTAGAGTTGAATCATGACATTCCGTGGGCAGCTGAACTCGTTGTCAGCAGGCTGAATTGTCGGAAGTACATACATTCTAAATACATCTTTGGTTTTATTGATGATATATATCTTAATTAATTCTTTTCTAAACTACAATAACTTTTATATCTAGATAGGGTTTAGCAGGAGTGAACTAGGTCACGTCAAGGCGTTAAATTGATGGGTGAGGTATGTCCCGTAATCTGGACGCTATCACAGTGCCACTGAACCCATTTCTTACACACTCCCCACATCAGCAAGCTCCACAAGCTCCCATCTCATACATCAGAAAGATAGCAAAACTACCCGGTACATTTGGAACAAGAATTTGGGTCATGGGCTCGTTACGGTGACTGTATTGTTCGTTGGTACCTTGCGTCTATGTCTAAATGAAAACCCTTACCTGGATTATCTTAAATGGAGTAGACACGATCCAGCTGGTTCAATATTGACCAACAATTTCTCTTAGTAACTTTTAGGGATTTAGATTGATGCTTAGGTAACATAAAGAAGGCATAAAAACCATAGGTCATGGTGTCCGTTTTTCCACTGGAAGGTATTAAAGTTTGGTGGCCACCTACGAGAATTTTTGTTTTCCCACATTTAATTCCATAGAAAAAAATCTTCCAACAATTTCTTAACCAAACCTCATGTATTTATACCTGAGATCATTAGAATTTTTTTGGAACCAAAAAGTAGGGGGTCACAAGCAAATTGAAATTTTCCCGAATAAACTAAAAATATTTCTAATTCCTTTAGTATAGGAGTCTATGGGTACAGGAAATATGAAATCCAGTGATAGGAATGTATAGAATGCCAATATATCACACCTAAAGGGTTGATAAAGAAGGGTTATGTCATATAAATTAGGAATATGAGCAAATATTGTCAAATTTGGCAGTTTCATTTTTTGTCACCAGGTGCCATTTGAGTAGATAAGTGTCTACTCCCTTTAAAACACAGACAACACATGAACATGTATATCGATCGGGGCATTACATGTGTATTCAACAGAAACATTTATTCAACAAAATTAGGAGAACTGAGTATCATCCTTCCATACAGAACAACTATTCTTGATAGAATACCACACCCTTACAAAGTCTAATGTAGACTGGCAATATATATCATCACATAATAAGAGATAGACTTGCTCAAGTCCATAGATCTTACTATGAGAGATTTGAAATAAGGTGGGAAAATGAAAATGAAAAACATTTCTAGTAAATCAATTTCTAGTGAACCTAAGCACAGCAGAGAGAGGAGCATGATGGGGGTGGCGTTGGGAGGATAGCTCAGGGACTGCCGCCAGTCTAAATAAGAGACTGAAGCTAGTCTAAGTCTAATGGTTTAGAAAACAAACTCTTCATTGTGACACAACAAACTTCAACAAGGGTGAGACCAAATGGATTATATCTCAGCGTGCTTTCTTCACGTTTAAAAAGACTTCCAAGGGCAGAATTCTAAACATTTCTATCACGCTTTGCAAGACACTTTTTTTCTGCCTGGGGCTTATTTTGGGGTTGAGCGGGGTTGAGCTCAGAAGTGAGTGAGTGAAACTTGACTTGTGAGTGGGAAACCACCTTGGGGTGTTTTTCTTGGGTTAATGTAATGACGGATATACAAGTTGGCGGTGGGCACCGACACAAAAAGACGAGGTTACCGTCTGTGTTAATGCATTACAGCACACACAGCATGTGACATGTTCCCTTGCCGGCCTCCCTCCACCTCATCTTCCTTCTGGTGACAAGTTAGGACTCCTACCACACTATTGACTAATGGAGATTGTCCTCATGGTGAAAATGGGCAGTATGCTTCTGTCAAGGATTCTAAATTTTCATATTTTGAGCGCACATAAGGCCAAGGGAAGTCAGGTTAGAGGTTACCGTCCATCGCCCGCATGTATTTGAAGGGCCCCATTAGAAATTTTCATTATTCATTGTCTTAAAAAAAAGTTGAAGAAATTCTCTAAAATGTGTGTGTACTTGATAGTAATGACCAAAGGGATGCATATTTGGTATCAAATTAAAGCTTACAATACAAGGAATGCATTTGACATAACTATCTATAACCTAGCCCCATATCCATGTGCTGTTTGACATACCGAGTATAATGAATAATGAAAAAAAAGCCTCATCACTTTTCAAAATGGCTCGGACGGTTATCTCTAACCTGACTTCCCATGGCCTAAGAAGAAAACTAAAAACAAAAGGTTCTAAAGGGCACAGACTTTGATTGTGGAGTATAAAAAATTGAAAGATATTTGAAGTAGGTGCCATTAGAGGGCCACATCGGGGTGGCATAAAATAGGAGTGAAGCACAACCACTGGTGGTAGAAATCTGTCATCATGGTGTAGCATTTGGGGCATGTTCACTACCAGTATACACCGTCAGCTACTTCTTGTAGAGAACACTACATACATTTCCTGGTTTATATGTCGTGTCCATACCAGTAAACTGACCTGACAACATTCCAAAGATATCTCATATTTTTCCTGAAGATTTGCTAGATGTTAAAGCTATCTAGTCCCAACATTGGAACCCCATCCTTATTAAAGAATGTCTGTCTGGAATTGCATAATCAGACAGGCTTTGATACACTATGCATGATGTGTAGGGAGATGTCAGGAGGTGTTACATCATGAGGGGAGCAGCTCGGAGCACCCGGCCCCTGCACTTTCTATTGTAGAGGTACACCACCTGTGTTCCCTAAAGCAGGGGAAAAGGGTGATTTTCCATCTCATTCCAATGTCCCTGGAATCAAGAAAAAGGGGTGTTTTTTTCTCAAATAACCTCCATGGTTTAGAGAAAAAATGGGTGTTTTATGGGCTGACTCCATGGAATTTGAGGAACAAGGATGCTTTCTGTAGTTTAGGGGATTTCCCTCCTTTATTTTGCCAATAAATATTCACACACATGTATAAAATGTATACTTTTTAATTGAGACAATATCTCAAATTATTTTCAATGTGGGAAAATGGGGGGTGCTAAAAATAATGTCAGCATTTTGTGAGAAAAAGGGGTGTTTTTCTACCTCGAAAAGTCAATGTTTTTCCACAAAAAGGGGTCTTTCTTGCATAAAATTCCATGGAAATGGGGTCCTTTTTTGAAGGAGGGAACACAGGTGTTGTACATGTAGAATGCAGGGGCCGGGTCGGAGCAGCTCTACACTAGAGCAGTAGGTCATCTGTCTCACTGACTGAAGCCTGCCATTTGATATATGTCCATATATGTTTGGTGAGCTAATAATTTCATTATGTCAAGGATGTGTAAATCAGCCGCCCACTTAGAAACATAAAAAAAAAATCAAACTAGATCCTAGATTAACGACACGCTATGAGTCACTTTGTCTTTGATAAAATGTACACTACTTCAGAATACTCTGCACTTTTATATGTCTCCAAGAAGATTATTTGTACTTAAAATATTATTTGTACTTAAAATGTCATTATTTTTATGTCTTTTTTACCTGGCTTCACATTTAGCAAGCCATATAAAATAGTTGGACCGCTTGAAGATGCAAAATTTACCATGACTTACAAATGTGTATGCAATTGTTACGTGAAAACTAAAATCTGCTTGCAGATTATCCCATATTAAGAGTCACTCACGGTGCTATGGCCAATAGCTGTCAGAATAAGGGGTAAACTTACTGCAGCCTCAGTAATGCAAACTCAAAGCCTGCCTGTACATTAGCACCTGGGTTGTATCTGTACACCACTCCACCACCCTAAACATACCAGGGGCGGTGAGGGGATCAGTAAGGGGGCATCCATTAATTATGTTCGCACATTTTTGCCAAAAATAGACCCCCCTGTTGCACCATGTACGCATTTGGACTACCCCCTCCCCCTATGCGTACATACTCATACCGCATTGACCCCCCCCCCCCCACTCATTTCCTGCATGCAAAGAAATATTCCTCTACACTATGGTATGTAAATGTGTATGCATACTATGTATGTACACCCTTTATTCTTGCAGCTTGTGAATCTTTCAATGGGGATGGTGTTCACTGCAGTCAACATAATTATTTTGCAAGGTTACAAAGAGCCCTACCATCACCCCCCCCCCCCCAAAAAAAAAAAAAACACTCCAATTTCTCCTAAATTATTAGGCCATATGCGTACATACTCAAAGCCCATAACCCCCTCCCCCACCCTGTATGCATCTGGCTTGCCCCCCCCCCTTGATGCGTACATAATTAATGGATGTCCCCTAACCAGGTGGTGTACTCCATCCAGGAATCTGGTGCTGACTAGGGCGTATACAGGTTTAACAATACACCCCTAGGTGCTAGGGTGTAGCCTGGTGTCATGGGCAAGGCAGCAGCCGACATGGGAAAGGTATATATCCCATGTTTCGTGCTGGTGTATCTCGACCCCTGCCCCTGGGATTTGGCCCCTGTGTTTCAGCCACAATCACACAAAATGCTGACTAATTCATTTACCATTTGCACATGTTTTTTTATTCTCCCTTATCTCAGGAGTCAAGAAATTCATCTCGCTCAAATTACATGGAACTATCGTTGTGCTTGTTTTCTGAGTGCCTGAGGCGATTCCTATAATGTAAAGTCAAAATGTCAGTGTGTCACCATGAACTTGAAATAGGAGAGATAAACTAGAGGCAGATCAGTTTACGTTGGACACGGTCACCTCCTGACTACTTTTACACTTGTATACATACATTAGTGGTCGTAGGTCGAGCTGGGGCATCATCATCATGGCTCCTACGTGTTGGGGAATGATCCAAGGGAAGTATTCAAGTTCAACAAGAATGTGAAAATCACAGTAACTACTATATGCATGCAGCACCAAACTGACCCCTTCTGCGACAGCACAGTTGAGTTCAATAGAGGGCCCGAGAGAGGGCCTCGAACGTGACCTCTGTCTACGGTTTCCTCAAATGTATTTCGCAAAGATTAATCAAATCAGAGTACTAGGGTAATAGTATAACTGCACTTCTCTGATGTGGAATTTCCTTCCTACGAGCAGATCGGTCGATTTAATATTCTTCAAAATTGTGGAAAAACTGAGCTGAATGTATTAAACATGAATCTTGTGAGTTACCCCCGGACATCAGACAATGTACTCGCCTTATCTACTTATCGGTGACCAGTCCAAACCCCCCCATCCCTCCCTTCTACTACCGTAGTTGGTGTGCCCTGGGGGCATGTCCAGACCATGGTTTTAGGTTTACTACCCTTCACAGTTTAGAGGCCTACATAAGCCTGGTCTCTGTCCTAGAGTAGCCATGTCTGTCCTAACACTTCCAGAACAGTAGACCCGTGTCTATGGTAATGACCGAGGGCACTTGAGTATGGTTGTTACATGTACTGATACTAGGCCTATTAGATATGCAGGGAATTTCTTAAATATGCAGGGAATTTCTCTCTTTATCCTTTCATTGCAAGTGGAATATACGATGTCGACGATGAATGAATATATAAATTAAAAAGAAGGCCCAATGTAAGAAGATCCTCAGCAGTGAAATATGGAAATATGAATTCCAAGTGAACGAATGCACATGTACTGGGTAAACATACACGTAGTGTGAAAATAGAGAAATACCTACCCATGCAAAGTGTATGAGTGACATCTTGGAGTGAAGGTATGTGGTTTGTCAACACTTGACAACCAATGCTCAATGCAGGCACTTGCAGACACTATTTACACTCCATTCCCTTCCAGAAGGCAATTATCGGAACGATTAACAAAACTGTCCTTGGTTTTAGAGACAATAAAACAGTAAACTAAACACGTCGTCTGGCCTCTTACACCCACTAGGCAATGTGCACGAGCACCTACTCGTGCTGCAGTGAAATCGAGCAACTCTGGGCAGCTCCCTTTGGACACGAGCAAATCAGTAAGTCCCAGCTGCTCCAGCTAAAAGTGACTCACAAAGTTTACCAACCCAATTCTGGAGGTGGGTCTGTAGTGGGTCCTATTTCTTCTCTAGAGTCCACTGGTCATCTATCCTTGCTGCCCATCCTTCCCGGCTGTGGCTGAGGTGAGGCCCTGTAGGGTCTGGTACAGTGGTAGTTAGCAGAATGCTTTGGGGTATTTGGTCTGGGATGTGAATTTGGGTCAGTCTAGGGCTAATCATCCGTTCTTGTGTATACAAGTGTACGTGTGCTAGACACACTCAGACAAACCCTTACTGCTTATTTACCAAGGTGATGCCCGTCTACCCTCAGAGATGGGCTAATTGATGAAGCTCCTGCCTTGTAATTTGTATCGTATCCTGTGCGGAACTCCCCGTAATGAACCTAAAATGTTCAGGTTCTGACGTGAAGGGTACCACAACTATGAATCAACGTTGGTGATTCTACTACATCGCATGGACATCATGCCATGTGGAACTTGGCTGAAGGTAATCCGTGAAGCTGTGCTGGAGAGGCAGGTACAGCATGTGGTATCAACTATTCTGTGTTTACCTCTATATATTTAAGACTTCACATGGGAATCTTGACTTCGCCAATGTCTAGAAATACATACACAAGTTATTCCTAGAATAACTTATAGATGTCCTCTATTCAAGTATGACTTGCCGGGATGACTTGTAGGTCAATGGTGTCCAGTCCTCCACACAAGGATAAGGATGTCCAGGGCCAGCTTCCCACAGTAAGGACAACCAACCGCTCCTGACTCCCCCAACCACAACACTGGAGGAACACGAGCCCTGTGAGCGCTGCCACTATCAAACTATACCTTATCTAGTACTAAAGTGGCCAAATCACCATCATTTCATTTGTCACAACCATTCAAACTCCCACTTGCAGACCCTCCACTCCCTTTCTAATACTCTGCCCAGTGCGGCTTCTATAGTGACAAGTCTGTGTATCCAAGCCTCCAATATAGGGGTCAAAATCTCTTTTTTTCTACCACTACTTTATTTAGCAAGAGATTCTCCTGAAGTATTCATCTCAGTATGATAGTGGTAACTCATTGTTCCCTTGGCTTGTGTGTTGGAAGAATGCATTCCGGAGAACCTGTCTCCATGGATAGAGATGGAAGGAACAAATGTGTTCATTTATGATAATAAGATACAAGTGCACAATTTTAGAAACATTTTCAGAAAGAGTACATTTGGAAATCACCTTTTCCAAGGATACAGCAAAGTCAGTACATGTAAACTCTAGACAACGTGTAGGGCTACACCGACTCCATGTGCACATGTGGGCCCATGACACTTTCACACATCCAAGTCAGATCCCATGTACATCCTGCAGCTATTTCACATTATAATACAGACAAGTAAAGATCCAGTCCGTGCCTACTGGAGGAGACCAGTCGCTGCCGCTGCAATGAGTCGACAAAAAATGCCTCCTTGTTAAAATTTTACCATGGCATGGGAACCTCTTTCTGTAGGAACACACTGCCTCCTCCTGTGGTATAGGTGAGAGTGTGTGACCAGGGAGGGGTGGGCGTGAGACCGGGAACCACTGGAGGAGGCCGCAAGGAGGAGGGAGCTCACCCCCTGCCGGGCCCTGACCGTAGTCATTCGGCTGTATTAACATGAAGTCTGTCCGACCTCAGGGGATGTTTATATTAAATCTGACATTGAAGAATAATTTATGATGAATGACAGAAATCGGATACATATTAAAGTGGGATGAGTGTAATACTCCGAGGTGTAATATCTCAAGGCGGAAGGACCGAGATTTCATTCGAGATAGTACCGACATTCACAATGCCTGATACATACCCCCTCCCCCCCCCCCCGATCAATGGTATCAGAAATTCGTAATGGGTTTGGTGTTTTTATATGGATGAATACGGTCACTTCCTTCTCCAGTGTGCCCATATAACGGGGTCTGAGGTGACAGGAGGTGGGGCAGGAAAACTTAACTTGATACCTGACCCCCCGCCCAACCCCCACCCCTCTCCGCCCAACCCCCATACCTCTCCGCCTCCTACCCTCCTGATACTAAAGGCCCTTTGTTTGGGCTGATCAAATCTGGCTTCCATTATCTCAGGTCATTGCCCAGGAACCAATCAGTCAATCACGGATCAATATCCACATTGAACCGACGCGTCCGTAGTTTGTACGAAATAATGGACTTCAGCCAGCATTGCTGGCGATATGGTCGTTATAAATGCGTTCTATCATGATTTGATATAACGGTTCTGGTAATGGGAAACACTGATGCCTCACTAACGTTAACTGTTAAGGCTTGAGGATGAAATATAGGCTAGCATTTTGCAATGCAAGTAACCCAAAAGGGCATTTAATCTCTTCTTTTAGGCCCCTTCTGATACTAACCTCATGTTTTCTTCAAGTGTTATCACTGTCAATGGTGAGGCCTATGGAGAATGCAACCATTATCGCTCATATGTTTCATTGGCGAATAACTCCTCTCTTGGCGAGTTAAGCATTGCATAACAGCAGCAGGTCTTGAATAAGGATCCATATTAACCATAAAAAGGCATGAGACAGTGTAATTCTCCATTTTGTTATAATCCAGCAGTGTTGATGGCACCCTAAGTCGATCGTCTCGCTGTCCGCCATTTTTGATTTTGGTTCTATCTGCACATGCCCGACCCAATTTCCATGGGGATTTGGGTCAATTTGCACCACCGCGGGCTTTGTAATGCAAATTAATGACAGGGCGAAGACATATTTTTTTTTAAATCTTTTTAATAAAACATATTGATTCAAATCATATCCTCTTGCCATACTTCGTCATATTTCTATATTATAATTTACAAAAAAAAACAATATCGCCATGTTTATGCCAAAATTATGAGATTGGAGACATGCGCACGGATCGAATGATGGCAAATTCATCAATTATTTGCACCACTCCCCGCTCCAAAAACGCGGGAATGTTGATCCCATTCGCACCTCCTATGGGATTTAACATAGGCCGGAAAAGCGTCTTAGTTTTTCTCACTGTTAGTAGCCACTGAAAAAGTCCATTTTTAGCCCGTGCCTTATAGCCCTTTTGGGTTAATTATAGGATATTACAACCAATGTTGATGAACACACATGTACAGGGATTCTGTGTCATTCATCCATCTATTTCCCTGAGGGCATTCAGAGAATTTTAATGCTGTTAGTTAGTATCTAACATAGTGAAATGTAGCAACGTGGAGGCATGTTGATCATGCAGCCATCTAATAAGGTTAAATCGTGTTACTAGAGAATCTGATGCAGGTTTGCTGAATTCTTGCTAAATAGGATTCATTCGTTACACATTATGATGAGTACTATGGTGTTATATGATAGTTGCGCAATACGGCTTTACCCACAGTTGTAAACTAAACTATATGATCAAAATGCCTGTCATATCTGGATACAGTTGCAGTAAAATACATAGACCTATGAGTCATCTATCAGTCAATTAAGTTAGCAGTTCGCAATTAAACACAAAAATGACGTACCTCTCATCAATGGTCCTCTACTGCCGGTACACGGAATTCTGCACTACAAGAGCTACATTTGGTACTACATTAAAATTCATCGGATGCATGGACACCCCCTCTTCCATAATGCAAGCATATACATGACAATACCACCAGAGATAACATATAGCTTTTGCAAAATGCAAATATAAGGTACCAGTGTATCTCATGGAGTCATTCAGAGAGCATCCATAACAGCCGCAGTGTGTTAATGTGTGTGTAAATATGCACACTACTGACCAGGTCTGTGAAGTGAACACCCCTTGGTCCCACAGGGACTGATTGTCTGACCTATCTGATAGCTTAATTAGGCACCACATGAACCGCAGCTGATACTGCCTGACCTAACCAACTGTTTACGTGTAAGCTGGTACAAAGAGACCAGGCTCAATATACAGGACAGAAAAAAGGCTAATATTCACCCAAAGCAATGCAATCAGAAACTGGAGGCTGGCGCGATGTGGGAGGGAAATTTATTATTTTCCAAATTTTTTTGGGGGGGATCTGCTAATAACATCATGAGTTTACTCAACTTATGAAATTTCTTCTTTTGGTCTTTGTATGAGAAATTAACATAAAAAATGTTGCAGTAGTACCCCGCTTATAAGTTGCAGCTTTGTGCTTATGACCGTAAAGTAAAACCCCGTTTATAAGCCGACCTCAGTCATAAGCCGGGGTAGACTTTGGCAATAAATGAGAAGCCGATTTTGATCGAAAATGGCATAAAAAGATTGGCTTATGACCGGGGCTTACATGACTGCGGTTTTACAGAAGTTATGAGGCTAACTATGGTAGACTTAAGTACTTAAAATCAGGTGCGCCTTATAGCTTTCCCGTCATGCACTTTATATGAGAGGTTTACCATGGGTTCGGAGGTAGTGCAGAAATATAGACCTACAACCCATAGACTACTGGTACGGTAGCATGTTATTTGAGGAGTAACCGGCCACTTCTTTATACATGTAGATATGTAAAACACTGACATGTGAGTGTCTAGTGTTTGGTAAAGGGGTAACATTACACTGACAAATACTCCCAAATGGACTATAGTATTTTAGTAAATTCTCACCATGTATGTAAAACTTGGTGGCCGAGTGACATCTTACACCACAGGAACAAGCTGATGTGTCATGTCAAGACATGGGAGAAGCTGTCCCCCATCCACCCGTGTCAAACCATGGACAAGAAGAACCAGATGCACTCTGTACAAGCACTGGCAAGGTGGTTCTCGTTCTCTTCAAATGGCTGTGAGTGATACATGCAATCTGCTTTCGCCATATTTTTATTTAAAAGAAAAAATGCTCGTCAATAGAAGACACTTTCTCAGAATAAAATGTGATATGAGGAATGCCCATTAGCTGCCTGCTGTGTCAACAAGATGTCACATTATACAGAATCCGCCCCCAGTGCAAAACATGAAGTGAAGTACCTGAGTGTATTCCTTGATGGGAGCATGTGACCCCATGTGTATAGCCGAGTACTAGTACATGTATGTATATTTGGTCTATTCTAAGATTCTGCTTACTCTAAATCAGATTGATGGGTGAGTGAAGGCTCCAGGACACGGTTCTCCATCTCGAAACACATGTTTGGCATAGAACGTGTGTAGAAAGTACATTAGACCCGGGACATTAGACTAAACCTGAGCAGATCGTGGGGTGTTACAAGTCCCCGGAATCCGACTACAGTAACAACTGAACTACCAGTAGTTGATGCGAAGGAGTCAGCATCTTTAGGTGCTCACCATTAGTGGAGCTCCCCGAGTGGAGCTCAATGTTCCGCCTATGCAGGTTAACCCTAGTTCTAAATATCCCAACAAAGTTAAACCCTCAGCCCCATCCTAAAATTGATTTTCAAGTAAATGATTTTTGCAGGGATGAAAGTCACAGAGCATGAATATCCCTGAAATGGTACAATATCGGACCAAAAAACCTGGGTATAGGGCCTGGGAACTTCAAACTTCCAGAAATCAGGGAAATCCCTGAAGACTTTCATCCCCGTATTTGGGGGAATTCTGTAAATGTAGCGTACTGAATAGTAGGTCAAAGTGAGCAGAAGTTAGATGCTCTGCAAGAAGCTCAATACCACCACAGAGTCTGTCATAAAAAAAGCTAGAAAACCAACCCCGCCTGAACTATTTGGCTGTCATCAGATGGCACAGGTAAAGTTATGGTGATGCACAGCTGACACCAGTGAGAGATAGCAGAGATATGGACACCAGCAGGACACGCTCAACACTGCCAGGTATGCTGCAGGTATCAGCGTTATCTCCAGGGCGGCACGTGGGCGGCTGGGTGGAAAGTGACAGTGAAGGGGCCCCAAGGGAGGGCGGGGCTCTCGCTTCAGGCAATGGGCATTTTTAGCATGATAAATGATGGAATTTATCCTGGGTTTCCATGACGGATGATCTCTCCATGGGACATGCATAACTGCAAAGCCTGATAGTGGGTTATTCCAATGATAATGTGGTGTGTTATTTTTTACAATTTTATACTAGTATGCTGGTAAAATGCTGACCAAGTTTGTGAACCCACAAATACTTACTATGTACCATTATTGAGTTGCTCAACCATCCCGTGCTAAATGCCTTTGGCTATTTCTATCTTCTAGTCATATCAATATGCATGCATTATATCACAGATTATATGTATGATTTACAAAGCCTCCAGTGTCTCAGACCCCTACTGGTACCACGTGTACAACTGTTCATCGCCCACCAGGCTATCTACACAGCCATGACGAGCTGCTACTGCCTCCACTCACCTCCTACTGGTAGCACAGCTCTGCCGCCTAGTGGGGGAATCAGTATCACCCCAGGTGGCGCCGCTGTGCCGTGGTCTGGGCCCAGCATTCACTTCATTCATTCTCTCTTTCCAGGGAGAACGAAGCTAGGGTAGCAGTGAGAAGTCCAATCCTACCAATAAAGTATTGCTCCCAAGTTTTCATTACAAATCTACAGAGCTTCATTATTGGATTAGTGAAATCCGTTCAACTTAAAGATCTAGACCATTCGAAAATTGACTCCAGTCGCTCGGTTGCGTTATGTAAAAATCATAACCTTTATGTTAAAGGCATAATGAATCATGATTTAGCAATCACTGAACCTCTAGTTATACGATCCTAAATTTAAACACATGTGTATGATAGAAAACTAACCTGTCGTCCCTAACTATTTCATTGTAATAATACACGCAGTCCCTAAATGTTCTATATTCGGTCATTGTTCCTTCCTAGACAATATATATGGTGCTTCTGGCTGCATCGAGTTAATAACCCTTTCACCCCTGGATTTCCGTTACTCTATGGGATTTGCGTGCAAATCCTTCCTTATAGGGTGGAAGGGTTAACTAATGGGGTGTGTGAGGTTTTAACTTGTATATAGAATTGAAGAGGGGAAGACATGTGATCTCAACAACCATCATGGCATCAGATCTGTGTACTATCACAGAAGCCATAATGACACGAGGTGGTGTGGACATAGGGGTCTGTTTCATATCACACATGATAATGGGTACAAGCCACTGACATGTTAACAACATGTCAATTATACAACCTTCACATGGATTACTTAATCAAGATATGATTTAGCTTCACTCTCAAGAGTGAACTTGTGTCTGTATAACTATTCGTTGATTACAGTGGATTTATTCTGTTTGCACAAAGTCTTAGATTTCAACATCGATTGTGTATTACATCTCAAGTACAACTACCAGGTATGCTTTCCTATCCAATACACTAATCTGTTTCCCAAGTTCCTTTATTTTCAAGACCTAATGCTAATAAATAAGAACAAGAACAAGAGCACTAGAATGTATGTTGCTTGGGGAATCTTAATACCCACATATACCGCATTTCTTTACACTTCCAGGTTCAAGTTCTCGTTAAAAAGGAGTGTTTTTTTTTAATTTCATAAGAAATTCCCTCAGCCCCGTCCTTCAAATTGCCAGATCAAATAACATCTGTCATCCACATCTAAATCTCTATCAACATGTTGGCCAACCTATTCCAACTGGGCCGACTATTTGGCTACAGCGCGGACGGGAAACATGCATAACCTTTTGGCAAATAGCTCCGTTACATATTAGTTCCAACAGACTTTGCTCTAAGACCAGTGCCAATCATCAAGTGCCAATCAATGCTGATTGAGCGCCAGGGGCCCTAATGCTGAGTGGCCTGACCCGAAGAGTAGTCCTTTTAAATCTTTTACTCAATCAGAGCTGCGCCCCTCTTCCTGCACACATTTATACAAACATTAACTGTTACTGTTGAGAAGGTCACCAGCTTGTGCTATTAAGCCATGGGTTGATACTTCACCGTACTGCAAACATTACAAGGTACAAGGTACACAAGCAGAGACCCGTTATGTATCTACTACTGACTGACAATGTTAGCAGACGGGGCCCACATTGACCAAGCAATGTGTAGAACTGAGGGTAGGGTTTTTGGATATATAGGTTCAATGTTTCAATAGGCAAAATGCCATAGACAAACATGTACTGGCTACAGAGCCTTATTGTAAGGCAATTTGATATAGGGATAATCAAAGTTTGTTTGTGATGTTTGTTTTTTCTGCTCCAGCAGATTTTACAGCGTTATTTTAATTCAAGACACTTTATTCCCATCCCTTTCAGACAGTCGGTTAAAAATATAGTATATTATTATTGTGATTTACACCAGAGTAAATTCTATACTTGACAGATCACTGTCCACCATAAACCATGCACTCTGAAGTTGTTATTACCCACCAAACATCAGACTGGCACCACCACATTTCCCAAACACAATTTTTTTTCCTACTTTGACTTTGACACCGAACAACATGAAATATCATAGCAATGTCAAGTCCTTGCATATAAAAAAAAAAAAAAAAAGAAAGAAAGAAAGAGAGAGGCAAAGAGAAATTTCAGAAAACACGACGTTCAATAATTTTTTTAAAACGAAACGCCAGAAAAAAAGGTTTAACCAAAATATCCTTTCCTGAAACAAAATATCTCAGTAATATATTGATTCGGAGAGTGTAATTAATTTCGACTTACCTCCTGGATGTTTTCTACAATGGCGTGCTGGATGCCAATGTCAAGTTGTTTTATGTTGCCTATAAATTCCTCTTTACGTTCACATTGCACTGCACAACCCAGAACCAGTAGGAGAACCCGTTGTAATTCCTTCCGGGCTTTTTCTGTAACAAAAGAGGAATAGATATGTGAAAACCCCTGTACATTGGCCGTTAGAATATTCATCTGATATGTAAATCTAATATCACACTGGGTTAAGAATATGGGCTATGGGGAGATAACATTTCATAAACCAGCATCTACTTTTGAAACATTCATGATATACATAGGGAACGTTCAACAAGTACGTCACTGCTTACGGGGTGGGGGTGGGGGGTCTTTGGGCCTAAATACCGGTGACATATTGTTGAACATTGCCATACATGTATACAACAGAAGCAAAACCCCTTTAGTGCAATGTCCAGTTCACATTTAGTCCAAAGAGAGAATCCTTCAGTAAATAACCGATCCAGCCAACGCATTGGAAGCACTTTTTACTAAATGTTTTATGGGTAAGGTTTCTTATCATAACCCCTTTAGTGCAATGTCCACAGTTCACATTTAGTCCAAGGAAAGAGAACCCTTCAGTAAATGATCCATCCAGTCAACGCTTGGGGGTACTTTTTATTCAATGTTTTCATTGGCCAAAGCTACCGTGCTCTTTGGATAAATCTGGATAGAACCACCAGACCACTGTGTACCGGATCACATATTTTACACTTAGAGTGGCACTGCTAAACTTGGTAAGACTTAGAAACATCGTGATAACTCACACGGTAAACACGCCTTTTTACATCTGTATACTTAAGCCAGAGACATTGTGTAACCTATTCATTGTTCTCCTGGTGGGCCTGCTATAATGTGGTATCCCTCTTGAGTGTTATCCTCAATATCTGTTGTAAAGATGATTCAATACTCAAAAATTGAGCAATACATCATAATCAATAATGTACCAATAATGGGATCGATATAACACCAAGTTAGGTGGGGTCTATTTCACGACAACCAATCCAAATGTCTCAATTCTCAACACAAATATCCATAGTAGACCAATATACCGGGCCCTATTATGTACTACCGTAATCTCCCGCGTAGAAGACGCATTGCGCATATAGGATGCACCCCCTTTTTGGGAGAAGCATTTTCGCGTATAAGACGCACCTCTTAGAGCTCAATTTTGTAAATTTAGTACATTTCTATAGAAAAATTACCCCTCGTATAAGATGCACCCCCAACTTGAGAGAAAGCTATAAGACTCCCCAGCATTTTGTTTGGCGTAGAGGACGCTTCTTATACGCGGGAGTTTACGGTAGTATACTCGGCTTCAAAGGGTTAAGCACCTATAGACACAGAAGGTATGTGTACCTTTTGAACTACTGCAAACTCCAGGATTTGCCTTTCAATCAACATGGCAGTTTATGTCTAGTCACAGCAAGGGCCTGGCTGGCTTTTTGCACCAGGTTGTCAGTTCTAACACTGGACATGGGGCAGACAAAGGGCGGCAAAATACTAACAGGTAGTGGGAACCAATACAGGGTCAGAACCTACCTTCTAATGTAACAGGGAGCCCAGTGCTATAGATATTTTCAATCCATCAGTTAGTAAGCATACAGCAAAAACCAACGACCCCATTGACTCTAGCAGTGGCATCTCGTCGTTTCTCATATCAAAAAATCAATATGATATACAGTGAAATGCCAGAACCCTTCCCTTCTTCCCTATTGTGTGCTCACCAATTCCGTAAGTACTTGATGGGTAGTTGAATTTATGTATAATACATGCACATGATGTAGCCATTACAATAGACTTATCTTGTGCCGTCATGGTCCAATGATGCAAGCTGTGACAGGTGCCATCCATCACTGTCATACCCTATACCATGTTGGTATGCTGCATCATGTGTTATGATTGTCAGTAATCATACAACCCTTGTGTCCCAGTCTACATAAGACTTTTTGCCCATATTGATTTGGTTAAGGAATCCCACCTCTCCCTACCCAACCCCCCAAAAAGACCATAAAAACAACCAAATATCTATTTACTACATGATAAGGGGACAAAATAAACAACACGACGAACTAAAACTAATCACCACGAAGTGCCGAGAATATGTTGTTGATTTTTCACATAATCGTCACTAGAAAAATGAGAGGTGTGTATGCCGGCATACATAACAATGGAGATTCTCGGTGCCCTCTATGACAGTACATATACCTGGTTTCAATATGGAATCAGAACAGAACCTGATGGGAATGTGAGCTGGGACAAAGTTATTCCCGCTTGCGTGACCAAACGTTTCTGAAATGTCTCTATTGATCCAGACAGAAATGTATGGTGCATTAGCTTGGTCCATAAATTCGGCTTAGGAATAGGCATATATTCTGGTAATGCTGATTGGATGTGGATTACACTCACTTAATCTAATCCGACTTTTCCTTTTTAAAAGGGACAAGTAAATTGGATGCCTTTTTTTTCCAGAAGAGGGGTAAATTCTAAAATCAATAATGGTAAAATGAAATATATAGCACGGTGAGTGTATGAGCTCGTTGTTGCTATCTAGACTGCCATCAGCTGAGTACTGTAAGAGAATAGATGTGGATCAACACGGTAAAAGGTACGCCCGTGAGAGGGTGCGCGGGCGCACCTTTTACCGCGTTGATCCACAGATGTGTCAATGAATAAACTTGCATCAGTCTCTGAATATTCTACCTTTAGTTTATTTCCTCATATACAACGAAGTAGATACGATCCTTTATGTGTCTTTATGGCTGCAGTCAGTCTACACTGTGATGAGTGGAATGAGTAACAGGGGAGCTTTAAGTATCGACACGAGTTGCTCATTGGGAGGGATGAATGTTGTTGTGAGAAGCTCAGATTGTTATGCACAGCCGCATCTAGACAGACTTAGATGTCGTGTATGATACCTTCAAACATGAACATCAGTCTAATGATCTAAAATACTGCATGTGCAATTCGTATTATAAAAACATTGGAGGTCTGGTTCATTTTTTTTTTTTACTTATTAGACGACAGTGTCTCTTGGCATTGGTAATTATCATTCAAGGATGACCAATATCTCACCCAGAACAGAGTATTAATAGTATTCTTACTAAGTGAGCTACTTATCCTTTATATCAATGGCTGACCTATCAGTCATGATAATATGGGCTACAAACTGTAGCCCACATAAGCTAGACATAGCCAACTCCACATTGTTTATATAAACTCTAACCAAAGTTATATAATCCCCTTCAACATCAATTAGCTCTAAAATTAAAAGGAGCTCTGCAATTCTTGGCATGACACAGGGCACATGGACTTGGCCAAAGTACTTAAATTGAAAGGTTGGGGCAGCTCTTTCAATCTAAACTCACTGAGTCTGGAGCCAAGGTCAAGAGTCTGCCTTTACTGAGGTGCCTGATGGTTGCTGCCAGCACATTGCCAGGAGCAGGTTCCAATTTGACATTTAAACATGGGGTAGTTTCACTCTAAATGAATCGGTTATAATTGAATCACAATGAACATTACAATGTAATTTCTATGGTATTTAAGGCAACTCCTCTGATGCAAAACATGTAATATCTACAGGTTTATTATCACCGATGAACTCATTTTCTAAATACCAAGCGGTACACATATCGTGCACATTGTTGTGTAAAAATGGCAATACACATGTACAGGAGCCATGTTGGCCCCTATAGCTGGTCTACAGCTGGTTCCGGGTGTTAACCAGGGACAAGGTACCCATCATGGTATGTCTTATCAGTGGGTTTTACCTCAACCAGCAAAATTCAAATTGGCGGCTCCACTAGGCCTCCATACTGAGTCCTATACTAGTATATCAAAGGGTATGACATAAAAGGGATTCATATGAAAATTCTGCCTATAAATGATTATGTGGTTCTTATGACGGTCGGATGTTTATAAACACTAGAGTATTCTTGTTCTAGTCAACATGCCCTATGTACCTAGCGGGATTATGTGTTGAGGGAGGGTCCAGCTGGCTCTAGTCTATGCCTCCACTGGATACACCTTCCTATACCTGCAGCTACAGGTGGGTAATCTCTCCACTGGCGGATCCAGGATTTTGAAAAGGAAGGGCGCATCAATCATTTAGCTACTATTTCTAGCTAAAAGTTTAGGCTTTATTTTAGAAAGGAAAATTTACTCTTAACTAACAAGACTGCCAATACACCCAGTTATATCTGTACATGTTTAACATTTAGGAAATAGAATATGCAGACCGTACAAAACATATAACTATCATTTGTAAATCTCCACCCAATGTATATTACCATACCATTTGTTTTAGCCATATATGGCACTTTTAGATATGGGAATACCTGGAGCATCTGTGCAGTTCAGTAGGATCTTTTGGGGTTTTCCTGGAGTTTGCAAAAAATTAAACCCCTCCTCCAGTTGTATTTGAAGAGAATTTTATGGGATAAGGCCCCTCAAAATTCAATGACACCCCCCCCAAAAAAAAAAAAAAAATTGATGTCAAAGAATCTGGAAAAATCACAAGAATGACCTGTTTTGCCCTCGAATTTCTGAGTTTCCGGGGAAAAAACCATGCATGTCCCAGTTTCTCAGGTCCACTAATTCACACTTCTATAATACGTAAGCTGCATTAAACCAGCCTTCTCATCCTAGATCTATATTAACCCCAAAGTTTCCTTTAGCTGTGTGCTGTAGTCCAATATGGCTCGATGTTGCACTTGTATTTGTCCACAATCTGTGCTTGCCCTGCTATACCTCCCACATACTAAAATATACAGCGGTGTTATGGTTTGAAACTGAACCATGGGGGAAACAATATAATGCTGATAACTCGAAAAGTGAAAAGCCTGTGATCGGCTCCCAGGGGCCATCCATATATGACATCATGCAAAATTTGACCTTTTTAGACTCCCCCTCGTCATGTTTTTTTTTTGCCAATTTTGCAATGCTGAAGGTATATGGAAAATGTATTTCGTCATGCCGGGCCTGACCCCCCCTCCCCCCCTTCAGCATGACATCATTTGTGGATGGCCCCCCATGAGTTGTGCACTCATCCCTCACCCAGGTTATTTGCACCACCAAGCCACTATTCGCATAACTCCCGCCAAAACTACGCTATTCGCACCATATTGCCAAAAAAGGCGGAAAGTTGATACATGGATCAACATCATATACCTTCACCATTGGAGGCAAAAAGTGTCTTATGGCTGCCAACCAACTGAGTCTGTACATAATTGACAATTTCTCAAAATTTACAAAACTTGGTAATGAAATACCTTTTCCTGCAAGACCCCTACATCTCCTCCTTTAATGGCACTACAAATTCATTAAGTAATTCTGCCTCTTATATATAAAACTTCCATTCTTTTTTAAACTTATTCGCACCACCACAATGACTGAAAGTGTGGTGCCCCAGGGTGTCTCCTTATAACTCACTTTTCGAGTTAACAAGGCCACACATGGTTGGTCGCCGACTAATAACGTGCATTTCATGAAATGAATTGAAACCTTTCAAGCACCCTCCCCCCTCTTAAACATGGTTAACAGTATGCAAGTTGAAAAAGAATATGTGAGGTAGTCGAGCCCGGGTAGTCGAACCTGCTTGGTATTATTTACATGTGTCACAACCGTGAGAGCTCCAACTTCCAGTATTGAACCTCAATATCCTGATGCTAATAATGAGGACTTTATGATCCTAATATATCCCTCGCATAAGGCAGAATGGGAAGGTATGGTACAAGGACCAGAGACCTGGGTCTTACCAGACCCTGTGAGGTTTGTCGGCTCACCACCTATAGCTTATGGAGCAGACCTCTTTGATCTGGTTAGGTGTGTTGTCGGGAGCCACACCTCATTGCATCTGAGGTATTCCAATATAGACTACCTGGCACACACTAGAGATATTGTTAATTAATGTAGACTGCGCTTGAGTACGTGCAGAGAGTGGAAGGGACTCTAAATTCCAAAAAAAGTTAAGCATGCTTATATGTGATGAAATGCCGAATGTGTCCGACTGTCGTTGAGAATCTTGGCTTTATCAGGTCTGAGGTCCCAGACCGGAAGGCAGTATCTACTTCTCCTATCAGTAGCTACTGAGAATATGCTGATCAACAACTGCATTTTGCAGTAGGTACTGCTGAAATACTTCCAAAACAGCTGACTCTACACTGCATTTTCAGTATAGACTCAGTAGTGTACTGACTATCAACTGAGTATGCACTGCATTTTCAGGCTAGAATCAGTAGTCTACTGACTCTCAACTGAATCTTAATAGATACAAAAAAATGTTACACTCTGTGCAGCAGCATAGATGCAGTAGTCTACTGACTATCTACTGTTATCACTCTGCCCATTCATCGATTATTTATTGGGCTACTGACCTGATGCTTCTGAGACAGTCCATAGTGTAAATGTCAGTATGGTTGTGAACAGTAATCAAAAGATTCAGTTATGAAATTCTGAAACTATCCAGTGTTTGTTAAGAAAAGCATAATTATACCTTTGCATATGATTGTTATTGAGTGCCAGTAATGGATACACATGGATGTTGGGGTGTGTGAAAGCGAGGAATTAGTCACTGACTTTATGTAGGGCATAAATGTACTGAATCATCAAGTATTATTTTGGTAACCATCATGCCACTTTTTTTTTACATAGTATACATGAAATATTGATAATTACAAAGCTGCTGTCTTATGACCTTACCTTCTTGCTATGATAGAAGTTACCCTGTACTACTGAATCAGTACTGCCTCCCTCCTATATGAGTTGCATGCACTACTAGGGAGTAATGACAGCTCCACATATCTGATGGGGTGGTGGCTCAGGGGGCTAATGCGTTGGTACAGTAATCAGAAGATCCCAAGTTCAAATCTAGCAGGGACCACCTAGAAAGGCATTGGTAGTGCCAGTACTAAAGCAGCGGCTGCTCCTTTTATGCTTCTACCTGCCCCCAGCAGTAGTTTTCAGTATGATCTACTGCTCACCTACTGCTATAGCAGCAGTCATGCAGTAGTGCTGATTGAACACTGCCCCAACCCTATATATGGTCATGCAGCATTAAATAAGTAGATACTGTTTAAATGCTGCCATCTCATTTACATAATTGGGACAACTGATTCAATACTGTTTGCATGCTGCTAATACTACTGTTCTGCTACTGAACCACTGCTGCCATGTTCTGTGTGCTGAGCAGTAGAATGCCAGTAGATGCTGATATGGTACTGTTTCTGATGCTGCTTTCACACTGAATGACTACTGTCACACCACACTGTTTTTCTACTGTTTAAATACTGATTTTCTACTGCATTTTGGTCCGGGGTACCAACTTTTATGCCATGGCTAATATCGACGACACTATAGATTAGTACTACTTACGCCGTATTCAATGAGGGGGATGGAATATGATCCTCGCATATTCGACGGCGCCATTTTGAAATTTATACAGAGCTAATTAGTTTCTATTTAGGTATGGTTATTAGAAGTTTTACGAAAAAAGAATGATTGAACTAGTTAAATGATATTATGTTATGAATTGTTTATGTAAATATAAGAGAATGGCCATGTTTAAAATGGAAAAATTTCTGTGCGTAAGACTTAATACGAAACTATGGGCTTGACCTCTACTGCTAGCTCCCAACCAAGCCAAGCAAGGTGTCATGGCGGATCAAAACAAACTATGATGACTCGGCGTCTTCAAAATCAGTAAATATTGTTGTAATTCTTTATCTAAAAGCAAATTCATCCCATAGGGCCATAGCATAAATGCAAATGTCAACTCACAGTGAATAATTTTGCATCGTATTCACCTCGGTGAGGCTGTCCGCATTCAATGGCGTCGTTGAATACGGACGCCTCACCTCGTTGAATACGATGCAAAATTATTCACTGATCGTTGACATTTGCTTATGTATTAACTACTAATACTGTAATATTGTGGACTCACATCGTAACACAACCCACCCCCAACTACCCACACAGGCCAGGGCAGGCTGCTGAATGCTGACATTCCTGGTGCACTGTTTACTCCCCCACATCACACCACAGTATGGAACCAGAGCCGCCAATATGTGACTTCTGATGGAGATATTTGCTACAATTCTATTCTGATTTCTCTGGTGGGTAACTACATAAAGACTAAAGAGATCCCATGAGCATCCTATCATCGTGATGACGTTGCTGAGGTTTTGAATAATATCTTATGTTTCTCGTGATCTCATGTCTGGACAGGTATAGGTAAGGGCACTTTACAAGTCTCTATGAGCATTTCCATTTATACCTCAGTAGATAATGACGGTTTGCCATAACTCGCTCCTCCCCTTAACCCCAACAGCTTAGCCCCACCCTCCTGCTCCACCCCACCACGCCCATTCAACCTCCACGCCCCTTTGTCGCCCGCCCTTTTTAAGTCACAAGAAACAGACTCCCTATGAGGTCATTTATCTCTTCGAAATACAAGGTAAATACTCTCCCACGTTGTCCTTTTCAAAAGTACAGATTTACATTATGTGAGTGGCCGAAGTTAAGATAAATCATTTCCAAATACAACGTATTTAAACATTGTTCAACAAAAGGAATACTCTAATCACAGGAGCCTGTGGGAATTGCATTTGAAATATATTTGTTGCTGCTTCCAGTAGACAGGGTGAATTTCGAGAAGGCAGGTCGTAGTTATATAGGCCTATATGAAGAGGAAAATTAGCAAATTACTCTGCTCTCTGAGGCTCATGCTTGAGCTATATTCTGGGCTGTGGGCATTGGTTGTTTCTTCAATGTTGGTAAAAGGGTTAATTGCATGCTGCAGTCATTTAGATAATGACCGAATCCAGGCCCGTATCCAGGGGGGGTGCTAGGGGTGCTCGAGCACCCCCCCACAAAAGCAAGATGATCTGGAATTCCACCCCAAAAATGTATATAATCTTTTTCCGAGGGCGAAACTAGCTGTGGTTGGGCGGATCTCCAAGGGGCAGAACTCGCCATGGTTTGGTGGAACTCCAAGTGATGGCATATCTGAGGGAGGAACTCTCCATGGTTGGGTGGAACTCCGAGGGGCGGGATCTCTGAGGATAGATCCCTGTGTGGTTAGGGGAACTCCAAATGGCTGGATCTCCAAGAGTGGAACTCAACATGGTTAAATGGAACTCCAAGGGAAGTTAAATACCTATAACTATATAGTAATCACTTATTCTATGCTAAAAGAAACGCACAAAATTCTCAGTGAATTATATCATAATCTGTGCATGAGAAACATAATATCAAAATGGTTGAAAACTATAATTACTAACTTTGAGTTGGACCCATCATTCAAAAGTTGGAAATGAAAGGTCTTTGATATGATTATAAGTAACTGTCCCAGTTATCCTACATTATATTATAAACATTGGTTGAATGCAGTACATAATGAATTTACTTTTTTTTGTCTTTATCACTGTCAACTATTAAGGATTTTAGATTGATAAATTGAGGGGGTCTGTACTACTACATCAAGGTAACATTTTGATAAATGTTTTAAAGGAGGAATTTCACATAAAAATGCCCCCAGATTGCACCATTTGATGTTTACTATTCAAAATTTTCCTGGGGGGCATGCCCCCAGACCCCCCTAGGATCGCTGCACTGCACTTGCGCGCAGCAGCATGGAATTTCATCCCGGAGTTCCACCTAATATATTTCAGCACCCCCCCACACAGAGGTCTGGATACGGGCCTGATTGAATCCATCAATTAAAGCATTATACTGTAGTGCCAATAAGCCAATACTCATACATGTATATACACTCCACAAAGTGCCCCAGCAATCCCCCACTATCTTACCAAATTGCTAGCAGACCACAACAGTCAAGCTCGTGAGCGTAATGCCTAGTGGGCTAATATTGTGCTGACCTATTTCATTATTTAGGCATGGGTCTTCTGTTTTAGAAATGAAATTTTCACACTGGCAGTTTAACTCAGATCTAAAGAAATATATATAACATTTTTTAGCAGAACTATTAAACTTGTGTGCATGAATTTTAAAACTAAAGATGTAATAATCTAATATGTTTTGTCACACCTGAAGACAAGTCCCTCCCTGAAAACATGAGGAAGCAACGTTGGAAGTAACTTGGTATTGGAAATCCGATCAAAGTTTTGTTTTATTGATCTATAGACCTAGGCTACAGTCCACTTCCACCTCAAAATTGTCCATCAGAGCCAAGATGCAGTATTAGCCAGTATGCCACTATTATTCAGTCCAGGTACAAGCAGGATATGGGTTTGGTTCTGTTAATGGGGCTTTGTGGGCCTCATCCAGCTCCTACCTAGACCTCCGGGGCTCTAGGTCTAGTCCACTCTGCACCCGCTGCCAACCCCTCCTGCTGCCCGTACTACCAGTAATCAATGCCTTGCGTAAGGCATGTTACGGGTGTAACGGTAAGGGCGTGCCAGCTTTACAAATCGCACATCAGCCTTCTCACCAGAACTGTAACATACAAAGAGGGGAGAGGGGAGGCTGGTGTGTGTGTTGGGGGGGGGGGGGGGCAGGGGGCACTTCAAAAACCCTATGGGCACTTCTGGCACGCTTCCTAATAGGCTTAACAAACCCAAAGTTTCAATATAGCAAGATTCCATCGAGAGTTTTTCTTATTTCTGTATGTATTCTAGGGATAAAGACCTTTATATACAAGTTTAAATCGACTTCACCATATGTGGATACTGACTTCCAAGAGAAGGGACTTCCAGTCTACATATTATGTTCTTATTAAATGTTTATGGTGTGTGTGTGTGTTTTTGGGGAATCTGAATTGGCTAGATAGCTGGCTAGATAGCTTCAATTATGGACGTTGAATGAAATTATTTCTAAGAATATCCAGTCACTATAAGAATAGGAGGAAGCGACATTTATTCGATATTATAGATTACAGGAAAAGCTACTCCATTTGGCACAATTGAGGTAATTCAGTCTAAGGAGAGAATGGCTGGTGGGCGTAACGAGAGTGACCATCACAATTTAGGGTTCAAAGGTGGTACTCCCCGGCCTAACTCTCTCTCTCTCACAAATGTGACACCTGGCATCAACCTCTGTAATCAGAGAACTCCAGTAGGCATGCTGCATGCAGACAAAGGGAGGGAGCCATGATGATAAGAACCATATCAACAAAGCCATAACTTGTGTCACCTCATATCAGTGAACCCAGGTACATGTACACATATATCTGTGCCGGGTAATTCCTAGGGTCCAAACACAGGAATCCAAATGTCATCCGTCTCCTATTCTGAACGAGGAAGTTATGGCAAATTCCTGATCTCTGATTGTGGTATAAAGATCCTACATAGCTATTGTAACAACTTCCTCTTGTGATCTATAACTAAGATCATGTCATTTCTTGTGTATCTGCCATATCAGAACTTACAGAACCCCAATTACATCATATATGGTGCCAACCTAACGATGGTGAATGGATGACTTATTAATACATGGACTTATAGACCTTACCTGATTCTGAGTCTCTGCTGATGGTAATCACGTTTGGTAGTCGCATCACAATGTATTGTTGAAGTACATCCTGCAATGAAAGTGAAACAATATTTAAACTCAAGTGGAACCCCAGGCGAGATGTTTTGTTTTTTTTTTATTATTTTTGTTATTTTCCATTTTCCCTCTCTTTTCTTGTTCATGTGAAACCATAAACTGCTATAATTCATGCATTCCATATCTATTTCAACATCAACAGAGCTATTCTCAAACACTAAAACAGACAGTTATCACATTATCATTCTAGTATAGCGCCCATACCCATATATTACGTTCACATGAAAGCAGAGCCCAATATTGATTTCTTGTCTAAAGTACACTCTGATTGGACCATCAAGTTTGGGTAATAAATCTGCAATGATTGATCTGTGAATAGACGATGGGGCCAACAGCTGTTCAGTTATCTCTGAGTGAGATTTATTCAAAGGCTTTGATGTGATGTGGGTTTAACCTGTAGCTTTTTGTCATACTGATCCTGACTCGTGCAACAAATATTGAAATCGTTTCCAGTTCATTTCTTTATTCTAATTACCGGTGTACTTTTCATTGTTTCACAAATATGCTCTTTTACATAGAGAATATGCAAGCAAGTTAAGAATTCATGAACGCATCATTATTGAGCTAACTTGGACAAACACACGCATGAATGGCATTACACAATTATTAATTAACTTCGGACACGGGAGAAGGAAAACTGGTGGGAGATGTTTAAATTTTTAAGGGCACCTTAAACACTTTTCATTAATACTCATTTCAACGTTATGTTGTTTCATGTCACTCACGATTGAATGAACACCCTCTGGACCAATCAGAATGACCCGTACTTTATATAGGAGAGAAGCCAAAACGGAAACAATTAAACTTACGAAATCCCAATTATAGACGTTCCATGCAAGTTCTAGTGCAAATGCTTGTACCATTTGATTAGATCTTTTAAATCAAACTACCCGATTTAGAAATCTTGAAGGCAAACTTGTCTTTTTCGGCCGCGCTTTTAAGGTAAATGACGGGGGACCAGTCCCAAAAGCAGGTCATGAACGGTGCGTTCGGTACCACTGAAAAACGGACATAGAGTTAAGAACTAACCATTTTCGGGAGCCCCCGAACCCCCAATCAAATTTTTGCATCTACAATCCCCCAAAAAAAACATTTAAATATGCTCCCTAAAATTGTAACATTAAGTCACCTTTTCTCTAAATCTTTAAAGAATCTGGCATGTGGGCAGACATAGTAAGAGATAAAAGTTAGCAACCTGACACACCCCTCATGACCTACTTTCGAGGGTGGTCCCCCGTCATTTACCATTTAGCTTTTAGGTCTTTTTTCTTATGTTTATAAAGAACCATGTAATCAGCGCTTCCCTGGTAGATCGATTGCTGCATGCAAATATGGCATCAGCTGACCTAGAAATAGCTGATCTCCGACCCAAGCCATTAACAATAGCCTGGCAGGCTACCAGACGATTATACAAGTTTACCAACAATGTCATTGGGCTGACAATAAGTTTAGTTCGCCGCCTATAGGGCATTAGAATATTGGGCTATGGAGGCCGCCATCTTGGTTAGGCCCCCGACTCCAGAGCAGGGCATTCTGGGTAAATTTCGTATCAGCCTGCAGAACAATGGGCACTGATAAGACTGATAAGCTGCATCCTGCCCCTTATCTCAATCACCCAAAGTACCCCTCTATTGTTTCAGGTGTAAAGGAAGGTGATAACTCTGATAGGGAGACAATGCCCTGATTGGCTTAGCTGTGGGATCAAGCAGAAATTTCAATGATCTATTGTTCTTTTATTCTAAATATTCAATCTATTTCTAGACCATCTTCTTAAAGCTGTGGATATGGAGAGTCCACACATATAATTTATAGAAAAATCCCATGGCGAGTGATTAATTGGCAGTTTGTCAAACTAGACTATACAAAGAGGCCAAATGATGATTTAGCCCCCAACTACATGAGTCACCTAGCTGATTTCCTTAGTATTAGCAATGTGTTAGTCCCGTATACATTGATATTCATAATGTTGGAATTTGTCTAGATTGAGTATGCTGGGTATGCTGAATTGTGCTAGTATGTGCTGTGTCGGATATAGCCCGATATTCATGCTAAGGTATAAAATTAGTTGGTACATACATTTATATGTGCTGACCACCATTATTTAAATCCCAGTGCGATATCTATAGGGCTCAGGCCACACCCCTTTACACATTCTCATTGTCTCTCCCAGCTGGTGTACAGGTCACAAACGAATAAAAGGATATGAACCACAAGGTGATGACCAGCCTGAACATTACATACATGTATGAAGGAACTGATTTGTTGAATCTCAGAGAAAGAATGAGAACCATATCATTTCCTTTTGGATATCTGCCTGTTGTACTTTATCAATCTTTAATACGGACATACTATTTGTGTACTTCCGGTAACGGATATCATATTAAATGAGGCATTATACCGCCACCCAGGGTGCAATATGACTAGCAGTCACCCCACCCCCTCCTCCAGCACCCATGCGGGTTGACCTTTAACTGACCTCAGCTGTTGTCATATTAACATTTAACACACTTAATTACCCCTAGACTGTTGGCAATTGAGCTGATCCATGATAAATATAAAACTCATGAGTTGCTCCATCACTGTATGCATTATGGACCCGTTCTCTTGGAGCAGTGTATGGTCCCAGTATTCATATCAACAGGCGTGGGACTAGTAAAAAATTGGGAAATAAAAGTAAAGCTGCATATTGTGACCTAAATACCTTCCCTTATGGCTGGTACATATGGTTCTAATGAGCCATAAGAGCAGAAAACTTGTCCCCGAGTTGTGACAAGCAGCTCTGAGTTGGTTCTGTGTGAATAATTTCTGATGAAAACCACGTGAACTCAATGAGTTTCGAGATGGCGCATATATACTATGAATCAGCAGATACCTAATGTTGAAAAGTGCGTGAAATCTGTTTTTTTTTTCATGGGTAATAGGTACTGGTCATTAACATACATGTATATCTGTATCGTGAAGTCCATAACGTTCTCCTTGAACGTCAGGGCAATGTCATTATCCACACCCATTAAAATCTTCTGAATCCTTGTACTAGTGAAACAAGTATGAATAACAAAAAAGACTTGAAATGGATGAAAAAGATGTAAAATTGACAATATAGAACAGAACTTTAATTTGAATTGAAATGCCACCCCGTACCCGGCGATATAGACTCAGGGAGGGCCCTGAGCCAATCATGATTGAGCAACTTCAAATCAAATATAGAAATAGTCCACTCATAGCTACTTGACCTAACTGCTTTATATGCAATCGTAGCTGGGGTGTATCTTTAAGTGACAATGAAAGTTGGCTTAAAGCAGTTTGAAAGTACATAGAACAATGAATGGAACGCCATTGCAATGAAAGTGGTTTGCCCTGAGGGGACCTTTACTTTAATTTAATCCCAGACTTTTCATCAAATTAATTCGTCTGTCATGCTGCCCAATCTTCAGGTGCAAGTATGCTTCAAGTCGTATCGTCTGTGCGATCGTAGAACAGCTGTTTTGCATCTACTAACATTCTTTTGTGGAAAATATAGAAGGTTGTGACTGGCTTTGTAAAGAGGCGCCTAGGTCATAAATATCACATTGGGCCTTCATTTAATACAAGGTACAGAACCACTTTCATTAGTCATGCTAGCGTGTGGCAGTTAATGAGAAATACTAACTTTTCCCTTGAGCTATATAGGTTACAGCTAAGACTTTCCTCATAGTGCAAGACTAAGCTGTGTGCTAAAACTGTGGTATAATACCTGTCACACATGCAGTCTCCATGGGGATTATTTAATACTAATCGACCTGTGTGGGTGTGTGTGTCCAGACAAGTTGTCCACCAGGCTAATCGATGCAGTTGGGGTTTACATAGGAATACGTGTAGTCCCATAACCAAGGGTTGCATAGCCTCCTGCACAGGCTGCAGGCAAAAAATGATCTGCCTCCCCTATATAAATGTTATGGTTTTGAATTGCATTTGTTAAAACAAGATAACTCATGAAAGGAGATATAATCCAAATACATCCCATCTGGCTATTGGTTCCTCTCGACATAGTATAGAGCATAGGTGTTAGGGATACCTAACGTGCCCTGTGCAAAATACAAGAGAAGAGAAGCCTAGAATTTAGGGCCCATGCTTTGATCATCATTAATGTGACCAAGCCAGCGAAATTGGGGCTAATGGGTCAAAAAGTCATATTGGGGATTTCAATATATTCTGAAACTAGACTGTTTGGGCTTTCCAAAACAGTTTTAATTTTGCCAATGTGACCAGTATTTGCTGCTCTATGGGGTGACAGACTAGCATAGGTGCATTATTTTCTCCTGCTAATAGGTCAAAAATGATGCTGCCGCTGGTAATTTGAACTATCAGCTCTACATGTCCCCCTTCTCCCCCCTACCCCCCCCCCTCACAGCTTTTTGCTCAACTGCACAATATACCCCCTGAAAGAACTTTGTCCTGGGGTTCTGGAGCTGTTTTAATTGTGTTGATCGGACCACAACTTTCTGAATTATGAGCAAAAGTGTGAGGGTGAGGTACATTTTCCTCCTCACCGATTTCAATCACATTTCCTGAGTTTCTTGCTAGCTGCGAGGACATCCCTATTTTGCTTTCGAGGACACATTTCTTGAACAGGGATGCTAGGTTCTATTCTTCCCGCCACTTTACAAACCGCTAATTCGGACCGTTAAGCCAGAGAGTTTTTCTTTTATTAACGACATAGATAATTGTTAGGGGAAGGTAATGAGGGCACTATAAATACCGACCCAATTTCTGACTTGGTTTATTTGTTGATTGGGTTAACTGGGCTAACAAAATTATTATCTGATTTTGGGTTTTAATTCATGACGATCTTAGATCTGTTATATACATCTACTTTAATAAAGCAGGAAATCTTTTCATAGCAGTTAAGTATTGCTTCCTTCCCTGCTGCTTCCAGTTACCCTTTCAACTAAACGACACCTCGCTCTATATAGATCTGCTAGATTGACGGCTGTGAAATGCACCTGTATAATTCCCCGGAGGTCACATGATACGGACCATTACTTACCCTATAGTGACATGATTTACGGGCACTGATATAAATCTCTGAGCTAACAATATCGAACAGTGCATATGATCAGGTAGCCATCCCACTGCCTCAGTCTCCCAAGGGGCTGGTTTGCCCTCACGGCATCTCACTTCATCCTCCCACCCCGCCCATCCCATAGCGCTCGCAGATCGGTCTTCGATCAGTTATCGATCAGTGAGGTATTGATCCGCTAAGCTGCCTAATTGGTGCTGTGTGTGATCCTCCTTTGGAGTAGCCTCAGTAGGCCACTGCCTTTGGCCCCCTGCCCGCACCCCCAACAAACGACTAGCTCTTTATCTACTACATCATGTATAGTATGTCCCTAAAGATTTGTAGAGATTCCAGTACAAAGTGTATATCTAAACGTTGATAAGGTATGCACTAGTTGGTCACTATGAAAGGAGTGTGTTCGTGCGCTAAGAGCTCAGACACTGACTTTAGTTTAGGAGGGGGGAAGCCTTCATCTGTGTCGTGATTATTTCTCACGCTCCTCCTCCAGGTACCTACCACTGCTTCTATACAATACCTCAAAGTGGTCCACACAGAATGGAAACAAGTTCTCTTTACAAAGCTGAAAACATGGTGTCGCTCCCCTCAGTGTGTAAGTGGGAGACTTACAAAGTTGGACAAAGTATTATAAAACAGGCTGTTAGTCAGCAACAACTGAGGCAAGGAACATTTCATTGCAATTCAAAGCACACATGCAATTAAGGTATATAGAACCCACAAAGAACATCCCCTCGAAATTTATCAAAGTTGACGCTATCTCCCCTTTTCGATTCGTTTCTCTGTGCTGTTTTCCACGGATAAATACAATAGACGATTTGGTGACCAAGATGTCTATTATTTATGAAACAAATATCTGTAGAGTATTGGGAATGGCCCTACATTGTACAGGCACGCTCCAACTTAATTAAGATTCATTCAGCAACAATGCCCGAATAACTAAAAAAACAAGTTTCCAGTCGACACGACCGATGATAAAGCATCCTTTGGTCCGAGGTCACCCATATGAACTAGGTCTGCCATATATCATAATACACTGATATTCTGACCCATTAGACAATTCTAGGATGGACCTGTAGTATAGGGGCCATTTCTGCACCAGCCAGTGGCCACTTTTAGGAGGCATTAGGCCATTATCGCCAAATAATGGTAGGCCTCCCACATATCACCATGAGCAATCCTCTGAGCAGCGAAAGGAGACCTTCCATGGTCAAAATATTCTAGGTTTTTGTAGATGATGGCATATTTCACAGATTATTTTAGAAGTTTTGACATGTATCCTGACCTAATCTTGTAAGCAGAGAGTAATAAATAAATCGGGAAATCTTTGAGCTGGATTGTTGAATAAATCATGCCATACCGACAAGCAACACGTGTATACCCCTCCCACAACTAATATCACTGTCACTGCATTGGATCTGATATTTTGGTGTTAATGGGATATCTGACCGCGTGATTATGATGCCGAAGGGTGATCCTTATCATAATCTGAATAAATCGAAAATAGGTCTGACCCAGGGGCGGGACCCAGGGACGTGGGGTCAGTGGCACTTCAGTAAGTTTACCCTCATGTATGGTTTTATACTCACCTTCACAATAGTTGAAAAAGACCTGCTATGGGTCATAACGTTATAGGAATTGGGAGAATATTGGTCGACTTTTTTCTACAATCTTTGTTTAATGCACTGAAGCAATTCGGGATTTGTAGATTTACATGGCAAAAAAATAAATAAATATCAATTAATCCTAGTAGGCGATTTGAGTAGAACAATTCATTCTGACTTAGCTTCCATCATGATCCTTTGTAATCAAATCGAAAACAATGCTGAAAGGTCACCCATTGTACAAACGAGCGATCTATATCCTGTAAGATGGAGTACGCGACAAACATTCCCCACCCTACACTTTTTGACCAGTCGCTATCAACAATAGTGGCATGGGTTTGATTATCGCCCTATCCACTTTTTCAGGCTTTGTCGTATTTTTGTTAACTTGGTATGTGCTCGGGGTAATCTACTGCATAGACCCAGATTACAGCGTAGACATGGGGCAAAGGCCGGCCACCCCAGTCTGGCACTCACCCTTCACACCATAAAAATACTGACAAAACCCAGAGCACTACAAAAACGGCCAAACTCTGCAGCCTTTTGTTAATATTTCCTTTTATCTTTTCTTACAGCTGAATATCCTGAATACGTCAGCTTCTCGCATGATGGGAAGTTGATGTCTGGAAGCAGTGGATTCTTATAGGGTGATAGGGAGATGCAAGATTCAGACAGGCCGGCCTCTCCCCGAGCTTCTCTGGCCCTAGACTATTGAGCAGCTAGTACATTTTGTATTATAGTCTTTAGAGATAAGATCACTTCTAGTTCCAAACTTGCACCTGGTGGGGTGGGGGATGATATTAGCGAAAGTGAGGCACAATTTCACTGATTCTAACATTATACACAAACTTCAGACACTTAATTCGGTCAGTGAAAAGTGAGAGGCATCTTGTCAACAAGAAACAGCGTACAACAGATCCCACTATCTACCAAAAACATGTACAGTACGTCACACACAAACAGCACAGTCTGTACAAATGTATAACTTATATATCTAATATTTTGTTGCTTTTTCCCAACATGTCGATACAGTAGGATATGTATTGCATGCATGAGGTCTATGTCTAAACTATTAACATGTTATTTCTCATTCTGGATTATACTGTATCTTGGTCCAATAGTCAGTTTGTGGTGTGTGTGTGTGTGGGGGGGGGGGGGCGTTTCAGCTGTAGTTTGTTGTGATCCAATTCATGATTTCCTAAGACAAAGAAATTAACCTTTCTTCAAATTATCCATAATTGGTTAAGCAGAGATGTAAGTCAGGCATGGGCAAAAATCAGGAAGCCATAGATTTACTTGATATAAAAGTCTTCTTTTTTCCCCCAAACAGCCCTCCTTAGCACTTGTATAAGGAAAATATATGTCATTCAAAATCTTCAGAAATCAGGAAATCCTGATAAAACTTGAAGACTTACATGCCTGGTTGGTGGATGGACGATGTGGCCAATGGACGATGTGGACAATGGACTATGTGGCCAAACCAAGGACGATGTGGTAAAATTTCTGGACCATGTGGCCAAAAGTGGACAAATGTGGCCAATCTGAGAAAATACCATGTGGCCATTTAAGAAATAGATTTACACCAAAACCACTTCTTTTTCACTTTGGCCACATCGTCTATTGTCCACATCGTCCACAGACATTGGTGAATCAATTTGGGTTAGATTTGGGTACCGGTAGAATATTGTAAAAATTATGCATGCATATGTCCCAGGGTAGAATTATGTGAGGGTGGGTAAATGGGTTCCTTATAGAACCCTTGGGAGAACCCATATTCTTATGGTAGATTGCCTTAGAAAAGATTGACCACATCATCCATCCAGTTTGGCCACATCGTCCACAACTTTTGCCACATGGTCTTGGCCACATAGTCTTTTGGCCACATCGTCTACAAATCGCCTGGTTAAGGTTCAAGCGGTAGGCCTGTGTTGTGCTCAATTCTAGATACAGGGCATAGTTTGTCACTGGCCATTCTAGGGCTTTATCTGTGATGGGCGATAGAGACCGGCTAGTATCAACAAGATTACACTCTATCTGTGTAAAGAAATCAATACATGACAGGGACCGGTCATCTGCACTCAAACAGGCACTTGTGTGAAGTCATGGTGCCTGCACAGATAGAATATAATGTATCATGTGGGTACTCGCTATATTGATTCTATTCTACAAACTGTCTCTTTAATACTGGAAATACTTCTGTGTAGCTACGGTAGTATGCAGTCAAGTTGCCCATAAAAAAGGGGGACATTCCCATAGGAAGAAAGCAATAGATTTCTATTAGTCAGAAGGTGTAAGTCTTGGTCTGTTATGGCCTAATTGTCAAAGACATTCGTGGTTTTAATGTTATGTTCACAACCAAATCATGATTCCTTTGATCTTTGCTGATGACATATCAAAAAGATATTATCAAAGTAACAGAACCTTCATGTGTCATTTTCGAAGAATGTAACGGTGCGATATTCTTTTCTTCATTCCATACTTATTTGATTACCAATGATATCTTCGCCACAAATCTTGTCTTTACACAATGATTATGCCATTCTGTAACTAGGGTACACGCTCTGAATACAATGTTATTAAACATGTATACACGCAGTGTTCAAACCAAGTATCCACCCTGGCAACCCATACATGGAGCACTGGTGCATGTCACTATCAGGGATCACTAAGTGCACAAAAGGAGATGGACAATGTTGGTCATGGAGAGAAAGATGCAGACCAAATGTCATCTAAACCTGTTAAGGCATTCCTACTGACATGGTACAGCTATCGCACAGGGTGTCAGTATGGAGATAGGGTGACAGTGAACACATTCCCTGTCTAAGATATGTACAACCAGATGTAAAATTCGGTATTTCAACTGTCCTGGAGGTTTCTACATTTCTGGGAGTGTAAGCTCTGGATAAGTTTTAGATAGATTCAGCCCTGGAGACATGTTGGCCTAACATGGCCACCTACCTCATGTTACAAAATATTTATCCCACCATCTGACATACAGCTTCCGCCTGGAGAGGGTGGATATTTGACCATATCCCTTAGTCTGACCTTAGCCAATACTGACAGATACACAATCTACACATATATAGGGGTTGATAGACTGACGGAGGGAGAAGAGTCTGCATTTGGGCATCATTCAGTGGTATGTCGTTTTTTAAACCTCCCCACCCGGGAGAGTGATGCGGGCAGGAACAGTGGGGCTCTTAACATCTGGACCATAGATAATGAGGGAGAAATTTCTAAAAATTACAAAATCACTGAAAGGTTAGAAGAAAAATGAACAGAATAATCGAAAAAAAAAACAACAAAAAACAGGAATATTTAAACAGCCAATTTAGTAAAAGAAATAACTCGTTTAAGGAATATTAAGAGATTTGTAAACCCGGGGCCAGGAGTAGGAGGCCTCAATTAGACCCTTATCTTATCTCTTATTTCCGATCTTGTCAATACTCCTCCCGACTGACCACTAACTGGGCATCAAGTTCAATGCATTCCATCTATTTAGGCCACACCAAGTAAAAAAATTGGTCTATGGATTTTCATTTTGAGAATATGGTGCGGGAGGGGGAAATTTTTATTTTTATTTTCTAGAAATTAATTATTGTCTATGGATTCTGAACATCATAAATATGGAGAGGGCGATTTTTTTTATTTTTTTTTGCCATTGCATATTTATGCCTATCCAATGAGGGGTCTGTCATATGTACCTTTATTATTAATTATATATTTATTGCTTGATCAAAAAAAAAAAAAAAATGAAAATCCCTGCAAATGAGGCGGGCGGGATCCATAGACATGTTATTTTTCAAATAAAAATAAAATTTTAATTTCTGAAAAACTGGGGCGGGAAATCCATAGACCAATCTTTTAATTTGGTGTGGCCTTATCTTAGCATTTTTCAAATACGAGTAGTTAACACTTAGGCTAATCATCATGACAATGTCACTTTCTACCTGGTATTTTTCAATGAAGATCGAAAGGGTATCCATCTATTATTCAGCTATTTATTTTTTATTTATAATGTGTTCGATTATGGCCAGGGTTTATCAAAGCTGTTCAGATGTGTCCCTAAAATGTAATCCAAAGTTTCTTCACCAGACCATGCAGACCAACACAATAGGCAGAAATGGGAGAGCATTACCATTTATTTTGAAACACTATAAAGCTTATCAGCATGCATACCCGTAAATGGTGGGCAGGTAGAGGTTATACCTAGGCCATACATGTACTAGGCATGACTATAAAACCATAATCACAGCTTTTAACTGGGTCACCTCCCCTTCCCAAAATACTAGTCTCATGCAGTGCACGTCATGTAATATCAATCTGCCTCCATTCGACCAGGGCTACTATACTTCCATGATTCAACCCATATAACAGCCAAGGGATGGGATCTATAGCGTAAAACAGTACAGGCTAATAAATAAGAACTGTTGCCTCAGTACTGTATGCTCTAATTCGTAGATATCTCTACTTAGATTCAGCTTTTGAGTTGACCATCGATATCAGCTGAGGGAACATGTCACTGGCACTTTGACCCTGAGAATTTATCTAAAAGAATTTCAAAATGGTACACACTACCGGTACTGCGTCATGAACTGAAGTTCATCTACAGAAACAGTACTATCTGTATTGGATTCTCCAGCCTCCAGTGGTCTTCCACCCTAAATCAGAGCACCGCGGCAAATTTGCCTCCATAGTACATAATATAGAACCTCCGACCTCTGCCAATATAAAATTCACTACAAAAACAAAACAAGTAAATAACATCTAGAAGAAAAGCAATCGCCTGCCACTCATTGGCCTTTAATGTGTTTGTTATCAAATTAGTTGATCAGTAGGAGCCCTATCTATAACTAGCCTTTATGTGGTAACCAATGGTCTTTTGTAAACATTTATCCATATTGAAATCTAATGGAGCATGAAAAGAGTTTGTTAATACAACGGTGATGTATTTGTTTATTATTGTTTTTGTTGGTGTGTAGCGAATACCCTTCTTTAGAACAATCATGATTCAGTGTATTAAACTGTATAGAGGCATCGGTTACATTGATAAATTAATTAACTTCATATACTATATTGTCCTTGTACTGCTAAGACCACAGTGGGTCTTATTAAAGGTTTATGTACTGTACTCTTTGAATGTTTTGGTTCTAGGTATGTCATACAAACTTATTCATGGAGGTATGGGGTGTTCCTATGAGTTGTTATCCTAGTATTTTATTAATGCTAACATTCGATAACTGGCCTGCTTGTTGTTACCATGGAAACAAGTACCAATACATACTCTTAGAAATAGCCCCGTGTGAACATTAAATACACATCACTAGTTAGGGCTGCGTATACAGATTAAGATGGGAAGAAATCTAGCAAAATATTCCAAGTGAAAATTGTATCAAAATATACAGGTAAGTCTGGACCATAGATAATGAGGGAGAAATTTCTAAAAATTACAAAATCACTGAAAGGTTAGAAGAAAAATGAACAGAATAATCGAAAAAAAAACAACAAAAAACAGGAATATTTAAACAGCCAATTTAGTAAAAGAAATAACTCGTTTAAGGAATATTAAGAGATTTGTAAACCCGGGGCCAGGAGTAGGAGGCCTCAATTAGACCCTTATCTTATCTCTTATTTCCGATCTTGTCAATACTCCTCCCGACTGACCACTAACTGGGCATCAAGTTCAATGCATTCCATCTATTTAGGCCACACCAAGTAAAAAAATTGGTCTATGGATTTTCATTTTGAGAATATGGTGCGGGAGGGGGAAATTTTTATTTTTATTTTCTAGAAATTAATTATTGTCTATGGATTCTGAACATCATAAATATGGAGAGGGCGATTTTTTTTTTTTTTTTTTGCCATTGCATATTTATGCCTATCCAATGAGGGGTCTGTCATATGTACCTTTATTATTAATTATATATTTATTGCTTGATCAAAAAAAAAAAAAAAATGAAAATCCCTGCAAATGAGGCGGGCGGGATCCATAGACATGTTATTTTTCAAATAAAAATAAAATTTTAATTTCTGAAAAACTGGGGCGGGAAATCCATAGACCAATCTTTTAATTTGGTGTGGCCTTATCTTAGCATTTTTCAAATACGAGTAGTTAACACTTAGGCTAATCATCATGACAATGTCACTTTCTACCTGGTATTTTTCAATGAAGATCGAAAGGGTATCCATCTATTATTCAGCTATTTATTTTTTATTTATAATGTGTTCGATTATGGCCAGGGTTTATCAAAGCTGTTCAGATGTGTCCCTAAAATGTAATCCAAAGTTTCTTCACCAGACCATGCAGACCAACACAATAGGCAGAAATGGGAGAGCATTACCATTTATTTTGAAACACTATAAAGCTTATCAGCATGCATACCCGTAAATGGTGGGCAGGTAGAGGTTATACCTAGGCCATACATGTACTAGGCATGACTATAAAACCATAATCACAGCTTTTAACTGGGTCACCTCCCCTTCCCAAAATACTAGTCTCATGCAGTGCACGTCATGTAATATCAATCTGCCTCCATTCGACCAGGGCTACTATACTTCCATGATTCAACCCATATAACAGCCAAGGGATGGGATCTATAGCGTAAAACAGTACAGGCTAATAAATAAGAACTGTTGCCTCAGTACTGTATGCTCTAATTCGTAGATATCTCTACTTAGATTCAGCTTTTGAGTTGACCATCGATATCAGCTGAGGGAACATGTCACTGGCACTTTGACCCTGAGAATTTATCTAAAAGAATTTCAAAATGGTACACACTACCGGTACTGCGTCATGAACTGAAGTTCATCTACAGAAACAGTACTATCTGTATTGGATTCTCCAGCCTCCAGTGGTCTTCCACCCTAAATCAGAGCACCGCGGCAAATTTGCCTCCATAGTACATAATATAGAACCTCCGACCTCTGCCAATATAAAATTCACTACAAAAACAAAACAAGTAAATAACATCTAGAAGAAAAGCAATCGCCTGCCACTCATTGGCCTTTAATGTGTTTGTTATCAAATTAGTTGATCAGTAGGAGCCCTATCTATAACTAGCCTTTATGTGGTAACCAATGGTCTTTTGTAAACATTTATCCATATTGAAATCTAATGGAGCATGAAAAGAGTTTGTTAATACAACGGTGATGTATTTGTTTATTATTGTTTTTGTTGGTGTGTAGCGAATACCCTTCTTTAGAACAATCATGATTCAGTGTATTAAACTGTATAGAGGCATCGGTTACATTGATAAATTAATTAACTTCATATACTATATTGTCCTTGTACTGCTAAGACCACAGTGGGTCTTATTAAAGGTTTATGTACTGTACTCTTTGAATGTTTTGGTTCTAGGTATGTCATACAAACTTATTCATGGAGGTATGGGGTGTTCCTATGAGTTGTTATCCTAGTATTTTATTAATGCTAACATTCGATAACTGGCCTGCTTGTTGTTACCATGGAAACAAGTACCAATACATACTCTTAGAAATAGCCCCGTGTGAACATTAAATACACATCACTAGTTAGGGCTGCGTATACAGATTAAGATGGGAAGAAATCTAGCAAAATATTCCAAGTGAAAATTGTATCAAAATATACAGGTAAGTCTGCAATTTTGTTATTGTCAGTCTCGTGTGCAACATAACTGCCCCCCCCCCCCCAGACAGACTGCCATCAATCTGACGAGACACGAGACCACCTGCTGGCAGCGTACACTTGGAGCTAGAGGTGGGTCACCTGTGGACATCTATAATGCATGTGGTGGCTCAGGGGTGCTGCAGGTAGGAGTCAGGTGTACTGGGGGGATGGGAAATGGATAAAGGTGATCACATTAGTCTAGACATGATTCCATATAATTATATAAGGCGTTTTGGTCCTTTCAGGACTAAAAACCAATGAGATAATGGTGTTATGTAAATGTGAGCAGCCAAGCAGAAAAGGACACCTGTGCATAAAATTGTGGTTTGTTGTAACGTTAGGATTGGATTCAGTTTAAGAAGCTGGATGATTATAACAGTTCTCATCCAATTACACCTACCAGGGTAAACTGATGTAGGTCTACATGAGTAGGCCAGTGTCTGTCCATACAGCCGCATTTCTATAGTCATTCAGCAGGACCTACCACCTGTTGTGATCTCCAACAGGTGTAAGGATGATCAAGTATGATCCACTAGGCGATGTGTTGGCTATTTTAGTTCACAGAAACCATAAAATGCTTACGATACGGTTACATATGGGTGTCCATTCCCGATACCAACACATCTTACCGATCAAGTGCCAAAAAAGTGCAAAATAGTCAGCGTTACTTGCATGACCGTTATAATATATATATATATATATATATATATATATATATATATATATATATATATATATATATATATATATATATAACCAGAATGGTTTGCTAGTCTCATACCTTCCCCAACTCCAAGTAAGTGTGCCCACAGTAAAGATCGCCTTTTCTCCTTTAATTTATTGATCCTCAATGTTGGTTCAGAACTGAAGGGGAGTCCGAGATGTCAACCCATCAACAGGATAACTCGATCAATTAACTGGAAGTAATGATATCATAACAATGGCACTGCTTGGGACGAGGACTGTAAAACGTCAAAGTGACGCCAGGAAACATGTTTGTGAATCAGTCCTTGCCAAATCACTCAATGGTTGGCACCTTAACAACATTCCTCACCACAAACACACACATATAGGGGTAGCAACAATTTCACGTATTCCATTGTAATTAAGGCCAATTCACAATGAACATTTACACCACACAAATAACTCCTAGTGCATCAACTCCAGGTCTGGTTACATTGTGCATTATTTTCACACATAAACCTTCTGTCATGTTTTTAACATGAATACAATTCTCAACAATAACAGTGTGTCAGTTATTTGAACAAGACTGGGCATGGCAAATGGTGCTTGAAAAGCAGGCTAGGTGATTTAGGATCACACGAGAGTACATGCACCTTAGTGACCAGTCCATTTGAACACATTTTATACATGTACATTTGTGTATATGTCCAAAATGAACAACAATGCACTTCCTTTGCCACCTACTATGCCTCCTGTGGCAGGGCTCCTGGTGGTGTCTCAAACACCCAGCAGGCCTGCTGGGGAGGCAGCAGCTCAACTTGGAGCATGGGATCGCCTTGGGCCTTACAATAACGGTTTTGTGCCCATTAAGCCGGTTTAATTAAGTGGCCGTAACGGGGCAGGAGTGTAGTGGCGGTGGTCAGTACAGATAAGAAGCATGTAATGTGAAGCTGGCCAGCCTCGTCTACCTGGCCATGCCTTGTTTGTACACACATACCTGTACCACTTTCACAAAGCCTACTCGGTGTATTATTCTACCATGATACATATTGATACCTTATATTACTTAGACCACATTTTAACTGGTGCAGACTACTACCGGTATTCTACTTCAAATACAAGGGATTAAACAGTACATTACATCGGGTAGCAATAATGGATATTCTGACTACAAGGTTTGATTTCATATTCATGGGAAGGCATTGAACACCTAACTAGGCGTTGAAGTGGATTTCCTTTCAATATATATACTTATATAAATATATAAATATATATATATATATATATATATATATATATATATATATATATATATATATATATATATATATATATATATATATATATATTAGAGCATATACTTTATATTAGAGCAGGTTCATCCCATGGGAACCTGCGTTTTATGTACACAAACTACTGTAAATATCATATTCCCACCCTATTTCTACCGTGTCCCATAGGAGGGGTTGGGATAGAGGGATCAGTGGGACTTTAACCATTTCACGCATGCATGCCCTAGCCTAAGTAAATCAACACTTCCAACAATCCCTGTCCCAGTCAATATCCCCCCCCTCCCATTTTCACTGCTATATTATGAATGAGGCCCCCTGGGGTAGCCCTGGCAAAGGGTTTGCACTTCTACTGGAGGACTGTGACCATTAGTGCATGCCAGCCATGTGCTTAGAATATCTATACCCTATCCTGAATCATACTTGCTGGAGCTAATGGTTCATCTAATATGGAGAGAATTTACCTGGGCTATTTAATTCAAAAGTGAAAGCAATTTATTGATTGGACGGGAGAGGTCTGATCATTCTAAGATTAGCCATGCCTTTCCTACTGCACGTCATCTGTTACTCATCTAATATTAAGTCATTTATCAATTTGGTATCTGCACCCATCTGAATATTACACTTATACATCAGCTCGTTCATTAAAGTCTCTAAAAATCCATGCATCCCTATACCTGGAGGATGTCTGAATAGATCAGCCTGTTTGAGAGGCACAGATCTGGTCAGAGGAAAAAGCCGCCATGCTGGCTATATGCAATGGCTGTTTGCTCCAGTGGGTTCAGTGCATGGCTCCTCTGGCTGAGAGGTCGATGGAGTACACTATTAGGTACTGAGAGGTGCTGGAGCAGGCTCAAACAGGTGTGAGTATGGACATGTATATGGTGGGGCTACAGGAGGGTAATGTTGGCCTGGCTGAATGGTCGGGAACCTCACATGGTGCATATTGGGTGCGAGGAATAGAGGAAAATGTTGGCAGTAACAACAAGGTGTCTTCATATGAAAAGACCCCTTACAGGGTATAGTGTCTAAGGTGACACTGAGACCAATCTTCCTGAGATCCGCATCAACATTCGGCCTAATCCTGTTTTAGGTCGCTATGGAAAATAAGGAACATGTTTTGCACAACTGGAAAAATGCTAGACCTATGTAGACCCCTTGTGTATATAGCAACTTAAAAGTTCTACCCATGGCAAATGTAGAGGTTCAAATATACATAGCGACCTATTTAATAGCGACCTAAAACAGGAGTAATATATAGGAAAGAAAAAAAGAAACTTAAACAGAAGAATAGATTAGCATAGAAGCTTGCCCCGCAGGGCTACTAATATGGAATAGAAAAGAAGCTTGCCCCGCAGGGCTACTTTAATGGAATAGAATAGAATTTTGCCCCGCAGGGCTAGTCATTCAAATTCAATAGCCCTGCGGGGCAAGCTTCTTTTCTATTCCATATTAGTAGCCCTGCGGGGCAAGCTTCTATTCTATACCATATTGATAGCCCTGCGGGGCAAGCTTCTATTCTATACCATATTGCCCCCACAGGGCTACTAATATGGAATAGAAAAGAAGCTTGCCCCGCAGGGCTACTTTAATGGAATAGAATAGAATTTTGCCCCGCAGGGCTAGTCATTCAAATTCAATAGCCCTGCAGGGCAAGCTTCTTTTCTATTCCATATTAGTAGCCCTGCGGGGCAAGCTTCTATTCTATACCATATTGATAGCCCTGCGGGGCAAGCTTCTATTCTATACCATTTTGATAGCCCTGCGAATCAAGCTTCCATTCTATCTTATATGTGCAACTCAATAAGGATGATAAAAAATGTTTCAAATAGAACTAGATCATGGGTTTTTAGTTACTTCATGATTACAAACATTTACTGAATAAGGGTAATGACCCTTGTTCAGTAACTATTTACAATAGTCAAGATGACCCTTATTCAGTTAAGAATGCCCTTCTACCACTATCACATTCACATTAAAGAGGAATACACAGAACAAGCCATTCCATTTCCTTCATTTAGATTCCATCTTTTCCATTCACCCTCTAATTTTCTTTAGTTTTCAAGAGTTATCACGACTTAATCTATTCTTTAGCGACTTAAAGTGGGAGAATGCCCAACATTCTAGGAAATTACATGCCCAAAATCTATTTCGCAATGTAGTAACTTACATGATTTTGGCATTTGTATTTGTGTTATATAACATTCTAAATCTCATATCACAGTAACGACATGTATAATATTCAGGAGTAACCGTGATACGAAAAATATGATAAGCATACTGCCGCTGACTTAGAATATGTTGAGGTAGGGCCTAAATCTGGATGGTCCACGTGTTTGTATAGACATTTATTTGAATATAGACATCACTCATACTAAAAGAGCAGCACGGAAGAGGAAAATGTCCCTGAACCATCTATTGCATCTACCGTAAATGGATGTATGGTATCATTAAAGTTTGCATACATAGTTTGCCATGAATCTATGAATAGAGTATATCAGTACTATGTCGTCCGCTCTTATACTGTCCTCGACACTCTGGTCACTGATATAATATCCTCCTTACATAACTGATATACATGTATTTTATTGCAGAAGCATGCAGTACGTCTCCTTACAACTGTAGTGTATTTGCCTGTTGCTATGGAAAACACAATTGCTGTGTCTGGCTACCAGCCAAGGTCAAGTCGATGAAAAAGGAGAACAGACAGAAAGTTGCCATTTGGTTGCTAACCTTAGGGGTGGTTACACACCCATTGACCGATGCAAACACCCTATTAGGGCACAAGTAAACAAATTGTCTCTATTTGTTTAACATTCCCCATTACAGAGAGGGGTTTCTGGTGCAGAAGTGATATTCATCAGAGAAAGACACACATTCTATTTTAGAATCGCACAAGTCTACATTCTGTTTTGTTACAATAAATTTGCAATTGCAACTAAATGTATGATGGACACAGACTCAGTAACTGAGATATATATGTTATGAATTTGAGTCATTTCTATCATTTCATCACAGTTTTTGGACTTCCTAAGCTATCAAGTCATGTAATTTTCTATTTGCACATTCTGATCTGGTTGGGGACATCCTGAGCCAAAAGGGGATAAAAAACGTCACCCTTTAATTACCTTCATGTGATGGTAGCATAACTCACGCAATCTGGATATAATAGTGGACGGCGTCATGAATTGTGCAGGTAGGACACACCCCGTGACACCGTGTCTTCACGTGCACGCACAGGGTTAATTACATCACGTGCAATATGGTAACGATGGTAACAGAATATCAGAATAGCACATTACAACACGCGTAGCCTGTCTGACACCAAAACTATCATACACTACAGTTTTATTGGGCATTGATTTGGATGAACCTGACAATGATATCTGTGGTATTTGAGGTGAGCGGCAGGAGTGTCAATCTGTGTATGTGTCTAGGTGAAGCATGCTCATGGATAGCATGTGAGATGAAGAAGGTGTGTTCGTGGTACTAGGGAATGCTACGAGATTTGAGTTTTGTGGTCTCTTTAGGTAAGGTAGCAGAGATTTTCCATGATCCCTCCGACGGATCTGAGACTTGATCAAATTCTATTTCCATGTCTTTACAGTGAGAGAGGTCCTGGGGCGAGGAAGGTCTTGGCATTGATACAGAGAGAAGTGATAGAAATTGTTTTGCCAACCAGACACCTAAATAGTTTACAAGACCTGGTTCTGTACCCCCAATGCCCATAATAGCACGTGGGATGTGATTCTGCCCCAGAACTGTTTAACGGACCATGCATTGTCTCTAACAGACCGTGACATCTCTTCAGCACAACTTATTAGACAAGTCATAGTATCTGCAGCTACCAGTGTGGGCCACCGTGGTTAAAGTGAGTCTCGTGAGGGGGAAAAAACAGAAAAGGGCCGACTTCCGTTGGTGAACTATGGTAGATGTGAATTTCATACTTATTTGAACACTACTAGATAAAGGGGCGCGTATTAAAAAGGCATGAATGATCACGTAAACTTCCCGTAAAATCCAGCAAATAAGTCGGCTTAGAGACCATTTCAGCGCCAGTGAGGCTAATATGCAGTGTGCTGCTTTTTTCAAGCCAAAGGATTGCTGGATTTTACTACATTTCCCAGTTATTTGGGATCCTTTTACATATACATGCATTACCATTTTCTTTTACCCATGTTTGCTAACATGTTCTAACAAGAATGTTCCACATTTTCTGTGTGTCCTATGTAATTCTAATGCCATTAGGGCAGTGTGTCTGGTATTCTGCCTTACAAAGTCCTTCAGAAAATATCCACTGGCACGAGCCAAGCACATAGAGGCCATGTGGAATCATACCTACATTATACTCAATACAGACTTAAAGTAGCGTAAAGCACAGTACATCCCAAAGACCATGGTGGACTACAATATTCACCGCCTAATAATTCAATGCAACATTTTTTTCTACACTGATGTATGCGTATTGCCATCACGCATGCAGCTACGAGACACATATTCATATATGCATAAGAGTTACCATTCAAATATTTCCCCCGACAAGTTGTGCCAAAAAGAGTTCAAAGGCTATACTATAATCTGTGACGCAACTGAACAAGTCAGAAGTTATTAGTGGGGCAAGTAGAATAAACTCATCACTTCATTTATTGTCCTACTGGGGCGTTTTTAGCTTCTAATTTGGAAATATAAAATTGCATTGTGCAATGCAGGTAACCCGAAAGGGCGGCAAATTCATCAACATTCATCAATTTTTTGCACCACTTCTGCCGAAAAGCGCGGGAATATTGATCCCAATTGCACCTCCTATGGGATTTAGCATTGGGCAGAAAACTGTCTTCACTTTTCCCACTGTTAGTACTATGGGATTTAGCATTGGGCAGAAAACTGTCTTCACTTTTCCCACTGTTGGTACTATGGGATTTAGCATTGGGCAGAAAACTGTCTTCACTTTCCCCACTGTTAGTACTATGGGATTTAGCATTGGGCAGAAAACTGTCTTCACTTTTCCCACTGTTAGTAGTGTCTTAAAATGTGCATTTTCACCCCGGCTCTTATAACCCCTTTCAGGTCAAATAGCTGTCTCAAATTGAGGATAGGACCTTAGCTCTGAATATAGTGTAAATCCCCACCATACCAAGCATGGCGGGTCCGTATACAGCATGTGTCAAACAGATCTACGTTTGTTTTAGGACTTGGTAGAAGTTAATACTAAATGGTAAACTGCTGGGTAAATAAGGCATAAAGGGTGCCCGTGGTCACAAATTAAGTCAGCTCGTTCACAAACACTTAGCAGTTTGGGGTCTGTCCCCATGGCTTTAGACATGAACGATGTAAACGGTAAATTAACAGTTAATGACGTGTCCATAATGTTTTACTTGGTATGTTTGCCTTAAATGCGCTAGAAAGCATGACCAAGCTTGTAGCAGTATCTAAGTACGTCCGTTGCCGCTGTAGGATTGCCCCATGGATTAGAATAGGTAGAGGTAGGATAGGTACGTAGTTCCCGAGTGTGGGGGGGGGGCACTCTTTGATGGAAGGGAGTCCTTCTATGAATCTAAGGGTTTTTGGTGATAACATTAGGCAATTTCACAGCCATATGAAATATGACCGCAGTTGGTAACTAAACCCTGACTGTGTGCCCCCACCCCCGGGGGTACCTACTCAACAGTATGCACAAATAAGGGCATCTTCAGTTTTGACTTGTACGCCATCTAATAAGTGTGGTTTATACTGCATCTTAAGGATATCTACAGTGAAATGAGACGGCTAATTAAATTCCCATACTCAGTAGCACAATATAAAGTTGGGGAAAAAAAGAAAAGAACAAACTTTATAGCATCAACTGGGTTTCTGTGTCATGCCCAGGGCAGCACCTGGCTATCTGAACCAGAACATGTCTTTTGTACAATGCTCCTTTCTCTGCTTCTGTAAAATAGCCCCCCACTTTAAAGGGATGAAGAGGAGACAGGTCAGCAGATGGTACCTTTAACCATCATTATTCCAAACCATTATATTTTCTCTAAAGGCCTTGGGGTACTTTTTATTTTTTATAGCAGTCTGTCCATTTCGTACGTTTGGCCTGTACTGTGACATCCCTGGGGCGGTTAGGAAGAAAGGGCCGGATGGGTCTGATATACATAGGTATGTCGATGATATTACACACAACCAGTAACAGCGGATTATTCATAAATGTTAGGGGGTACTGAAGGCCCGTATACGCACTTTGGCCTCCTTACCTTGCCATAGGGCCATTATCATGTGCTTATTCTTTGTTTCTCTGTCTTTGATCCCTTAACTCTGCACTTCCATGAAGGCTCTACTGCATGGTTACATGATGACAACGTTATCAGTGTCTACAGTATATAGCACCCTGTAAATGCGGGATCCAGAGTCACGATGTCCGGTATGGAAACAAAGATATCAGAGATAGGGCGGCAATTCGGTCTACATTCTATCCACACTAATCCTAACAGTAATGCCCACCGTATCATCTACTGCTTGCTCTGAGGCTGCCTGGCACATGTCAATCTGAATACCATCAGTTTCACTTTTGGAGTGGTGGATCAAGTGAGATAAAGTTTGATTAAAAGGTTGTAAAATGGCATTTACAACAGGATTACACAATCACACTTAGTAACTTTTTTTGGGTTTCCAAGAATACCTATTTGTAGCATACCGTGTCAGATCGTCACCGTACATGTGAATGGTTGCTTCCTGGGAATCCACACATTGGTCAAACAATGGGACAGACTGAATTCATTTTATAAACGATAATTAACGATTCATGACCACACAAATTTAAGTGCACAAAGGTATGCATGTTATAGCCTCAATAAACAATGTCTAGCCTGCTCATGCTACATTGATATTTCTTTCATTTTTTCGGGGGGGGGGGGGCTTTAGAAAAGGACAACTCTAAATTTCATTGGGAGCATATTCCAAGTTTTGTCATTTATTTGTGCATGTTACTACATTCATACTGTTAAGGTCATGGATGTTCTGCAGGTCATAGTACATGTATCATGACCAGGGGGCGCTGGCAGACTGTCAGACGCTACCGCCAGGGGGCAGTAGCTGTAAGTGACGCTCCAACACCGACAATACAGTACGTCATGACGTCACTATAGTTAACATACTGCACTTTGTAGCAAACCATCAAACTAGGTTCTTTATTCACAAGGTATTGTACGTGTGGCTATGCAATTTTTTTTTTTTATATAAATATGGTCAATGTATATACCATGACTATAAAATACCGGAAGATAACTGTAACTTATGGTGGAAATAGTACAAAATACATAAAGGTGGCAGTGAGTGCCTATATTGGGGGCGAAAGGTTGGGAAGATCCACTTCACATAAATCAATCTGTCTTCTAGGATTTCTCAGCTTACCAAATTTTATTTTGGAAGACATGGTTACCAAGAGCGTCCCTTTCTTATCTAAAGATATCAGTCCGATATATACAGGGTCGGATTTGGGACCAAAATTCTAGAGTAAAAAGAGGTTAGTAAACTCTTAATTACAGGCAAAAGGGAGGGGGCGCGCGCCCCTGCGCCCCCATCTAAATCCACCACTTATATACATGCATATTCAGTAAAAGTATTTTATCCTTCACTTGTTTACTGCTATAGTTGGCTTAGAGTTAGACCTCTCGCCTTTTCGTCTATATAATCTTTTATCTCATGTTAATAGTTTTTTCCTCTCTCGTTTACATAAATAGGGCTTAGTCAGAAGTCGGCCGCTTCACATCCATTTAAATGGTATCTCCTTTGCGCATTCATATACGCAGTGACATTTGCCTTTCTCTAGGTGACATGAGACCGTGGGAAAATGTGTTTTTACTTTATTGACATACCCCATAAGGAGGGGGTTAGTGCACTATCTTAGGTATACCATGCAGGGAAAACCACAAGTATTACAGTACAACATCTATCCAACTTACTGCTGGGATCTCTCTGATTTCACTGTTACAAAAAACATTTTCCAAATTTCACCAACTAGTTTTGAATGTGTTGTTTATCCTGCTCTTAAATACATGTAGTCATGGTCATGATGTGGTCTATGGACCCAACTGTTGACGTTTTTCAGTTGCCAGGTACAGTTGACATGAATATGCGAGTTTATGGATGAGTCTTTCTGTTTATCTTCTTTTCGACCTATTCACCTATGGACAGCAAACGCTATCTCGACTACTTTCTCAAAATATGGAACAGGCACAAGTTCAAAGTTCTAAAAGATACTAGACAAATCAACTGAAAATGAATTTGTAAATCCATTTCAGACCCCCCCCCCCAAGTTTTCTTAAGTTTAAGATTGGAGACTTCTATGTGAATTAACAGACAACCACGTATTAAGGGGGAATTCCAAATGTGATATTATAGGGGTTGGATCAACCCTTCTCCCATTCCCCCCATCCCTGCAGGTATATAAGCGCTAAGTGCCTTAGTTGTGTACGCTTGCTGGCCCACACACAGGTGACCGTGCCAGGTAGTCTGTAATTTACTACCTATGTGGTGTGAGCTCACAGCACGTCCCTTGACACAGCCATTAATTTGGCTGTAACGGACACAAGGGCACTATGCCAAAACACCACAGGTATAGGGTGGGACAGGAGGAGGGGGTAAAAGGGAGGGGGTCAAACACACACCCCCACTCCCACCCTCCACATACCTGACCATTGACATCAGGAGTCACCTGTGGGAGGTTTGGGTTGGATCCACACAGCGGTCAGTCCTGACACCTGACAGACAATCAATGACTCACCTGTACGTTAAGGGCAGCTCAGCCCCACAGGGGAGGTACCCACAGGCACTGACTCAGTGCTATTGTACAAGGTACTAAATGGTTGTAGATCCGTGTCAAACGTGCATTAGTCCCCAGCTAAAATCAAGAATATGCAAATTCATGCACATTAAAAAAGGCATTTAATCAGAAAGCAGCGTACCTTGTAAATGCTATTCCTGTAGCTGCATCAGTATGTATACACGAAATGAGAAACTAACGACGGCCAACTTTCGTAAAGTTGTCACTGGAAGCTAAACAGAGAGCATTCTGTGGTCCATACGTGTTTTTCGTTACTGCATGTTTTACTGACCCTGTCTGTCCATTAACGGTACTTAAGCAGAGTATATTTCCACAACATCAGATACAATCAATTTCAATAGGTTAGGAAACGATGGATAATTCCGTTATAGAATCTTATTGAAGTGGATAAGTTCTGGAAGGACTTTGGCCCATCTACTTGATAACTGTTTAGTGACTATGGTAAACCTGTAGAGTCAGAATGATTGATCGATCACTCTGAGATCTCACAGGGACTTCTAGCCCTTTAATAAATATCGGTGTATTGAAGACATGACTCACCAAATTACTATGTCCGCTACAGCTATTACTTGGTTCTTGGTCTTTGTATTAGACACCTCCTCAAAGCACTTTAGATTACATATACTGCCTACTTTCTTCCCAATAGGGTAGGACACTATATTTACTGGATAATGGCCTTATGGTATATGGACTGCTACCTCAAGATAGAATTAAATCTTTTAAACTGCTTGATCCAATCTAAAATCCTCTCCTATGCATTCTATGCACAACAAAGGCATAGAGCCCCATGTGTATTGTACGTACGTAGCCTCCACAGGGAACCCGTTGAGTGCTGGGGACCCATTTTATACATTTATTGGTACTGTTGTAAAGGTAGTGTAACCAGTCGTAACACATCCAGCACCGATCAAGTGATTAATAATGCTATGCTTGCTGGTCGTTTAACGGAACTACCCATCTGTAGATGCACACTACCTATATTGGAACATACCATTATGGATTGTCTACGTTAAATCCCTTTAACATATAAATCCATATTGGCGTCCACGTCAGGGGTATTACCTTTTAAAGGACTAAATTACATATACCGTATTCGACGCAATTAGCGCACTGTGCGCTTAAAAATATATAGAATACATGTACAGTAGTTAAGAGTTTATTTGGGCATAAAAATCCGAGAATTTTGGTTAATTTCTAGTTTGAAATATGTCCAAAAGAAGGGATTGTGCGCTTATTAGGGTATGTGCGCTAATTAGGTCGAATACGGTATGTCTACAGGGTAGTTATAAGGTACATTGTACATGTTGCTAGAACCAGTATGGAATTGTGACATAAGCTGCATGGGTACGTATAAAGGGGAATGAGGGGACTGGAGTGAGGCTGTTTTGATTAGCTGCGACCAAATATAGGTATTCTTGCCACTGTGGGATCAAACCAGGGCCATGTGTATTTACGTGGTAAATCTCCCTCAGGAATTGTAGGACTGATCGAGTTGGCTGTTTTTACACCTTACTTTGACCAATAGCTTTTAGTGAATACAGCAAAAACAGTAAGCTTGAACAGCAGAGGTAATATAGTATAATAAGATATTTTTCTTCTTTTTTTTCCATTTACAGTAGGAACTTTCTATTCACTTATATATAACTCCACTGTTCTCGAAGAAACCCAAAGGCATGTTAATTTGTTACTCCATATATACATGGACATAAACACTACCGGACACTCCCACATATAAGCTGCACCTGCATACAGGCCGCACCCCAGCTTTCGAATCAGCTATCAAGCCTCATCTGGGCAATCGATATTGCAGGTGTATCAGTAGTAATGTTCTATTAGTGCTAAATACCCTGCTATAAACTGCACCCATTGTTTGCGCTGTGTCTATAAGCAGCATCTGGGATCTGGTTTGTGTGAAAGCAGTGGCTTATTCACAGGAGTTAACGGTAGATTACTAAGTTATTACAATCCAATGAATCACACACGATACCAGATTTGATACTTCCCAAACAAGTATGCTACAGCTTAGTGGAACATTTACTCGTGAGAGCACTATGAATTATGTATTGAATTAAGCATTCCATACATTTGTTGTATCGGCCTGCTTCTCTTGCACACTTAAGCATGATCGTGCATGTAATAATAAATAGTAACCTATTTTTGGATATGCATGAATTATAAGATTTTAAAACATACATATGCCAACAAATAATGTGGCATCACTATTTCTGAAATTCATTCACACTGAGACTGGTATACTAGTCGGCACTTGATGGCTCCACTTTTGTGTGACCACAAAGAACAGACCCCACTCAAAGGTTAGATATACATGTATGGAGCTTTTAAATTCCACGATTCAGTATATATCCACAAATACAAGAATGTTTTCAAACATATGGCTGAAATGCCAATGGTATTGACACATTGCATATTTCAATTGATCATAGACTTGTGATCTTCAAATCTATAACTTAAGGGTTATAGAAGATGTGAAGCAACTGAACCATTCATTTTTTCTTCTTCTTTTAACATAACCCGTAAGCATAATATCCCTAGTACTGCATGTTTTCGGTACCAAAATAGATAATAAAGAGTCTGGTGTGTCTGGAAAGAAAATGCAACACTCTTGGTCATAGTCTTTGCTCTTTTTTCCCTGTCAGAAAAGGTTTGCTGTAAAAGAATGCCCAGAAACATATATTTGACCGCAGATATAATTATCCTTTCCAAGACAAGGTGATTGTGGCGAGTCTTATCTGTGTCCATATAGGTTACCCAGCTCAATTAAACCCCAGTTGGCACAGTGCAAGATGACATAACAAGCTTACCTATTGTGTGTCATAATGCGAGATATACAATAAGTGGTAATTACCTGGTAGTAGGCCTTGATGTTCTTCATCACCACATCCCAAGTGTTTAAACGATCCTCTACGGTATTCACTGCAGTTACCTCCAATCCACGAGGGTCTCTGAAAATAAATGAGGAATACTTATTACCGGGCTACGTCTATGTCATATCTTTCTACAGGGAGAATGCTTCTCTTTCCCTTTCCTTCTTGCCTATTTTTTTCTGCCTCCCTATTCTCAATTGTCTTCATCCATTCGTTTCTCGCGTTTTAACCAGTACCGAGGGGGAAAAAAACGTTATCAGTATTGACAGTATTAGGTTTAGATGATTATCACTTGGAGTTCATGGGTGGGGGTAGGTTGGCTGCTGACTGTTAAAAGCTGCTAGCTGAGCTTCATCACGGGGCTTAGTCAGATTGCAGTATCATATGGGCTCGTGCAACAAATATGAAAGGGTGGGTGTCTGCACATGACAGGCAATTAGAATGGGTTGATCCTTAGATCCTCCAGTAAACCGTACTAGAGATAATGGAGATAAGGAGCCACCGTGAAACATGCTGTGTGACATGGCATGGCCTACATTGGGAAATACCCACGTCAGAGATAACTATTTTACACAGACTGGGAAAAGGTTGATACATATACCAAAATACAGCGACCCAGGAACAAACTACGTCTGTGGCCAGGTAAAATCGTAAAAAGTCAATGTTGGGCCTTATACAGGTGTAGATTGGAGTCATGATGATCGACACTTTACTTTATACATGACTCTTAACTTGTGGCGAGATTCAGAGTGATCTCACCCATACCAGGCCGCCTGTTATCTCTATACAAGTATACTTACATTTCATGCATTACATGGTTGTTGAGGAATACGCCATCACATAATTCTTTATACGTCACTGGCTCTCGGTTGTCACGGAATGTCTGAACCTGTAAATCATATAGATGACACATTTTCAGCTACACATTTGAATCTAATGTTGAACTCTATGCTACAAACAAAGGAAAGGGCATGTTTTTTTGGGGGTCATTTTACTGACCAGTGTGTCAGTGTCGTGCCCCGCCTCTCTTATGGCATAAAAAAAGCAGCCCCCTTCCTAATATTTTTCAGCATGCTGCCTTTAAGTTTAACACACAACTTTTTTTAGGCCTTAGCCTAGATCATTCGCACTACTCCGTTTGGGCCATTCACCCTACCCCTTCCAAACACTGGGAATGGACTATATTTGTCCTAGACACAGTATTTCTAGTAACGCACAGGTGTTTCGGCTGGAAAAGGGATTTCTACACCCCCCCCCCCATAGTGTCCAGGGATGAAAGTCACAAAGCATGAAAATCCCTGAAATGGGACAATATCGGACCAAAAAACCTGGGTTTTTGTATGAATGTATAGGGCCTAGGAACTTCAAACTCCCAGAAATCAGGGAAATATCTGAAGACTTTCATCCCTGAGTGTCAAATATCCTGGAGTAAGCCGCACCCTGGGGCTTTTTTCAACTTAAAGGCTGCAATATGCATCTTTTTTCCATGTTGCTGCGGATTATAAGAGGGAATCTAGTGTGGTCGGCACAAACATTTTATACGGCCACCCCACCTTGACAGCGGGCAGTTTTTGTGCTCAAGGCGCAGACAATTTTTACACCCCTCTCTATTAGTCTATAGATAGTAGTGCACTGTTGTGGTCTTATTTTATTAAAAAGAGGCAAAAATTTTTTAGCCACCCCCCCCTCAACTCAAAGAGGGGTCAGATGTTTTGACGCCCCTCCCCCCCGGCTCAGGAGGGGCCAAAAAAGTTTTTACACCTACCCCTACTAGACAGCACAAAATAAGGATTCGTCTTTGTAGACAGAGATACCGTACTCTGTCCCAGTCCCCCTAACGTTGTATGGATAGCAAAGTGCCGGGTGGGTCTCCACAATTCTGGAATAAGCCGCAAACCAGGCCAGGCTTCAACCTTTAAGCTACAATACGCATCTGGATTCCATATCCGGACTTTTTGTTAAAAAGAGACAAAATTCTTTTAGCCCCCCCCCCCCCCCCCACAACTCAAGAGGGTCAAAAGTTTTTAATGCCCCCCCCCCCATCAGGCTCGGCCTCAGGAGGGTTATAAAAATGTTTACGCCCCCCTGTTGATAAATATGACCACTCCCTACACTCTAAAAAATGTGTTTTGTTTTTAAACCCTTTTACCTGTATTTAAAACACTTTCTTGTAATACTTTGTTAAACACTTTTTGGGGCAAAACGCAAAACACTTTTTCAAAAAGTATTTAAAAACTCAAAAGTGTTTTGATTAAAAAATGTGTTTTAAGATGAAAAAGTGTTTAAATGATTCTGAGAATAAAGTGTTGAGGTTCAGAAAGTGTTTAAAACGAGCTTCAGACAAATTTATGCCCTTGCTATTATTTCATTTTCCTTATTAACCCATGGTCCCAGTTTTAGGATTAGTGAGTCCTTCCTACTGCATATTGCTGTCTCTCTGCAGGTAGAGAATATTGAAGTTATGTTGATAGCAAGTTGATGAATGTTAATCATCCAGTTATCAACATTGATTCTGTGCTACCCAGGCTTGGCCTACAGTCAAGATGAGTTCAAACACATTGATGCACAGAGTTAGTCAGAGAGTTTGCTTTGAATTTAAACCTCACCTATGTGCCCCAAGGACACATCGAGGGTGAGAGGTCCCGTGGTGAAAAACCCGGACCCGTCAGAGAGTTTAGGACTGGGATGTATGTATTAATCCTGAATGTTACAAAATGGGTGTTTATCATGGGTTACATTGGAATCAAGGTATTGAGAAGGTAATTTTTAGATATTTCTTTTACAAATCCATTCTAAGATAAAGCGTCAATGTTACGTTCTATCAGGATGCTGTGTATCATTATCATTTATACTTGAATTCAGACATTTGTGTCCATAATGCCCATATGAATGTTACAATAGTACCATGGTAAGTTGGATTGGAACCAAGTATTAAAACACTTTTATAAACCTAAACACTTTTGCAGTAAAAGTGTAAACTGTTTTAGGAAAAATGTTTAGATGATGAAAATGTGTTTTACCAAAAAGTGTTTTGGTAAAATATGTTTTAGTTAAAACACATTTTTTAGAATGTAAGCCTAATGTAGGGAGTGGTCATTATTTATCAAGGGGGGGGATAGTGGGTGTGAGGTCGGGTGTAAAAAATTTAGACCCCTCCTGAGGGGGGCGTAAAAACACCTGACCACTCTTGAAGAGGGGGGGGGGGACGTAAATGATTTGCCCTCTTTTCAGGGACGTAAATGAGTTGCCCTCTTTTCAGGGAGTGGTCATTATTTATCAACAGGGGGGGGGGGGCTTTGAGGGGGGTGTAAAAATTTCAGACCCCTCCCGAGGGGGGACTAAAATAATTTTGACCCTTCTTGACAGGGGGGGGGCTAAAATGTCATCGCTATTTTATGGCTATTCGTTTTTTACTGCAGTGGTTAAGCCTATGCCATGGGCCACAAAAAATAAATAATTCTAAGACCCAGAACTGGCAGAAGCACGTCATAGAAATTCGTTGTTCCTATACATTCAACTATTCAGTGACTTACCCAGGTGACAAGAGGAGTGTCCATAAAGGCAACATTTGCAAACCCCGCCATGCTCAATGTTGACGTCCCGTCGGCCTTCACCCCAAGGTCCGCACGCTTCAGTGGCAACGGCGGCAGCGCCGCGGTCTCAAAAGTACGGTACTCCTCTCTTCAAAACATCTACACTCATTCCTTCCACAAGTTCCAGACTAGTATGATCACGTATAGCAGAGCTCCAACATGATCCAGTTGTCCATAAGTCCTGTTCAATGTTAGATGGGTTATTTCAGAATCCTGCTCCAAATCAATGAGATCGGTTCCAGTGAGTGGCGTTCGCGGTGACCACTGACCCGACTTACTCAGTTGCTGTGCCCAGACTTGTAAATAACTGGACACCAAAACCACCTTGCACTTTAACGGCTCCGTTAAAAGTTGCAGTTTATCCTTCCACAACGCTAAAACATGCCTAACTGAGGCTCCGACAACTTAAAAGCTACAACTGTACGTGGGATGGAGAGATGCGATATTCGTATCGATCCCACGCACACTTTGTTCAAGTTTGGAGCGCTGTCAAACCCCTAAAAGCACACCTTTGTCGCGGAGTGTACACAACTAATTACATAGTAGTCCGCGCTGCCGGGCACTTGCACTAAGAAAATAGTCCCAATATTATAACTATTTTAAAGTTAAATTCAAGTAACTATTCACAAAAATGCATTATTTTTTTTAATAAACAACAGGATTTAGGTTAAATATGTTGGCAAAATCTGTTAGATTTTCATAAAATCTAAGACAATAACAGAGCTCACCTGTGGACGTAGGAATATATTTATTTGGACGGCTGGCGTTATTCTACACTGGATTGCTGTGCTGAGAATGGTTCTCTGTGGTAACGCTACACTGACTCTACGAGTCTACGCCGGCTGGCTCTACGCACCATTTTGTCAGATTATCACGAAACAAGAGTGGCAAAACAGTACCTCTACATCTCTCTTCACATGTCTTGCGACCACTTCACATATTATCTCATAGTGTTATTTTTTCTATATCATCAATAGTATTAGATGAGAGATGTCCCCAGGAAACTGAATGACTTAATGTAAAACTCAAAGCTATCAGAGATACTTATTCATCAATACCTCTATCGAGTATCTTACCGAATTGCGAACCGAAACTTTGGGGTGCTGCCATCTGATTTAAGACATTTGAACTAGAATGTCCCGCCTCCTCCGAGGACCTGATGCTAGGTAACAGGGGTGGTAGTAATGGCGACAGATAGAGTCAGATTCTTGGCTTTCCAAAACTGAAGGAATTTTTCAGATATTCCTACTACAACCAAAGAATTATGAAGTTATTTCCAGAATTCACCAGAACCGTAAAACGGGGATACTTTGTCCCTTAAGGGGAAACTTTAGCCCAGTCACAGAAAAATGTTGTTTTGATCTCGATATTACAATCAAGGATATTTTTCATATCTAGGTTACTTTTATCAAAAAGCCTATCATCTAAGCTACAATTTTAGCCTAAATAGAATTTTGAAAGTGATAGTTATATTTAGATATAAGGCAATGAGCAGAGGCTAAAATTTTCACCGATTTTCGGTGTGTCCGGAAATCGCATCTAGATCAACCAATAATATTCAAGAATGAGTGTGGTGGTTTTTAACCAACAATGGATTAACCCAAAGGCATCTCAAATCAAGTGCACTATATTCATTTAGCCCAAGAAGGATTTTATTATTTCACATTTTCTGTAAAATTATAATTTCTCTAAAAAAAATGGGGTTACTTTGGCTCTTAATGCCTGTCATTTTAGGCAAAATAGTCGTATTTTTCACAATTTTTGTTACATGCCATATTTTAGACTGTATCCATGAGTTTTGTTCACCTTAGATGAAAAATACCTGAATTGGATCCCTTCTAAGAATGCTTTTTATATTGACAAAGTTTTTAGGGGTAACTTTGACTCAATATTTGGTTGTGAAAAAACAAGAAATATACTACCATAGGGAATCCCTTGTGGGCCAAAGTTGCCCCGAAGTAAGGGTAACTTTGCCCCGACCTATTTTGATGTAAATCTAGTACTTGCTGGACACAAAATTTTAAAATTACACATACATCTGAAAGATACTAACTAAAACTCATACTAATTATAGTCATTTCTCCAATACTTGCACTCCTATCATGCTAATTTTTTGGAAATATCCAAAAAGTGGGTCAAAGTATCCCCGTTTTACGGAATGCATGATTTGACATTGGTTAGGCACTTACCTAGTTTATAAGACTTTGTCCCATCCATTTTATCTATTAAGCAATGGATAGATCTCATCAAAAAAGTGGATTTGCTCTTTAAATGAAGTCTTTATGCCAAGTATAAGGGAAGTTATGACTGATCAAAGACTCAAAAAAAGAGTTTAAATAGGGTCCAGATTTGTGATCAAGCAGATCGGATACAGGACTGGCTACATCTCTGAAATCATTATTTTGGACTATTTTCTTTTCATGTAGGGACACTGTTGGCAATTGATGAGGATGTGCTCCATTGTCAGGGGGTTCTGACAGCAGGCACACTTGGCAGGGTTTTCTCTCCCTATTCTGTAACCATGGTTCAGTCTTGTGTGACCTATTCTGAGGCGGCTCATAGTTTTCTCTTCATTTCTAGACTTGCACTTGTAGGGTTTGGTCATGTTGACCTTTGTTTGGATCTTTTGGAGTTGGTTTCCCACCTCTGCGTCCCATGATGTTTGCCATTTGTTATATATGTACTTGTTGATCTTGCGCTTTAGGTCGTTTGATGGAAGTGGCATTTGTACTACTGCCTGGCCCAGGGCATCCTTGGCAGCTGAGTCTGCTTGTTCATTTCCTTGAATCCCTACATGGCCAGGGACCCAACCATATTTGATGTTCTTTCCCTCCTCTGTTAACTGGTGGTGTCTTTCCAGTACTTTGTTTACTAGAGGGTGGTTCCATGCGCCTGTTTGCATGGCTTTAAGTGATGACTGGGAGTCTGAGAGGATCAGATGGTCTTTTGCCTCTGAGGTATCTACATGGTCTTGTGCAAGGTAGAGGGCATGCAACCCTGCCGAGTAGATAGATGCTTCATCTGGAAGACGTTCTTTGTAAGAGTCTAAGCCTTTTACAGCTGCTGAGGCTGTCTTGTTTGCCATATGAGATCCATCAGTGAAGATGGTCTCATAGTCCTTATAATCGTCTGGCAGTTCGTTGAAAGCTGCCTGGTAAGCAGTGCTTGATGTGTTTCCTTTTCTGTGTGGGACTAAGCTGAGGATGATTTCTGGTTGGTACAGTGTCCATGGTGGTCTCTCTGCAATGGTGAGCTCCATAACTTCGTTCAGATCAATGCTTGCTTCTTCCAGTGATTTTGTAACTCTCACTCCAAATGGAGCAAGAAACCACTTTCTCTTGCCGTCATATTCCTCCTGATATGCAGGTGTTTTGAAGAGAGTTGTTGCAGGGTTGTTAGTGTTTGCTAAAATTCGAATTGCATATTGCAGAGATAGTTTTTCTTGCCTCAAGATGAGTAGCAGTTCGTTGGCCTGTACTTCAAGGCTTTTGATGCAAGATGTCCTGAAGGCTCCCAGGCAGATTCGTAAACCTTGGTTTTGTATAGACTCAGCCATTTTAAATTATGAGGGACTGGCTGCTCCATAGATGGATAGGCCATAGTCTATCTGTGAGCGAACAAGGGCCCTGTAGAGCTTTAGCAGTGTGGCTTGTTCTCCTCCCCAGGATGGGTGTGCCACTACTCTTAGCAGGTTGAGGGCTTTCTTGCGCAGGTATTTTATATGCTCTTTGAAGCACAACTTCCAGTCTAGGACCAAACCAAGAAACTTGGTTCTTTGAACGACTGGAATGCACTAAGAATTGTCTTTGTCCATGTATATATCTGGTTTACGTTCTGGGGTGGAATGGTAATGGAAGTGCATGATGGAGGTTTTGTTCTTGGAGAACTTGAAGCCATTCTTGTCAGCCCACTCCATCAGTTTTGTTACACATAGTTGTAGCTTCCTCTCGATGGTCTGGATGCTTCTACCACAGAAGGAGATGAGGAAGTCATCCACGTATAGTGTCCAACAAACATCTGATGGCAGAGCTTTGATGATTTCATTTATTTTGAGGAGGAATAGGGTCACTGACAGGATGCCTCCTTGTGGGACTCCTAACTCTTGGTTGAAGAAGTCAAAAAGGTGTTATTGACCCTCACTTTGAATCGCCTATTGGAGAGGTATTTCTGAATGAATTGTGGGAGTTGGCCTGTCAGGCCATTCTTCTTTAGGTCTTTCAATATCCTATACTGCCAGGTAGTGTCATAGGCCTTTTCAAGGTCAAAGAAGACGGCGACCACTTGTTGGTTCTTTATGAAAGCATCTCTTATATATGTTTCAAGGCTGGCTACTGCATCCAGTGTCGATCTTCCCTTACGAAACCCACACTGGTAAGGATTGAGGATATTCTCGCTTTCAAGATACCAGACTAGTCGAGCACTGACCATTCTCTCCATGGTCTTGCAGATACAGCTTGTATTTAAAGAGCTATAGGACGATAGTTCCTGGGATTTGATAGACCTTTTTCGGGTTTGGGAAATGGGAGAACTGTTGCCTCTCGCCAATGTTCTGGGAAGTTGCCTGTCTCCCAGATGTGGTTCATGATGCCTAAGAGGCAGTCCTGGGAGGCCTCTGGTAGTTTTGTCAGAAATTCATAGGGAACGTCATCAGGTCCTGCTGCAGAGCTATTTTTGGTATTGCTTAGAGCAGACTTTAGTTCATTGATTGAGAAGGGTAAATTGTAGGGATGGTTATTATTATCACTGAATATAATGGGGACTCTTTTCTCAATCTCTCTGACGTGATTGAAGTAAGGAGTTCCTCCATTGTGGGATGATATTTCTTCAATGGTGAGTCCAATGAGGTCTGCTACTGCTTTGGTGTCTGTAATGTCTCGGCCATTGGATTTAAGGTGCTGAATTTGGGGACTCATTTTTTCCCTTCATTCTTCTGATCATATTCCAAATCTTGGTGATTGGAGTGTTGTTGTTGTTGTTAATTTTTGAGACAAAGTCTCTCCAGGAGTCTTTCATAGCTTGGCGGAAAGTTCTTCGGGCATGTGCCTTAGATTTCTTCCAAGCAATGAGATTGGGGAGAATCATGTTGTTCTGGAATACTCGTTGTGCATCACGCCGCTTCTTCTTGGCTTCCCTGCAAACTTCATTGAACCAGGGCTTGTCTTGTTTCTTTTCTTTCACGGATGTTTTGGGAATGCTCCTGGTTGCTATGGTTTGGAGGCGGGTGGTAAAGCTCTCCATTGGTTCTTGTTCCCGCAGGAAGCGGTCCAGATTAAGCTCTTCACTGCAGAGGTTCTTGAAAGTCTCCCAATCTGCTTTGTATAGTTTCCACCTCGTGATCTTGCTTAGGTGGCCTTGGTGGTCATCATTTATAAGGATTGGGCAGTGGTCACTATCATGAAAGTCATCTGCTGTATCCCAGGAAAAGTCTGTGAATAAGGAGGATGAACATAGGGTGATATCTATGTGCGTCCAGGTCTTGGAAGGGGCACTATAATAGGTTGGGCAGCCATCATTGAGTGGACAAAGGTCTTGCCTATCCATGAGACTTTCCATTATTTTACCCTTACGATCCGTTTGGGGGCTGCCCCAGATGGCGTTGTGAGCGTTAAGATCCCCCAGAAGGAAGAAAGGCTTTGGGAGTTGTTGGATGAGATCTTCTAGATCTTCTATTGATGGGTAGTTCTGTTCCTGTGAGGGAGGGGTGTAGATGTTACATAATGTTATGGTTTTATTGAGGGTTAACTATCAGTTGGAATACACAACCAGTGTGTTATGTTCTATGGGCTATGACCTGAATAATCCATGAATTTAACTCCTGGAGATACACACACAACACTGAACCAAAATGGCTGCTGGACTCAAACTCATTATTTATTCACAAGAGGTCACATGACCTGAATACTGGTCTGTGATTGGCCGATGGCTCAACACCACATCTCTCCCCTTTTAGAATAAACCTTGGGTTATTCGTAATGTTGAAACACATATTTAGGATAAAGACACTATGAAAGTACTGTTCAAATGTTCAGAATGTTTATGGTAAACCATGTCAGCATCTTCTCGTATATATCAGATATATCAGTCACTGTCCTTTTGCATACTGAATGTGTGTACTAGTTCTCAAATAAATGAAATGTATGCATCAACCATAAAATTCACAACCTATCTATAAGGAGAGGATAGACTGTCCTCATCCTTTATAAAGATCTCGGGGATTATTCTGTGGAATATCTTTCTGTGGAAGATCTTTATTTCCCCTAAACTACATAGTCTTTTAACCATGCTGGCTTTAATCTGTTACATTGTGGTCTTTCATTAACCATAACCAGTTGCTTTGGAGTTGAACGCTGAGGAGTTACTGGTATTTCAGCATTCGGACATGGCGGTGTGACAGGCATAGGACCTATCTCAGGCACGTCAACAGGTTGTTGAGTACTTCTAGTTGGATAAGGCATCATCCTGGGAGCCTCATCATCACTCTCATCATCTGATCTCACTGGTTGAATGTTCTTGTCAATAACTTTAAACTTAGAGGTGTTCCTGGTGATGTGTTTGTCACCTCTATTAGCAGTGACCATTGACCCTTTACGCTTCGTAACAATGTAGGGTTTGGAGTCATACGGTGTTGTTGTCTTGTTCCGTCGAGGTTGCTCTTCCAGGACAACCTCTCCTTGTCTGATGTCACTGGGAACAGCACGTCTCCGTTCATCTGCATAAGACTTCATTTTAGCCTTTGCTTGCTCATCTTGGCGACGCATCACACTATCATTCCTCTCCTCCCCTAAAAATGAAGGAAGTTTCACCTCAAATGGACATCCAAACATGGCAACAGCAGGCGACTAACCAGTTATACAGTGAGGTGTAGCGCGGTAGTTACGAAGAAACTTGTTCATTTCTTGTTTCCAAGGTTTTCTCTCGGTGCGTGCACCTTTCACAACCTTGCCTAGATTCCTCATGAATCGCTCACACTCGCCATTCGCCTGAGGCCATAATGGTGTGATCCTTAGATGATGGAAACTAGAGTATTCGGCAAAGTTCGCAAACTCTGCTCCTTAAAATGGAGGTCCATTGTCAGTCTTGAGTTCAACTGGTTTTCCAAGCGTTGAGAATAAGTCATCCAGGACTGGTACGGCAGCCCTAGCACTTGTAGAATACACCGTCAACACTATTGGGAATCTCGAGTAATCATCAATGATGACCAGCAGATATTCTCCTGTCGGTAAGGGTCCATAGAAATCTGCGGTCAACATCTTCCACGGTCCATCTGGAAGTGGAGTCATCATGAGTGGTGTCTGTGATTGTTTCTTAACCACAGCTTGACAAGGCAGACACGGATCGATTCTCCTCTTCATCTTAGCGTCAATATCTGGAAACCAAACTTTGGTGCGGATCAGTTTCTTTGACTTCACAAGACCTTGGTGACCCTCGTGTGCTAAGTCAATAACTCTGTCTTGTAGACTTAGAGGCATTACCAGTCTTGTACCCTGAAGAATGTATCAGTTGTCATGAGCTACAGTAAGCTCATCCTTTACCCTGTGATAGGCCTCATATGTTCCTCGATCCGGACCTGGTCTCAGTAATTTGTGTCACTTGTTCTCTTTGATAGCAGTAGCAACTTTCCAAAGAGTATCATCTGCCAGCGTTTTCTCACATACCTCTTCAAAAGTGATTGTGACTGGTACTGAAGACATAGCCACGAAGTTGACATACTCCTCACCATCTAACTCAGCTCTGTAAGCCTTGGCCTTCCGATTGGGATACCGTAATAGATAATCAGCTGGGTTGTCTTTTCCTGGTCAGTAGACAGCTATCATGTCATACCTCTGGAGTCTTAAAGTCCCTCTCTCAATCCATGCAGGTGGATTTGCATGAGGATTATTATAAATGGAAGTCAGTGGCTTATGGTCGGTGACTATAGTGAAAGGACTGCCTAGTACATACAGAAGATACCGCTCACAACCGAAGACAACCTCAAGTGTTTCTCTCTCTGTCTGTACGTATCTCTGTTCCACTGGAGACAGTGCTCTACTTCCATTGATCTTATGTGTCAGTATCGCTCCCAGACCAACCGGACTCGCATCGACAATGATCTCAGACAGATCGTCTGGATCGTAGTAGCGGGTTACTGTATCCTCACGTATGGATTTCTTCAACTCCTTGAAACCATCTTCCTGACATTTACCCCAGTTCCACTCAACGTCCTTCTTAGTAAGCTCTCTCAGAGGCTCAGTAATTGTTGCATAGTTGGGGATGAACCTAGCACAGTAATTGGCCATACCAAGCAGAGAACGTACCTCTGTTGGAGTCTGGGGAGCATCAGCTTCGTTAAGGGCGGCAACCTTATCTGGGTCTGGTGACATATCTTCCTTGGCTCTCTTGGGTCTTGCCATAGATCAGAATATCATCACTGACATTCAACACACCAGGAATACCTTCCAGTGACTCACAGATAGCATTCTGGAATATCTCGAATGCACAGCATATCCCAAAGTTCAGCCTTTTATATCTCCACAGTCCGATATGAGTGGTGAAGGTAGTGATGTACCTTGACTCCTTGTCCAAGAGTAACTGATGATACCCCTGGTTCGAGTCCAATTTAGAGAACTTGACTGACCCATTCAGATCACTCACTATTTGTTCAATAGTAGGCATTATGTGTCTGACACTTAGAATAGCCTTGTTTGCACTTTTCATATCCACACACTTCTGATGTCTGTAGGATCACTGGACTTGGGTGGAAAGACAGTTTGGGAGACCCAGGGTGTTGGTCCCTCCACACGTTCAATGATGTCGTCTTTCTCCAATTGTCTGAGTTTCTCTTCAACCTTACTCCTCAGATTGATTGGGATCCTTCTGTGTGGTTTTGCCACAGGTGGAATACTCTCATCTATATGCAGCCTTACAGTTAAGTCTCAACAGTCCCACTCCTTTGAACAGTGGATCTGAGTGATCAAAGCATATAGCAAGGAGACATTCCATGTTTGCTTGTATGAGACCTAATGCCTCTCAAGTCTCATAAGTCAGCAAGTTTCCTTCATTTTCTTCTGTGACAAAGAATAATGCATCTGTTTTCTTGTCATGAACCTGAATACAAGCTCTAAATCTACCTCCGATGTTGATTGGTACTTTAGATCTATAGGCTTTCACAACAATATCTGGGGGTTGCAGCGTCGGCTTTATCTCCATACTCTTGAATGCAGCATTGTCAATGATGTTGATACCTGCTCCCATGTCAAGAATGAATGGGATCCTGGTACCATCAACCTCTGCCATCACCTTCAGCATGTTGCTGTTCTTAGAAGTTGTAGGCTTCAGTGTGTAGATGTACTTCTCACCAGTATTATCATTTGTATCCTCCCTGACATCGTTTACACATGCCTGTTTCTTTTTTTTCTTCTTCACTTCTGCCTTCGGCTTAGGCTTTTCTTCTTTAGAAGGTGAAGTACAGCATCGTGCAAAATGATCAAGGTTACCACACTTCCTACAAGTCTTCCCTTTGGCAGAACAACATCGTTGATCATGCCGGCAATTGCAAGAACTACAGCGTGCCAGTTGTCCCTTGTCTGTAGGTTTAGTCTTCTGAGACTCTTGTTGAGATGACTTCTGTTGCTCTTTAAACATGAGCCTATGTACAGATGTCTCACCTCGCTTAATAGTACTAGATTGTTGCTCAGACATCTCCATAGATCTACCTTTGTCTAAGATCTGGTCAAGTGTCCAGTTCTTGTTCTCCAGAACGTCTTTCCCCAACTTGGAAGATCTACTGTGTTGAATCACCTGAGACTTCAGTTCATGCTTCAAATCAGTGAATTGACAGTACTTGGCAAGCTTCCTCAATTCAGTGACATACATATCCAGAGTTTCACCTGGTTCCTGCTCTCTCATGCGGAACTCATAGATGCCAAACTCAGGATTCACTTGAGGTATGAAATAGTCATTGAGAGCATCACACACTACTGTATAAGCATCCTGATTGTTTGCAGCTACAGGATCTGGGATAGTCAGTGCATCACAAATGTCACCAACCTCCTCACCTTCATAGTGTAGCATCAGAGACTTCTTCCTTGCAGCATCTGTTATTGTCAGACCAACCATCAGCTGTTTAAAACGACGTACCCACTTTTTCCACCTGAACCCAACTGTGTCTCTATCTGACAGATCAAAAGGTGGAAAGTGTGGCAGAGCCTCAGCCATGATTGCCTTCAAGCACAGATGCTCAGGGTTACTTACAGGATCAACAGTTAATGTAAGTAAAGTCACTCACCCTGTCTTGGAAGTCTTAATCTGTCCTACCTCAATACACACAGATTAGTGGTGGTGGTAGTAGCACACTGTTGGCCTGCTCCTGGATCTTAGTGTACCTCAGCAGTGGCAGGTGTACACACAGAGCAGCAGCAGGAAAGCAGGGAGGGGAGCTCCAATCCAGCTTGAAAGTGAGCTATTTCTCCAAAATTCTCCTTATTCGGCCAATAACTCGTGTAAAATCCTATCTCTCCTGGATCACCGAGTTACCATCCACATCCTAGATCGCCAAATGTAATGTTCTATGGGCTATGACCTGAATAATCCATGAATTTAACTCCTGGAGATACACACACAACACTGAACCAAAATGGCTTCTGGACTCAAACTCATTATTTATTCACAAGAGGTCACATGACCTGAATACTGGTCTGTGATTGGCCGATGGCTCAACACCACACAGTGTGACCCTAGTCTTCAGTAGGTAGACTGACCCACATACAGAGTATGTTACCAGTGGGTATAGTGGAGGGACGGAACACCCACAGCTGGCCAGTGTAGGAATCCGCAGTTGTCACATTCTTTCACACCTGAGGGGGGGGGGGTGTTGTCATGACTCACATTCGGCATTTTCTATAGCAAAAGTATACAGCCACCTAGGGGTGGTGGGTTTTGCATGTGTATTTTTCCAGCCTCCCCATGGGAGGGGTGTGCAGTTTTTTGCCCCCACCCTTTTATTCCATAGAACCATGCAGGATTTTGTTGATACCCCAGTATATAAAGGGGGTGAAATTTTTCGAAACTAAATATGGGCAAATCAAATACCCATCAGGACACGTCATTCCACATGTGTATCCGTTTTTGGGAGGGTCATTTTGCAAAATGTTTGTACATATGTATGGCTCAAAAACATGACCTCTAACCTCCCCAATAATCAGCCCTGTCCTCCATCTAAATACGTTCGCCCAAGTGCAACAAGGTTGATTCTAAAGTATGTACAATTTAAGATAAGGGGCCATCCACAAATGATGTTGTGCTGATGGGGGGAGGGGGGGGGGTCAGGCCCGGCATGATGAAATAAATTTTCCATATACCTTTAGCATTGAAAAATTGGCAAAAAAACATGACGAGGGGGGAGGGGGGGTCAAAAATGGTCAAATTTTTCATGACGTCATTTATGGATGGCCCCTAAGAAATCAGTTTTTATGTTTAAGATTATTGAATATGTCCTCCCTTCACAAACAAGAAAGCCCTTGAAGAGCTCTACCAGAATTATTCTATACTGGTGTATCTATGAAAACCAAATAAAACTGAACATTCAGATTAAGCTTCTAGCATTTTGAAGTTTGGGGGGTTGGGGGCTGGACCCCCTGAGAAAATTTTGAAATCCAAGACTCAAAATGGTGCAATCTGAGGCATGGGCACACCATATCAATTAGCATGTACTCTCCACCCCCTCCCCCCAAGATCATTGTGAAACTCATTTTTTGATACAATGCATTTTTATTGCATCCTTAGGCAAAAGTAAACCATTCTTTGTTGGGAAGTGTTCCAGGTTGTAGGCTGGGAGTATGGGGGGTATCCGCCAGAAAAAAATGAAATTCTAGAAGCCAAATGGTGCATTCACACGTTTTTTCCCTCTTTTTTAAATCTAAAAAATAGGAGTATAAGAGCAGTTTTACCCCAAAAATAGGAACAGAAGAGGAGTCCTAGCCAAAAAAATAAGAGAAATTAGGAAATTTTTTTTGGAAAAATAGGAATCACTTGCCAGTCTGAGACTGTATCAAATCTAGTAATGCTTTTTGAACTGCTACATGTCTATGGAACCGAGATCTGGGTCATCCAGCTTAAGCATAAGGGAGTGTTCATTATAATTAACAGGGGGGTGGTGGGTTTTGCCCCCCCCCCCCCTCAATGGCAGCCAATATTTTTTGTGCCCCATCCCCCATGCCGGAGGCCCTAGAAATTTTCGCACCCCTCTTTGATCTATAGTAGTGCGCAGGCTTTTTTGCTCCTCCCATTGATAAAAAATGTCACAGGTGAAGGACTCAGTCCTAAGGAAGAGGCTTCAATGTCAAATGTCAAGTGGTCAGTGACAAGTTGAACTACTTCCAATACATTTCCTGTAATGATCCTGAAATGGCTGTATATCTTGATGATTCAGAAGATGAGCTAGGAATCCCAGATGTCTAGCAAAGGGAGTTGGGTTCCCCAGACATGTAGAAATCCAAAAAGCATTGCTATATTTTTACTGGGCACTCATTATTGACACTCAGATACCTCGGGCTCATGGGCTAAATGGTGGGACTGGGGTAAAGGCAGATAACAATAATGACTTTCAATATCCTGGTAGGCACCCTTAGCCCACTATATGAGTATGATTACTTGGATTACACATGCCCCATGTCCCTATGTCCATGTGCCCATGTCCTACCTAGCCTGTACAATACTGACTAGGCCCCAATAATACATGTACAGTGAAGGGCCAGGTGGCCACCTTGTTATCCCAAAATCGAGAGCTGGATATGCAGGAAAGGTGGAAGTAGGTGTGTGTAAAGGGGGGCGGCTTGGGGCATCCTGTGCCTTTTAGAATAGTTCCTAAGTCAGGGTGAGTCTTATGGGCGGGGTATCAAACCTTAAAAGGTCAAGTCCCAGGTTCTGCCTTATACGTGGGATGCATCTTGTAAGGGAGGTCTTACGGTAGTCCCTGCATTACATGTATATATAAAGCATGACGGCAATAAAATTCACAGGAGCAAACTGATTGATACTTCTCAAGTCTTTATTTTACCCTATAAATATATTTACACAATGTCTCATCCTCATAGAACGAGGATTCACGGTACCATACATACAAATTAGTTTACTGTAAGCCTATGGATTGTTACATCCAACATGGGACACCTTCCATCGACATCTCGGTTCATTCCATAGCAGCATTTTCAAAATAAACTTTGCATCTAAAGTTTCATAGAGTAGTGCAATAGAACATAAATGTGCAGTAATGAAATACTGCTAGACCTATGCATTTCTGTCTAGGCGGTACTCGTATTAATAAGTTATCACATACTTCAAATGATTGTTGTATATGTCTTTCTGTGATGTCTTACAATTAGATGTGTGCTTTATACAAGCACAGAATCATAAAATCATATCATATTACTGGGGAAGATAATGAAAGTACTTTCAATATAGTGTTGGATCCCCATAGATACTAGATGAGTAACACATACCAGCCACAGAAAACCTTAAAGATAGCACATAATACAAAGTAAACACCACCACTAAGCACAATATAGGACATTATCTTAACATGATCAGTGTAATCTCACATCATGAATACCAATCAAAATTTTATAGCCCCCCCCCCTCATTTAATGATTATATAGTTTGTTTGTTTTTTGCATCTGCAACCATACCGATATTGCATGAGGTGAAAGCATCATTTCAACAGATTATTATCTATACCCCGTCAGTTCTGGTTCATAATGGTAGGTGTACTACATGGCACTAGATTCAAGAGCGTGCATCTGTATATATCTGCGCTGGCATTTAGTATGTATTGAAAATGCCAATACAAAGGGTGTCCATCATATTCAATTAAAATAGCAATTAGGAGAATCCATGCACACATAAAAATATAATACGATATATCTTCACTTGCAGCCATGAAGGCTACAGCCTAGACACTGACACTCCAGAATATGTTGTGAAATAATAGATGGAAAATTAACTGTAAATTGACTATAACAATATCCTAGTCTCTTATTACTTGGACATAATTCCCTTATTACTTGTAGACAAATTTATCGGTATTCACTCGGGCTGTTTGTGAGAATCCGTTCTGGCCAAATGCTAACAATGGAACCAGTTCCACCGTAATCTCTCGCGTATAAGGCGCATCTCGCGTATAAGGTGCACCTACAGTTGAAGAGTTTTGTCAAAAAAATAAAAAATTCATAACTTTGGTTCTACTGAATGAATTTTCTAAATTCAAAAAGCTATGTGTAGCTAGGGCCATAAGACGCAACTGGGGCTTGAAAAAAAAACGAGACCCATCAGAGCACCATCTCATTAAATTGTATTGATAACGATTGGTTGACATGGTATTAAGCTAAGACGCCTATGTTAATATTAGCCAAATGATACAACATGTAGCAGAACTACAGATGGCGGATTTAGACGGGGGCACAGGGGCTTGCCCCTCCCGTTCTGCCTGAAGTTAAGTCTATTTTCATGTTTTAAGCCTCGAATTTAGAATAGAATAGAGGCTAAATCAAGGGCGCATCCCTTATTTCTTAAGAAAAAAAAGGGATCTGCCAATGCACAACTTACATCAAAACCTTTACAATACTCATACTCCGCATCACATCAACCACTGTGCTTCAAGTCAAATAATTCATTACTAAATATGTTGCAACACAATCCAGTTTTCTGGTTACTGAATTTTACAAACTTATCACCATATCTATATACAATATAAAACAAGATATTATTCTACACCCTAATCAGTAGAAAAATTGAAAAAAAGAGGGAAAACACTAGCTTTGAGCGTCCTCAGTTTGGTCGAAACTGTAATCATTTTGATTTCACCTATGTTTTTTCAGATGCTACTATCATGTGTATCATACCTAAGTCTGTATTCACCCCTAAAATATAACAAGAGTCAGGAGATTTTACTGAGTCAACATGTCATTAAGGTTAACATATTAGACTCAAACCACAGTGCATCAGCTGAAATACCAGCTCAGGGTAATTCCATCACAGCCTGCACATATACCGGTACGCCAATTTTTCCGCTCCACTGTAATTCAGTTACTCCTGTAAAACCGACATTATAATATATTCACCCCCACCCCCTTCTTTACAGTAATACAGATCACCTCAACTCACACACACCAAAAATAAAGTTTAGTGGGGAAATGTTAATGATCAGATAGCTACAAGAGATGTCCTTTGCCTCATTTAATATGCTGACAGTTAAGTTACAACAATCTAAATTTTCTGTGTACAGTTTAACGTCCCCTTTTCATTTCTATGAGAATTGAGACCCTTGCTTCATACAGTGATTCTTAAACTTGTATTAGTAAGATTTAAGTAAATTTCGGAATGCTATTATTTACCACTCTGCCTCGCCAGTAGCTTTCTGGAATACATAATCTTTACCATTCAGATTCATTATGCCATCTTTTAAATGGAACTTCCATTTGTTTTTGTTCCGGTTTATCTGAAAGAGAGGACCAATTTTCCACATTAAGCATCTTACAGAAATCATACTTTTGAACGAGAAACATCCGTTTTGCATTACTCAGTTATATAAATATGACCTACATGTAAACTAGATGGATTCCTTCCATTACATCAAATATAAATAAGGGCATCTTCCTGTATATCTCGTACTTTGGTATTTCAATTCAGAGACCCTCTATTGTCCTCCATCAACTTACCTTATCGTATTGACATACAACGACATTGTCCGTGTCAAATAATTCTGAAGGTTCTTGATCACTGACATCATCAGCAGAATTTAGGGACTCCTGTAATTAAGACACAGGGGGTTGGTAGTGGTGATCATTGTTACTGTAATGAAAATAGCTTAAGATGCTTTAAGAAATTTTTGCCTCCACCCTGAACAATGAAAAACAAACAACAAAAGCTGCTATGTAATGAAAATAACCCTTGGTTGAACTCTGAAACGTCCGAGGGGAAATACATCTTCAGAAACTAGTCTCTTCTAACCTATATTTATAGAAAGCAAACTCAATAAACACTCATTGTTCCTTCCTTTAGTTTTCACTGTCCTGTACTGTACTTTTAACTTGCTGTTAGTAACTATATATCTACCTGCCACTACTAATGATATTGCAAGGACATTGATCCAGTCATTTTGGTATGGAATTTGGTTCATACCTCTTCTTCTCCAAGGTCATTATTTTCATCGTTTTCGTTGTTCTCATCATCATCACTGTCATCGTCATCTTTGTCGAAATCCTCCTCGGAACTGCTATCGTTTGCTCCATCTATCTGTATGATGTTGCCCTTAACCTGAACCCAAAAACATGTACCATCAATACTACAGTAGATAGGCTCCCTGGTAGCTAGGAAGCTCACATATGTAAACAATGTACATACTCCAAACTACTAAAATGTAATCTTTTGCCATTTTCAAATACCGATACATGCACTGAAAATTCTTTCGGATTTATATACTGCGTTTTGTTTTATATGTAGTACAAGAGCACAAAATGCACTAAACAACACATAGCATGCTTGTGTGTATATTTCCAGCAACTACCATTGATTTCACAATCAACCATATAAAGAGAAAACTATACTTGTTCCTAAGTAACAAAATTATTTGAACTTGTATTTAAACATCTCTACTTCATCTACTACTTACATCCTGTTGTTGAGTAGTTGCCTGGGCCCGTGCGGCGGCCTGCGCCTGTAGAGCGGCAAACTGTTGAGGATTTACGGTGAAGGTGGCAGCGCCACCTTGTGATGGCTGCTGAATGACACCCTGGGGGGCAACAATGATCTGAGCCCCACCCTGTCCTGTCTGTAGTGTTATGGTGCCTGATTGTAAAGCCCCAGCTAAGTGCTGCTGGTACAGCGCGAGGGGCAAGGCATTTCCTGCATTCTGTGCTGCTGAACTCTGAAATACGACACATATAGATAGTCTGAGGACATTGAATCATACAACTTTAAAAATGTAGATCTAATCTTAAACCGTTTATTTGGGTTCGATAATAACAGAATGTATGCATTAACCTCGTCTGCATACTACAGTATTGAGACTTGCAAATACATAATCTTTCCAATGACTGCAAAAGCTAACTGCTGCAAAAATATCCGCATCTCATTCCCTGATAAAAGCTAACTGCTGCAAAGTGATCCGCATCTCATTCCCTGATAAAAGCTAACTGCTGCAAAAATATCCCCATCTCATTCCCTGATCACAACCACACAAAACGTGGTCGTTAACTACGAGTAATACTTGTACACTTCTGGGCATTTACATGGAAAGCTCCGTGTAAATGTGATTTTTCTTGCCAATAAATTTGTCAAATTCAAACTCAACTTACCAACTGGATATTCCCTTGGGCTGCATTATATTGGAGAGGTATCTGTGACTGTTGTGTTACTGTAACTGAAAGTCAAACCAAAGTTTGCTAACAAGCGATTTGGGAAAATACATACAATGAATAAACTTCAGACTTCTTCAGGATTTTAATTCTTTACTAACTCTATCGAGTAAGAGGAAAACAAATAGTTGGTCCATACAAACCTAGAGGTTGTCTCATTTTTGAGAACATCATTATTGCTAAATTGTAGGTAAATTGTCTCGCTTAGTTGGTATATACCATATACAGCACATTAACGAGTCTCTTATCGTATGCACATACAGATTCTTTCTTTTAAATTGAAACTGAATTTTTGCAGCTTTATACAGGGTGCCTACCTGAAGGGGTGACCATCTGTTTCTGTGTTGTGGTTGCAGCAGCAGCTGTGGCGGCTGCCGGGGCCGCAACTGGTGCAGCTTGAGGTTTCACATTACGCTGCTGATATAGCGCATATAACCGTTCCTGGTCAGCCTGAATCCCATCCATCGCTTTGGACTGAAGCAACTTCGATTCCCATAGCTGCATGAAAAGGATAACAATAAAAAATTGCACAACGAGGAAAGGTCTCCACCACTTGTATGGATATGTATAGTTATATAACTTTAAGAAGGATTTATCTTTTGGTAAATTTGCAAATTTTCTTATTCATTTGTATGTTTTAACCACTGTGACACCTAAAAATGAAAGAAACAGACTGTATTTCTTTTTGAGTAATCGTGGTTTAGGCCACACCAAATTAATATATTAGTCTATGGATTTCCCGCACCTTATTTTCCAAAAAGCAAATTTTAATTTTTTAAGAAGATTTATTTGTCTATGGATTCCGCCTGCATCATTTTCTGGAAAATTGCAGTTTTTTTTTTGTGTTTTTTTTTTTTTTAAACAAGCAGCTTTAATACAGGGTCAGTCAATGGAGGTACAAAAATGGCAGACCACTCATTGGATAGGTAAACACATCACCTGTTTCATTATATAGGCCTATTCTGCATTTAGAAAAAAAAATAAATACATTTGAGCAAAGGAACCCCACCCCCAACCAAAAAAAAAAAGTCTCTCCACATTTTTGATATGCAGAATCCATAGACAGATACATTTTCTTGAAAAAATAAAATAAAAATTCCGCCCTCCCGCTCGATTTTCTAAAAATGAAAATCCATAGACCAACTTTTTTATTTGGTGTGGCCTTTAATCACTTAAACCACAGTGGGGTCATGGCTATGGATTGACCATGTAAGGCACTAGTTAATATATAGTTATCATAGGCCACAACCCCACAGATCTGTGGGTTAACTAAAACCATGGACCTGTTTCAGGTCCGTGCTATTACATATCCCATATATTTAACATATCACCCTTGCACATGCCACAATGGAGAGCATACATAAATCGTTCTCAGCAATGTATGAAATGTATTTATCAATCCATACATAAGTATTATTATATATCAACTTGATTATAGCAAGACCAACCTGTTTGAGTTCCTGTAGCACCTGCTCGTCTACTCCATCATCCAAGAAAGACTCCCGGACATTATTTATTACATCCTCTACTACTGACCGATAAAGTTTTGGCTGAAAGTGAAGAAAAAGTATTACTAGAAACAGCCATGATCTATATATGAACACACATGCCTACCGGGACAGGTAAATCTAAAGGGAAAACGTTTGACAGTGTGAGATAACACCTATTTAATCCCAAGTATGGCATGATAGGAACATGCTCATGCGGTGTCATAGGCATGTAGGGGCCGGTATCACCTTGTATATATCAGAGATGCCACACTCTGGCCGACAAAAGCCAGGAAAACCGGATTTTTTGACACCCTTTCCCAGGAATTCAACATGACTTGGTACAGAAATCTGAAATAACAAAACCAGGAATTCCTGGTAAAAAAAAAAGTGGCATCTCTGATATATTATTGTGGATCATCCGAGTGGTGTGCTCATATGTGGCCAGTTCCTTCCGGATCAGATAGATGTTGCCTCTGGCGTATAGCCGTTCTGTGAGGGGGCAGCACCATGCATTGCGACCAGCGCCAGCTTCTACTACGATCCACGGGCGATCCACTGAGGAGTCCAGGTTAGACCTTATCCTGTATCCTTCCGACTAAAGGTCAGCTCCGGGTGTTCCCTTCAGCGCTACCTTGCTCAACCTGAATCACTCATGTTTTGCTTCTAGTGTAGGAAAAAAGCGGCAGGGGCCTAGCGATTCTTTTGTGAACTACTGCATTTTGCTCATTGAGGGGTATCTGGCATTTTTTGAAGCAAGTTCCTATCATTATTAGTTCATAAGTTAAGTCTAGTGATATAAGTGCATATTTTTACTAGGTTTGAAGAAAGTTTTATAAACCACTATGAACCCCTCCCCTTCTCTGGATGTTGTCCATAGGCTTATGCAGTATGGGCCCACCCCCATCCCATTTTCACTCACCTTGTGCAAAAAGTAGCGTTGGAACCATATGATTTTACAGTTTTATCTTGATTAGCATACATCAATTGACATAATTCTAGTTTTTTGGAGAAATTGTTTGTGCAGTTTTCGAGATTTAAGCGAGCCAAAGAGCCACCCAAAATAACCCGAACCACTACAGGCAAAAGACTTTTTTTCCTGAAAAGGGTCTACATAGGGTATTTCAAGAAATTGTTTGACCCCCCCCCCCCCAAAAAAAAAAAAGAACCCGCTGTCTTTGATAAATGACCACTGCCTTAGCCTACCATATTCGACCAGAGGCTTTCGTGAGTTCTGCATATCAGCACAAGAAACCCAAGTTTCAAATCACAAAACGTAATGACAAATTCATGCCGTCCCTGCTTAGGCCTACAATGTTTATGACAAATAATAAAAATATTTTCCTAAAAAAAATGTTTGCCTCCTCCCTCATGGGTCTGAAAAAATCCCACCCTCTGGACAGTACTGTAAAACGGGGCTATTTTGGCCATTTTTTGTGGTTTTCTTGGGATATTTGCTCCAATTTATTGCTGTTTGTAATATACTGCAATTTTCTCATAAGAACTAATCTAAACACTTGCAATATGAATGAAATTGTATTTAAAATCATTCAAATTGCGCTACTTTTTCGTGAAAAAAAAGGCCAAAAACAAGAGCCCCCTGCTTCAGGGCTATTTTGGCCACCTGGGTAGTCATATTTGACCATACGCCATTTGCACAATTTTTTTTTATTATGGCCTATTGGCTAGAAAAATTACATTATAGTGATACTCAAGTATGCTTAAGATCATTTAAAAGTGATTTCAAGCTTCCCAGAGGCTATACCATGCTTTGTTCCATCAGCATATTTTGAGGTGAGATATTCACAGAATTCACCAATTTGAGGTACCGTAAACTCCCGCGTATAAGACGCGCTGCGCGTATAGGACGCACCCCCTTCTTGGGAGGAGCATTTTTGCATATAAGACGCACCTCTTAGGGGTGATTTTTGTCAATCCAGTACTGTTCTATAGTAAAATTACCCCTCGTATAAGACGCACCCCGAACTTGAAAAAATCCTATAAGACCCCCCAGGCATTTGTTTGGCGTAGAGGATGCGTCTTATACGCGGGAGTTTACGGTATATTTGGCGATTTCTTACCACAAAATTAAACCATATTTAAGACCATCACCTTTTGGTCACCTCTTGTTTCACTTTTTCATTCACAAATCTTCACCGAACATCTCATTTCTTACATGAAATTAACTGTAGAATTTGATTAAGGTAGTTATTTCAAGGTAAAATGAATTTTACCTCCATTTATAAAGGAAATCATGTGACCAATATTTATAAGGGGCTACCGGCCAAAATAGCCCCATATTACCTAAAATTGAGCATTTTTTTCAGTCAATGCCTAATATTTTGAGCAAAATTATTTTATGACTGTCTGTGATAAAGTTCGAGGTATGACAAAATTTTTCATAAGTCTTGAGGTCATGTGACCTCAAAATGGCGGCATGCTCGGATATGCACCCCAAAGATAATCTTTCTTAAAAACATCAAAATGCAATCTAAGATGCATTCTATATATGATATAAAAACTAAATATCCTGTTTTTTTTCATCTCTGCTTCTTAATTTTTCATCTTTAAAGTGAATTATGAACACTTTCTCGGAGGGTGGCCAAAATAGCCCCGTTTTACGGTAAACGGACATATTTTAAATATATTAAGGGTGGCATTAACACTCTAACTTAAGGGAGTGATCATTTTTTAACAACATATGGGGGTGGGGGGTCTGGTGGGTTTGCATGTGGACACGCAAAAAAACGTTGCCCATCCCTCCCCAGGTAGCACAGAGACATTGGCATAACGTTGGGCCAACGTTGGCCCAACCATCGGCTTTACATAGGCTGCCCATCCTGCCTACGTAGGCCCGACGGTGCCAACCAAATGCCAATGTAGGCCCAACGTTGGCTTTTGGTCGGCAAACATTAACATCGGCAAATGGTCGGCCAGGGGCCGACCATTTGCCGATGTCCTGCCAACATTGGGCCAATGTTGGCATTTGGTTGGCAAATGCCACTGGTCGGGCCTACGTAGGCCCGATGGGCAGCCAACGTTGGCCCAACGTTGGCCCGATGCGTCGGGCCAACGTTGGCAAATTTTTTTGTGCTACCTGGGTCTCGAGGGTAAATTTTTTTTTACCCTCCGGAGAGCCGAAAATCGCGGGATTTTTCGCTGAAACAGGTGAAATTATTTTGACTCCCCTGGTCAAGGGGCTGAACAAATTCTGACAGAATAAGGGAGTGGTCATTATTTAGCAACAGTGGGGGTGGTGGGTTTTCACCCCCTCCCCCCTCAGTCAGGCTCAGTGAGTGAGGCTCAGAGGGGTTGAAAATTAAGGGATGCCACTCACTGATCCCCTAAAGTTCGGAAATCCTCATTTTCTCAATTTACAATGGGAAATACCTATACTCATAGGAATGAAAACTTTGGAATTCCTAAAACTAATAAAATTAGTAAAAGTGGCATCTCTGTGAAAAAAAAATCTTACCTCTCTCCCCCCCCCCCCCCCCCCGCCGGCCCGGGCAAGGCGAAAGGGTCGAAAAGGTTTTGACCCCCAATACACAACCTCTTTCAGTCTTTGAATACCGGGTAGGCATGGCATGAGCTAGGGGGGCCATGGCGGGTCATGCTGGTGTGCTTGGCCGTCAGCACTTTCTCCATGAGTCAAGTGGCCGGTTGCCTTTGCCTATCAGTATCACCGCGCAATTTATATTAATTGTTGCAGATCTAGAGTGTGTTTGAGACCATTACTGGCTTAGTAAACGATTACTAGCAAATCTATATCAATAGAAAATGCACTGAAAACAACGGGACACCGGCCGGAATGAAACTATTGAAAGTACTGACTTGAACCGAAGTCCGTCTCTGCTGACTACGTCTGTAAAACAGTCTCAACCAATATGGAGAAATCATCCATTTGACAGACATTCATTATCCTACATTGTCTTGAAAGTTTTGAGTGATCTAAGTCCCAATTCCCCATACAAATCCTCACTCACCACCGTCGTATGTGACGCCATTGATAATGGGTAAGAATCTGCGGCGGGGTGGCGTGAATTTCTTAGGATGAGGGGCTTCACCGAAGCCAGAGATGACTGCCACTGTGTCGCTTTTATACTCCTCTAGAAATCCAGCCTGCACAGGGGGGTCTATCCAATCCAATGTTGTGACGTCACAGCAGGCATTGCTTATCTCGTGATCACGTGATAGGTAATGAGGTCACGAGATGTAAACAAAACCACGTGGATGAGCAGGTGCCCGCTGCCTACAGCAGACGCTCTGCTGCTCTGGTTGAAATAAGAAGTCAGATGAGTAGGCATAGGCCTACTGTAGTACTGATGGTGCAGCAGAAACCATGATGATATCACTCACCGAGGTCGGCAATGATTTGCAATAGGGAATACTGATACACGTGCACATAGTAGTCAATTTCCTATATTTTCCCTCGGCAATATGCTCCCAAGAGTAAAAAAAAAAGGGGTACCTGTATAAACTATAATAGTATATACCTGATAAGGCCTAAACTACACACAACATACAACACACAACACACAACACACACACACACACACACACACACACACACACAGCTATCAGATTTAAGAACATTCAATAACTAGGTACTAGTTGTGGTAGGCCGGATCTTCTACCCCAAGAGCGAGCTTCCCAAGCCCATCAGAAATGGGTAATTACCTCCTCTTTTCTGTCTATTCTTTCTTAAGTCTGGCTTTATGAAGGGGTACACGCCATAACACACGTTCCTTCATGAAACTGATCCTGTAGTGATACAGAGGTGTACATGTAGTTTTCGGGTCATCAATATAACCATATTTTTATATATGAGAGCTAGTACCGTAAATCCTTGCATATATATACGAAAGGATCGCCTCAGTTGCATCTTATAGGAACTAAACGGGATACATTATCAACCAACCAGATAATTCAATCTATTCACTGCAATATTTTGGTTACAATAAACTACTATCTTGCTAAATGCAGGGAGGATACAGTATACTGTTTATTCATGCTGAATGTTATCAATGCTTGCCTTATAATGAAAAAAAGGATCAAAATCTGGCGGGGGGGGGGGCTATACTCCATTTGCTAGTCGGAAGATGAATACAGGAACGCTTGTTTTCATATTCCTCTTTTATTTCCAAGTGTTCTATTTACATGTATGTTCCCTTAAACACTGCAATGTCCATTAGTAATTGTTTTATAGATTCTACAGCTTTGTAAAAAGATAGTAACACTTTAATGTCACCATCACCACGATCAACATTGTGTGTTCTCGTCAGGATTGCATAATTTAAAATATATTATCACAAATTATTTACATCCTTATAAATCTTTAATAAAATCCATTTGCTTCCTATCATCTGTCACTTCCATCGCCTTCTCTGAAATATAAGAGTTGAGTTTGAATTAGTATTTTGAAGATATTAATAACCACAGTATCTGATTTACATTTTACAGGTGTACTGATATACCTACACTACAGCAAAGGTGTGTGTTTGGACTCTTGTTTGTGACGTGTACGCAAATGCGTGCATATTGGTTATGGTGTATATCGGTCTGCGAATCAGCAGTGTATTGAAACTTAAATATAGGACTTTCCCAAATATATAGAATATATTCCGCTAGATATTACATGTACATATTGAATTTGTTAACCATGGTATATGATTTACATTGAAACTTACCAAAGTAGAGGGCTTTGTGATCTATACCCGAGAATATAAGGCACATTCATGCAAGAATTTACTAAAATTATTCCAAATTTGGAAAGATACTTGGTATTTCTTTACACAATGAGGCTATATAAGGGTTCCATATTGATTATACCTGTTTGCTCCTAAGTCTGCATCTCGTTGTGCCCGTAGGAATTTGGTCAGTTCTATTTGGTCCTGCTGTGCTTTTACATTTGATGTTCTTTTCATATGTTGCCTCTGAAGGTCTTTGATAACACCCTCCCTCAGGCTCTGAAAAAGACAACAACAGAAACACATATAAAAAGTCTTGATAGTCTCGATTGTGTGATAAATTTAATATATCCGAGAACTTACAAAAGTGGGTAGAATGCACATGGGGCCTCACATACAACCTGAAACAGTAAGATACCAATGTGTGGCGGTAACCCTCCTCCTTTCCCTACATGTTAATATAGATACTACAGTGTAACTGGGTTACAGTGAACCCCTTGTTACGGGCTTAAAAAAATCGTTATAACCAAATTTCGTTATGACCAAGTTCCCATCATCGGTGTGTGTGTGTGTGTCCGTGTGTGTGGGGAGGGTGTAATATTGACAAACGCATTTATGTAGGTATAAATGTAAGGTTACAGAATACACTAGGCCTAAAAAAATATGTTGTGTTCAGGTATCCTACGGATGCGCGAAAAATGTTGACCTCCGCCCTCTTGGGGTTAAAATTTTTTGACCTTCCCCTACAGAGAACGAAAATCATGTTGAACGCGACCTTTTGACCTATAATTCCACACAAGGCTTTTTCACTGAAATTAGGTGAAATCATTTTGACCCCCCTGTCAGACAGGTCGAAACAATTCTGACCACCCTCAAACCCGTCAGCCCCCCCCCCCTCCATTGTTGAAAAATCATCACTCAATGCCTAAAGTGTCCGAAAACAGCCCTCATATATGGCTTTTAGTTATAGCTCTGGCTTGAACTCAGGGTGCATCTTTTACAGGGTCGCCTTATATACAAGGTTCTACAGTACCATATTCTTATGATCGAAAAAAAATGTAAAAAAAAAAAAAATCGACCTACCTACCATATTTTTTTTGGGCTATGTTACCTGAAACATGAGGAGGGTGTTAGGCTGTGTGTCAGGGCTTCTTTGGGGTTAAAAATCACTTCGTTATAAACAAGTTCAGGTCAATACAGTAACCAAGTTTCACTTTATGAAGGTCATAGCATTTCCCATCCTCCCATGCCACTCTCACGTCAGCCCTCATACCATCCAGTGCCACCCTAGTCTGTGCAAGCCAGACTGTAATATGGCGCTGAGAGCTTGTTTACAGTCTGACCCACTTGCCACTAAGAAGGCACTGAAGTGATGTTCACCGCACCAAGTGAACACTTTTGGGACACTTTTTCAACCACATGCACTTGGTATTTTAAGTGCTGCGGATAGCCTAATATGTCTAGTTCACAATGCACCCATTTTGAAATATGGATGGCTGATATGAAATATTTTACAGGTTTCCCAAACAGTTCCCAATTCTGCCTGCCATCACAGCAGCAGTGCGGGAAGGGGATGGAGGTACAAGAAAAGCACACAACGTAGGACAGATCTCTCCATTCTCCCCTCCAGAGTTCCTCAGTGGCTTCTTCAAAGGAAGGTGCGTCCTATACGCGAGGGGCATCCTATACGCGAGGATTTATGGTATACTTTAAAACGCCATCCGCCCTGTCGTAGCGATTCTTAAAGGGGCCCTGGCATGGTAATGCATGCCAGCATTAAAAAGTCACGTGATCACCCCTTGACCAATCAGGGCATCGCGATTGTTCCGCTGGTTCCCGTGATTTTATGATCGCTGTTTGAATCGGTACCCATGTTGTTAATTTTCCATGCCAGCCCCCCTTTAAGTATGGCTGCCAGGCTCAATATACTAAGGGGCCGGTCAGACTGGTCATAGAATATCTACAACTACGATGGGAAATCCATGACTATGGCGTGATTTTCCCACGATTTTCAAAGTTGTGCATATCAATCTTCCACGATTTTAAAATCGTGAGATTTTGACTGATTTTTGGGGTCGTAGGACACTGTACGATTTTATCCCAAATTTTCCAGCCGAAAAATTGCATCGGAGCTCTAATCTTCCTACGATCAGTCTGACCTGCCCTTAATGCCACCCCATCACAGGTACCCCTGACAGGTTCAACCCACCATTGTAGGGACCAGGAGAATGTATTTCATTGGCTTGGAAGCTATGGCGTGCCTTATAAGCGGGACAGACATAACATTCGCCTTATTCTTGTAGTCAGCAAAGCCTGTGTCATACCCGCGTCAACCCTACATTGGACCCCTCCCGATCTAAATCTCATTACGGCGACGTCACAGGTGACATGTGACGTCATAACAATGTCCGCCATTATTGTGGGGAAAAATTTAATGATGTGTTTGTCGTCTTCCCGGTAAAAACAATTTGGACTACAGACAGTACAGTGAAATTAAGTTGTTTTCCACATTCATTTTGGAAAGGCTAGGAAGAGAAGACTAGATTTCTTGATTCATCTGCAATATTTTGTCTCGTAAGAGGCTGACTATCAGGCCACCCTTAAAAATATGTTCGTTTCCTGTCCAAAGGGTGGGATTTTTCAGACCCATGAGGGACGGAGGGAAACATTTTTTTTCAGGTTTTATTTGTCATGAACATCGTAATCGGGGACGGCATGAATTTGCCATCGCGTTCTATGATTTAGTGATTGGAAGCCCAGATTCTGGTGCTGATGGATGAAAAAATTAATCTTTTTTCAGAACTCAGGAAAAAAAAATTCCCATTCTCACAAAAAAAAAATCCACCAGGCCTCTGGCCAGGAAACGAACATATTTTTAAGGGTGGCCTCGTGCAAAGCAGAATTTTCTCCTCCCGGCCAACCTCGGCCATGTAATCTTTCCACAACGAAAATGGCGGCGTCACGCCTCACGGCGCCCTCTAGATTTCCGTCAAGAACTCGTCTGAAAGAATATGCGGACATAACCTGTTCAGTTGAGGGTGAGCCTATTCTAGGGAGCAGCAGCAACCAGCGTGGCCCTTATCAGGCTTATCTCCCTACTGATAAGGATCCTCATGAAGGGTTAAATTAAATAGGAAATGTACTAGAAAAAGGTGTTAAAATCCTTATCAGAATCCTTATCAGAAAAGATCTAGGCATCATACATCAAAATTTGCATCATATACGTGGGCGATAATATAAGAACTTACCTCTCTATCTTGCTTTTGTTTAAGATGTACATATGCAATTACGGAGGAAGTAAATGTTAATGCAACCCCAAATGTTACTTTTGAAGCAAAAGACATATTTGTCAGAAAATATTGCCCAAATATCGAATAAAGTCAAGGAATATCGTGAGACAATAACTTGACATTACTCTTCGAGCAGACAACCAATCTATTTCCGGTATGTAACTCTGCCCCTGAGATTGGTTGTTATTATTTTTCTAGCATTCGTGTTATGAGCGATGAAAATTACAGAAATAACTCAGTTCCGATTATGATCACATTAAATATGCATTATTTTATTTCCTGTATCAAATAATAGGAGTAAGAGTAAAAACATCTAAATCTCACCTTATGAGCCAATCAGGAGGGCGCGTTATCGTGGTGGCAGTATCCAAGCGGTGTTGTTGATGATGCAGGTGCGAGTTACCGTGGCATATTTTACAGGTGGGTTGTTATACTCCCTTTTCGTTACATCGTTCTCTATCTCTTTGAACACGCCTTGCGTGTCTTCTATTACATAGTGGATACATGTTCATGATAATACGATTAACAGGATTCTTGATCTAGAGGGACGAACAGGGCCAGTCAAGGCCAGGGTACTCCACCAGCCTCCAGTCCAGGCAGGGGCCAGGGTGAGTACCTACCATTTGAAGTCACATGTATGCATGCCCGGACAACCACTGTCTAGGCATCATTTACGTCTGACTGAGAGGGGTGATTAACGTTAGACCTGCCAAACGGTCCCTAGGCATATGATGTTAGCAGCGGTGGGCAGCTGTCGAGACCTTGGAAAATGCTACAGTGACATGGGGGACAATCTAAATCTGAAGGAATTTTCTAAATATTCCAATTAGATCCAAAGTTATGCCCTTCTTAATAGATTTGTTTGATATCTTTAATTCCTGGAATTGTCTTGAAGAAATACATTCCCTAGTCCCCCCCTCCCCTAGAACATACTAATTTGATCTAAATCTTAAATGTGGAATTTGGCAATTCGTGAAGTACAGCAATACTTTGAAGTAGAATCTGAAATTTTTCTGGGAGTAACTAGTCCCCCTAGATCCTCTAAAACACAGTGGCGGATCTAGGGGTTCTGGGGGAAATGTCTGAATTTATAAGACTATTAACATTAGCCTCTTTGTTAGGGTCTAGAATACACCAGAATGCACCATTTGATGTTGAGATTTCACTGTTTTCTTCAGCTCAGGGGGGGCCTGCACCATCCCTCAAAATTAGCCTTATCACCAAATCTCGCCCCCTCTTTGGAAATTCCTGGATCCGCTCCTATTGCCCCCCCCCTCCCCTGATCCCCTGGAAAGACCTTGCAGGCTTGCTTAGCAAGTTGCTACAATAATTTGTAGATCTGCTCCAGCACTTCGCTATATGCCCACCCCTGGTTAGGGACCGGCTCCTCTCTATTATGAGACCTTTCAGCTACTGATGCTGGATCCTGGGGTAGACACTAACGCTGGCCCGGGAGCCATTGGCCCGCAGTTTGGGCTGTGGACCCGTAATTTTCTCATGAATCACCGTCCAGTGGGCCTGGGATGGCCCACAGAAGTTTACAGAGGGATATCCATTCATATGAGAATAGGCATGTTATATATCATTGGAAAGAGAAACTCAGCAGGAATCTAGCCATTCTTGCTAAATAATGTTGTGAATTATTGAGATATACCATTAATTTATCTTTTTAATTTAAAAAGTAAACTATTCTGGGCCCGCAGTTATAGCTCTGGGCCCATAGAGTTCTAAAGCTATGGGCCAGGGTGGCCAGTGGTTGAAAAAGTTAGTGTCTACTCCTGTAGACCCTTTCGAGAGATAATTTCTTTTGTTATTTTCAGGCCCAAAACAATACCCCTTTGTGGGGGATATCCTTTGAAAATTATCAGAAAATGTACCCAGGGCTATTGGCGTATTATTCAGCCCCCAATCCTGCCACTTTTCCAGGCTTAAAATTACAGCCCTTTTGGGCCAAAAGTGCCGAAAATGGCCCCCTAATGGCGAATCCAGCAGGAGCCTGTTCTGTGCTTGAAAAAAAACCCTCTCCTTGCCCCCCCCCCCACAGGTAGGCACGTCAACAAAAATTTTAAAGTGAATACAGAAAGATCTTTTTGGTCACACCAGGTCAAGCTAATTGAGACATTTCCAAAATTTTTGGAAGTATGTTTTTATTTTGTCTAGAACCAGAGATAAAATTGTGCTTGAAATTCTGAGGCAAGTAGCAATATACCGTAAATCCCCGGTCATAAGCCGGATTTTTTTTTCTATTTTGGGCTTATGACTGTTTTTTTTTTTTACTATAGAATAAAGAGAAAATGGTAAAAATTTGACCCCAAAACTGGCTTTTAGGATTTCCCTGAACTCGCCCCCCGGCTTATGACCGGGGCCGGCTTGTGACCGGGGATTTACGGTAGTTATAGAAATGGTAGAGATAGGTGTGAGTTTTTGTGATGTGAGTGCAGCCATGCAGTGGCCACTGCCAGTGGCTACCTGCCTGGCCGTCGCTATTGTGTGGTTTCTCTTCAATTTCTAAATGCCTGGAAAATAGGTTCTCATGCTCCAATCTTTACAAAATTTGAATTTCTGAAATGTATGGAATCTCAGCTGTTAGCATGGGTTCTTTGATATTTCCTAAGTTCATTCCAAGTGGCCTTTAAATGCCTAAGAAAAATTGTCACATTGCGGTAACAATGGACCATGGTGGCTGTCACTGTGCAAAATGTTTCAAATTTTGGACAGCTTTATACTATCACTGGACCATCTCCAAATTGGATCTAATTTCAAAAGATGACCATTCAGTATCTAAAAAAACATGTTTATGGTGGTTATGTTTCTCCAATGTTTAATATATTTATCCCAGCTTCAAAATGACCTTGACATTAAATTTTAAGTAAATCGATTAATTAATAATTGGTCTTTTTCAACCCAGATTTCGCTGGTGGGTAGATTAATATCCTGACTTTAAGAATACATATCAAAATATATGAGAAACAGAATATTAGTATAAAAATTCAGCGCTTAACGCAAGGCCTCAAATGTAGGCCATATTCACAGCTATCTAAAAGTGTTACTCCAGCCTGCTAGCTTTTCTCACCCACCACTGCAGTGTTGTCAAAGTGCCTACCACAGGTGGTAAAAAATTGTCACGTCCCTCTCTGATCCAAAGATATATTAGTGCATAAGCTCTTTTTTCAATTCAAACTTTATTCCAGACTTCAATTGTTGTACAAAAGATCCATAGGCACACACATATGGTATATAAATACATATTATGCAAACTACATGAAAACGGCTAAGGAACTGGGCAGTATACAAAGGTGTGCAGTAAGCTGTGAACAGTTGAATCTTTAGCTCTATACTGCACACATGGAACTTCTTGTATGAGCATATTCCCCTGTGCATACTGTAATCATACTTTATTTCGTGCTGTACATATTTTCGCGAATTTCGCGGAAATTGAAAATTCGCGAATCTAAGTACATCGTGAAAATTAATCCATTATATGTACTTTGGTTTGTGTGAAGGAGAAGTGACAAATGTCATTGGTATCCAAGTTTTTCCGACTTTGAATATCACTATTTTGGTCTTGAGTATATCAACTACCGTAATCTCTCGCGTATAAGGTGCGTCTTATACTCCAAACAAAATGATGCTGAGTCTTATATGTGGGAGGGACATTGCCTTGAGTTCGGGGTGTGCCTTATAGGCGGGGGGTATTTTTACTTAGAACAGTACTAAACTAACAAAAATCTGCCCTCAAAGGTGCGCCTTATACGTGAAACAGACCTCCCTGAGTTGGGGGGTGCACCTTATAGGCGAGGTGCGCCTTATATGCGAGGGATTACGGTATGACCATTTAATAGAATGAATTAAAGAGTGGTATGTCACATAAAACCAGACAGTAGGATTTGGTTTATCACATTTATTTTTTCGAACTTCAGAATAAATTCTTGGATTTTTTACATTATAGATGGTGTGATATGATGATCAAAATTTAGCAACGTTTCAGACCAATTAATGATCCTTCATCAGGCTAGGTCATGACTAACATTAGGCTTACTAAAATGATACCAGTTAAAAACTAGCTAAATCTATGTTATATGCATGCAGTTTCATATCTAAATGGTGAGGTCATGGTACCCAAAACATCATAACCAAAGAAAAGTTTGTTTATCTATTGTGTAATAGCTAGGCTACACTTTTAAAGATCTATCATAACTCTTGTTCTACTGGGAATACCTTGGAATTTGTTAACCTACTTCTTCTAAAAAAATGCGAAAACAAGATGGCTGCCCCGGAAGTTGAAAACCGGAAGTAGTAGTCTGCATGATTTCAAATTCTTTCGCGATTTTGTTTGTACTTCCTTGCTGTCCCTTGAAATTGATTTCAAAACTGTTGCCTGTCATTTGCTAAATATGTACGAAGGCAGACACTCTTAATAAATGCCACATATCAATATATTTAAACTTTTTTTTACCTAAATATGCATCAAGTTGTCTTCGCGTAGCTCACCACATGCTCAGGAACCAGCATCCCATCTTCAACCATCAGCGCCACCCTTGATTAAGCTAGGAACTAAAATAATCTCGTCTCGCTTCTCCGAGTTGTTTTAGCATGTTCGCTATCGTCCACTATCACAGCGCCGTAGGCGCTGGTTTCAGGTATAAAAAAGCACTGGTTTCAGAGATTAAAGCTGGGGACAAAAAAATCGGAAATTCGCGAGTTTAAATACACACGAAAATGTCTTTTTCAGCAAATTCGCGAAAAGTTATACAAGTTTACAGTATAGCATTATCTGTTGTCGCTGGATATCACCATCATCTCTCAGTGTATTAGAGATATTAATGTGCCCCAGCTATTTTATCTCATGACATTCATTTAGTCTGGAACCATTGAGAAAGAACACTGGCACCTCCATTTGTTTGTCTACAGGGGAGCGTATAATACAATCATCAATGCACTTTTAAGTGGGTTATAATTTATATCATTAGCTTCCTGCAAAGTCAAAGAAAGCTGACAGCGTTTGATTTAATTGGGCAGTGTGGCAGATGCCAAATAAAATCAAATGATCACCTGCTCATCAACCTATTTTGATAGTAAATCAGGTTGTTGGACAGTTTGACATCTTGGCAGTTCACCATGTCCGGCTATTTAACAGATTTCTATTTCACGTTGGATGATCCAACAGGACGATTCGACAGATAAAGGTAGACTTCAAACCATGATAATATCCCTCTCTTCTTACAGAATTTGAAAGCACAACAACCCTAATGATACTGCCCTATGCCCTAGAATCATGGAATAGCTAACCCTGTTTAGAAGTGGTAGAATAAATATTTTGAAAGGTTATTCACATCAAACCCAACCCGTCGCATTGTCCCAAAAATCTGTAGAATAGTCCGATCAAATTCTGTCCAATTGTCCTGTCAAATCGTCCTGTCAAACCGCCGATCTAGCTTGAGAGACTGCAAGTCCATGGATATTTTGGGTATGGATGTTGAGCCTATATTGGAACCGAGACTTTACCCTGACAGAGGTGTGCAGTGATGTGTGAAGAGTGTCACTTTGACTCACCCCGATTATTTATTCAAAGAAAAAAAATTGTTGCAACATTTGATAACTTTTAAGTTTCGGGGAATACAATTTATGATTCAGTGTTTTGGTCCATTTCTCAATTGCACCTGATCCTGGATAAGTAGTTATACGGTTGTGCGGGCGTCCCTAGCCCACTTAAAAGGGACTACTTCTCATCTTTCCTATCCCCTCAGGATGTGTGTGGTGCACATATGCGCGGGCACTGACACATTCCTCTGCGAAATTGTGTAATGTCGTTCTCGCCATGAATATGACCTTAGCTGTCGAAATGGCTCACTCACTCACTTATACGGTTGTGACTCTCAGTGGGGCAGGCCCTGGAGCCAGTACATTATACAAACTTAGCAAACAAGGTCAGCTACTTTTTTCTCCTCCATGCAATTTCTTGCATTGGTCAGAGGTTTCTAATGAATGTTATACGAACTCAATATCAGGGTTCTGTAGATAGAATTCAGCAAACGCATATAGCATAAAACGCATAGATTTTTGACTCCTGTGCTCATTATAGCAAAATTTGTCTGTGCATAATACATCCAGTTGGTGCACCTGTAGTAGCAGATGTTCGTATCCTGTGATTTAGAAGAAAAACAAGGAAAAAGACTGAAATTTATGAATATTTCAAGTGAAGGAATAGGCCTTGAGTCTTTCTACCAGAAAAAAATTAATGGAGCTGCCTTATTAACATTAAAGCTTGTACCGATAGTTCACAGCACGCCAGGCAACATGATGACCATAGAGACATGCACAGACGGGACTTTTGTGCATGCATATTTAAAATGCAGGCTCTATTCTGAATTTTTTTTAGTTATTGTTAATTCTATTATTGGTCGGCAAAGTTCATGAATATGTAATCACAGTGTAGGCAGCTGCTCAAGATCACCATCAGGCAGACCATTGCACAGAGTAGATATTTTATACCTGGATGATACATCAGATCTCCACGTCTCTCTGTCAAGGGGATATATACATTCCAAGGCCTGTGCGCTTGATAGGTTTGCAAAGGTTCATTCACATATACGTATACCTGTCATAATAAACGATCATCAATTATTTCAAATAGAATCACGCAACTCAGCGTTAATTAGTGTGGCATGTGAGACGGTATAAGACTTAAGATTAGATTACATTATCACATGCCATTCAAGGTCTCCTCTGCCTATTTGCATAGATAAATTATTTTTTTCGATATTTTCTCCCTCTTTAAGTCGTGAAAGAGTGCAACATTGAACAGATCGGAAAATTTTTCCCCTGTCGGCATTGGTTAGATCCAAAGTTAGCCCGAATCTCGAGATGAAGGTTGAGACCCTGTCCTGATTTAAATAAGTTATTAGCATATCAAGTGACCTCACCTCTAATGTGGCTGGTGTTGCACTGAAAATTGGCTTACCGGTAATACTTCACGCAGCGGTCTCCAGTTTGATGCCCATGTGTGCTCACATTGTGCATTGATCAACTGTAACTATAGTCTATTATTATTAATGTGGCATCAGGGGTAGACGCTAACACTGTCCCGGTGGCCAATGGCCAGTAGTTTTGGCTGCGGGCCAGTGATTAGTTGTAGATTTCCTTTGAAATTGGCCATTTGGCCAGTATAATCTATAGAAATATATTGCTATATACTAGACTACTGACCCGGGTGGCCAAAGGTCCAAAATGTCAGTGTCTACCCCTAATGTGTATTTCAAAAAGTATGAAGACGGAAATTCAGCTACAACAAGTATTGTCTTACATAATATACACACATATCCAACTGTAGATTACTACCGGTAGTATGGCCTCTGTACAACCGCACTTATGGATTATATAACTGTACAAATGTCACTGTTATAGCATATTTGTACAATACAGTGCATTAGGAATTATTGACATAGTAATCCCAGGCTTATGGATAATTCCTCGCAGTGGTTTTATAATTCGGTCATGGTGTTTAATCCGTGGGACACTTAGATAACTCTCAATATTGACAGAGACTGACAGCATATAATCAATATCAGGGGTGAATTATTTTTTCTTAGATAAATGATTATCAGTATCTACTTATTGTCAAATAAAATGTATTTTATGGCAAATGGAAACATTAGTGGTTGTATCTCCTTTTACACACGCTGCCCTCAAGAAAATAGAAAATACACCCCCCCCCTAGTATTAATATATAGATAATGTATTGTTCATGTTGTATTTCAGAGGGTCACTTAGCATGCCAAGATGACGGCCGGATCTATTGCTGTGCCGACTATTGTGCCGCTGAGAGCCCCACTGCCCGGCCAACACAAGACATGCATCGACACCAACACCAAGATTGAACTCCACTCTGGTGGGTATATCAACAAAGTAACTGATATATTGTCCGAAATATATTTGTTTGAACCTATTGAATATCTTCTCGTTATTTCTAAGACCTTTAAGCCTCTGTCAACTGCCCTGAGAGGCACCCCCTGAGAGTAGCCTACATGGAATGCTCTTAAAAAAAAGTCTCAGTGCATCATTGGACTGCTTTTGCATAAGTCGTAAATTGACATGTGAGACCAGTCTCTATAGGCCCTCAACCAGTTCCAAAATCACGGCCGGTATTCGTACATTCACGCAGCTATCAGTCAGGTTCCATTCACTTTTCCCTCTTCGTGGTGTTTGCTTCTATGGCCTCTCACAAATCACTTGAACAGATCTCACATTTTATCTGCATATATATGGAAAGAGGATTACTATCTAACTAATATATAGTAGATGATGGTATAATGTGTCTGCATAGAGATAGATCAGCTAGCATTTAAACTTAACAAAGAGGAGAAAGTACATGGAACCTAACTGGGGGTTGCATGAATGGGCGAGATATTGGCCGAGGTTTGCAACTGGAGAAGAGGACTGAGGTACATTCCCTCTTAGACTGCTCTGAAAATGGCCAGTTGTGGAACCAGTATGTAGACTGCTCTGATATCAGTATGAGTCTATATTCAAGGACTACTTTAACGCAAGTCCCAATGGGCAGCTGTGAGGCCAGTTCAGCTTCCATCGGAATCTCCAGTGGCTGATGACCCCGGCTGCTGATACGTGTCCGTTTGCCTATTTCTCTACTTCTCTTGTTTGTCATGCATTGAAACCCAACCTGTTGCAATTAGATCCTGGCACCTTATGCTTTACGGTCATTGCAGTTTAGAAGAGATTACTGGGTACATTATGTGTGTAATTTGTTTTAAAAGTCTCCTACTAAGTCTGTATAAAACTGATCCCTATTCAATAATTGTGTGCTGTATATTTGACTTTGGTCCTCATTGTTTGTCTATGACTGAACTGTGTCTACATTGTGTAGTGGTGGGTGTGGGTGTGTACCTGTGTCAGTGATCAGACTGAGTCGTGTCCAGGAGTTACTTGTACTCTGTTATATAATTGTATAAGCAGGTAACCTACACATCCACCCAGTCCTGTCTAGACTTGATTCCCGCCCATTTGTACTGAGACCACCTCCTTACAAATACATTAACTCCAGGAATATGACTTAGATCTATAGGGATTAAATGTGACTCATTGGTTTTAAATCTAAACATGTGTGATGTGCATTTAGAGTTAGGCATATTCTCTGTTTCTACAGCTTTATTTCTTTAATCAAACCCGTCTCTGTTGGTAAAACAAAATGTATTTTGCATTGGGTTCATTTAAATCAAAAGTACAGAAATACTAATAATGCATTCACAAATGAAATAATTGCGTGCAAGTATATGGCATTGCTTCATTTTGAATGACAAATTTATGTTGACACTTTTCTTTTACTGCTGGGATAGTAATGGCCTACAGTTGTAACATGACGACCATCCACGACCCGCTTCAAAGTGGGAAAGTGTGCCGATACCATATATTATTCATATCCAACCTAGATTTATCGATGTTTTGTATACCATCACCCTTTGCTGCTATAGCAGCCCAAATGATAGTGTTGGCCCTATCATCAGTTGTAGTGTTTTGTGCCATGGGTAGTTTCTCTGTTTTAGAAGCAAGGGGGATTAGGTGGAGATTGAAAGTTCCTCTCATAATTCGGCCCTAGATCAGTACCATGTAATCTTGGTCAGTCTACAGCAGTTAAAAAAATTATTTTGAGAAAAGGTGAAATTCATAGACACAACGATAAAACACAAAACACCACCAACAAAAAAAAATATTATGATGTTGCAGATACTATTGGGGTGACAATATACTACACAACAAATGGGAATAAACCTGAACCTTTTGGAAGTCATGGACCAGCAGCAAAAAGCACCTTCAAGTACAGAGAACCCTTCAGACTAGCTGGTGGTAGGAAAACCATCAAAGCTGTAGCCGTTAGTCCGTAAGTACATGTACAAAGTCAATATGTATACAGGCTCCCTCTAACTTTTACCAAATATAATTATTTCATATTAGTCATACACTAGCATGGTGTCAGTAGTAATTATTCTCTCGAGTTATACAAATATGCCAAAAAAAAAGAGGAAAAACTTTAGTCGCATCAATTTTATAAGAAAATGTATATTTTATCCAAATGTTGACTACCGTAATCTCCTGCGTATAAGGTGCATCCCGCCTATAAGACGCACGTAAAGTTTTAGGAAATGGTCAAAAATTCATAACTTTATTCCACTGAATGGATTTTGAAAGCTATGTATAACTGGGGCCTCCCGGAACCTCCTAAACCTCCTATGTCATATTATGACTTAGGGGAAGTATAATACCCGGTATATCAAAAGCAAGGTCTTAGTGTCCCCCTTGTGGATCCAGAGAGAACTAAAACCTTGCGTATAAGAAGCGCCTTATACACAAGAGATTATGGTACTTTAACCTGATGTCTACATTTTAAAAATTGTTGATATATTAAATGTCAATGTGTTGTTCCTCCACAGTGATGGTTTACGTGAGAGTCACAATGTAACAAAGACATTTGAAGTGGAAGAAGTGGCTCCCGACCATCCGCCAATCAGGGAGGATGGGCTCGAGTTTGTTAATGACTTACCAAAAGATTCAGTTAGTATATATATTTCCTTGTACATTAATGCAGTCTAAGAGTGTGCCTTAATAGCTTTCAAAGTGGTTTTTATTTATTTATCTATTCTAAATGGTTTAAATAGATTTTAGTTTTTCGAGTAACATTTTTGGTAGAGTATTAATAGACTTTAACATAACCAGTGTAAATTTATCTCTTTTGACACTTGCTACAGAGAGCAAAGCGGGACGTCGACAGATTTGCACACAAGATGGTAACTAGTAAAGAAGCATGGAGCGAAATTAGTAAGATGAAGCGAACCGAACAGATGATGGAAGGTGTGTTGTCTCTTTTTCCTCTTCTATAGACTTTAGAAAAGGCAGTTCTGCAAATATCAAAATGTAATTATAAGAATACAGTAGCATCAGTTTTGGCCAATGAATACTTCCTTGTATGACTTGTATAGCTTGTGACATTGTACCCCCGGTAGTGTGTACTTTTGTCTTAGTAGTTAGTTCTATTGGTATTTAATGCGTAGAAATCAAATGGAAGAGTTCTTCTTACAGATATGACAATGATGGGGAGTCCAAAGTACAAACCAATGCTGAATGGTCATGTACCTAGTTCTGCCCTGCTCAACTCATCTGGTGGTGGCTTTGGTTTTACTACCCCAAAGCGCCTACCGCCTGACACTGCCACCCAAGCACTGCGCCTCCAGAGGGAGACAGACTTTCTTAAGTAAGACATTTTCCTATTTCTGAAGGGAATATGAGTCATATGTGATATCAATGAAGAGAAGCCTTTATACCTAAACATGTAGTATACTAATTATTATGTGTGTGGTTCAAGGATATACACAGGCTATTCAGTATGTAACATCTATTAATAACCTGTAGAGAAAATGTCATTCTTCACAATGTCCCGCACACCTATCAACTGTGACCAGTATAATAATACATGGAAATACTTCTATTTTATTATATCATTACCAGGTATGTGTATTTATATAAACTGTGTGTTTTGCTTCTAGATGTGTATACTGCATGGCACCTCGACCGTCCGACCCATACGCCAGGTTCTGTAATGAGTGTGGCAATCCAGTACCTCCTCTGCCCCAGACCCGTATGCCACCTCCCGAACCCGGACAGGTAGGTTATAGGCAAGATAGAGGATTTTGAGCTGTCAAAGTGCAAAATAGTTGTGCTGCATCAAGAGATCTTTTCAACGGTATAGAGTTGTCTTCCAAAAAATTTCTAAATGGGCCTATGCAATTTGCATTTGAAATTTTTAGGACACGATGACGTGTTGAGAGATTAAACCAAACCAACAACTGGCTCAAGTTTTTGTCCATATTTCAGATGGGCACCTGTGTGGAGTGTAACTCAGTGGTTCCGTTCAATGCACCCACATGTTTAATCTGCGAGGCACCACTCCGACAGCAGAACCAGCCGCAGGCCTCGGTACGCCTTGGTGAGAAGTTAATCTGTGATGTGTGTGGCACAGCAAACCCCAACATGCTGAGCTCATGTGTAACCTGTGAGGCAAGACTGCCTGCCGTTGGCAAGGTAATTCAGTTTTACCTCTCTTTTAGTTGAGGTTGTCTTTGGAGAGTTTAGTGCTATCCTATTGTAATTTACCCCATACATAAAGTGTACCCCCTCTTTGGATATAATAGGTTAACCGTTAATGCAAGGCGTAGTAAGCGCTTGGTTTTGAACAGATTGATACAACAATGTACTGATGTCATGTAATTTTAGTCTGTCATTATAAGAGGAGTTGCTCCTTATTGCCGTTCATTCTTAAGAATGAACGGCTATAGGAGGGGACCCATTCTTAAATACAAGCTCTCATAGTGGTGCTTCCTCGCTCTCCATGTATAATCCTCTCATAGGTACAGTATTGAGTATGCCTATACCTGGATTAAAATCTGCAAATCAGTCAAGCATAGAAGTGGTGGCAGTGGTGGTGTTGGTGGACCTGTTATTGTAGACCCTGGGGACAGTGGTGGTAGCCCTGGACACCAGGCAGAGCCATGGTATATAGTATATAGAGCCCCCCCCCCACCCACCTCTGAATGGTGGTGGTGGCTGTGCTCCTGGGGTGGCCCCATACCTGCCTGGCACCACCTCCCCCAGCACCATGTGGTTCTCTTCTGCTGGTGGTGCGTTTCTCAGCACCACTGACTATTAACCCACTAAAGGCCACCTACATGTGTATTTATGTATACATGTACACATAAGTATGATGCACTTTTTTAGGAGTTTTAAGTGGCATGATGAATTGATGCACATTTAAACCTTTATGGATGGCATGATGCATTGATGCACACTTAGACCTTTATGGATAGCATGATGTATTGATGCACACTTAACCCCTTAGGGATGTATTGATGCACACTTAACCCTTTAAAAATGGCATGATGCATTGATGCACACTTAACCCTTTAGGGATAGCATGATACATTGATGAACACTTAACCCCTTAGGGATGTATTGATGCACACTTAACCCTTTATAGATGGCATGATGCATTGATGCACACTTAACCTTTAGGGATAGCATGATGCATTGATGCACAGTTAAACCTTTATGGATGGCATGATGCATTGGTGCACACTTAGCCCTTTATGGATAGCATGATGCATTGATTCACACTTAACCCTTTATAGATGGCATGATGCATTGATGCACACTTAACCCTTTATGAATGGCATGATGCATTGATGCACACTTAACCCTTTATAGATGTATTGATGCACACTTAACCCTTTGTAGATTGCATGATGCATCGATGCACTCTTAACCCTTTATGGATGTATTGATGCACACTTAACCCTTTGTAGATTGCATGATGCATTGATGCACACTTAACCTTTAGGGATAGCATGATGCATTGATGCACAATTAAACCTTTATGGGTGGAATGATGCATTGGTGCACACTTAGACCTTTATGGATAGCATGATGCATTGATTCACACTTAACCCTTTATAGATGGCATGATGCATTGATGCACACTTAACCCTTAATGAATGGCATGATGTATTGATGCACACTTAACCCTTTATAGATGTATTGATGCACACTTAACCCTTTGTAGATTGCATGATGCATCGATGTACTCTTAACCCTTTATGGATGTATTGATGCACACTTAACCCTTTGTAGATTGCATGATGCATTGATGCACACTTAACCCTTTATGGATATCATGATGCATTGGTGCACACTTAGACCTTTATGGATAGCATGATGTATTGATGCACACTTAACCCTTTATAGATGGCATGATGCATTGATGCACACTTAACCCTTTATGAATTGCATGATGCATTGATGCACACTTAACCCTTTATAGATGTATTGATGCACACTTAACCCTTTGTAGATTGCATGATGCATCGATGCACTCTTAACCCTTTATGGATGTATTGATGCACACTTAACCCTTTGTAGATTGCATGATGCATTGATGCACACTTAACCCTTTATGGATATCATGATGCATTGGTGCACACTTAGACCTTTATGGATAGCATGATGTATTGATGCACACTTAACCCCGTTAGGGATAGCATGATGCATTGATGCACACTTAACCCTTCATGAATAGCATGATGCATTGATGCACACTTAACCCTTTAGGGATGTATTGATGCACACTTAACCCTTTATAGATGGCATGATGCATTGATGCACACTTAACCCTTGAGGGATGGCATGATGCATTGATGCACACTTAACCCTTTATAGATTGCATGATGCATTGATGCACATTTAACCCTTCATGGGTGGCATGATACATTGATTTACACTTAACCCTTTAGGGATGGCATGATGCATTGGTGCACACTTAACCCTTTATGGATGGCATGATGCATTGATGCACAATTAACCCTTTATGGGTGACCTGCTACATTGATGCACACTTTAAGCATTATAATTAACCATGACAAAATAAATCACCACGGCTATGCTGTGCTTAACTGATTTCCTTAATCCATCAAATACACGCCTCCTAGTTGTTTTCCATGTGTGTCGGCCATCTTTGTTTTAGGAAACACAGGGATCCAGCTCATATATTGTCAATTTTAATCTTCAAAAGTTATCAGATGGATGTTAGTGACCATTGGGACACCTCAACTAGCTAATTTTATTGTTCTCCATATATGTCGGCCATCTTTGTTTTAGGAAACACAGGGATCCAGGCCATATATGGTCAACTTCGATCTTCAAAAGTTATCAGATGGATGTTAGTGACCATTGGGACACCTCAAGTACCTAATTTTATTGTTTTCCATGTGTATCGGCCATCTTGGTTTCGGAAACACAGGGCTCCAGGTCCTATGTGGTCAATTTTGATCTTCAAAAGTTATAGATGGATGTTAGTGACCATTGGGACACCTCAACTACCCAATTTTGTTGTTTTCCATGTGTGTCGGCCATCTTTGTTTTAGGAAACACAGGGATCCAGGTCATACATGGTCAATTTTGATCTTAAAAAAAAAGTTATAGATGGATGTTAGTGACCATTGGGACACCTCAACTACCCAATTTTATTGTTTTCCATGTGTGTCGGCCATCTTTGTTTTAGGAAACACAGGGATCCAGGTCATATGTGGTCAATTTTGATCTTCAAAAGTTATCAGATGGATGTTAGTGACCATTGAAAGACCTCAACTACCTAATTCTATTTTTTCAATATGTGTCAGCCATCTTTGTTTTAGAAAACACAGGGATCCAGGACATATATGGTCAACTTTGATCTTCAAAAATTATCAGATGGATGTTAGTGACCATTGGGAAACCTCAACTACCCAATTTTATTGTTTTCCATGTGTGTCGGCCATCTTGGTTTTAGGAAACACAGGGATCTAGGTCATATGCGGTCAATTTTGATCTTCAAAAGATATCAGATGGATGTTAGTGGCCATTGGGACACCTCAACTACCTAATTCTATTGTTTTCCTTGTGTGTCTGCCATCTTGGTTTTAGGAAACACAGGGATCCAGGTCATATGTGGTCAATTTTAATCTTCAAAAGATATCAGATGGATGTTAGTGACCATTGGGACACCTCAACTACCTAATTCTATTGTTTTCCTTGTGTGTCGGCCATCTTGGTTTTAGGAAACACAGGGATCCAGGTCATATGTGGTCAATTTCGATCTTGAAATGTTATCAGATGGATGTTAGTGACCATTGAAAGACCTCAACTACCTAATTCTATTGTTCTCCATCTGTGTCGGCCATCGTTGTTTTAGGAAACACAGGGGTCCAGGTCATATATGGTCAACTTCGAACTTAAAAAGTTATCAGATGGATGTTAGTGACCGTTGGAAGACCTCAACTACCTAATTCTTTTGTTTTCCTTGTGTGTCGGCCATCTTGGTTTCAGGATCACAGGGATCCAGGTCATATGTGGTCAATTTTGATCTTCAAAAGTTATGAGATGGATGTTAGTGACCATTGAAAGACCTCAACTACCTAATTCTATTGTTTTTCATATGTGTCGGCCATCTTGGTTTTAGAAAACACAGGGATCCAGCTCAAATATGGTCAATTTTGATCTTTCAAAGTTATGAGGTGGATGTTAGTAGTCATTGGGATACCTCAACTACCTAATTCTATTGTTTTCCATATGTGTCGTCCATCTTGGTTTTCGGAAACACAGGGGTCCAGGTCATATATGGTCAATTTTGATCTTCAAAAGATATCAGATGGATGTTAGTGACCATTTGGACACCTCAACTACCCAATTTTATTGTTTTCCATGTGTGTCGGCCATCTTTGTTTTAGGAAACACAGGGATCCAGGTCATATGTGGTCAATTTTGATCTTCAAAAAGTATCAGATGGATGTTAGTGACCATTGGGACACCTCAACTACCTAATTCTTTTGTTTTCCTTGTGTGTCGGCCATCTTGGTTTCAGGAATCACAGGGATCCAGGTCATATGTGGTCAATTTTGATCTTCAAAAGTTATCAGATGGATGTTAGTGACCATTGGGACACCTCAACTACCTAATTCTTTTGTTTTCCTTGTGTGTCGGCCATCTTGGTTTCAGGAATCACAGGGATCCAGGTCATATGTGGTCAATTTTGATCTTCAAAAGTTATCAGATGGATGTTAGTGACCATTGGGACACCTCAACTACCTAATTCTTTTGTTTTCCTTGTGTGTCGGCCATCTTGGTTTCAGGAATCACAGGGATCCAGGTCATATGTGGTCAATTTTGATCTTCAAAAGTTATCAGATGGATGTTAGTGACCATTGTGACACCACCACCACCAATACCACCACCACACTACTCCCAACCCTCACACACATTCCTTATTTGCATATTTTAATCCAGGCATAGGTTTACTCCATACTATAGCAATGGGACAGGATTTTACATGGAGAGCGAGGAAGCACCACAATCAGAGCATATATTTAAGTATAGGTCCATTCCAAAGGCCATAGAGTTCATATATAATGATCTTTTTTCCTTGGATCATAATAGGAATATGCACGGCATTACAGCATTGCTGTGTTTACTTTCCTGAAAGTATGTTATAGATTAATAAATTGCAAAACACACAACATATGAAGGGCTTTTATATTCCGTATTAAAATAATATTTGTTCTGAAAATTTTGATCTAAGATCATATTAAAAATGTTGTAAATCAATTCTATACTTCTTAGAACATGATATGAATATGCACGGCATTACAGCTTTGCTGTGTTTACTTTGCCGAAAATATGGGATAAATTTCTAATCCGGGAAACGCACTGCAATTTAACTGCTTTTAGAATTGATATTAAACTCAGAATTGATCGTTAAATTTAAATATGAAATCCTAATATCTTGATCATAGATGACAGATCCTAAATTCAATCCTCTCAATTGCATCCTTAACACGGGCCTCTTGATCATAGATCTTAGATCCTAAATTTTCAATTGAATCCTTAACATAATCTCCTAACCATTGACCCCTTGTAGTATAAGGATCACCTCTTTAGGGAGGTTGTATAAGGCGCAGTAGACCTCAGATGCACATATCAGCTGTGGCCTATATGTAAGGTACTACGGTAGTTGCACTGTACATATATCAAGACCATCTGACTTGGGAGAAAATATGTCCACCTGGGTTGAATTACATGTATTTGACTTTAACTTTACTGCAGGTCTTAAGCATGGTCAACTCCTCACCACCTGCTCCACGGACTGGCGGACAGATGGTGACATGCTCCAAATGTGGCCGGGTTAATACCGGAGACGCACGCTTCTGTGACTGGTGCGGCACCAAGGTAAGATGCTTGTGCTTTACGGATGTAATGGTCTTTGATCTCCAATTCTTTAAGAAAGATAGTGTGTGTATTATGAGTTCTTTGAAGTTTGTGAAGCAGTGTTTACCATAGAAGAAAAAATGGGGAAAAAACTATTCTAAAACTTGTCTTATCTACCTACTAACAAAGACAAACTGTAGTCTTTAGTCCATATCTTACAGTTAAGCCTTGTATAGTATTATCGATCCACCCGTTCACTTATCTAGGGGCAGTACATAGTTTGATGGATATTGTTTAACTCCTGGACAATATCCACGTCTGAGGGTTATTCAAAGAGTGTAATGCATGTGTTCTTTAAACCGTATCTATAACTTTCATAATTAAGTCATTTAATTCCCTATACTTTAATAGTCTCTTTTTAGCAATGTGTGGAAATTTGTGAGAAATCCTTCCTATGTAATCTAGAAGTAACCTTCTTTGTGTGTGTCATATTTCCAGTACCCACCCAAGGTAACATGCACACTGTTGGTCTATGTAAATTCCCTAGTCTGTCAGTACCTAGGTTGTAGTCTTAAATGAAGTCGCCAGATGGCAGCATGAGGTCATTCCTCTTCCACACTACCCGTAGTCACCCCTGCCTCTATCCGACCACCAACATGCTGTATATAGTGATTATAAAAAAAAATGCCACTTAATATGTCTTATAAAATCCCCATCATCGAAAGCATGCACCAGATGGGTAGTATTGATATAAGATAGATTTAGACTCCAATAGTGAAGGCAAGAAAATACAATATTGCATAACTGATACAGCGTGCCCGGTAATACATAAACAAATTTTATTAACAAGTGAACAGATAAAAAAATACTATGCAATACTATCTTACCGGTAAGCAAAGACTAGTAGCCTTAGCTAACTTATCCTATGAATTTGAAGGCAAGTAATGGGGATTGTAATATTAAGGACGTCAAATTAGCTGATATAAATTCATATGATGTTGATTTACATATCTGTTACGTTCAAAGTTATGTAAATGATGTGATCCACGATATAGCATGCTTTTACTACCTATTTATCGTGCTTGCGCTTTCAACGTGGTGTTCCTTGTACTGCATGGATTTTATTGAAGCAAGTTTCTTTAATCATGAACCTGTTTGTATATCAGTGTGTTTAAAGTGCCATTTATTCTATCGCTGGGGATTTTGTTTTCTTTAACTCTATTCTATTTCCATTTATTAGCCATCTGCCCCAGGTTCGAAACTGACCTGTAGCCAGTGCCAAGCCAGCAACCATCCATACGCCCAGTTCTGTGGTGCATGCGGTGGCGTTATTGAACCACCCCAGCGTGCAGAAGTCAGGTAAGTGGTCTGTATGATTAGGTCAGGAAATTGATAACATCCCACATTCCATATGCATTTGGTTTATTTTACTCTGTGGCTTTTGATCAAATTTCATTCGAGTTTTGATATATCACATTATATTTTCCAGGGGTGGCGGCGTTACTGTGACCATCAATCCAGATGTAAGTATACATTCATGAACAGTCTTTTTATCCAGATCAAAGGAGTAGCCATTAAATGTTTCGTGTAGTTTGATTAAAGGAAAAGAATGTCTGAATATTTCGATTTGAACTTAAGATAATCCATATTCATCTGATCTGATCCATTCATGATTCGAATATGAATTTGAGTAGTATAAGACTGGGGTTAGAAACTACATGCATAAAGCATCAGACCCCACTATGTTCAGTGATGGTATATTCTCACAGCGAAAATTGTTATTTTTAGAGGAATTCAGGTAACCCGGCAACATGGTTACCAGTGAATTTGAACACCGGTCGGAACATCCCAACCCAAACCATCGCCACCCAGACCGTGGGTCTCTTCTATCCATCTGAACGAGAGATGAAGAAACGCATTGCTGAGGAGGAGGAGAAGCTGGCTTTGGAAAAGCAGATGCGAGACCGCAAACCTCTATTGACTGCGATCAGCCCTGGCAGAGGTAAGGGGTACAGGGGGTAGTAGATCAAATGAAAGTTTCATTTCATTTAAATATATTTACACAATTAAATGATGGTAATTGCTCTCGTCAGTATTTTTTTTATCTTTCTTTTTCTTTAAATGAAAGTGTGGTCGCACAAAAACTTTCATTTCATATAATGCATCAAACCTATAATGAATTTATTAAAAAAAAAAAAAAAAAGTAGATATACTTTGTCGTGACAAAAAAAAATATTACCATCGCCATAATCATAACTGATTTGGCATTGTGGTACTTGCCTGCATCATCCTTATACCAAGCTGGACTCCTTTTTCATTTCGCTGGCAGGTTACTGGAGGAAACAGATGGAGCATATTGTTACCCACATGAAGGCACATGCACAAAACGATGCGGAGTTCAGGGCACTAATTGGAGAGCCGCGTATGGGCAAGGTGGGTCTTTACACCCTTAACTATCTGTCTTACATTTTCAAAATCCTCTATGGCGATGTTATACATGTATCTCCTACAATTATACGATCTCCATTTCTAGCCCCAAAAATTGACCCTTGTGATTTAGACAAGATTTTTAGAATTTCATGCATGTGCGACCTAGTGCTTTTTTTCCCCAGTGTTACATAATTATCTACGTCTTTGCTTTTACAGATTGTTTCGACCTCAGTGCATGAGGATGGATATGAATTGAGTCTGACAGTCAACTTTGCCCTTCGGGGAGCATCAGATGGGCCTGGTGGAGACCACCGTCCAGGATCAAGTGCGCGAGAATATCTCTCAAGTTATACACGCGGAAGAAACTCCTCCCTCACTCACTACAACTCTATGGACAGCATTAGTGAGTAAAAGCATTACTATTATATGGATTTCTAATTGAGATTTCTTGTTCATATTGAACCACAAAATCATAGAATGCTAATTAAGTTAATTCAACTCCAGCAGTAAAATGAGAACAAATATAGGGCAATAACTTATGACAGGATGTGTTTTATTTGTCCAGTAAGCACCGAAACCACCAATAAACCAAAGAAGAAAACCATAAAAAAGAAACCAAAGAAGACAGTGAAGGATGAGAATAATAAATTACTGGTGAGAAATACATTTTATGATTCAATGCCATACAAACCTATGCTTTAGTTCCACCATTCAATCACATGCTTGATATCAGTGAGGTGAAGCTATTACTGTAAATTCCCGCTTTATTCTAGCCACACCCGCATATCATGTAAACCGCGACCTGTGTTAAGGAGGTATCTATAAGCCACACTTAAGGCTTGAAATTTAAGGTTTTATACTGTTTTATCATAGATTAAAATCTCATAACTCTAGGGACATTCTATAAGTCGCAGGAAGCCTCCATAAGACACGGCTAATACAGTATTTGAAAGTACCATTTGCACAGTCATTCCTATTAAACAAAGACATGTTGCACATGACACTTGAGACCATTGTTCCCGGCCATTACATGTGTAGATTATGTAACTACTTGCAAAACAAAATTCAAAGTTTTCTTTACAATGTTTTAGCCAGAAGATAGAGATCTTATAAAAGAACTGGGAAAGAATGGAGACGGTAGGCCCAGTGAAATTCAACAACTCTTGGACGAGGTGAGGCTTTTCACATTTTACTACAAAAAATAGTCATTATCTATTGTACTCTGCTTCTGTCTGATTGACAAGTTCAAGGGATGTAAGTCTTCAGGTTTTATCAGGTTGTCCTGATTTCTGAAAATTTTTAATGACATTTATTTTCCTTATACAAGTGGTAGGAGGGCTGTTTGGAAAAAATAGAAGGCTTTTATATCAAGTAAAATAGAGCTTCCTGATATTTGTCCATGCCTGACTTACATCCCTCATAACGAATACTTGTAGATACGCATAACAGATCAATGACATTTCCACACGAGCGTGGACAAAAATCAAAACTTATGAATCGTTACAGGGTGCTGACCCAAGTGTCAAGAACAAGGACGGTGTGCCTGCACTGCACCTCGCAGTGATGAACAAGCACACGGACGTCATCCCCATTCTGGTACAGGAAGGCGCAGATGTTAACGTCAAAGGACCAACGTAAGTCAATTTGGATGTGTACATAACAGTAAATTTGTTCCATATAAATAGTTAGATATGGTTTGAATACAGTAATGATATTGACAAGTAATAATGATGCTGCTTACAATGGAATTCAGCCACTTTAGTGTATTTTGATAACTTCATTGATTGGATACATCTTTATTTGAATATATCTGGTTCATCTTTGTACTTCAGACGTGGAAATACCGCGCTGCATGAGGCGGTTAATACCGGGTCATTAGATGTTATTGAGGCACTGCTTGGGTGAGTATTAACACTATCTGTGAATTTGTCAATTTGAATAGGTTTGCATGAGTTTGACTCTAGTTTATTTGCTGAGTTCAATTTTCCACTAATCTGAGAATTACCAATCCCAGTACCGTATCACTTGATAACCAAACATTAGGCCACACCAAAAAAATAAGTTGGTCTATTTTGGTTTTGAAAAAATGGTGCGAGCGAGCGATTTTTTTTTTTTAAAGAATTTTTTGGCATCCAATGGATTTCTTGCTGGGAAATTGAGGCGAGCTAACAAATTTTAATTTTTTAAAAATTTTGCCAAACATCACAAAGAGAAGCGAGCGAAATCCGTAGACAAGATTTTTTTAAAAGAAAAAAAATTGTATTTCCGAAAATATGGAGAGGGCGATCCGTAGACCAACTTGTTTTTTTGGTGTGGCCTTATATGATAGTTAACTTAAACACTTCATTATTAATCCTGCCTACACTGCAATCTTCTTTTATTTTCTAGTTGTGGTGCCAATACTCAGAAGAAGAATGACAAAGGCGAGACACCGTATGATCTAGCAGTCAAGACAGGTCAAGAGTCTATCGGACGTAAGCTTGCCGCTAACCTTGGACAATCTGCTCTTGACAAACTCACCAAACCTAGGTCCAAGGCAGGCGTGGACATCTTCTAGCAGCTTATAGTCAGATTTATAGTTTATTATATTTTAGAATAACGGTAGTAGTGATATACTTATGACAATTCCATATATTGGGGATAAAATCGTTCTTGAATTAAAGTTGACATTAAACTGAGTTGAATGGGATGTACTTGAATGTTTTAAGCATAATATACATTATTTAATTGTAAGGCAGTTAAGATAGATATACCTCTTAAGTAATGTCCGCTTGATCATCCTGTAGCAAATACTATATAAGTTTCAATCTATCATGTAGATCGTGTGCTAAATAATCTGAAAGGTTTATTATTTTCCATCCCATGTGCCGTAGATTCTTTTTGAAGTACTTCAGTCTTTTTCTGATATCATAGATGAATTAGTGAAGTTGTCATACACGGGACTTTGGAGCTTGTTTCAGCGCCATATTGAAGTAATGGTACACCGAATACGGATATTGATAACTGTTGAAACTCCCAAGAGGTAGCTTCTTGACTTGTGAACAACACCAAGGTCATTTTCAATGTATTCTATCTTATAGAGTTCTATATTCTGTATTATACAACATATATATATATGTGTATTCGCCGTCCAAACAGAAATGCTCATAGATTTATCAGTTCAGAGTAAGGCAATTCTTGTGGAATTAATAATCATTGAAATGATATGAAGTACGATGCGAGTCATGATGAGGTAAAGCCGTCCAGTCCCATGTACAAAATGTAGCTGCAGGTTTCATTATTATCATCATCGCATTACGTCAGCGTCTATGTTGCTAATGTTTAAGGACAAAAGATTGATGTCGAAGAATTGATTTTTTTAGAATATTGATCTCAATCGGTAACATAAAATATATGGGTTGTGATAACACCCAATAAAGTGTCCTTACTGTACAATGCCGCCTGGTCCATATAATCTAAGTCAACACGAGAATATGTGTAAGATATCTGTATACGGTACTTGTAGCAGAACCAATATTATCTAATATACAATATTAATATACATATAGTATTTTAATCGTGTACATTCCAATGCCGTCCATGTCTTGTTTTATTCCACATTCCGTGATTATTGCTAGTTTTCTGAATAAAGTTACATAAAACAAAGTCATCTTTTGTTGTTGGATATATGAAAAGAAATACCTTATTTCCCCCTGTATGAGTTGGGCCCCATGTACAGGAGTGCCTCATGTAATAATTGTATAAGCCTGAGAGAAAGGCTTCTTATGACATTTAGATTTTACAGGCTGTGGGATAAGCCTGGGGAAAGCAATCTTTGTTCAATAAGATTCACTTATTTTAAAAGTCTGTATCTTCACTTATACATGGAATTTTCACACAATTCTTTCTGGCGTCAGTGCCAACTCCTCTACCCTATAGTCAACATCATATAAAAAAAAATTAAGAAAACAAAATGCCTTAACCATAGAAGAGGGTGGGGGAAGTTCTTTTTCGTATAAAGTTTCATTACTGATGCCCCTCCGACTCAGGGTTGAAAGGGGATATATTTTCTCTTCATTTGAACATCCTGTGGGGATACAAATGGCTTATGAATGTCTTTAATGTTTTTATAGTGATAAGAAATGAGTTGAGAAAAATATACACACAGGTACAATGAAATAGCATTAAATAGTATCATTGAAAGGTTTTGTTTTTCGCCACCAGGTGACTTCTGTGTATATTGTAGCATGTCCTTAATAACCTCAGAAGATCTTTTAGAGAATGAAGAACAAAGAGACTTCTTTATAAAGATGATGTCTTTTTTTATTATTTATTACTTCCCTGCTTGAGCAAGAGGCCGGTTGATACACAAGGCGTAAAGGTGCATTCATGCAGTGTATAATAGGGTATGTCCAAGACTCCCTTCTCCTTAGTCAGCAACAGTGACAAGGAGACCATGTTGGTAACCATGGTTACCATAGTAACGTAGTCTACACTGCCTGCACCAGGGGGCGTGTTCAGCACAGCGCCCCCTTTCATCTAACAGCTGAACTACATTTTGGGTTAGTAATACAAAAAAATGCATCCTCGGGTTCACCAGGGGACACACGGTAATAAATTCAATATAGTTTAAATATAGATTTTTTTTCAACATTTTTCCCTTTATTACTTTCAAGTCTAAACATCATATAATTGGTTTTAAGCTCTTCTTATACAATAATAGATCAAAGCCCTGTGAGTTTGCTGGTTTGCAATCACACAAACTCAAGCAAACGGGGCGTTTTTCGTTAAGATCTCATTTCGGTCTGTGCTCTTAGAATACCAAACAGTGAAGATGATTATGAATAATATTACATATCTACAAATGTGCCAGTATATAAAACACCAAACTCCGCTCAGCTTCGCCACCATGTCGTATGCAACATGTGGGAAGCAAACATTAAATAAAACATCTAAATTATTACAGCCGTCATTGTATGTATTGTCAATCAACCTTGTATACTTTGTTTTGCGTTAAAGTATTCTAAGTACAAACAACCCAACAAGAATCACGGAGAAACTAAAACACCCTTTGATACGACATGGTTGGCAGCCGATCGGACTACGGTACAATGAAAGTAGTCGGACTACAGTACAGCAAAAGTAGTCACGCGCCGGCTGCCTTTTCAATTTTCATTCTTCCTCGTCAAGCTACAGGCAGTGTATAAAAATGTTGCCAGGTGGTGCCTCGTTCGCCACCACAGTGAAGAGGCGGGAGTGGAGGGCAGTCAGTGGCCCGTGGACAACGGGGGCAGGGGACAGGGGACAGGTCTCAAGCATTGGTGGCAATGCCACAGTCTTCACAAAAAAATATACAGAAAAAAACAACAAAGAAACCATCACATAAAATTAGTTTCTGTACTTATGTACTACTCTCATTCAATCGCTGTATCATAGCCGCAATGCATAGTAATCAGTACAAAGTATAACGCAGGGCACAGGATACTTATTATAAATTACACTTATCATCAGTCAATCTTCCTCCTTTTTATTACCTTTTGTTACTAATAAAATAGTTCCTTTTCGCTTTCTGTTGGGTATTTTAGCTCCCAAACTGCCTCTTGATTGGAATTCTCAAAAGTAGCACGAGGTGGAAGTTGCAGGTCACACCGTCGACGGGAGCTTACTCAAGGATCCAAGCACGGATCCAAATTAGATCTGTCATTCAGGGATCCAACTAGAGGTTCCAATCTATCATACAACCATATAAAATCTAGCACAAAAATCCTCTCACTGTATACTTTACCTATCGCATAAGGGTCTGTGGTTCAGAAAAGATGAAAAGTAGAGGGTGGGTTCGGGGTGGAGGCAGTGGGTAGATTGCTTCGTTTCGTTTCCCCACTTGGTTATTTTACAAGAGGTGGGGGAGGGTGGTTGGAAGCACGACTGGTAAAGACACGGAAACTATACAACACATTTACTTCTAGAAACCACCTAGAAGGTGCGAGGGTTACAAAGGCTGGCTAATACTTAATCAAGGGTCTAAGTGTGTAAGCTGGTGGGTTGGGTTTGTTTCAGGATACATGACTATGTCTATGTACAAAGAGTGTATCTCGATGAAGAAATAAACATGTTTAGGCTTTACACCTTATCTGACATAAGATAACGTATCAAAGCCTAGACTGAACAAAAACGTAATAACAGATTCATCTAACATATTTTGACAATGATCCTTGTCTGAAGTTGTACATTTTGTCCCATCACCAGTAATTCTTTTTTTATCCAATCATTCATGTACAGTTCCCATAGCAACTACTGTTTCAATAGCAGTGCCAGGACAAGTTGTCCAACCTGGTGTGTACATTAGCAGATTACAGGTCGGACAGATGGACACCACACCTGGCCGGTCACCTGGCCAGGTGTATGGCCAACTCTACGACTCCACGTTATAACGATATCATCCACGTCATTGTGACACTCGACTGTTACTCTAAAATCACGGACACTTCCCATACTTAGCATTTAATCCATAAATGAAGTAGTAATTGAAGTATAATATAGTAACATGATGGGTAGAGCGCATCTTCTTTTAAAATAATTTTTAACCCACTAGATAAAAATATAGGATTATTGAACCATATTCTAATCGTACATGACTTTTGATCTAAAAACGAGTCGCATATGATGCAGATATGGCTGGGGGCCGAGCCACCGCCTGGTTGGGTTGGGTTGGGTGGCATCAGACCCCAGGAGACACAGTTCTGAGCACGGGGGTGGGGCGCGGGTTGCGGGGTGGCGTTGGGGGAGGTCAGGTAGCAGGGTATTCTGTAGGTATACACTGGGGTGACTACGCTTACACAGCAAGCAAACCACCTCTGACCTAGTGCACGTCCACAAAAATGCTCATGCGCCCGAACGCACGCAGGGTTTGCTGCGTATGGACGGGGTCCACCCTCTGCCAGCCTACAGATCGCTCTCCCCATACAACGCCGTGGAGAAGGACGTGTAGTCAAGTGCTCCAGGAATAGCATCCTTGCCGACGTATGGTGTCATGCGGTGGATGCAGTATTCAGCCTGATCTGGTGGAAGCTCGCGCCGCAGAATCTCTGCAGTGATGTAAGGCTGCAAAGGAGAAGACCACAATTGATGCTAATCAAAAACTCGATTGTTTCTAAGCGATAATAGTATAATTTATAGCCTACCATTATGAATGGTTTAGGATATCTGGCATTTCAAGACTGCAAATCAAGTGTTTTACTTAACATGAAGTATGGTATATCGAAAAAATTACCTGTTCAAAGCAACCTGTGTGGTAAAACAATCACATTATATACACAGCAGTACGTTGTTCAACAAAGGTTATAACTTACCTTCTCTCCAGCCAGAATTTTGAATGACTGCATGACTTGTTCTGCTGTGTCTGTGTCTGTTGTCTCACGGGTCATGAAGTCAAGGAAGGCGTCAAAGGTGACGTGTCCGGTGTTGTTCTGGTCCACGATAGCCATGATACGCCTCATGTCCATATCACCCTGTAAGTAGTAAGTCTATACAGTAAGACACTGTCAACTTGTCTAATTCTTGAACACTCATCAACAGGCAATTGAGAAGTCCCTTATTTTCACAGAAATAATATTCACTTTCTACATCTTTTTCAGAAAGGCATAAGTTTAGATTTCCCCCAACACTCTCAAGGATAATGATATGTCAATTATCCAACTAAAAGCTACCCCTTCCTCTTCAAATAAGAACAGAATATGGTTAGAACGTTCAATGCTACATGTAATTAACTGTTTTACAAAATTTTAATTGCCGGTATACTTTTCCAACATCATGTAACACTTATCTAAATTCTGTGCATCACTAAGGTATCTGAACAAAATACCGAGAGATTACTCCATCTGGATTAAACGAGCTTTTAGTGTTAATTAACAATGACCAAGAACTATAGGACTTTCTAGATTGTGCAGACAACATAATTTTGGTTCCATAATTCATCTATCATTACGTCGGTCCTCCATTATGTTAAGCTGAAAGGCTAGTGTGAAATGTCTATGCCTATACAAGGAAAGTGAAGCAGAAAGAGGTCTGTAGACACCATAGTGGAACTAGACATTAGTACTCTTGGGTGGATGGGCGCTTCGCAATGCCATGATAAGTCAAGATTTTATTTTGTCTAGCAATACTCTAGTCACAGAATGTAGCGAAGGGGTGGCTCTACTTGTTTTCATAAGCATTTATGATATAATAGACGGTTTTTGCAGTTATAACAGATTAAATGGAAGAACATCATATTTTAATTGTCTGAATTCAATTAATTTCAAAGCTTTCCTAGAGAAAGCAAACTGAGCATGGAGTCAGAAAAAAATGACACTGTGCTGTGCTCCTAAAGAGAATTTCAAAATTTATACAAGCGAGCGATAGTCTGCTGTTGTATTATGGGCGCTGGATGGGAGTGCAGGCTACAGTGTGCCTGGTAGACAGGTGGGAGTTAAGCACAGGGTCAGTGGGTGAGTACTTTGTACTTATAGATATCAATACTCAGGAGAGCATTCTGTCGAAATCTAGTTCCACTTTGGTTCTTACTGATACTGTTCCGCCACTGCTATCCTTGGACTTGGACTTCTTTGTGAACCAACGAACCTTGTTGTCGTCGCGGATATTGTATCCCAGAGACACTAAGCACGCCTTGAACTCCTTGGGGTCCAGACGCCGGCTGCGGTTCTTGTCGAAGTGGAAGAAGGACTTCCGGAACTCGTCCATCTGTTCGTTGCTGATTCCCTTTGAGTCTCTGGTTAGGATCTGTTTAAATATCAAACGACAGTTTGTAAATGTTATAACGTTAAATGGTTCAGTACACACATCAAAATCAAGGGTCTGCGAGATATGCATACAATCTATTATGATATTCTCACGTTTTAATGTGAATCGCTAATTATTAATTTGTCATGGTACTTTCAACCTCTGTTTCTCGCTTGATTTTTATTGATCTGTTTACTTTTTCTCCATCTCTATTTTTCTTTTTTAATATATGCTTGTGTTCTCTGATCACTATTGGTAAGAGAGCTGTACAGGAACAGAGCGTGTATAAAATATGTACTAGGAACTTACCTGGTTCTCGACCTCGTTGATGTTTCTTGCTACGGACGTGAGAAGTTGTTCCCATCCAACACGCAATGTCTGCAAAACAAGTTAACGTTATTAGTGTCATATCAGTCACCAAACAGGGTTAATACGCCTCCAAACACACATATTGGGAACTATTTATGTGTCATAGTACATAGTGTATATTGCATTTCTAACTCATATGTGTGTATAACCCCTGTTTGTCACTAGTTACACAACCACAAGTCTTTCCACTCCCTGCTGCCAGCCATGTTTGATGTTCTGTGTGTGTATCTCTACTATAATACAAACCACGTTTAGGGACCCTATACATGATATCACAAATACATGTAGCTCTTCTCACGGTTTACCAATTCACTGTACGCAAAACTATTAGCTTCAATTATCCCCATACCTCAGATCCGGCCATGGTCGAGGTCCATGTCCAACACGAGTAAACACCGTCAAGGACTCTGTCCCACTCTGCCAAGGGCAACTCTTACCAAGTCGACCCAATACATATGAATTTTATGATTTGTTCAACTTATTTACTGACATATTTAATTACATCTTTTTACACCCAGAGCATACTATTACCAAGCATTCCGGCTATGGCGGCTGAGCAGGAGGTATGTCCTCCCATTGCGCACCCTGTGATGTCATGGCTGACTGCCTTTTGGGGGCAGGCCAAGGGGCGATGACAGTCAAATGTCACAATCATAGAGCTACCACATACATCTACCCATTCACTTATTTCTATTCTTTTCACGGATTGAAATCAGTCCTCCTGTAGGCACTCAATAGCCGATGCATTTAAATTTCAGGGTATTTTTCAATTCTTTTTGGGTAGATAAAATCCATTACTAATACCAAGTACTGACTCACAGGCCGTGGAGCACCAAGCAAACAAATTACTTTTTTTTAACTCCATTGACATTTTAATTGCCATTCCGTTCTAGAATTGTAGAAAAAGCCTTAATCTAAGACAAATATATCTACTGACCTCCATAGTGTACTGAGTATGCCTGTTCTCGAAGATCATCGCCTCTTGTACTTCTTGGTTGTAGCGCTCCAGTTCGTCCATGTTGGGTTTGAAGGCCATTACCTCCTTCTCGATGCCCTTCAGCTTGTTGAGGTGGTCCTCGAGTGAGCCCTTCTGCACGCCGACGCTGGCCACCGAGTCGAGGTGGCGCTCGATCCATTGTCCGACCAAGTTAGCCTTCTGGGCGAACTGGCGACGGAGCCGCTCGTTGTTCTGCTGCCTGATCATCTCGGCCTGTAGGGTCGAGTCACGCTTTGGTACCAGCAGCTTTACTTCTGACCATTTGTGCGCAATGTCCTATTTAGGCAAGGGGGGATACATGACGATAGAATCAGTAATCATATACATGATATTTCGAACCATGAGTAAATATCACATATTTTGGACCTTTGTTTTCTTTCATCTTTGGAACATGCAATTCCAAAAGCCTAAAATTTTCAATGTGGGTCGCAGAAAACCTGTCTACGTGAGTTCTTATCTGGAATTTCCTAAATTTGGCAAACAATGAACATTAAAATGGTCATTCTAGCAGATGAGGGATGAAAAAGGTAAGCACACATCAAGGGGAAAAGAGGCGGGTTACCGGTTTGGATGCTAGGTGAAATCACCTATTTTCAGACAGAAGGTTGTGTAGACAATAGAACTATCCATGTAACATTCGTCGACTTTGGAAAGAAAAAAAAAAGTTTGATATACAGAAGTCATGTTTGGATGGCCTTTAATCATAGACTGGTATGTCAGTTCTGTTAGGTATTCATATATTCGGATTTCTTTCTTGGATTAGTCCATTATCTTTCGATTACACTCTACCAAATTGCAGGTGTTTGGCATGTAGCCAGCAAGATTGTACTTCCATCACCACATCTACATATTTTCGTTTATTTGTTGATGTTTTCTTGTAGGCCATCCCATCCTCTCTTGCCGTGTTAAGCCTGCTACTAACAATGATAATGAAAACACCCTTTATTTGATCTACATTTTATTTTGTCTCTCATACCCTCCAAGAGGACTCGCATATGATAATGAGAGAGGATTTTACTTCCGACACAGTAAATTAGCATTCTCCAGATCTGGATGAGAGTTGAGGAAAGGGAGCGACAAAAATACAGAAACAAAAATGCCTCGTTTGACACTGACTAGAGTTGCCATAGCAACAGGCTGCTGGTACTCAGGCCCCAAGTAGGAGAACCCCATCCGTCAGGTGGACTAGGCAGGGTGCCGGCAGCCCTCTTATTTACTGGTTGCCTGTTTGGATGGTTACCGGTGCTTTGTCTTACTACGGTACCACTGTTCTGCTGTGTCACTCAGGTGTAAGACAGATCCGTCACATTTAACACCTTATTTTCCCGAAAATGTCCAGTGTCCACACGTTTCACTAACTTAGCGCATTAGTTTTATCTCTTTTCATATCATAACAGGCGCCAAATTCAAATTGACTACATTAAGGTGTTTACTTGAATTGTGACTCACATCCAGGCTCCAAGCTATCTGCATAGAGGGATTTTTCTTTCTCTCTCTCTCTTTTTTTTTTTGCCCAAGGTCAATGTTGATGGCCCCATACCCCCGCTCACTCTTACATCATGTGCTAGTCAGCGTATCGTTAACTACAAACTCCACAGCCAAATAAATTAGGCTCGTTGATGACATCTAGAGGTACTGAGTACTATGTAGACTGGCTACAGCCTGCCCAGTCCCTAACCATTGAATAAAGATTTTAAACATTATGTTGGTTCGTCTAATCGGAGGAGTTGGGGAGTGTAACTTTGAAGGCAGCCAGGGCTGCCACCTTAGAGACCCTTATTTTCAGGTTTCTGTTAAGATCAGATAAACTGACAAAGCATTTCAAAAGCCAAGTACCCGGTAAAAGAGAATAAGTCTTTAGGTACTGTCCATCAGTACAGCAATACTATAGAGCTCTCCCAGCGGGACGCTACCACACTACTTGTACACCAATCCCAGCTTCATGCTATGTCAATACATCAAGCTCTCAGTAAACTGCTGATGTTAGCAGAAACACAAGGATAATGGCGCCAGACAAACACTTTCTTTTCTAATACACACTTCTCAGGACCTCCCCTCTGGACGCCAGCTGGGGTCATCTCGAGGAACCACTGGGAGAGCGTGGGAGGAGGAAGGTAGACCTAGAATGTACTTTGGTTGTCTGCCAGGGTCTACTGTGGCTACTCTATACGGCTCATGGCTATTGTATTATTGACCAATGGGAGGCATCCCTGGCATATACTGCGGAGTCGGGGGCTGAAGGTGTTAGTCATAGTGGCGTCGGGGTCTAATGGTGGCCCCCAGCTGATAATGGCTATGTGAGCTATACTACAAATGTATTATATATGTATGATTCTATGTACCCTCCTCTGGGCTGACGGCCACCTATTGGCGTTACCTAACACTAAATGTCATCTTGCCATATCCTCCCCACTACTCAGGTGGGCACGTTTACTGCAGACAGGGGTGTAGAGGTTACAGTGCACGCCATGGCATGGACTGTAACTCCTCGTGTCCTGAGTAATACTGATGTAAACAGTGATCTACCCCCCCCCCCCCCCAACTACCTACTTCGCTCCTTAGTCATGCTTTCCTTTTGATGACAAAAAACAGTTGTTTAGCTGCATTGTCATCCTCTTTTTTTATAGATGATATGAAACTTCGGTGGGATAACACCATTCTTTTGAAAGCTTTACCAAAGTTATAGGTTATCGACACTTTTCCCATTCATTCTGGTGGCAACGACCTAGTGAGCGCTCAGCAACATTAATTCAATGAATTGCAAGAACAGCTAAAAATACACAACTTTATTTCCATATGCTCGTTTATGCATGTCTGTTTTATGTAAACCATGTATGAGCTGTATAGTACACTGAGCAGCTCACATATAACTCCCCCCATTTCACCTCCTTGTAACACCAAACACCAATAGATCTGTTCAGTCAGGCTCACTGACACACTCCCTCGCTAACACCCTTAATCTATCACCCATATCCACACCTGTCTGTTATTATGTGTCTACTTTATACCAAAGGTGGTATGGCTTCAATGCCCACTGTTACTATGACAACAAAGGGCAATAATAACCCATCTCACCCAAGGCCATCTGTGATATTTAGCTGTGTGGTAGGGGGTAGCTCAGAATAATGACAGGTATGAGGTTATTCTGACCTACTCACACTATTCAGAACTGAGTCAGTATGCTGTCCTTAGAAAGCAGGTCAATGACACCTCTTTCTGAGGTTGGTTCTCATTTAATATAGAGCAGTCTCTGCCCTTATGTGCAGATCTAACCGTAATCCATGAAATAATCATAACCTCTAAATTAACTATTCTTAATGCAATTTCTATTACCTCTTGGGTTTGGATGACATAAATCATAAAAAAGCCCATTGTTCTTGTTCTCATTTCCGACCTCCGCTCTTCCTTTTCATTTTTTTGTAATTCTACAAACCAAAATTGTTCATCTTATTCTATTTCCCTGCCTCTTTATTTCCCTTTATATAATCCTCATTTCCTTTCCAGTAAACTCCTGATTTTCTTTTAACAAAACACTACTTCTGGTAAAAATTGGTTACGCTCATAACACACACTTCGGCGATCAAAACGATCACAGGAGTGATGCATTCCTGTGGCCAGCAGGGGAGTAGCTTCTATGTCCGCCTACAGGGGGCAGACCAGTCGTCTCCACCCAAAATAACCACTGTTAGTTACTGACTAGAGTTAGCTATAACTAGGACCATCCATTACCTGGACAGGCTACATAATATCACAGCCCACACAGATTGGTGGGCTGGGGCTTCTTACTAACAGCAGCCACAGGAATGGTCCCTGACACTTTAACCTTGACTTTGATTCTTATCCCGGCCCAAATTCATGGCATCATTCAGACCTATGCCCTGTGTGAATGGTTTGTGAAGTGCTTGGGTACCTGTCTTGCTGCAGCGGTAGATAAGGATTTGTTGGGACTCCCCTGGGTCCTATGCATTGAATGATGCAATTGCTCTTCTTACTGTCCTTTTTATTTTTATTGTTTTTGTTAGAAAGGAAGAAACTGGTACACTAAATCTTAACTCCTCCTTAATCTGCATGTTTTCTGATACAATGACAATGGCAGATGCACCACAATTGCTGTTTAGTTGCCTCAAGTAGTGTCCTACTCAATACTGCTGGTAATATAATAAACTTGTAGTGTAGAAGTAGAACAGCGTGTTTTAACCCATCCCCCTTCCCACCCCCTCACCGGTGAGGTCAAACAGGGTCGTCTGTCAGCGGCCACAGGTGGCACGCCACTGACGACCTTTTGCTCCCATTTACTCATCTCTCTCTGCCTCTGAACTAAGGCTGACTAAAGATTGGTTGGTAGGGGACGTTTGTCAATGCACAAAGAGAGGACTGTCATGATTTGGGTGTTAAATGACATTATAATTGCACATATGACTCGTGAGTGAGTTTAAGATTTTCCTACTTGTAACAAGTACGCAACGAGTAGGCTTCTTTCAGCATTGCGTTAGGCTTTCACGTTGCCGGGCACTCAATTTACAAAATATATGTCTGTAGGACATCCATGAACATGACTTCTTCATAAAAATATTTTTTATTGGATTTCAACATTTTCACTCATAGCCAATTTACCCGGTACTCAACTCGTCTATTGGCATCGTTTAATTTCAAGAGAGCTAACATATTAAACACGGATACTCGAAATGACTGCTTGCTAAGGAGGTAAAATAAAAGGGGGGGGGGGAATCGAATAATAAATGCCACATAGAGGTATTCATATACAGCAAGTTAATTTTTCATGTATTAGCTAAACATTAGTTGAAAACCTTACAGGTAGACTACAAGGGACACAATGGGCTACAAGACAGGTCCCTTTACCTAATAGTTCTATCCAGCCTCTTCCAAAAAACATCCCTTGGAATAGCAAACAAACTAAAGACAGAAAGCATGCACTGAAATGAAAATATCACACAATACTACGATATAATGGGACACCTTGACCAACATAACATTAAACAATGAAGGAGTCAAGATAATGGTTACAAGACGTTAGACGACATGCAAGTCTTCCCCCAAGTATCCTTAAACTATCTGAAATGAAAAAGGGATGGTGGGGCCTGTGAGGCCTTCGCAAACCCCCACAGGCCAGATGGCAATGGGATTGGCGGGAAAATGCTGCCAAATATCCAGTTTGGAACTTAATACTTTATACGACCAAGTTTGGAGTAGGTTATGAATGAGGAAACTTAACTACAGGATCTGTACCTTCTGTGCTTCAATAATAACTATTTTTTTTCCGTGGGGGTGCATCACAATTACGTTATTCCCACCACTTGATCTCCAACAAGGGAAAATGAAATGCATATGTTTTAAATCATGCTCGTCAGTTTTGGCAAAATCAAACACCCTTCTTTCCAAAGACGTTCCTAACTTACTTTTACAGATTTTGTTTTGTTCCAGAATGTGTACGGACCCTGTAGTTTCTTACACCTATTGACAACAGTTACACCACTTAACACGACATTTATGAAAAATGTCGTCTGCACCTGCCCCTAAACCCATGACGCCATGATCCTACCACGTGACGACATCTACACCACCTTATGGTCAGGTAACTAACTACTCACGTTTACAAAAGCACCATCTTTATCATCAATTTCTTCGCCAACATCATTCTCCTCCGTCTGATGCAGCAAACAAGTGAAGGAAATCACAGTCCATTATTCAGGGACTTCTACATATACCTATCGATCTAATAATCTGAGCTTCCAAGCATAACAAGGACGTGAGTCACTTTGTACAGGTGCAGTCTAGTACCGACTGTCACCAAAGGCCAACTCTAGGACTGACGTTTGTAGAAGCCAACTGCAAGAGCTTGCAATTCTCTATAAAGGATAATCGCCAGAAAAGAGACCTTCGTAGAGGTTTGCCTCTTAAAGTCTGCTTTTACAAAGTTCAGTACTTAAAGTAGGCCTACACTATGGGCTGCTACTGAGGTGAACGGAAGGGGCTCCATCTATAGGACTCATTATGCCTGACCCATGGCTATTCCATTGTCACATTTATCTCAGTGCCATGGAAGTTAACACTACCAGATTGTTGGAATGATGCAGTTAACACAATCTTATAGCAATGTAAGATGGGGAAGTTACGCCAATGATATAACATAACTTCCTCACATAAGGGGTTAAGACTTTTTGGTTAGAAAGCAGTTTTTAATTTGAGGACATGTAGTATCACAATACTAACCTCCTATTTATGTTGATGGGCAGCATAAGATCATAATCATGCAAGAGAGAGAATAATTGGCGGCATTAGCAAATAGAAATCAACATTTAATCACGACATTCTTTACATCGCATCCCAAAGCTGCACTTAGAACACATCAATTATAGACAATCATTGTTAGCAAGTTCGATTAGTATATATTAGTTGTATAGCCTTAAGAAGTGACGATGATTAGTGGTATACTGATTAAGTATAGCTTAAGGATTCGGGTAGAATTTCACTGAAGATAGGCGATGGAGGGTATGTTGTAGTTCGTATACATGTTGGATAGAAAGATTTCTGAAATCAAATCCTATTCATAACAATTATTTCAACAACCTCCCCTTAAGTTATTGGTTAAATACTCTTGACCTACAGATATTGAATAACATCATTTTGTCTGTAGGAGTGCATAGGCGGTGTACAGTAAATGTTGAGAAGATGAAATTGGATGTTGTTAAGGAATGTTGGAAACTTGAGAGAAGGCTCGAAAAGTGAGGTTGGAAATCACATAAACAGACTCGTTTTGTCACATTGATTTGTATCAAACTCTTATTCACACAACCGTGTTTCCATGTCCAATTCATGAATGAACTGCAGTCAATTGTTATTGTTTTTTTTGTTTTTTTCCAGTAAAAATACTGAGGTTCAATTAGGGCTGGATTAGTGGGTTAATATGAAACAGGAACATCCGGTTCACATGTGTAACTGAACGTTACATTTAAGAATGATACACTTTCGATATTCACCTACTTTTAAAAGTTTTAGGGAAAAAATTTTTTTTTGTCTCTTCTTTTATGTTGTAATTTGAATTGTATGGCCATAAACAGAAAATTCCGTACATTTAAGTATAATTGGAACGACCGATGTTATATTTTTCATTTCCAAAAGCTAGATGCAGAGAACAGTTCAACAGCACACAACAGATTTATTCATCACCACAAAGCCAGCACATGCCTAAAGCCTGGGTTTATCATGGTTTTACTTCACGCATACATGACTGCAGGTCCCTGCTTAAAGTACCTTAAACAATCCCTTAATTTTTGCACAAAACTTTGCAGCTGATTGACTTTTAAGTGGAGCATCTTGTTTCAGTGCTTATGTCAGAATGATGCATCAACGCTGCACTGGTGAGTAACTCGCCGTTGCTGCATTTGTTGCGCCATCGGTCGATTATGAGTCCATGACAAACCCTAAGCACAAATGGTAGGTAGTAGCAATGATTCTGCTGACAAGATTTTGTTTTCCAGACAGGTTTCAGAGTATGTTGTCTCATTTTCATACCACACCAAGCTCTTTCATCCTAGGTATGCTCTAGTGTCGCCTAAGGAGGTATGCCTTACCTGCGCAGTGAGGGTGGTGTAGGGGTTGTCACCAGCCCCGTGAATTCCAAATTGTTGGGCGATACGCTGGCATTCTTGAATGAGTCCAATAATGCCGTTGAACTCTTTGTCAGCCTCTCCGAGTGTTCCCTTGAACTGCTCGTGGGCATCGATCAGGCCCTGTTTGAAGGATGGGATAAGTATGAGTCATCATTGATCAAATTGAGTTTGAGTTTTTCTTTTCTCTATTACCGTATTATAGGCATATGTATTGGCATATTTTTTATCATAGATTAGTGCTTGATATCGCTTTTTGGGATTTGACAGCTTCTCAACGTCATACTACTTAATACTGGAACTTCAAAGTATCGCTGTCCAAATGACCCCATTCCCAAAACATCACCGCATTCCTCCAGAACCTGAGGCACAATGATACTCACCTGGATCTCCTCTGTTGTATGTACAATGAACATGTCAACCAGGTCCTCTTTGGCCCCATCCATCCAGTTGTTGAAGGGAGCTGCCCGCTTTGCAAATTCGAGGTGAAGTTGGTCGATCCTCTCCAAGATACGCTCTGCCTCCTGTTGGTGCACAGAACTAACCGTTTACACCTTAACACTGACTAACAACAGTTATGGGTCATTCTAGGTATTGGTATTATGCCTAAACAATGAAATATTCACCCATTTCATTCACATTAGTGGTTGGCATTTTAGATTGAACCGCTCCTCTATACTTGTGACATTACAAAGAAAGCCCTTACCTCGAGCGCTGTTCTCCGTTGTCCCGTTAGTGTTCCCAGTAGATCCCATTGGTCGCAGATCCTCTGGCACCGGGCATTGACAGCCGGTGAGTCGTGGTAATCCAGAGAGCTGTCAGTGTAGTTACAGTTAAGAAGTATTGTGGGTTACAGTGATAATGCGGATCACAACTGGATGCTGACCCAATCATGTTAGTATAAACTTCAATAATGTTAGTATAAACTTGAATAAATGTTAGAAAACTTAGCATGCCAGTTAAACTATGGATTTTTGCTACTGTAATTAAGTTTATTTTTGCCTTTCTTTACTAATCAATGTCCTTATCTTCTTTTCAGGCACATAGTTGTCTGTGGGTCTTTGATCTAGTGTTTACTCAAAGAATGACTATTTCTAGTTTTTGATAAAGCAATTATTGTAAAAGGTTATAAATCTCCTTTAAGTTACAGAGTGGCCGATGATTTTAGATAAATTTAAGAATAGCGTCATGCTCAACTTTAGCAACGATGCAAACCTAACTGTAACGAAAATAAATGAAACCTTGCAGAACTCATTTCAGCAAGCCTTCTGTGAAAAGTCTATTGCAGAACACAATGCAAACTGAACTGTAGCATTTATAGCTGTTGTTTTATTATGTTCGACCCTTGCAACTCACTTGAGCTCCTGAGCGATGGCTGCGATCTGCTCCACGCGGTCCTGGTGCGCGGCGAGGTCCGACTCGAACGCCTCATGCTTCTTCTTCAACGCCTGCGACCAGCAGTGAATAGAAGGTAGGTCACAGGTCAGTGAAGTAAGAGGCACAATTTGACGATGCCGTACCTGACCACCCAGCACGCGCGCACACTCACAGAGTGCGGCGACGGGCATGCGCATTAGTACAGCGGGGTGGTTTGGTGGGGCAAGGGTCACCAGTCTTTGGAATCAGGCCTGACTTGGCAGGCTGAGACACTCGGCAGGGAATGGGTACTCAACAATGCAGTCAAGGGAACCAGAGAAAGATTGGAGTCGTGTGAGAAGGGTTAAAAGTGGGGTAAGTGTATAGGAGGGACAGACAGACCCAAAATGCTAAGATATACCTGAGATACATGTATATTCTGACTTGATCTGTGCTGACACTCACACTCAACTCCCCAAATGTGAAAATTTTTGGACATTTCCTTTTGTGATGATGAGTTAAGACAAAATGTGTCACATTCATTTGTAATGTGTGTCCACAATGGCTTGATATGTTGAAGTGTATTTTGTTTGGAAAAAAACAACAACAACAACAGTATCATGATGCCGGTTTTGTATTACTGACCAGTGAAAACCATGATTTCTTGTTGTTTTTAAGATGAATAATGTTAAGTGTAGTTTTATTCAAGCTGAGAAGGCCAGATATCATATTACAGCCCGTGGTTATTCGCTTTCAAGTTCATTTGTATCTAAATCATAGAATCTGTTCAATAGTTTTCCTTCATTTGTATTTATTTCTGGCTACTTGAGGGAAGGGGTGATGAGAAAGGGAAGGAAGGAGAGAGGCAAAGATCTGGTGTGGGGTTGAGGGTGGGCAGAGCAAACTTACCATCACTTAACATTAACCTTATGAGGAACTGTCTCTTTGGACAGACGGAAGGGAGGTAGTGGTTGGTAAGGTCATGAGAGAGCTATAGTTACCGCATACGCTGTAACTATAACGGCTTTTAGGTATGAGGAAATTTGAAGCTAAGCTTTGGTCTTAACATCAAGCTTTTTTTCTTAAAGACTTATGCAGGATCATTCTTAGAGGAATAGCCTCACAGAAACACTATCAACTTCAATTTAGGGGCACCTGGCCTCAGGTTGGAATTGGCCGCTGAGGTGTAATGGGGACTTGCATAAGGAGATATTCATTCGTATGGTCACATCCATGAAACAAAGTTGCTTGAATTCAAATCTTTACGCTCAAACGATACAAGATTCTACAAACAACAACGTTTACAACGTCATGAACATCAACGTTGTTAGTTGATGAAAAGTAACATTACTCCAACACAGTCTATAACTGGTTAAAGAACGAACAGGCTTTAAATCTCAAATGCAGCAGACAAAAGTGAAATATGACATTTCTAAATTTTTGGTAAATCAGTAAAATAGTTTGGTTTTTTTTTTTCAGCATAACTGCTACGTGCCAAATCACACTCATCAAATCTAGATGGCAATCCGACGGAAAATACCATGAAAGGCAAAAACAGGCACTGTGATTCCATAAAGACAAAACCAAACAAGAAGCAGCAGATCTATGGAGAAACTTTGCTTCTGGTGAGGGGCTGGGTTGTTCCAGTAAATAGGAGCTACATGTTGAGGAATTTGAAAGGTAACATACCAACGTCTAAGCCATTGCAGGAATGAATACAAGTGAGAGATTAGACACTTGGGACTGTGGCGAGTTGGTAACTAATTAAAAGTCTCTAGGCGCTGGGTTTGGTAGAGGAGTGTGTCAACTAGGGAGGAAAGAGGTAGAGAAGTGCTGAATTTGGGGCATGGGGTAGGTAGGGGGTACGGCAGGGTCAAATGTCTCAAATCAACACGGGTCAACAGGAAAGTAACAAAATCTCAACAAGTTTGCATTACATTCGTCAACTTGAAATAACAATACCCAATGCTACACGGCTGATTGAAAAGCGCTTTCATGCTGACGTGCAACCATGTTGCAGCAATTTAATTCTATGTAGTATTAAAACGACTGGCCGAATGTGTTACTTATCATATTACCTTCAGTTAAAACACAGGAGACTTCTCCCACTGAAACACTTCTACAGCGGCAATGTTTAAGAACCTTTGTGTCTTCGTTTGGACATTTTCATACAATGTGGTAAACGGTATTTGATGAATTTTTATGGAATTGTTAGAAATTACATCAACTTTAATCAAAAGATAAATGTTCTTATTTGAGAAAATTCAGTATTATGTCTATGATTTCTCTTTTGGACCAAATATAAATTTAGTGTCGTGAAACATGCAGGAATGTTAAGACCAGTTTTGGTGGGGTGGGTCACCTTAAGTTCGTTCAGCTTGCACATCTTAAAGTCTTGAGCCTGGAGCATGTCCTCCTTGCCATATGCCCACTCCTCGTGGATATCACACTTGTGCTTGAACTTCTGAGCGAGATGGTCCAGGCGCTCCAACCTAGGTGGTAACATATCTTTATTTGTAGGTTTCTCGAATCGCTCTGATTGGATCACTGTTGTGCTAAATGAATGTTGCATTGTCCACACAAACCAACTTTCTTTTGAGTTTAGATAAGGACTAACTTTTGAGCTACAAACTTGCATTTATCGCTTTCTTACAGCATTATTGAGGTACACGTAGTAGGTTAAATGGTTTTACAATATGAAAATACCGATAGTTATCAAAAGACATTCACAGAGTCTAGAAATGCCAGTTGATCTAAAGCCTTACCTCTGGAGTTCCGAGAGGAGCCACTCCTCAAAGCCCTTCTCCGCACGCTCCAATCCCTTCCAGGCGTTAGCGATATCACCCACCATCTTGCCCTCAGTGGGCAGGTAGGCTGGGCGGTTGGACAGACGGAGGCGGGTCTGCAGAGTATTAAATGTGGTCTCGAGTTTGGCCTTCTCTTCAAGCTTTGGTGGTTTGTGCTTACGGCGGTAGTCCCGGAATTCCTCCAGCTTGTCCCGTGTGCCTGCCAGTGTGTTATCAGTTGTGCGGTTTTCCAGCCAGGGTGTGGTGCGGCGGATCCACTCGAGCAGGTCACTGGCCATGCGCTCGTACTCCTCCATGAGGCGCTCATTCTCCTGGTTCACCTTCAGCACCTTGCAGATACGGTTGGCAGCTGTCTCCGCCTATATACACCAACACATTGTTATTCACACATACAGGGAATTATGTGAAGTAAACACAATTCAACTCTATTAAAATATGGTTTAAAGTAAGCTGCTTTTCTTTAAAGTAAATGCCTTTCTTCTAGATTATCGATCCTAAAATTGATGGTATGTATTGGGGCATCATTTAAAGAAAGCCCTAATATCTACAACTACCGTAATCTCCCGCGTATAAGGCGCGTCTTATACGTTTTTCTAAATGTCTCCCTGGATCAGCAAGAGGGACACCATGACCTTTCTTTTGATGTTACACTACCGGGGGGGGGGGTCCCGGGGTCCAAGCAACACATGGTCATTTGAATTTTGAAAATTCATTTAGTAGAACAAAAGTTATGAATCTTTTACTTTTTTTTTGACAATTTTCTGAAACTCTAGGTGCGTCTTATACGCGGGATGCGCCTTTTACGCTGGCGATTATGGTATGTGTAAATGAAGAATCATTTTTGAAAATAGTCAATTACAATATTCATTACTTATTACCCCAAAATACCTCAATAGGATAGTCCTCAAATATTCCATTTGATGAAACCAACACCATTACCTGTTGTGCTCCAGAGAAGGCGTGATAATAAGACGAAACGTAGGCCATGACGGACCGCTCATCGGGCTTCACAGAGTTGACCATATCTGTGTGGGAAAGGCAAAGATTCAAATGATATTTGAACTGAATACCGCATGTTTATGTTGTTTTTTATGAGAAAAAAGGAAACTATTTCTAACCTACCCCTCATCCCACTCCATGAACAATACGATTTAAAGTAGCTTTACCCAATCTCATAATCTGCAAGTGTGAGATTATTTTTACCTTCAGCGTCCAACATTCTTGGGATGTCAAGGTATTTCTCGGCAATGTCGAAGGCAGTGTTCAAGTTTTCAATTGGATTATCCTATAAAATGAAAAAAAAAAAGGATTATAAAACATCGAAATAACTAACCTTTCAGATGGGAGATCATTAGATATGATATTGAAACATTTTGGCTCTCGGAACATGATCTAGATTCTTCTTTAAAAAGTTTATGGGTTTTATCTGGACATGCACATCTGACAGGGCTTGACTCTTCAATTGTGGTAAGAGATTCAATATTTCAAGTATGATAATAACTACAATCTGGCGAAGCTGAAATACTATTACAAGTCATTGAAAAGCGCATTTATAAAGCCATGCCATATTATATTACATGTATAATATAAGTTTGAAAAAGTGCCTTCAAAAAGACATGCAACTTGAAATTACAGATAGCATGCGCTGTGCTAGACAAGTGTAAAGAACAGTCTATTTTTTAGGTGCAGACAGGTGATTTAACGGTGAAACAACAAAGCAATTTCATTACAAATGCACATATTTTGTACTTATGATAATCTTTTTCTCTGGTCTTTCCAGCATTTTAGGATTTTAAGAAAAACGATCACATTGTTTGATGATCCGCATATGTAATGAATTTACTGAGGCAATCAATTGATAAGCTTAGGTGTATGAATAACTGATAAACACGGACTAGAAGTCTAGTGCCAACTGTTTGCAGTCATACTATCCTGGCATGCATAACACAGCATGAATCGATCAGGTTTTAAATGGCAGTGCTTAGCATTGGTAGTTCTCTATTTCATTTTGTGTTCATAATGCGTGAGTGAGGTTAATAGCAACAAGGAAGTTAGAATTGAGAATTGCTGGTACTATGATATTGTTTTGTTTTTTTTAAGATATTGTGTTGCATGCTTCTCTATGTCATGGCAGAAGGAGGTGTCATGACAACAGCTGACGTTAGATCCAGAAGCCATTCCGGGATATTCCATCTTGTCCTTCAGCTAGTAAGAGAGGGGCATGACTGTGCAAGGGTATGCCTACCTCGCATTCAATAGTGGTGAGCCATACGCTGTCTACCTACAAAGTCGCTTTACAACAACCATTTGGCGAGTCAAGCTGTATGGGTGTTGACTCTGTATGCTAGCTATATCCGTGCAATGAGCAAGTCAGAGCATGATGTTTTACGACATGTTCTAGATATGCAAAGGCCTTTATATCAGCCTGCGTGCATTGTCCGCTACCATTCTCTGGTATACACATTCTCTGAGCAAGTGTATCAAATGCTCTGAAGGACAGGGCCTGTGAGGGATGTGTGCACCACATCAAGTCTGTTTTGTGTTTGGTTCACTGTGCGGTCCTTACCTTTGTTAAATTGTCATATTCAAGTAGTTCTGGTCTGTGCCGGTGAATCAATGCGCAGAACGCTAGACCATCTTTAAAACTGAAAGACAATGGACACGTCACTCTCATGCATTGGACAGGTTACAAGCGGAAGCGAACAAAAGAACAGCTCAGCTTAACGTGGGCAGAGCGAGCAGCTCGCGTTAGAGGCAGGGGTGTTGCAGCTCAATGTGTTGGCAATTCATATTTTGAATTCTGGACAAAAGAAAGCTGAGCAAAATCTTTGGCCACAATTGAATTTAAGTGTCAGCACTGATGCTGATAAAATCCCCTCTGAGCCCAGAATTGTCCAAAATTTCCAAGTTTTTCTGAAGTGAATTTCATGACTGATATACCATCACCTTTAGCTACAACACCAAGTGACCTACCGTTGCTGAACGATAGATCACTATGATTAGTACAACATATAGACTAAGAGGACCGGCCCCATCAGTCGAGGCGGTCCACCAGACAGTGACAGGGGTCAAGATGTATGGAGGGCCACGGGCCAACACCCATAGTTACCCTGGACAGCTTGTTATAGTCGATGAGCTCAGGCCTGTGTCTGTGAATCAAGGCGCAGAAGGCCAAACCATCCTTCCAGCTGAAACAGAGAAAGTCTCGTCCAGTCAGACGATGCTGTAACAGCAAGCGACATTATGTCCCCGAATGACTTGTAGTGTAGAAATTGATTATACAAATTATCAAAATTTTCGTTGTGTCTGCAATACATGTGCCACACTTGTAATTAGGGCAGGTCATCGGGCCAGCAGAGGTCAAAGCTGTATAAGAGACATCAAAATAAATACAACATCTATCGATAGCAATAGCCAATGAAAGTAATCTAATGCTTTACACCATAAAGTGATCCAACATTGAAATATGTAAAAGGGAAGTGAATTTTATTGAACATTTAATACAAACACCAACAGATGCAAATCCTATACAAAGGATATACTATCAATATGGTGGTATCTTAAATATGTTAAATACTAAATGAATATTAAGTATACTTTAAAATATTGGAAAAGATAGTGTTTTCTTCTGAACAGCCAAACATTGTTTTGATAACTGCTCGTCTATTTAGTTGATAAATGTACATGTATATGTAGATCTTACAAAAAGGGGTGTTTTGCATGATAAATTCCTCTTATGCATAAACAATTCATTTAGTTTACGATCTTGTAGGGGGGCCGTTTTTTTGGCACCACAAAAGTAGACCTTCTTTTGAGAGTCATCTCTGTGCACAATCATGATGACAAAACAAATATCATATTCTCTTTATTTCAGACCCCTACATTTCATTAGTTACACATTACCTCATGTGGAAGTTCTGCACGTTGACATTCTTGTAGGGAGCAGTCTTGCGTTGACACCACAGCAATAGACCTTCTTTAGCCGTCATCTCTGTAGGAGGGGAAAAGACAGGATTGGTTAACACTCTGGTGGTTCATGCAGGAGGTACCAGGGGGCTCCACCAGTACTTCGCTCATACCCAGAGATGTCAGTTCGATATTTGGCGAAACTCTAAAAATTATTTTTGGGCACTTCAAAAGTGGGGTTATACCCTAATCAGAGTGACAAATACCTTCAAAATTAATCACTTAGGGTTTGGTGTATCTTTAAGGATTATCAGAATTATAAAATATTCATTTTAAATTTTTTTTCTTATTGTTTCTGTAGTAAAATATCACCTTTGAAACTCTGAAATCAGAGAAAATCTGAAACTCTGACATCTCTGTCATACCCAGTCACTGGCAGTACCTTGGGGCCGAGTATATCAATGAGTAATACATGGAAAAGTGTGATCTGGGAGACAACCTTAATCGTTATCATGGAATTACTGTTGTCATTATTCATACCTGCAAACTTCGGACACGAAAAAAATGAGTTCCTTGAAAGTTTCCCCAAGTCCAATCCCCCTTAGAAATGATAAGACAAGATCTCATTGGATCTGGACGAATTACAAGATAGGCCCAGATGGACCTTCACAAAAAAACTGAGAAAACTGATGAGTTTGCGGGTATATCAATACGGAACAAAGTTACTCTGCATTGGGCTGATTAGAATTTACGTTAAGACAAGAAGAGGAAATGGGGTATGTAAAGGGAATATACGGCAGCAATGTGCATTGCTTGTAACTCGAAAAGAAATAAATCAATAGCCTTGAGCAAGTCTAGCTTGAGGTCAGGCTTCCCTAGCCCACTTAAAAGGGTCTATTTCTCCTCTTTCCTATCCCCTCGGGATGTGTGTGGAGCACATATGCGCGGGCACTGACACATTCCCCTGTGAAATTGTGTAATGTAGTTCTCGCCATGAATATGACCTTAGCTGTCGAAATGGCATTAAACATCTATTACTCACTTACTAGCTTGTGGTCTGACATCAGCACTCCCTCACCCAGGTTATTGGCATTACCAAGCCACTATTCATAACTCCCGCCAAAACTGCTCTATTTGCACCACAATGCCAAAAAAGGCGGGAAAGTTGATACATGGATCAACATCATATACCTTCACCATTGCAGGCAAAAAACGTCTTATGGCCACCAACCAACTGACTCTGTAGAATAGGGACAATTATTCAAAATTTACAAAAGTTGGTACTGAGATACCTTTTCCTGCAAGATCCCTACATCTCCTCCTTTAATGGCACTACAAATTCATTAAGTAATTCTGCCTCTTATATATAAACTTATTCGCACCACCAAAATGACTGAAAATGAGGGGACCCATGGTTGTCTTCTATAACTCTTTTCGAGTTAAAAATGATTTTCTCTATTCCATCCCCCTGCACCTAATTTTGTAGGATGATATATCAGTCCTTATTGATTTATGTACACTGTAGTATCTTGCAGTATATGCATAGAATAAACCCTCATAGGAATGCACGGGCGTGGGAAGCAGTTTCAGAGTGGGTGGGACCAGGGGGGTTTTCTGCAATTTTTGACCTCCCTTCGCTTGACCTTTCAGTTTTGAGGAGTTGACCAAAAGTGGGGGGGGGGGGGACATGTCCCACTGCTTTCCACGCCCATTCAATGGCTGCAACTCAGGGTGCGCTTATTACACCTTATCAATGGTGGTACCTCAGTATAACGAAATGTGGTATTACATGTACCCGGTATGTTAACTGCATACACCTCATAACTCTTCCTTTTGATAATGAAACTGGATAAGATACCATCATATTAAACTCTCACAGTGCAGGCTGCTCTGACAGATCCCAATATGTACGAAATACAACTGAGATGAGAGGGGGATATGGGTTCACAAACAGGAGGCAGAGATGGGTTGTGGTGACCTGGAATATACCACAAGCAGGAAGAGGCAAGCCTCATCCGGCCTCTTCCAGTCCGGCTCAGGATGGGGAGGCGGAAATAGTAGAGTGAGTTTACAGAGAACACAAAGGTGATGTAAGTGTTTGTGTGTACAGATAAAGGGTTCCTGATACTCACAGGGTAGGCACCCAGATAAACCCTGGAGGCTGCATTAATCCTTTAACCTCACCCTAGGGTATCAACTGCCCCCTACACGGTCCTACACTATCTTCCCTAGGTTATTTCCCTCACATGTTAGTACATATGGCGATGCGGTCATCCCTAAACCTGCTCTAGAAAACTCAATGCTTAATTTTTCTATGATCAATCTTTGGATATGTTTTCTTTGATTTTTTTTTAATCTACTCTCATTTTCACCCACTCCCTGACTCTATAATCTAGAAAATTGCCAAGAAATTCCTTTTTTTTCATTGCAGAACATTTGAGTACAAACCTCTAGGCTCCCAAATTCACGCTGATAGGAATTTATCGTCAGTTAGAATGAGGGGAAGGTGTGTGGGTGTATGTTAGTACTGGATCCCCTGTACTCATAGTATATCTCTTCCCTCCTCCTGTGAGATAGCAGCACCCAGCGTTACAGTAATCCCATGGGTGATAGGCAGATGGGAGCGGATCATTGACTGACTCCCCTTCTGTTCCTCCTATCCTTTCCCCCCCCTCTTTTTTCCAGGTGAATGATGGTGATAGGTAGCTACCAAAACCTCCAATCTAAGATGTTAATACATGTACCATCTGCATCTCCAGCTATCACAGTCCAATATCGGACTTCCCTAGCCCATTTAAAAGGGTCTATTTCTCCTCTTTCCTATCCCCTCGGGATGTGTGTGGTGCATATATGCGAGGGCACTGACACATTCCCCTATGAAATTGTGTAATGTCGTTCTCGCCATGAATATGACCTTAGCTGTCGAAATGGCGTTAAACATCTATTACTCACTCACTCAGTCCAATATATATATATATATATATATATATATATATATATATATATATATATATATATATATATATATATATATATATGTACACACAAATACGTTAATTCTTCTTTCTGAGAGTATATATATATATATATTTCTATCCATGATATAGGACATCGTAACTATAAACAAACAGGTTACCAAATGAATTAAAGAAAAAATGTTTTCTAACTCAACTTCGAAGATTATACACCTTCTTATTACATACCAGTACTATTGTGTCAACTTACCTTCAACTGAGATATCTTGGATGGCGAATCGCAAGATGATCGTCCAGATCATTCCGAGGGTCATTTTGGTATTGCCATCCACAATTTCTGCAAGAGGAAAGATGAACAAGGGTTAACAAAGTCATATTCAAATCAAAAGTTGCATATAGCATGAGGTATATCCTCTAAGGACTATATCGTGTTTGGTTGGACTATATTTTTGTCTTGTGACATTTATTTCATTTAATGGCGTCGATGAAAGCTCCTGCTTCTATGTTTGTTTGTTTTTGCGATATCAAGTCCACGCCCTACTAACTCAGTGATAACTCACCAGATGGCGCCACATGAGATGGAGTAGGAAAGAGATCTCCCACATGGTAGGGGAAAAACACCAAAAAGTCATACTACATTCTACTTATTGGAAGATCAGATACTTGGACCAGTTAAACGCTATACTATACTCGAATTTATCACGAGATGTGTGGGATACTTGATGCCGATTCTTATATATTTATTCCGGTACATCGCGTGTAGGCCATGCAGGTATACCCGTCTCAATGTAAAGACCAGACAAACAAATACGTTAATTCTTCAGGACAGGGCATTTCTGAGAGGATATATTATACTGTTTATCTACAGACCTCCTTGAACTGAGAATTTAGAATTAATTAAAAGTCAAGACTTCCCATACAATGTATTTAAAAGCATGGGACACCGTGGCTTCCTGTCCAAATTAAAGGCTATTTTGTCACTAATTTTTGCTTTGCAACGGTTCAGTGCTTGTGGCCTAAGGCTATATCCGAGAAACTACTAGTAGCCTGAATAGGCGAAGTTGCACCACCTTATTAAGATTATCTCATATTCTAAGTAAATGCTGTATTTTACGGCAGGGCTGTTTTTCCATTACTTTAGCACCACACTCATAAAAACCAGGCCTGGACGCGCCATTGATTTGGTTACCAACCTACTAACCTCTCAGAAACCCATCACCACCTGTGTAACATGTACACTTCTGTAAACAATTCATGTGTAGGTCATCCCACTGTCAACATCTGATATACCCTCTCAATATACCCGTCTTTCGATATCCCTGCTCCAGCCTGAAATCACTCGCTTCCATCATTAATACAGGACCCAACATACATTAAGTTAGTCAGTCCTTTATAACCAGGGCAAAGGTCACAGGGTCAAACCCGTACACGATTTGGCAGCTCCTCACGTATAGATCTGCTAGGGAACAGGGAGAAGAGGGAAGGGGATTAGGACCCCCCCCCCAACCCCACTCTGCACTTCACATAACGGGGACAGGTGCTGAGGGGTGGCCACAACACAATAAAGCCTCATGAATATTGATCCCATCCCCTCCCACTGCGGACCTGCCCCCCTTCTTCCATTCAGCTGCGGCACTCACAAATCACGGTGTGAATAGCACCCATCTAGGGAGTATCCCTGACTCCCTGATCCCCTGTGTTATCCTGCACAGCTTCTTGTATTCTGAATAGCAGCCATCTAGGGAGTATCCCTGACTCCCTTATCCCCTGTGTTATCCTGCACAGCTTCTTGTATTCTGAATAGCAGCCATCTAGGGAGTATCCCTGACTCCCTTATCCCCTGTGTTACCCTGTACAGCTTCTTGTATTCTGATTAGCAGCCATCTAGGGAGTATCCCTGACTCCCTTATCCCCTGTGTTATCCTGCACAGCTTCTTGTATTCTGAATAGCACCCATCTAGGGAGTATCCCTGACTCCCTTATCCCCTGTGTTATCCTGCACAGCTTCTTGTATTCTGAATAGCAGCCATCTAGGGAGTATCCCTGACTCCCTTATCCCCTGTGTTACCCTGTACAGCTTCTTGTATTCTGATTAGCAGCCATCTAGGGAGTATCCCTGACTCCCTTATCCCCTGTGTTATCCTGCACAGCTTCTTGTATTCTGATTAGCAGCCATCTAGGGAGTATCCCTGACTCCCTTATCCCCTGTGTTACCCTGTACAGCTTCTTGTATTCTGATTAGCAGCCATCTAGGGAGTATCACTGACTCCCTTATCCCCTGTGTTATCCTGCACAGCTTCTTGTATTCTGATTAGCAGCCATCTAGGGAGTATCCCTGACTCCCTTATCCACTGTGTTACCCTGTACAGCTTCTTGTATTCTGATTAGCAGCTAGACTGGTGCCCGTCGGTTCTCGCTGGGCGTCCTACCAGGAAGTATACCTCACTCCCTGATCCATCATCTCACCTTATGGCTATACCCTATGCCTTTCCTTATCCCTTTCCTTCCAGCATTCAGCATGATATGTGCACCGCACTGCTACCTGCAATATTCCCATCCCTATACCATGCAATGTTCATCAATACATCACATATTTATTCATTGCAGATTGACTAGACCCAGTAAGAGTTGGGAGAGGCGCGTGCCCCCTCATATTGTATTCCTCCCTGAGGACCCAGTGTCCATGTGCTGGCAATATTTATACTACCTTCTATATACACTATTGTTACTGAAGCACAAACCGCTATGGTGGGGCGGTCCACTGCTATAGTATGATGTACGGATAGAGGTATGCTGCTGACACGATCAATATCGGCAATTACCCCCATCGGTAGTACTGTATCTCCTGCTTTGGTTCTACTGAATGAATTTTCAAAGACCTATGTGTAACTTGGGCCCATAGACCCCCCTGGGCCCCCATATATCCTATTATGGCTAAGGGGACATGTAACATATCAAAAGAAAGGTCTTGGCATCCCCCTTGTGGTTGCAATGAGAACTAAAACCCACTGTATAAGATGCGCCTTATACGCGGGAGATTACGGTACTTGTACTGGTAGTGCCCAGACTTGGTGTATTGGAGTAGGGGGCCCTTAAGGGTTCAATGATGTGACCCATTCCTTCTCTTGCATTAAATATTACCAGCTATTGACTGGGAGAGATGCTTGGCATAAGAGGTGTGTCACTGGGCTCGACTGAGGCTATGTAATTGGAGCATACAATGGGCAAAGGTAACTCCATCTTTTAAGTGACTTTATATTGACAATAAGATTATTACTTCAATTACTTCTATCAAAAAGAACATCGTTGACATACAATGTATTACTACCCTCACTGCAAGCACACCAACAGGGACATTCAAGGCAATCTTTGCTTACATTACAATGCATGCATGGTCCCTGTTCTGAGCATGGCACAGTGGTGATGTGTGTTCAGATTGTTGTGTTCATATTGTGGAGTTCAGACTGTGCTGTCGTGCTCGTGCCCCTTCCGTGCAGCTAGCATGCCCCCTATTATTAGCTCACCATACATCAGTGGTAGAGCTAAACGAGCTGAGTAAGCTGGAAGCACTGCCTCCAGCATTGTGAGTGTATGTAGGATCAGACGGAACATAGGGAAGTAATGTGAGTGCAATACATGTACACAAAACACCATCTGTCATACATCTTATATAATAGAACATGCTGGTTCATCCATACAAGTGTAGATCTGTAAAATCAATTTTATCATATAATCCTTTGCAGCAGGGATATGGCGCAGTACAGAGTCGCTATGACTTGTTTGTTATTTTTTTGTGGAAATTTTGCTGGAACGAAAAATATTTCTAAATATATCAGCTTGGAACAAGTCCTAGCAGTAATTGTCATGGGAACCCTTCAACATTACCGTAGTAATCACTCAGGAAACAGGTCATGTGTAAACTCTTATATGATAACTGTATGCTGGAGCAGAAAGGACCATAAAGTGTGATATACTGAGATAGTGTGACTTATCAAGATATGTAAAGTAAGACACGAAATCCAGGAATGGAGTGATCGAAACCTAAGCCGTTTTATACTGGGGTAGGGTGTATAAGGAGACATTATATACAGGAATGGAGTGAAAACTAAGATGCAGGCCAACCATGGGACGTGGTTGCCATTTGAATTCTTCTCTGACAGGTGCTGAGAATCTAGGATAAGATTTTATGTGTGCTATAGAGCACTTATGGCCCAGGGTCTTCGACCAAATATGCAAAAAAGATGAAATTAAAATAGAACATCTGCTGTAGAGCAGTTATGGACGTAGATCTGTAAAATCAATTTTATCTTATCAAGATATGTAAAGTAAGACTACATGAACGGTCTTCTAATGATCAGTCTCTATATATGGAGACCGTTTGCTTTTCGACAATATATATAACCCTTCGGTTGTAGGTGCTATCTCATTTGTTATCAGTACAGCTGGACTACCTGAGGCTCACCTGCTGAAAAAAAAAAGCGTCTTAATAAGGTGGTTCCCATAGGCACCCATGTGCTCATTCTATCGCCAAAATCTATCGCACCCATAGACCCAATGCTTAAGGGCCTTGTAGTCAGTACTGAGTATGGCACCCGAAAACATGACGCAAGTACAGCAGCATTTTACATAGAGAAAGACATCACTCACCATGAAGGACAAAATGTTGTCTGATAGATAAGATTTGAAACTTTCCTTTGGATTTTGAAAAATGTGTGAAATAACAGTATATCGCTGAATGATTACACCCTAAAGTTGGTGATTACAAATTTGTGGATTTGGCTGAAAAGGTGCCGCCAATTGCCCAGGGGAACCCTGGGCCAATTATATCTGCATCTGTCATCAGGGAGAAATCAGCATCAGCAGCCTTCGGATCCAATGTATTCTAATTTCTTCTGAAGGGCATCAAATTCTGAACATACATAAATTTATGATGACATTGAAGGGCATGCGATGGGGGTACAATGTATCAAATTAAAATACATGTGAGGGGGTGGAAAGGAAATTAGGAATGGAGAGATTTGACAGAGGGACAGCATGCTTATGATTAATTGGCGTAGACATTTCACCAGCAAAAAGAAATCCAATTAATACCACATCCTTTGCTAACCCCCGACTCGGTCACTCCACTCTACTGAGACACAATTACTTTCTTAATTACAGCTGCTAGTCATTTCATATTTGCTGCGGATCTACAAATCTTCCCATGGCCATTAATTGTGCGGAAGGATTATGGATGTTCAGTATGACTCTGAGACTGAAGAGCAAGCGGACCATTGGATCTGAGAAGGAGGGAGAATCAAGTGCCTGGTCAAAACGAATTTCCGGTCACCAGACAACACCGGACAGACGCCCAAGGGGAAGGTCATATCAGGTCAAGTAAGGTCAAGTGGCGCGGCACTCCGCTATGGGGCGCACAAGAAATATCCCTAGACTCTAGAGGCTGTGGACACGGGGACATACTTCTGTACGTCAGAACTTCATCTTCCATGACGTGACGTCTTCTATATCTGTTTGACAACCACGGGTCGGTTCCAGATCTTGTGATCTGCCTGCATTATTTATTTGCTCACCTTTATGATCTATTTACTCTGGTTGGTTAGGGAGTACAACCAGATGTCCTGTAACAACACACCGACTGTATATTTATACAAGTCAACCCTAGTTTACCCCTTTAGTAGGCAGTGGACAACAGACCTGAGGGGTGGCAGCCAACATTGACCCTGACTCTCCCTAAGGACATGGGGGCTCTGAGGTCAGGGCAACAGTGAGATGATGAACCACACCACCCCTGAGTAAACACCATCACTGACTATATATTTCATCGCCTACCGACAGTATTGCTGCGATTGAGCACTACCGGTAAGTCTTGAATGAGCGCTGCTATCCTTTACGCGCCAGGAGAGGGAGGTCATGAATATATATAATACCACATTTACTTGATCATACCAGCAGCATTCTCACCTGGACCCGTAGTACATGAACATTGACTTAGATTCACCCATCATATGTTAGCTATCTCAGTTAATTACCGGTTAGCTATCTCAGTTAGCGAATATTCTAGCCATAACCTTCTCCGCTATATGACCTTATCCCTGGATACTCTACTCTATATCCACATATGAAGATACCCCCATCTTCACTTCACACAAACAGACTTCCCTCATCGTCTCACCTCACCCACCCTCTTATCTGGCAGATCTAGGCCAGATACAGTGTACTAAACGTACCTTCAGACACACAGGGGTATATGACCACTCTAGGAAGGTTGTGCATGGGGGTGGGGGGGGGTATGGGCCTAGAATTAGTTATGAATATTCACCCAAGTTTATGCCCAAGTGGACAAGCTGAAAATTGTTGGGTATGAGCCAGGGGATGACTTGTGTGTAAATTCTGCTTTATTTTTACTATAATCTTTTATGTTCAAGGCCAGCTTCCATCCAGTGATCCACTCTCATGTTCTAAATTCAATGAAAAATATCCACATCGTCGATTAAAATCCCGTGCAACTCTCCCTCGCAACTCCTGATTTCTCTGCTTTGTCCGATTCATTATCTCTTTGCTTTCGCTTTCCTTGGAAGTGATATATTTTGAGAAAGACTAGGGGGATAGGGGAATTTGGTCCACATAACAAATTATGGGATAAATATGAGGCGATTGCTATGAGAACTTGATACCGGTAGTTGGAACACCCTACCACCACCCAACCTCCCAGTGACCCGAAGCAGGTCACTCATTTAATGGGGAATGAGGGGATGAGGGAAAGGGCGGGTGACCCTGTTGTGGCCGTCTAAAACACCGAGATTTATGTGGTTTCTCTGAACCCGGGTGGGCCTTGGGTGAAAGGGTGACAGACCGGGGTGACAGATGTGGCGGCGGGGGATGTGCTGCTTGCGTTAAGGTAAATTGTTGTGGTCACCAAACAGTGACAAAAACAACCTCACATAAATGCACATAGCACCCCTTGTACTTCTAAATGTAAAGCCAATCAAGTTTGTATATTGCATCTATCTTGATACATTGAAAAACGAATGGGACAATACAAAATCTGCGATGTTACAGGTGAATATACACTGAGGATATTAGTCTTACGTCCTCAAAATGACAATCCTTCAAGCCACCGTTAATGCAACATAGCCACCCCTCGTGCTTCAGGTTTGAACTACTGTTTAAGATCACAGTGTAACCATCCTGGGTCACCAAAAGCACGACCTGAAGTTTGTTTATATCTTGGTATCGGCAGTAAGATGACGAAAGGTGATAGGCACAGCATTGATGACTTTTGAGACTTTTCACTTGAGGAATCCATTGTCTCCATTATCTGCATTTACCGGGCATTTACTAGCGTAGTCACATTAGCCGGCGGTGAGGCTTCGGTGGCTGCACACGGTCCATGTCATGTAGTAGCTAGATATGGTAAAACATGTTGGCAGAGGTCCACCGGCAATGTGGGAAGCAATGAACAAGCCTATTTACACATGAGGCTCCTTTGTACAACCATTATCTGCCTGCCAACAACATTATACCAACAGCTTTACAACTTATTTACAAGCCATGTATCTGACATACACTATAATATTATGTTCTTTTACTGGTAACCATCATAGTACATGTATTACTGTGCATCGATGTTGGGTGAAAAATCTTTGCAGTTACCAGTACAAATAGCTCCCATGTGATCATGAATTGACAAACCATTACTAAAGATGTCCGGGTCAAGTGTACACACTTATGGGCCTAACGTGACGGGGTGGAATGTACAGTGCATTTCGAACATGCATTAAATCATGGCTCCTGTTACATCAGTAGCTCTCTCCCTTATGTCTACCGTTAACAACGATCAAATAGGGCTTTCTAGGAGTATAGATACCAGGTAGATTACGGTAGTATGTGTCCCTATTTCGATAGCCAAACCAAAACCGCAGAGAAGGCCAGTATGCATCATAAATATGAGTACATTGAAGAAGCCCTTCAAAATGTCACGTACATATATATGATACTGTATGGTCATTATTGTATTGGCGAATCTAAATGTAACTGTTTGTCATATCTTCCTGTTCTACTACTCTCATTTCCTAATTGTGTCATCCAAGAATGAACACGATCATAGGCCATACTACCGGTACTCTCCGAAAAGCTCTACCAAAAAACGTGTCCACGTGGTATGACCTCACTCAGATACAATGTGTAAACCACATGCACGCATACCGTTTGTTAGCATACACTCACAGCTACTTTTACCGACTAAAAAAGGAATAATCAAAAGAATTGGCATATCAAGAGCAGAGTCGAGGCCACAAAACACTGTCTATCCTGACTAAACCAACCCAATGGATAGACCTGCTTAACTCCCTTTGGTATATTTTGTTTTATTGATCATCATTAAAATAAGGCAAAATTATCAAAATGATAAGTGGGATAGAACAAGACTTTTATCTGGAGGGAAGCTCTGGGCCATAGGGGTTAGAGGGGATGAGGGTTGGTCCGGGGTTGGTGGTAAAATTGGTGTCGTTTCGTGATCCCTAGCCCGGATATCATCCCAAGCTTGACATTATGACCTTGCGGACAAACTTCTCCCTACTGATAATGACCCATTCATCCAGCTTTATCTATGTTTGACACGTTGACACAGCTAGTTTACTAGTCATAGTGGTCTGCACTGACATGGACTCATTAGTCCTCTAATGTAGCAATACATTGCCCGGGACATTGCCCACAACCCAACCCATTGTGACGTGCACTATCATGGAAAAGGGGCGGTGGAGAAGCAATTATAAGGAGTTCTCAAGAGAAATTCCTCCTTTCATATGGCCATAATTACTCCAAGCACTCTTGTCATACGGTCTCTATAGCATCTGCGTTGTTGCTAAATATAGACCCAAGCATGGCTTTTTTGTCCTTTGGCTCTATCTAGTAATGCCAACATGAATTGTACTGGTGCCAACATGAGACACACAGATCCCTTTGAACTAAGCAAATGGCTACCTGAGAGTCTGTCCAAAAGGACACTATTGATTAATGAATACTAGGTAAACCCTTGGCAAAAGTAATTGTCATTTCTTCATTTAACAAGGGACTATGGATTCCACCCGTAATATGCAAAGCTATACTAAGATGAAAATAATAACTCTTCTTCGTCCTATGTCAATCTAATGATTTCAAGCGTTCCCCTCTCCTTGATATAAATGGAACAGCACCGTAGCCATATAACGATATGGCAGAATGGCTGCAGGTATGCTGAGCAGGGAGCACCACAATGTGATAACACGGTTATGTATCGCCCCCATGATAGTTGATAAGCTGTGACTGGCATGATATCTCGCCTGCTGTCGCACAACACCACCTAGATACCCAAACAGCACTTAGACAACATGTCAGCATCTACTGTACCCACTCCATGATAGTTCAAGGCACACCATCCACCCACTCCATGATAGTTCAAGGCACACCATCCACCCACTCCATGATAGTTCAAGGCACACCATCCACCTACTCCATGATAGTTCAAGGCACACCATCCTCCCACTCCATGATAGTTCAAGGCACACCATCCACCCACTACATGATAGTTCAAGGCACACCATCCTCCCACTCCATGATAGTTCAAGGCACACCATCCTCCCACTCCATGATAGTTCAAGGCACACCATCCTCCCACTCCATGATAGTTCAAGGCACACCATCCTCCCACTCCATGATAGTTCAAGGCACACCATCCACCCACTACATGATAGTTCAAGGCACACCATCCTCCCACTCCATGATAGTTCAAGGCACACCATCCACCCACTCCATGATAGTTCAAGGCACACCATCCTCCCACTCCATGATAGTTCAAGGCACACCATCCACCTACTCCATGATAATTCAAGGCACACTGTTCACCCACTCCATGATAATTCAAGGCGCACCATCCTCCCACTCCATGATAGTTCAAGCCGCACCTCACAGCTACCCACTCCATGATAGTTCAAGGCACACACTCCAGCTACCATTGCAAGATGCATCAAGGCACATCACCCAGCTACCCACTATATTATGTGATCTGTCAAAGGACACCTCCTTGCTACCCACATTTGCAATGTCAAGGCATATCTCCCAGTTCTCCACTATGTGCAAATCAACTCTATTATGAGACGGGTAGAATGCCAGAATGGCATTCCACGTTGGTGTCATTTCCTTTTTTTCATATGGTGAATGGAGGAGCAGTGCTGCATAAAAAAAACTCGACAAATTATGTTAACCAGTCTACACAAGACTGTACCGGGTAGTCAGTGTAGTAAATTCGCATTCATCTCATTTTAATCTAACTGCTGGTAACGGTAGGGTGGTCGTTCTGAACAGCCTTTTCTCCAATCTATCCCCTTTTACTCTGCAAGGTACAAAAAAAAGTCTGAACATAACCCAATAAAGCTCTAGTGCCACAACTATCTTACAACAAGATACATTTAAGATACGTCATAAAGAAAAGTGTGAAACACAATATCTTTCGAAGAAAAAAGGCTGAGTTGATGGGCGCACTGAACTTTTTTTTATTTGTAGTTTCCGCTGTGCAGAGGCACAATGCCCCTTCTACTAACACTAGAGTACACCCCGTCTATTTCTATGTCAGCTAGCTCCACGTGCTGTCGTATCCTGTGTTTACTACAGATGGATCCGGATAGTTTTAGATCCTTCTGTCAGAAATTGACATAGGACCGACAAGATAGGAACAGTGGATTGAGCTAGGTATACACAGGCAGTTTTTGGCCCGACCTGATCCATCTCATCCCATCCCGACTAGCCAGACGGCCTCAGTCGGGCTGTGTATACTCATTCCCGACTAGTTGGGTCCGGATGGGGCGAGTCGGAGTTATCTGACAATGTTTGATATCTTGCCCCGACTGGAGGCTCCAGTTGGGATGGGTCGGGTCGGGAATGCCTGTGTATACTGACATCTGACAACTTGGACTGAATTATGCTGTAGTTTGGACAGTATTGGCCAATCAAAACACAGGATCTGGTGCTGTTTAGAGCTAAAGATAATTTTGATTATTTTATCATGATGTCCTCTGGAAAGTGTGTTGATAAATTCTATTGTCATAGTTATCTTTTATCTTTGACATTCATTAAAATTTTCTTTTACATATATATTGTCTATACTTTTCACCAACATGTAACTATGGATTTACTATATTTCATGCTATTAATTAGATATAACATTGTAAATCCAAATAGAATAGTTTCTGTGGTTGTGAAGTTTTGAAACACAGAAATATACTGCATCTGAGCAGTTGAGTTGGGGTCAGTCAGATCAAACAGTGACTTTGTCTACCTATCCCCCACACCCGACTCAACCCATCTTGACTGACGACAACTGGGTCAGTTGAGATGGGATGGGATGAGTTGGTGCAAAGGATGACTGTGTCTACTAGGCTTTACACACAGCCCTCCTCGCGGGGCTGCCGCTATCAAATTCCTCGCTGGTGTTATACTTTATAAAGCTTAATACACATGGACAATTCAATAATGCAGGCCTAATCCTGTTTTAGGTCGCTATGGAAAATAAGGAATGTGTTTTGCACAACTGGAAAAATGCTAGACCTATGTAGACCCCTTGTGTATATAACGACTTAAAAGTTCTACCCATGGCAAATGTAGAGGTTCAAATACACATAGCGACCTATTTAATAGCGACCTAAAACAGGAGTAATATATAGGAAAGAAAGAAAGAAACTTAAACAGAAGAATAGATTAGCATAGAAGCTTGCCCCGCAGGGCTACTAATATGGAATAGAAAAGAAGCTTGCCCCGCAGGGCTACTTTAATGGAATAGAATAGAATTTTGCCCCGCAGGGCTAGTCATTCAAATTCAATAGCCCTGCGGGGCAAGCTTCTTTTCTATTCCATATTAGTAGCCCTGCGGGGCAAGCTTCTATTCTATACCATATTGATAGCCCTGCGGGGCAAGCTTCTATTCTATACCATATTGCCCCCACAGGGCTACTAATATGGAATAGAAAAGAAGCTTGCCCCGCAGGGCTACTTTACTGGAATAGAATAGAATTTTGCCCCGCAGGGCTAGTCATTCAAATTCAATAGCCCTGCGGGGCAAGCTTCTTTTCTATTCCATATTAGTAGCCCTGCGGGGCAAGCTTCTATTCTATACCATATTGATAGCCCTGCGGGGCAAGCTTCTATTCTATACCATTTTGATAGCCTTGCGAGGCAAGCTTCCATTCTATCTTATATGTGCAACTCAATAAGGATAAAAAATGTTTCAAATAGAACTAGATCATGGGTTTTTAGTTACTGAATAAGGGTCATCTTCATGATTACAAACATTTACTGAATAAGGGTAATGACCCTTATTCAGTAACTATTTACAATAGTCAAGATGACCCTTATTCAGTTAAGAATGCCCTTCTACCACTATCACATTCACATTAAAGAGGAATACACAGAACAAGCCATTCCATTTCCTTCATTTAGATTCCATCTTTTCCATTCACCCTCTAATTTTCTTTAGTTTTCAAGAGTTATCAGGACTTAATCTATTCTTTAGCGACTTAAAGTGGGAGAATGCCATAATGCAACTCTACGCCCCTTTTGTAAAATAGAACATCACATAAATCACATAAGCAAACATGTACCATGGCGGCTAGCCTATTCATACAGTGGTTATGCAGAATTTCAGTTTTATTGTAAGAAAATTACACAGGTTTGCCTATACCTCAGTAATAGCCTTCTTTATAACAGCTGTATCTATAGGTATATAGAGAATATTGTATTACAAGTATAACGTGCCCTGTAGCCTCGACTCGCAGGGCTCTACAGATCACGCAGCGTTTTGACGTATCTTTCCAATAAGGCATAGCAATCACATCCTTCACAGCATGAGACTAGTGACATACCCCCTACCCCTCCAATTCCTCTCCTCCAAAGGTGGATCACTCTGGTGGATCTTGTTGAATCCTGTTGACTGTGTACACAGAGCTGGAAAGACATCAAACACTGGGATCCAGATGCACACGGACAAGGTCAACACCAGCCTGCCAGCTTAGGGCAAGACTCTGATGAAGGGAACTGCTTGTAGGGGGAAAAGATACATCTTTTTCGCCATCTTTTATATGAGGAATTCATACTCTACATATCGTCTTTTTAACCATCAATGTTAGCAATGGGATATCTTCTTTATTAGCTATTCAGTATGAATGGGATGATTTGAATATCGTATCGTTTCTATTGAAATCCCAGATATGAGTGACATTCTCACACAAATAATGGAAATTGGCATATTTGCCTCATATCAATGGATGAGGGTTAAGAGGTAATTGGCCATCTTCATGTTCACAAACTTAGAATTAGCTTTAAGATGGAAGTTAGATATCCTAACTTCCAAACTCCGAAACCTGAGACCCACAAACTGAGTAAAATCTATGCTGTTAAATAGTGTCTTCAACTCCCACTATGACCTCTCCATGGTTTTTTTCCTCTGAGGTCAAGAGAAGGTTACCTAGAAGTGGGTCATAGAATCACTGATGCATGGAAGTCTTTACAGAGGGGAGGTGTCATACAATACCCCCCCTACCCCCAGTGAATCATCCAGGAAGACCTCAACAGTTTAAGGAATTTACAGCCATTATTACTACTGACAATACATTGTAAACCTAACTCAACTCTATATCTTCAAACGTTTCTACCTATCATTCTACAGATGAGTCAGTGGAGGGCACTAAGGAATGATAATGGCTCTGTAGTGAGCTGTCTGTCGGTGATATACCTTATGTACACCCTAGTCACGTTATTGTGATGCATACAGGAGGAGGGAGCAGTGTACCGCTGGAGGGCCTACCCCATGACCTCCTCCAGGTGAGAGGGCGTCTCCCGAGCCACCTCCCTTCCAAGCTCTCTGTATACCTGTGCCAACCCCACCTGACTGAACACCTGTGTACATATGTTAATCTATGTGCCAATCCACCTTATACATCTACATTCAGTCCCTCAGCACTGTTATGTACATCCACATATTTGCATATGACTGTATGTGTCTATACACCTTACATACCAACCCTAAGTTGGCCCTTACCAACTGCTGTGTACATGCATGTGCCTGCCTATGTGTCTACAAACCTTTGATTAATATACATCTACCCTTACAATATGTATGTGCAGCTATACGTTTACCTATCTCTCCATCCACGAACTACACCTAAACCTAAGGCTAAGTCACTTACTAACGCTGAGTACACTCATATGTAAGTCCATCCACTAAATACATCTATCATCAGTCCCCTAGTTTCAGTAGCTTCAAACACGCACAATACAGATACAGTATTGCAATCTGAACCGTGTAGTCTGTATAGAGTAGAGGGAAAATACACGTATAGGTTAAACTAGATAAAAGCTGGATGACAGCCAACACCAAATAGTTTCGCTGGCTTAGCCTCTCTGGCTAAAGACCCTCTGGACCTGCAACCTACCCGTATTTGCACATGTATGTGACCTCTATAAATTAAAAAAAATATTTTGCCGATGAAACGAAATTCGCACGTTCTAAAATCATTTTCAAAATATGACTTCTGACTGCAGATTTCAGTCTCCAAAATAAACGTGGAAACCAAATGGAATGAAAGTTCTCTAATGAAAGCATCATGTCCTTGCTCAAGGTTTGTTTCCAGTTACCCGACCGACCCTAGCAAAACAGGGGTGATCCTGGAATAATTTTTTTTCATTTTGTGAAATTTTAACATTTTTTGGCAATTTTTATGCATTTTCCTGGAATTTTCCTATTTTTTCATCAATATTTCGTAGAGCTTATCCAGATCCTCATCTATTGGTGTATAGTTCATAACAGTCATTCATATCTTTTACATGTGGTTCACATTTCTTGTATTTTTCATAATTATACTGTAAAATCATAGAATCCAACATGGTGCCCATGCATTTCTATACAAAAAAAAAAAAATAATAATAATAATAATAATAATAAAATAATCCGACCTACCGACCCTAGATATTTAAGGCATGTAACTGGAAACACAACTTTTTTTCTTTTTTTTGCCTTAGTTTAGACTTTCGTGCAGACACCCTGAATGTACTACTGGTATGCGGGACTATTTCAAATATTTGAGACCTTTAATCAACAAGGAAGTGAAACATTGGATGAAGCCAAAATAGAGTTGGTCTTTGGTCCACCCAAATGTTATCATGATGTAGCTGGTATTATAGTACCAGTAATGATGAAACGCAATCACTATCATGGACTGTCATTGTCTTCACCCCCCCCCCTCCCAAACCTCCTGACTGCTGTTCTTAAAGGTTAATGACATTACACCAAGATTCTTAACCTTTGTGTCTGAACACACATTTGAAGGTAATATAATAGAATACAACCTTTTGCTGTCTATAGCTATTAAAGCAAGGATTCTGGGTACTTCTTTGGACATTTCAACTGTATGACAGTTTGTCATCGACGATTAATTATAAAATATTTATTACAGATTGATACACTTTAACATGTAACGTGCACAGCCAATTTAACCGATTTTCCTAATTGCTAACCACACATGGATTGCAGATAATTTGGACAGACTAATCTCATAAGCCAGTTGGTATACACAAGAAATCTCCTCTATTCAATTCAGACAGGAGGCCCGAGTCCACTTCCGGAGGATCCCGCTGCCCAGGTTCTCAAGAACTGGTACTTTCAATAACAGAGTAATATCTCATGTCTGCGCATCGTATTTTATGCCAAGTAACTGAAGACACGATTTCCTTTCAGTTCCGTGATGATAAGGAAGGTAGATCTTGCTTCAGTAGGCCTATTGATAACCCCTGTCTAAAGGGTACTCACAGTTTCCTTCTGATGGACAACCTAACATGTTCTATACATGTCAGCGTACCTACTACATGTATGTATTCTTATCCCGGATAACAGCGAATAGGATACCAACAGGTCAGGGACTTTGGTAAATTATCAGAAAGTTGATGATATTTGAAATGTATCATGTCCTATGAATTTAAATGAAAAAACAAACGACAAAAAAAAACACGTTTCCTCACTCACCTTCAGCACCTATTGAAACGAGTTTGACGCCTTTGCTCTCTATAAACTGTAAAGCCTTGTTCACGTTGGCGATTTTGTGGAACCTCATTTTGCCCCTGTCAGGCTTGGGCAGTTGTTCCCCGGAAATTACTTCCAATAGTAGCATAAGTTTCAACCCATTGCGAAAGTCTTCCTCTATGTTTTCTATCTGTGTTCCTGCTTTTCTTAGATGAGAGTTGCACCAAGCTGTGAATGTCTGTAAAAGAGGATAGAAAATTTGTTAGCATTCATTATAGGTCTTTCATTATATATCTACGGTAAAATGTTACGATTATACCCATACTGTCAATATCAAATATTTTGTTTAATACTTAATTCAATGTAATTAGACATGTATCACACGAAATACAATTAAATAGGTATATCATTTAATAATCGAAATTAAGTCTTCATCAAATTACATTTAGGCAAACTTATATGCATTCGTTAACATGAGTAGTTCACTCTATGGGTTCCTACCTGACCCGGAAGTGATCAAAGGAGGCTATAATAGCCATATGTGACCTGTTAACAGACAAATAATTAATGCATTATTACAGCTGAAACAACAAGTACACCAGTCGTAAGCAACATAATTTACATCGGCCATTCATGATCATAATGTTTATTAAAGGAATCTATGGAAACCAGTAATGAACCATAGGATAATTGATCGATCTGAGTCACATAACGGTGAATGATTACGTAAGTCAATCATTTACATAAAACATGAGGTATTGGTGTGGGTATTGTTCTAGGGGTGCTGACTAATGGGTGGCATTAGGTGAGGTAATTGTACGGCTTCTGGTAATACCGCATCATTTATTACACTATCGCAGACTAATGTGTGATTGGATATGGGCGCTGCAGGGGAAAGTGTCGTATCATTATTTCATAACCTTACATGTTCTAACATAATGGCACATCTTTACTGACTAAAGTCATAAGGGTAATTAATTCATCTGAGTGATCTATGCCTACGGGTAGTCATCCTGAAGCCTCCGGGCCTATACGGCACATGGCTATTGTATTATTGACCAATGGGAGGCATCCCTGGCATATACTGCGGAGTCGGGGGCTGAAGGTGTTAGTCATAGTGCCGTCGGGGTCTAATGGCGGCCCCCAGCTGATAATGGCTATGTGAGCTATACATGTATTAATATAAGCTGTTTGGGGCAATATGATGATGCTGAATTCAGTGAATACACACCCAAGCCTTAATATGGTCCTTCAGATGACCACTCATCCGTGGGCCTATCCGTGTGTATTTCTAAATCGCACTCAGCAGTTTATTAGATCATCCTTTCTATAGTATCACCAGTTTTTTTTTTTGTTTTTTTTTTTAAACCACAAACCTCCCTGTACGTACATTATATCATGTTATAGATATAACTCATTTTTAATGCGCATGTTTACATGCTCTATGGAATCAGCACACGTTGATACAGCATATGTTCTATTGTGTCACTATAATTCAGCCATGTACAACAATACAAGAGAATCTGAGTCCAAGTGAGGCTATCTGGGGACATGGGTCTTAACCTTATATCAGTATAAAGACGTGTGGGCCTCTGTATAGGAGGAACAGGGCAGTCACCAAGACTCCCCGGCCGACCCCCCCCCCCCCCACCACCAGCATCACATGGATGATGAATGGCTGCCGCCAGCTGCAATTTGCACCCATTATTTGATAGATGACTGCTTTTACACGGCCAATATTTGACTACCACCATGAACGGATATAGCACTGAACGGGGCTTTATCTACACCACGGATCCTATCCAACTCTACCCTAAAATCTCACCTTACGCGTCATTCTCCACCCTCTTGTCTCCAATTTCCTTAGCGCCCCCCCCCCCCGTGCTTTCTTTCCTTTATGACAATTTCTCACTTCCTAGGCAGATCGGGAGGAGCGTGTTCAAGAGACATATTAGATTTGATATTATTAGGTCGATATGTTATAACCGCGGTAGGGCGCTTTTTGCTATCTATCTTGATGGCCCGCCTCCTTTTTTTCAACTTCCTAGCTCCCCCAAGTCAGCGATATTTATTTTTGCCCTCGTCCATAGGTTAATAATTATAAATGACAGGGTAACGGTTGGCGTTTATAGTTAACAAGAAGGTTGTAATTGACATTACGTAAGTAATACAGTTACGGTAGTCAAACAATAAGGAAACCATTGATTAAAATGATATCATAATCTATGGCACAACCTTTTTTCCCAATGGAGATAAGAACTTGCCATAGAAGTGAAATAAGCACTATCTCAATAACACTTGCGGTATTCTTATCTCATACCTCTGACCTTCCATGACGGCAGCAGGACCACATATTGACACTATAAACTAGTAGCTCATTTATCTGACAGTGACACACTTAGTTGACACACACACACTATCCAATATCTTCCTAGAATTAGGCAAAAACTACTTATACAGGTCACGGAGAACTAAATCCATTTCCTCTATGTTTTTATATAGCGTAACACACAAAAACAGCCGCCTACAATGTTCGTTGGTCATAATTTCAACCATAGCACGATTGAACCATCCCTCATACACAATGTGACAGAATGTTGTATAGGCTTAACCCTGAAAATCTTGAATAACGGAATGATATATGCAGCGAGTGCCATTCCACCCTATTTTGGGCTTGAAAATTTCCATTGGCCAGATTAACTTTTGCATGCCTCATAAAATCCCCAAACCCTGGCATAATATAAAAACACACCTACTATTCCATTTAATAACTATTTGGGAACACCTGTGATTTTTTTTTTTCATAATTTTGCCAATATTCTTATATTCCAATTCTAAACCAATCAGCAGCCAGTACACTCTTTAGTGCAGACCTGAATACCATATGACTCACGAGGGGGCAGCATTTACGTCAATGTGACCTACATGCAGATTCCTTCCCTTGGTGCGTGTGCAGTCCATTTCCTGTGGCACGGCGCAACCATTTCCCCTGGTGGATAGCACTTATTAACAAAGGGTACTCTAGTGAAGACTATCCTTGTGCCCGTCATCATCCATTAGCACTCAAAATACTAAATAGTCTTGACATTAAATGTTTAAGACAAATATGTATTACTATTGATTTGAAAGTCATATCTCAACTAAAAAAAATTCACCTGTTCTAAACAATCTTAAATATTCTTTGAAAGGTACCATGTTGGGACCCCCTGTCCACCAGACGTGCTGGTCAGCAGGATCCCTGTAATAGCCATTTTGTTACCGATGCCTTCCCCCCAGGGAACACTTGGTATCCTATCTGTGTGCTAAAAGACTTGGGGTGCTGCTGCACGCATGGTCCACATAGTCATAGGGCAGTGCTCTAAGTTAGTATAGTATACCACATGTACAATTTGGCAATTATTAATCAACAAGAGCATGAATGTCCAAAAGAAAGGGACGTCTCGGTCCCTAACTTTACATCTTTAGGAATAAGCTACTCTTCGTGAGAGCACTTCACAGTAGTGCCAGTAATAACTTAGAGTAATAAATCAACACCAACAGGACATTTCTCGATGACACATATTCGAGATGTACAGAGATCCGAGTTTGCCCACTTCTTGCATCATATCCGTCAGATTGTGACCCTACTGCTTTCTTGTTAGCCCCTTTCTAATTGTCTCATTGCTGTGCCGACACAGAATTCTTACACTGAGGGTACAGAGGAATGACCCATAAACTGGGGGTGGTGGTGGGAGGGGCGGGGGTGAAAATTGCCAAAATTTGTATGATATACTTTGTGGATCAACTCAGATATGCTACTCAGGGCTGGCCACTGGATGGTCGACAAAAAACAGGAAATCTTATGACTTCGGACATCTTTTCCCAGAGAATTATCACACTTCAACACAGATAAACCAGGAAAAGTGGCATCCCTGATTAGTATAATAATCTAAGGGACATTGAGTCAGAGTGACCCTATCAGCTCAGTCTGTCATGGTGGTATAACTTTCAAGACAGTATAAAATTCATCGTCTTTCCCAGTTGAAGCAATCCACAACAGGCAGTGTGAACACCCTATCCTGCCACTTTTCTATGACCTGCTCCTGAGTTACTCACCCACCCAGATTTGGACGCTGACAGCTGCCTTGGCGGACAAAGGCCTTGATGATGAGTCTAATCGCTGAGCTCGTTTGGCTGATGAGTCAGTCGTGACATGCAGAATTCTGACAAAGGCAGCAAGTCGACACCCTGGCCGCACGTGGACGCGTGTCACTGAGCGCCTCGCGACATGCAAACAAGAGCTGCTCGACGCCCTCTGTCCACACTGGGATCCTATCGTAGAGGGCAAAACACTGCCACTGGCACTAGCAGGTCTACCTTTAATCTAGAACCTGGTAGTCTCGAAAAAGGTAGTACCATTTTGATTGGCATAACCATACTGACAGGTCTATTGGTGGTACTTACAACTATAAAACCCACTAGATTTTTGGGTTTCCATACATGGAGTCACCTGTGCCTTTACTATTTCAGCTAGTGAACCTGGGTACCCTTTCTGTGACACCTCAGACCTTAAAGTCAACTTTCATATCCTGTCCCACGACCCAGGCCACCACCATAACCCTATCTGCCGACCACGCAGCGTAAACAAGCCACAGTAATACACACAAGCTCAGAGGGAAGAAAAAAAATGTGCCTGGTTTTAGTCAAACTGACACGCTGACCTGGACTTCGTCCTGCAGCATTTTTTTTTTCATTTCTTTCCCTAATGTATTTTCCATCCTTACGTCTGACTTGGTAACTATCGAGTCTGGCCTTGCGAAGACTAGGCTTGGTCCAGGACCAAAATTCTTGCTTGGATCTGGGATCTAAATTGGTTAAATTGGAAGTTTTTAGACGTCGCTGCCATTGTAAATTTGGCTAAAGATCAGTAACTCAGTAGCCATGACAAACATCTTGGCTGTGCTCAGTTTAAATGATAATCAACTTCGTTAGAGAATGATTCAGGTTAGCCAAGCCTCTGATAACTTTTTCCACTTGTAGAGAAATGTTGCGATTGATATTGAAACATGGACTACCGGATAATATCATTTTAACAGCACAGCAAGTTTGTAACACCAGTATGTCATAATACACATGCATATCCAACGTTTTAAAATTTGTACAATTGTAATTAGCCTCGTGTCTTACTGATTTCTCAAGAAACTGGCATTGTGACAACTAGGGAAATGCGTCGTAGATGCAGCTAACTCCTAAGAGAGGGCGTTGGGTGGCTTTTGATCTGACATCAGCACTACCATTCATGGGCAGGAAATAGCTCCTTGCAGATGTTTAGTGGTGTAATCTTTTTGTATCAAGTATACCAGTAGTCCTAACAAAACGACACATCTGGTTGGAGAGCTGGTTACTGCAGATGGTGGACACATGGCTAAAAGGGGGGGGGGGAAAAAAGGTTAACAAAGGTTTCCAAATGGAATGTATATACTTTAACATTGCAGCAAAAAAGCGTCGCCTCAGAGTGATGACAGCTATGCCTTCACTTTCTTACTGATATCAGCTTATCTAAAAGAGATAATACAATAATATATATATATATATATATATATATATATATATATATATATATATATATATATATATATATATATATATATACCCCCTTAATCTATATATCATAAGCTACACAGGGAACCCAAAGATAATATGAATCCTCACTTCTAAGCTTAATTAGCAAAACAGTATCAACTTTTATGACATTTTTACACTCCCTTAAAAAAGTCTTAATCCATGGTGGTGCCTATAACTCTTCCGAGTTAATACTATGTCACTGAATAAGCTACCATTTTTATCCGGACAAAATTCATTGGTTACCAAAGTCTTTGCCAAAGGCTGCTACTATTAAAGGAAAACCATGTTGAATATGGTAAGATGGTTCATAACTTTCGATCATATTAGACACACCAGCATGCAACTAGTCTAGGTACTAAGGTAATGCCAATTCCTGCTGTAGAGTGCTTCATGAGTGGTGAAAGATCTGTTACAGACATGAGTTTCACGAGTAACTAATGGTAGGAGCAGATGGGAGCAGCTCAATAGGCAGATGGAAGTGCTATGATCCTATCTATCTGCAGCATCAACATCCCGAATCAGCATCCAGACTATCGCCCTCACCATCCTTATCTCCCCCTCCAAATCCCAGCACGCAACCCCCAACATGTATTATCGCAAGATATCAGTAACACACTCCCACACGACGTAGACTTCATTCAGATCCAAGTATGCTATTTCTGTAAAGATAAAGAGTGTTTGAGAGGCTGGTGGCCTATTTTCGCCATATAGTCAGGGCTATACTTTAGCACCTCTTCCACCTTCCTCCATGCCCTTGCCCCTTACCTGTGCACACAAGAGGGTGGGCTGCTGACAGCTGTGTTTGGGTTTCCTGCTCTGCAATCCAAACCATGTCCCAGCCAGCAAAATAATGCACATCGCATCCAATCTCAATCTCCCTCTACAGGATATTGGGGAAAATTACACAAATTCTGTGTTCATTTACAGAGAATTAGCATGGCTATGCTCTCAATATACAGCATATTCATCTGTTAGCTCACTGATGGACTGAGCGATATGAAATAGAACAGTAGGAGTTGAATAGTGAGTGGAATATGTTAGGTTTAGGGGTAACCGGGTGTTAGTCCTAGGTTGTAGAGGTCAGATAGTACTGTATGCTAGGTCCACAGAGGAGCTCTTAGGCAGGTATAAATACTGTGATATGGTGGGACCCTGGCTCCTCTCCCCTTTCTGTAAGTGTACATCCCATCTGCAGTAGAGCCACTATCCTCTACTGCAGTGTCCGCGAAGTACACCTGCCACACCAGACATTTTGGGTGTAAGTCAAAAATGTCTGGTGTAGGCCATTTCCACACAGGGCATTTTAGCTGGTGTTGGATTTTTCCTCATTCTACAACATTAAACCAGTACTCATTAAACTGTTAGAGAATTGATTGCCTGATTCCAGTTCCTTAATGAACCGCAAAGGTATTTTTTAGAGTACCCAATTCTAACCAAACATACTACAATTTTTAAACATTGGCTGGTGTATGGAAAAAATGTCCTGTGTAGTGGGCTTCAACACCGGCCAAATTGGCCTGTGTAAGATTTTTGACTTTGCAGACACTGCTACTGTTATCCCATATCAGCACATTTGATGTGATTAGACACTTCGTCTTATTTGGTACCTTGAAGATACTGCAGTATGTTACACACCCCAGGGAATATACAAATTACAATCATCGTCCTGATCATTTTAGTTCAACTACCTATTCAAAGACGTTCACCTATATATTAAATGCATAATGAAATATAACTTTTAAGGCCAGTACAGCATGTAGATCTCGAGAGCAATCTGTTACATTATAAATCATTTTGCTTTTATTCAGTTCAACTTATCTTATACCTCCAATACATGTACAGCACAGCTGACTCACCGGAGGAACAGCTCACATGCATTGAGCCTGAGGTACTCACTGGTGCCCTATAAATAGAGAGGACAAACTGGCTGACAGTACGACGACCCATTCACAGCTGTCAGAGGGCTGGAGGTTAGACCGACCTACTTACTCCAGGCCTTGATATATAACCACGTCCTAAATACCGAGAACGTCTTACAAATAGTAGGGAGGCTGTGTAGCTTATACTAGTACTTCATCTATATCCATCATGGACGTATGTGTAGCACTAAGACTGAACAGGTGAACACTTAATACCTGCTCTACCTGAGACAATGGTTTTCATACGGAATGAAGGCACTGAATATACATGTACTGCCAATATCTGTCTGAAACGTATTTATCCTAGATTTACTTATATGTAAAAATCAAGGTAAAGGACTTTCACTGAATCTATTAATTTCTTTTTCTCACGTAGCCTTTCTATTAAATCAATGCAACATACGTATTTTCTCCAGTGATGATTTGCCGAATACTATTGATGCTTGTTGTACATGAGGCTCACCAAAGAACCATGTTTCATTGTGAATTTAGAATCTTTGAAAGGACTGGTTGAAATCTGAAGATGTTGACCCGCTATGATTAAAGATCCTACTTTCATACACACAACTATATCAACAAACTTTACATGGATGGAAGTAGTGCAGACGGTGTTATAATAAATTTGAAGTAGCAAACACGGGTAAAACTAACATACCGTATTCTCCCGCGTAGAAGACGCGCTGCGCGTATAGGACGCACCCCAAACTCAGCAGAGGCATTTTCACGTATAAGTTAAGACGCACCTCTTAGGGCTGAATTTTGTAAATCCAGTACTGTTCTATAGTAAAATTACCCCTCGTATAAGACACACCCCCTTCTTGGGAGAATGTTATAAGACCCCCCAGCATTTTGTTTGGCGTAGAGGACGCGTCTTATACGCGGGAGATTACGGTAGCTGTATTTTCTTACCACCATGACTGTGTCATGATTTATTAACAGCCTCTTCTCGTGTCTAAACATGAACTGCCCACCTTAATATCCGAAGCCGTCACGCAATTAGACTAGAAATTTGCCCAAAGTGGAACACCACGATGTTTCCACTGCCTTCTATCAAGCAACTTCCTTAAACATGAAATATCTATCTCTCTATCTTTTCCTTTTGGTTATCACCAAGGCCCAGCTTTCTGTATTAGTGTAGTGTATTGGAAATATTCTGACTACGGTGCTTTTATTTGACATGATTATAGGCAGAGTAAAACAAACTGGTCAAAGGTCCCTAAAGTTTATTACAAGTCAAAGTATCCCGTAAATACACTGCCCAGGTTAGTATATATGCAAATGTGCCAGATGTCGGGAATAAGGGATCCTTGTAAATATGTGACATTTGGACGGTGGTGTGTGTATAATAGAATAGAGGCATGGAGGAACACGTGGTCCCTTTAGGCTGATAAAAGAGATAAGGCTGTGCTGGTGGTGTGTCAGTTAAGTAGACAATTTTATACATGTAGTTAGAGGTAATTGGGGATACATGGAGTTTGTGTCTACTAGGTCACCTACCAGGAAACCAATAGACCCAACTGGCAGACCACCAGGATCATATCCAGCACAAACACAGGCTGGCCACATTAGGCCTTTGTTGACAGTGCCAGTGGACATAAACCTTTAGGGTCAGCACAGGTCTTTAATGGACCACTCTATTATACATAAGACTGGCATGAACAGAACAACGGTAAATCACCACTACTGCATTCACGCCAGACTTTGATTAATATCAATCCTACTGAAGTGTTTCCATAATGCTCCAAAGCATCATCACCGAGATGCACTTCCTGGTACTGTGGTGGTGCATCGTGACAACTGGGTTGGTCTACAACTACTTGATTGTATTATTGTATACGTAGACTATAGAGTTCTACCTTCCCACCATCTATATTGCCATATATGGGTGCCAGGTGCAGACGAGGACTATACATGGTGCCGTGTGTCTTAGTAGCATCCCACTGACAGTTTTATGTACCGTAATCTCCCGCGTATAAGGCGCGTCTTATACGTGAATCAAAAGCCTACTGCACCTTATAGAGCTTTCCAAAAGAGGGGGTGCGTCTTATAGGCAGGGTACTTTTACTATAGAAAAGTACTAAATCCTCAAAAATCAAGCCCCAGGTGCCCCTGATAATTTTCCCTGAACTCAGGGTGCGCCTTATACGTGAGGTGCGCCTTATACGTGGGAGATTACGGTACGTGCTATTTATTATGGATGTTATCTGTGGTGATAAAATAGATCGATGACCGCTACTAAAGGTGGAGTGATTGGTTGATGGGTTCAGCAGCTCGTATGCTAACGCACGTCATACTGATAAGATTTAAATTCTATTCTCTGGAACATGTATATTTACATTTTTCCCGTAAACAACGTTGATGTACGACTATCACAAATCAAATAGCACACCATCAATAATCATATTTACACAACATATCCGTATTGGCCGGATCCAATTCTAGAACAATGTATTTGTACTCAACATGCAGTTGTACAACCGGTCATGCGGTTATAAAGTTTCCTTTCCAATAGTTACACCTAACAATAAAGAATACATGCAATTTCTCAAATCTTCTGTTTTAGCAATACCGTTAAGGCCTCCGTCAATTTTAACATTGTATCCCCCTGGTGCTACAAGTGAGACTTTGTCAGATGGCAGTTCATTTGGTTCTGTTCATTCCTACATGACCCTAGGGTGGGTCCTTGGGTGGTGTAGACCTACTGGTGTTGGAGATGACGACGTGGTGGTGGAGATGATGCGGCCTGACCCTGCAGTCACCCGTTAAAGCCGGGTTAATACGTGGAATATGTCACTTGGCTAGGTTTAACTCTCGTCCACTCACCATGAACTAACTACACCCGTTACTGTGCCCAAAGACGACATGAAGTATAAAGGCAAGGTCATTGGAGTCAAGTCAAGAATGGTCTACTTTACTGAACGCACACTTTTTTGGACAGGGATATCACAATTGGGAACATGTAAACCTATGTGTATAAGTGGACACCATTCTAGTGGAAAGACGAATAAAGTATACATATCTCTTTCATCTATTTCAAATGCTAATACCAGGTTGCTACATTTCTCTCCGTGTAATTGAGTGTTCTCCTGTGATATAGATAAGAACCTGGTCCTTAGTGAATACAGATTGAGATATAATGCTATCAAAATTGATACAACTTCATCTCATAATTAAAACGTTCAATTTCCACTGACACATTTACCTACAGTACCTACTTAGCTGAAGGATATACACTGAACTGAATGAGAAACAATGCAAAATGAAAGTATAGCAACTTTCATTCCACTAAACTAGGGATGATCCATAAACTAAGTCACATCGGCGGGGGGTGGGGGTGTTGGTCAAAGTGTGACACAATGATGAAGGTATGGCAAAAAGCGTCACATGTGGTTGGGGTTGTTGAAAATGACCACAATTTGTGTGACATTCTTTATGAATCAGCCCCAAGCTTATTCAATACCAATTTATTTTAGTTCTATTTTGACTGTAAGGGACCATGGAGTCAGCATGGAGGCATGTCTGCTGGGGTCATCTGCTGCTGATGCTAAAGGACACACCTGTGGCTGGTGACACTGACAGCACGTCCAGCACGTATACTGTACATAGGACAGCCCCACATGTCACTGCTACTACACACTACATGGTCGTGCTAGGCTCACAGCAGCCACAACTAGGTCTACAGGGATCTAGTTCATGCCTGTCACTGTGATCCAACCACCAGCGCCAAACAGTTTTACTGCGCAGTGGTTATTTAGAACGTTGATCATTTTGATCAAGTACATGTAGAGCATGGAAAAGGGGGACCCCCTCCTTTTCCCCACCCAACAGATGGGGGGGGGGGGTAAAAACATTATGAGAGATGATCTTGAAACTCTCATTCATTGCCGTTTTGAAAAATTGAACATCATCTTGTAACAAATAAGGTTAAATAAGTGAATGTGAGCAGATGCAGAGTGCACTGCTCAAAGGGGTAGCTTTCAAACATATAATTTTGGGCATGGGTCATCTACACTATAACCGTATATATACAAACGTGGTCTATTTCAACAGAAGCCAAAGAACTAGCAAGCTGTGTCAGCGTGGTAGGTCTGTTATCACAGGGAGGACTTATCTGTATGCCGCTACACCTCCTGCCCTTTGTCCCTACAGATCAGGGTAGAGTGCTATCTCTAGGAGCACTGTGCTACTCTATCCGCTTAGATAGCAGTGGTATATTGCTGTTATCAGGTTAGAATTAAGTGCATTGACATAACTATGTTCATGTCACACATTATTTTAACATATGTTGTCAAATAGGACACCTGCAGAAAGCATCTGTATGAGAGCACTTATCATGTTCAATCCTTTATAATATTAGCTCCCGTCCCCAATCTAGGTAGGTTTGGATTAGTGCTTAGATTAATAATGATGTCGGTATTTAATACTGGCAAGGCATCTTTATTGGCGGTGGAATAGATACATGTAGCGGATCTAATACTCTCTTTGTGCAGACAGGGCAGCACTGTGGGGTAAAGGCTTGTTTGGAGGCTGTACCTGTTCACTACTACCCGGTACTATGCAGTGGCTTCACTTTTAAGTCCAAGTCTCTGTCATGAATTTTTGTTTGAGGTCTACAGGCTCTGAAGCTGTTGCCTTGGTTGTTGGCACTGGGACAAGTCTGAAACCTCAGCCCAATGCTTGCTCCTTTTACAACGTTTAATTTGCCAAACAGCCCAAAAGAAAAATGCTGGCGGCATCGCTATGGTTCTCTGCCTGGGTCAATGTGGAACCAATTTAGCTTGCTTCGCCTACAAAAAGCTCATTGAAAATGGGACGTTGCTAGAAGTAGTGGCATGCAGGCATGGTGGCAGTCGGCGGGTGTGGCACCTAGCATTACCATGTGAAGAGGAGCTGGAGGCCCTTTACCTTTCTACATAGGTAGACTATAGTACACCCTTACTCTCCTACCTGCCATTACCGGCTCAACCTTACTCACACGTTCCTCCCAGATACAAACACTAGAGAAGAGGTAAATGCCAGGAGCTAGAGTATGGAGGTGGAGTAAGGAATGAAGATTCCTCCTCCAGATGACTAAATAGGTCATTCACAATATTACAAAACGTTTCTACATGTATTAGCGTAGCTCACACTTTGCTGCTCAGAGTTGCTTGCATTTTGCAGCTGAAAGTCTCAATACTTAGTAAACTCATATTTAGACTGATAATAATTTTACATATCCTTCCCATCAAGTTTCATGTCCATAACTTTTACTCTTCCTGAAACGCTCGATTATAACCCCCTAGGTTTTGTATAGGAGTGTAAGTGTCCTTGGAACATGAAACTGATTGAAATCAGGGGAGTCGACAGCCCGGGTCGACAGTAACTCTCAGACCTGTATTTTGCTGTGAGCACCTAATTTATCTCTGAATAGCAAATCACAGAATGATTCATGACCTCACTGCAGAGGCCTGTAATAGGGTGGGGGAATAAGGGTAGAATACCTTGCTCCTAATTCATGTTTAACCACGCTTAGACACACATCTGTATACGGTTTAGGTACACGGCTGCAGGTGTGTTAACTACTGGTAGACTATTGGTAGAAGATCAGGGTCAGTCAGCCCCAGTCCCTCACCTGACTTGTTCTACTCACAAAGTCTTTTTGCCACACCCAGAGGTGTGTTGGGTCTCATGTAACCAAAGGCCTGGTATCAAAGACCAAAGACCAATATTGTGGTCATGTTCCCTGCTATGGAGTAGCTGCCAAGACAGAAAAGATAGATTGCTAATGATATACAGGTTGGTTATATCACAAAGTACCTGTCACATTGCCTTACCACTGTATGGTGTATTTCAATCCCTTTCTATAATCAATCATCATAGATGAGAGACACATAGAGCCATTGGTACATGTATAGATCTAAATCATGTAATAAATACGTCACATAGCAGAAGCGAGATTTACAAACTATTTGAGGAATCTATGTTGTGGATCAACACAGCAAAGGGGACCCCCGGGAGGCCGTTCACGGAGGTCCCTGTGTAAACCTCAAACCAAATCTTCCCTTTAGGGATTTCATCGGGCATTTTATTTCTCAAAAGTGGCAACGACCACGGAGGATTCTCAATGCTGGTGGTACTTGGGGGGGGGGGGGTTGATTAATCCCTTTTTCATGTATGAATTTCTTGAATCCATCTCTTGTTGAGTGTGTCTGATACTGGCCAGACTTTGCACCTTGTTACGCCGTGTGGTAGGACCCTGCGTAGACTACAGCATCCATTCAAAAGGAGGCTGACCACAGGAGGAAATGGTGAGGTCAGCTGTTGGACCTCACCAGTCTCAGTAGGGGATAGGTCATCAGTCAAATCACAGAGGAGATGACACAAGCACAAGTCTCTAGAGAATAAATAAGTGACATCCACTTCCAGTAACTTCGGCCAAAAAGATTTTATGTGTGCTGTAGCACACTTATGGCCCAGGGTCTTCCACCAAATATGCAAAAAAGATGAAATTAAAATAGAACATCTGCTGTAGAGCAGTTATGGATGTACTGTAGGGGACTGTCACTACTTATTTTCCCATATTTTGTAGAAGAAATTCTCACTTAAAGTATTCCATTCTGATCAACCTTCCTTGGCTGAAAAAATGATGCCGCCAAGGACACTTTCTTGCCAAAAATCAACAGAAGTGTTATGAGACTTCATAAAAACGTGGACCACCATTGGCTACATGGACATCACATGCCACCTGCAGACTGAAAAAGAAGGTATATAACAGGTCCTTGAATAGACCTATATAACTACATGAACGGTCCATGACTCCATATATAGAGACCGTTCACTTTTCAACAATATATATAACCCTTCGGCTGTAAGTGCTATCACATTTGTTATCAGTACAGCTGGACTACCTGAGGCTCACCTGCTGAAAAAAGCGTCTTAATCTGGTGATTCCCATAGGAGCCCATGTGTTCATTCTATCGCCAATATATATTGCACCCATAGACCCAATGCTTAAGGACCTTGTAGTCAGTATGGCACCCGAAAACATGATGTAAGTAAAGCAGCATTTTACATAGAGAAAGACATCACTCACCATGAATGACAAAATGTTGACTGATAGATGAGATTTGAAACTTTCCTTTGGCTTTTGAAAAATGTGTGAAATAACAGTATATCACTGAATGATTACACCCTAAAGTTGGTGATTACAAATTTGTGGATTTGGCTGAAAAGGCGCCGCCAATAGCCCAGGGGAACCCTGGGCCAACTAGTCTGTACTGATATGAGCCCTCCCTCCCATTTTGTAGAGCAGATAACTGGGACCAGGTTGCTGATATCCCGACCAAGTGTCTGCCAGTGGAAGGACATCAAATCATGGTGACACAGAACAGCCAGGCCTCAGCGACAGGGTTCCCTTTTTATGACTATTTTTGTGTAGAAATGCATAAAACATGGACCCAATGCTGGTTATTCATGACCCTACTGATGACTGACACAGGAGGAGGGGGATTTTTTTTCTATCATGTAATTTAATCAACATTCAACGTCCAAATAAGGCACACTGCAGAACCCGGCACTGTGTGCATGGGACCAATTCCTCAAGTTTAAAACTTATTCAATATATCTATAGTGTGCCATTTGTAATAGAAATAACTTCATAGGATCGATCGTTTTGTCCTCCTACCAGTGTCATAGAAAAGTAGTTCGGTTACTAGCAGTGCATGAGAAGGCAAAGGGTATTTGATTGGTAAATACTGTTATATTAAATCAGTAGTTGTATGGATTTTATAGACCATATGCCCATATCACAATTCATCCAAGTGAACGTAGATACTGTATAGCAGACCTGCTAGCCATTAAGCGTCCCCTATAATATAGCAAGCCCTCTATGGTCACTAAACGACCGTTAACCCAGTAGTAGGTGAACGTTAGCCCTTTACGACCTGACCCCCACAGACATCCACTGACACTACACTACACTACATCCATACACAGGACGGTACATCACCTGTCTCAGACTCAGTGCACTGTTTATCATATGTATGAATGAAATATCTCATTTCCACCGATTAAAACACTGATTTTATATATGGATTTGAGGCAGTGAAGAACAGTCTTGTCAGGTTTGGTATTTTCTTTTCTGTGTGTATTTCAGGCTGCGCGGACGAAGGGGAAGGGGGGGAGGGGCTACCAAGTTTCCAAGTAACAATATGAAGAAGAGGAAGGCCGAGTCGCAAAGCTCGAGTCGAGTCAACAATGAATTCTTTATGGTGATCTGGCTCTTTTCAAGGAATGTCATTGGAACGTTTAGTGGCCCAGTGCTTTTCCTGGAATCTGCCAAGGGCTGGTCACCACTACCAAACTGCGGCAAGATCCACTTACTGCCCGGGGTTTGTATGGTACACAATCCTTAACCTTAGGACTGTTAGAAGTAATAATCTGCAACCTTGTCAGTCCTCCTCTATGGGTAATGAGGATAAACAAAGTAGTATAGATTTGCTCGTTTTTGTGGTTTTTATTTTTCCTCTTTTCTTCTTAATATTATTTCCCACTTGACCCCAGGTGATGTGTAATCGACAGGGATGTAAGTCAGACTGTTTGAAAAATTCTGAAGACACATTTAGAAAACCTGCATTTATTGTAAAACATTAACAAAACTTTGATGCAAGAAAGGAAATTTGGTTAAATCTATTAGACACTTCTTGTTCAAAAAATTCTGCAATCAGACAAAATTCTGAAAACTTACATCCCTGAATCGAGCGTTCACTTCAACCAAAAGTGCATATGAAAATAATTAGTTGACAGTAACTTGGCGTAACTTTGACCTGTATGGTTCCTGATGATATCTCAGCAGTTTGCTGAGTAAGCGCTTTTTAGGGCCCACACAACATCTGGAGTGTTGTCTAGAGACCCTGGAGGTGTAGTGAGTACGTGGGTGTAGTGATAGGTGGAAAGTGTGTGCTATTGGGCTGTGTTTTTCACCTACCTATATTTCTTTATTTAAGACAGAAGGATATATACTTTGAGGATGAAATCCTTTGGGAGAAAATGTCTAGACATAGTTATTTCGAAGTTGGGAATTTGGATTATGAAACATAGTGAAACAAAGTATCCCCATGGTACACTGCAGAGTTGATTGGAAATAGCACTTTTCTTGAGTTTCTGCATACCAGTTAGCCTGTTTACATTTACAACCTTAACTAATACCGATAGACTGACTGATGCTTGTGAAAGACCTGGGTCTACACTCTACACCAGTTATAGATTCAGCCAATGTAAGGAGTAGCTAGTTAGGAGTGGGCGATAAATGTTAAAACCTTAATGTATGTCAGTGCAGAGTGTTAGGGGCATACACTGAAGGAGGGGCCAGCATACAATCCGGGCAGGAATGCGGCTAAGGTAAGCTCAGGTAAAAGGCGGGCTGTAGACAGGGCACCAGAGGCATCCAAAGCCTGTTTTTTACCTGCTATAAGTGCCCTTCTAACTCAGCTTGGTATGTACTCCACACCCCCGTAGGAAGACCATGCACAACTTGTCCCACTTGGAGGAGGTGCCGTTTACTTAGGAGGCAGGGAAGAGTTTTCTAATGGACTATTCAAGGTACACGTGTCATGCTGAAAGAAGATATAACAATAAAACAGCAAATATTTAATTTGAAGGTCTACTGAGTGAGTCAGGAAGTACTGACATAGATTTAGAGTTACACTGCAATATATGCAGGAAACTAGGCTGAAATCTATACGCATGTACCTCACTACAAGCACAGGTCCATGTCCACTCTTATTAGAATAGCACCAATTCCCTTATCAGAGCCGTACTAGAGACCGGCTGACTTTATTGCATAGCCTTATATTACGCCCACAATGCTGATATTGATATAGATGGACAGCCGGCATTATTCTCTATCAATGACCCGGATACTCTAAATCACCCTGTGGTCCACATTCTCTCTGTGGTGTCTAAATGAAGTGGATGGCTTAGGAGTGATCCGCGATGTGGGATATAAGCCGGGTAGACATTGGATCCCTTTATGTCGTACAGAAGGGACAAGAGAAGATCCAGGGGTCATCTGGGGGTCATACCCCTCTTACCTGGAGGGCGCCCTCTGGTGTAAGTGGGAATAAACCTAGGCCGCTGGTAGACGGTAGGGACCCCTTCAGTTGTTTATAAACACTCACTTCTGGTAGATCTGCTGGACATCACCAGCTGTAGGTGAATAACAGTGATATTAACAATTTTATAATAACATTACTAATAGGAACAGAAATTCTGTACCTGAGGTGCTGGAATGACTAACTATCCCAGGGCAAAACAGACTTCTAAATGATAAGAGACATGACTGTGCAACATGGTGAGATTATTACCGGTAGTACTGGTACAACATGAATAGCAAAGTTGGCATGTCTACAACTGTTGGTCTATGGTATGGGTTCTTCACAATACTTGTTATCTGTCACTCCGCCTTTACACCGCTGGCATCAGCATCCAGCTGAATTACCTAGCAACACCTGACGCTGCCCAGGCCACATCAACACACCTGTCTATCTATCTATAGACCCCTGTAGTCTGGATGGCGGGGCCTCGGAGGACATTGCTTGCCAGGGTGCCAGCTTAACCCTAGCTCAAACTCTATCTCAATGCTGAGTTTGAAGACTGATCTCTGACATTCACTATATTCAATTCCAGCCATATTATTATGGAATCTATTATGAGAGTCCATATATAGCATACCCAAGGGAAAGATTATTACTCGGGCTACTTCCTAATTTGAGGTTGGTGTCAAGAACACATATATCATTTATATCTACAACAATATAACCTAAAGAGCCAAAATTTATGATGTTCATTTACAGAAGCGATCGAAATCTCCACTATCGGCAGTATTAAAGGGCCTCAGTGGAGTGTGCATATCTTTCATTGAGAAATTATTCAGTCACAAAGCAGGGGTTTTAAGGAGCACCAACCCGTTCTAACTAGCTCCATAGGGGCTGCCAAAGGGTATGATTAATTATTCAGTGGCATGCAAACGTTGGCCATGAGAGGGATTTGGAGCTGGTACAATCTGCTCACAGCATTGACAGGAGGAGCTGCTCCTACCACTCTTAGTGATAGTGTGAGAGTGTGGAAGATCTACCCAGGATAAATGGCCACCCTCAGCAAGATAGTAGTACCCTGTGTGAAATACCTGAGGCTGCTGATATCCTAGTATACCCATGGGATCCAAGGGTAGGGCAAGGTTAACCAAGCCGAAACCTTGACTAATTGAGGAGTATGTGCTTTGGAATCACCAGGGGCGTAGGAAAAGGGAGGGGGGGGGGCAGCCCCCCCCCCCCCAATTATGAAAAGGTTCCCTATATAAGCCTATATAAAGATATAGCGGGCCTCCCCAACCGAGACCCCTGGGCCCTCCCAATAAAAATTTGCTTCCTACACCCCTGATCACCCTCCACTCCAGTAACCTTCACATTAAATCGATATCTATAGGTGTAGCAGCACCCTGAACTTTCTTATCACACTTCCAAAGCTACCTAAGTTGTTCTATGAAAAGGTTATGGGTACAGGGTCTTCTTGACTACCTATAGGCTATACCGCATTCGACATACCTGCTTATAGTTTTTCTTCAAACTCTAACCCCGGCTTATGACTGAGGTCGGCTTATGACCGAGGTTTTACGGTATATGCTGGGCGTATATGTGACCCGGTAGGTGAAATACGTTGAATGTGTATTGAGGCAGAAAGGGGGTCGAAGGCAGCAGCACAATTGTGAATAGAAATCTCCCCTACTGTCTGTAAGGTTAGACGAGGTAGTGGGGTGTTAAGTAGTGTGTGACGGGGGTTCCAGGTCTGTGTGTGCCTGGTTGGACGGGGTGTGTAAGAATGCTTTATCCCACTGTGTAATCAGTCATGAATGGCGTGCACTGAATGCCCATCTACACCCATTACTTTACCCCGGGCTCAGCCAAACTTTGTCTCACTGGGTATTTGAATCAAATTCTTTCTGCGATTCAACCTGCGTGGGCTTGTCTTACTTCGTATTGACATTTACCATCAGTTGCGATATATGAACTTGAACAAAAGATGTGCCCTGCAATATATCATTTTATAACTCTGTTATCTATGTATGCATATATAGCCTAGGATGTGTGTAATATCCCCAAGTTATCTCGAGAGCACTTTGCCAACAAAATGCATGCGTGATACATGAGGACATAGGCAAATAATCTAAACCACAGTGTACCATGGGTCTCCTACTCCTTTTGACAATTGGCCTTTTTGGTTAACTGCTTCTTTTGTAGTTTTTTTTTCTTTTCTTCTTTTTTTTTTTTTTTTGCTAATTCTTGATGTCTATCTTATACACGCCTATCCATGTACATTGTTGGTAGATAGTTTACAACGGAGGTACTGGGGCTGCATATTCAGTAGTTACAGATCAGACACTTGATACCAAGTGTAGCACTGGTCAGTGTGGAACCGCCCCCTGAACTATGAGCACAGGTATGGGGAGGATATGTAAACTAGACATACCCTGGGTATCAGCAACATGAAATTTAGTAACTTATTTGGATACTGATTCTCTTATCACAGAGCGATGTGAATTTCTATATCGTCGATTCAGTACAAGAACGATGTAACTGCATCTGGATCAACTAATATTGATAGATTGATTTGTTTTACATCCAAAAGTGGGATCCCAACTTCATGGGACTGCCTCATTTGTTTATGCACATTCAGCCATTTCTTTCTCAGTCTGGACAGGTATTTAAAAGCTGCTTCTCCATAGTTAGACAGGTATTTACATGCTATTGCTGCTTGTCCATCACAGCGGTGACTGCATCAATGGATGACCGGATCGATGACGAGATGAATGATCAAATTGATGAGAAGGGTGAGGGGGGAAACTGTTACCAGCGTTCCATTCCCCTACTCTTCTCATAGGATAGCAAGTGTTTCTACAACTTTACAAGTGTCGACACAGCAGGTGGTGACTACCGTAAGTCCTACCCGGTATGTAGTTACGGTACGGACATGAAAATAGACAAGCAACGTTTGGCTTGCAGACTCCCGTCACCACTGGGACGGAACACGACGATTGACGTATCTGGGTCACGTGGACGGCTGAACGCGTCACACGGCGGATCTGGGTCACAGAGAAGCTCAACAAGTTCCTGCCCACATTCAATCCGTCACAACCTGTCTTAAAAGTCTGCTGACATTTCAATGTACCTGAGGAGGGGCAGGGCTCGACAAATCCCTGTGTCCAGTGCCCGGGACAAAAAAAAATATTTCTCTGGGCAAAACTTATTTTTCAAGTTGTGCCCAGTGGACACAACTGCCAAGCCAGGCTTATACATAGAGATAGAGGGCTGGAATGCACCATTTCCCAGCTGAACACAACTTTGATTTCTTGCTGTGCCCAGTGGACACAAGGGTTCAGAACTGATTTGTCGAGCCCTGAAGGGGGGGGGGGGTACAGAAAATAGAAGTTCACATTTGGATACCTGAAGATAATGCAGCCACATATCTTTTTTTAGCTTGATTTCGAACGCATACATGTATATACAGGTTTTGGATAAGCTTGACGTCATTTCTCATTAGATGTTGATTATACCTATAGTCCACTGGGCCTCTTCGGCCGACTTTTGTGTAGGAAATGTATGGCCAAAATTGACCAAAGAGGCCCAGTGGACTATAGGTATACGTTGTGCACGCATTTTTGTGCGATCGAAATGTCACACGACAAACCCTAGCAAAACAGGGTTGATACATTTCCCCCCTTTTGTAGTGGAGAATTTGAGTTGTTTTTTTTATTTTTTTTTTGTATTTTAAAGAAATGTTCATCCATTTTTCATGAATATATTCTATGTGCAAGAACTGAAAATGTTTTCAATCTGATAATGATTTAGCAGCATTTATCAGTAGTAAAAAACCAAGGACACAAGGATGACCGACAAGTTCAGGAAGGTATAACCAACCATAGACGTTCTTAATACTCTCACTGTATCTATCCTTTTCCTCCAGTTTTGTTTCAATTAGAATTCCGTACACCCAAGTCCCTTCTGTTATTTAAGGACGCCTGTTTCATTGCTTCTAAAAACATCCTGGATTATCCCTACTCTGCTTAGAGATCGCCCCATAATCCTACAGATATCCCGTATTATATTGCCTACTACGTGTACCCTAGACAGGGCTCCAAATCCTTCACCTTCTTTCCTCAATCTGCCCATTGGGTCTAGTCTAATCCCCGTTCTCCTACATTATTCACACGCAAGGTGCTCTAGAGTGGGGAGAATACTCGGCCAGGGCCATCTAATCAGCGTCCATAACCAAATGAGCGCCTCACTCGGCCTGTGCTATCAATATCTATAAGCCCGTGATCGTAGCGGATACCGTGTACATAGTGAGCAGCTCGGGGCAGTATTCCAGTAATACTTTAGATCTGAGGGTGATCCCTGCTAGATCTGGTCAATCTGCTATTCTGAGGTCATCCAGGGACGGCAGCATGTATGGATGGAGGTACTCCATACACATCATTTATAGCAGCAATATACGCGTGTCACCTTTGCTACAGTTCAGTTATATATTAAACCATGCACAATAATACTCAGGTAGGGCATCCAGCCACCCCGGTGTGTCAATTGAAACGGCTTGGTTGAGTTAATTCTATTGGTTGATTGATTGATTGATCGATTGATTGATTGAATTATACGGAAGATTGAGTCCTGCTGGACAGTCTTTGGTTACACTCCTCCTGACAGATAAGCCATCTCGTGAAGGCAACGTTACATCACCATTACTGGTACATTTACAAGGTATATGAGTAATCACCAATATTGATCGACGTACATCTTAGTAGGTAGATGAATTATATCTGCTGGAACTTAGCCAAACCCAAATTACCAACATATTGAACATGTTCTTATACAAACATGACCACGGCACAGCTATGACATGTGGGTAGACATTGACTGATCAAGCGTCTCCCTGAATCTGCCTCACCTTTGTAAACCGATGTCCCTCACGAAGCAGATGAAATTGCAAGAGCACTGTTATCATATCGCATTGCCATTTTTCCACTCAATTTTTTTTTTATGATTTTCTTGTTCTATGGTGGAATGAATTCAAAACACGTACCAATTGCATCTAAATATACTATGTATAGCTTAACAGTGGCGGATCCAGGATTCTCTGGAGGGGGGGGGGGGCAAGACCTGGTTAAAGTGCTATGAGACATGGTACATGTACTACAGGATGTAGTAACTCCTTACATTCAAATTCTGTGGGTATAGACTTGAATTGGTGCATTCTGATGCATTCTAATTGGACATATTAAGTCTCAGGTCTGTACAATTTAAGGTAAGAAATCAGTTTTTATGTCATAGATTATTGGTGGTTAGGGGACATGTATATCCTCCCCGTCGCAAAGAGACCACACTGAAGATCTCAACCAGAAAATTTGTGAATAGAATATTTGCACCAAGCTTGTGATGTATATATGGGGGGTTGGGCCACTTGGCCCCCAAGAAAGTTTTGAAATCTAAGACTGGAAATGGTGCATCCTGAGCCAATCTTGCACACCATTTAGATGTATTAGCATCAAATCTTTTTGTAAGACATGCACAGTTGTCCTTAGGTTAACCTACCCTACCTACTAAACTTAGCCTTTGAAGATAACCCATTATCTTTTGAGAAGTGTCCGAGTTGTGATGCTTATTGTAGGGTGGGGTATCCCCCAGGAAAATTTTGAAATCCTGGAGGCCAAATAGTGCATTGTGGTGCTATCTGAAAAAAAATACCGTCAGTTTACCCAGACCCCCCCCCCCCCCCACCTTTTGAAAAAGTGACAAGATGCCATCTCACTGGACCAGAAAAGATGAAATCAGGTGCATCATGAGAAAGGTCAGACAATGACTCATTGTTAGTCATACTATTGAATAAATTAGACCCTTTCAGCATCCCCTTTAATAGTCTGACCCAAAGGAAAGTCCCAGGGAAGGCTGATGGGTTGTACTAGGCCCCAGGGCGATCAGTACTCGGGCCATTGGGACTGGGGTCATCTGAACCAGATGGCCCCAGTTACAAGGGCCCTAGTTCAGAAGGCCCTAGATCCAGGTGGCCTCTCATGGGACTCTGGTGAGTAACTCGCCAGCGTTACATGTTGACCTTAAGGGTTTTAATCAATCCAAAAGGGTAAACCTGGGATACTAATGATGTGCCATAACAGTAAAGTGTAAGTCAGACCTAAGGGGCCAGACATGGGGGTTGGGGGTGGCATAGACTGCAGCCTGTATTTCTAACCTCAGGAGAGAAATGTTTCTTTTTAAATTGTGAAAATTTCAATTTTCATTGCACATATATGTGAGGCCAACAGTGCATTTCCTCATGATCTAAGCTTTCTAACGGTATATGGAACACCATATTCTAATAACTGCCCCCCTCTCCTTTTCCCTCCCCTTCTCCTTTCTTCTTCCTCCCTTTTCCTCCTCATCCAAGTTTGAAAATGTTTTTATTTCCAGGAAAGAGTACATACAGGTTTTCGCCGTTTCTGAGGCCTCCCTGTCTATCAACCCTGGGAGATACATGTATTAACAAGGAAATATCTCTATTTCAGATGCTCCTCCTCCTCTTTTTTTTCGGGGGGGGGGGGAGTGAGTGAGTAATAGTTGTTTAACGTCATTTCGACAGTTAAGGTCATATTATGGCGAGAACTACATTACACAATTTCACAGGGGAATGTGTCAGTGCGCCACACACATCCTGAGGTGATAGGAAAGAATAGAAGTAGACCCTTTTAAGTGGGCTAGGGAAGCGCATGGGGGGGGGGGGGCAAGGCCCATTCGCCCCCCCCCCCCCTGATCCGTCCTGAGATAGATAGATAAGGGGGGGCACTGTATAATATTTATTGAAATTGAAAGGCATACCTAAGCCCGAAGTAAGCATACAGTGTACTACCGTAATCTCCCGCGTAGAAGGCGCAGCTCGCGAAGAAGGCGCAGCCCCAACTCAGAGAATGCCTTTTCACGTAGAAGGCGCAATTAACTGTTCTGGATCGATTTCTGGAAAAAAAACCCGCATAGAAGGCCCCCCCAACTCACAGGGGGGCTGTTTTGCGTAGGAGGCGCCCCCCTTAGATTGATATATAAAGGTTATCTATTGATTTTGGGGTGTTTTCCTTGGCCACCTTAATCAGTCTCCCAAATGAAAGTCAGAAAAACCTGCGTATAAGGCGCACCCAAAACTCAAGGCAATGCCCCTTCCGCATATAAGACCCAGCAGCATTTTGTTTGGCGTAGAAGACGCGCCTTCTACGCGGGAGATTACTGTATGTAAGAGTAAAAACAGCACAAAGTGGGGTAATTTCCAGTGCTAGGGAGAGTATAAGTATCAACGGTAGATGTGCCTGGTAGTGGTAGGACTACCTGTAGGTAATACTGTACAGCCTACTCCCACCTGTCACCCCCAGTACAGGTGACCTCGTGGTCTGTGCTACACTAGGCCACATATCGCCTGCATTCCTCACATTCCTATCACTGCTCTCCACAGTACTATAGCCGTCCACATTGCCTTGTAGGGGACGCTTCTATTAAACAGGGATGTAAGTCAGGCATGGGCAAAAATCAGGAAGCCATACATTTACTGGATATAAAAGCCTTCTGTTTTCCAAACAGCCCTCCTTACAACTCGTATAAGGAAACTGTATGTCATTCAAAATTTTCAGAAATTTGAAGACTTACATCCCTGTATTAAACCTAAACATCCCCGTTTTCTTGAACTGAACGTTGAAGCTGCGAAATGACCCCTGATTCAGGGAGTGATCATTATTCATCAAGGTGGGTTGTGTGTGTTGGGGGGGGGGGGCATCCGCGACAAATCTCAGCACCCCCGTATCACCACTGCTTCTGTTGTCAGATGAAGAATGACCACTCCCTTGGGAAAACGGTGACATTAAACATAGTTTAAAACCTTATAACTAAAAGGTACCCCCTCAGATCTGATTTTCATGGAACTTTTTTATGTCCCTCTTTCTGAATTTTCGCAGGTGACCAAATTTCAGGGATTTTTGTAAAATTGGATCCTTTTGATTTCACTTGGACTACAAATTGATTCAAAGACTTTGACCCTTAAATAACTTGTGTGCAGGGACAGCAACATTTCACCCCTCCGCTAAAACCACGGGTATAAGCCGTAATTTATGGATAAGCAATCGCCCTCCTGTAGCCTAGTCCTAGATTAACTATTACTTCCCAAAAGGTGCATATTTTCACCACAGTTTACATAGTCATAAGACTCTGCTGGACAACAGCAGGAAACGACAAAATTCAAGTTGCCATGGTAACTGCGGTACTGGACCGACCATGACACGCTTGCTGTCACAGGAGTTACTAATTAGCACCCTTGTGTGACAGCACCGATAGGGTTACACCCATGACCCACCTAGCACAAACTGACCAGTCTCAGGTCACCACTGCCACGGTCCACTGGTCCCACCACTCGCCATCAGTAAGGAGCAGCTCGCTGATCAAAAATGTACCGTGAAAGTACCTGGCATCCTGTACTTATTCAGGTCGGTTTAAATGGGAGTAGCGTTTACCCCCGGACCCCCCCCCCCCCCCCCCACACACACACACACACTCCCTTAAGCCCCTCGGGGCTAAAGCGTGTTTCCCTACCAACTTCCATGATTGTGAGTAGGGAGAAACTACATGTATACCAAATGAGACTCAGAATCCTAACCTCCGCCCCAGGTATAGTCTGTGCTCAGGTGGTTTGAGACTACCTTCCGTTCAATAGCAGGGTGGTGTGTCTCCTTGCTTTTACAAGTCGTACCTGCCTTAAGCGGTTAGAAGAAAGGTGCGTCCGTGGCTTTTGGTGTTCCCATCAGGTCAAAGCTATACCTTCTAACCAACAGTCTCATCGTCTTCCACAATAGATTCAACACCACACAACACGAAGCCTGACTTCTATTTGTCCCCGAAAGGGCTCACCAGTGTATGGGTACGTGTATTTATTTGAGGAGAGGTATCTTTTCCCAAATGGGCGTCCGTTATTTTATTGTTTTTGTTTTATTTTGCTATAAAGTCCAAATTATTACCCTAGAATAGGTAGCACAGCACTGCTTTAATTACAGAGGGCTAGAGAGATTCCACGAAAACCCTGAATCCATTCCAGTAGGAGAGGAGAATACCGATGGATATGACGGGGTGCAGTGGACCAGGGTAGCTCCATTCCGATTGGGGTCAGGGAGTTAATGGTGTAGATAAAGGTTGCCTGTGATCATTGAGCGTACAGAATCAACTCTACCATTGAGGGTGCCAGGTGATGTATGTCATACCTGAGAGGAGGGATGTGGAAGGTTCTGGGTAACGATGAATCAGACTCCATGGGTAAAGGTCTAATGGGTCTGTGAAGACAACCTGAGACGGACTGTTGTACCAAGAACAGATCCTGCCAGACAGCACTGGCTAAATTAGTCCAAATTGACCGATTCTATTCCATTCATGTAAAAAACATGCACATGTATATTAATACAAGGGATAACTCTCTCTTAAAACAAAGGGGGGGGGGGAGACTGCCTGTGGTTCACCAAGCTCCGGACCCCCCATCTACTGTACTATAAAAAGTGCATTAAGCCGGGTCCAAGCCAAACCCGATCATGCTCTGATCTATCCATGTTCTATGAGCATCGTCCCTTTGGTCTAAGCTCAACCCAGCACTATGGTTTTTCATTTAAACAAAACTTCCATTACGTCCCTTGATCTGTCGTTAGTTGACGCACCACACTTAGTATCAAAACATCAGACACCAAACACCGGTAGCAGCCCAGCCTTGGCACTACCGTAATCTCCCGCGTATAAGACGCGTCTTATACGGGGGGTTTAGTTCTCATTGCATCCACAAGGGGGACTCCAAGACCTTTCTTTTGATGTGTTACATGCCCCCTTAGCCATAATAGGATATATGGGGGCCCAGGGGGTCCATGGGGCCCAAGTTACACATAGGTCTTTGAATTTTGAAAATTCATTCAGTAGAACCAGTTGTGAATTTTTCATTTTTTGAGAATTTTCAAAAACTCTAGGTGCGCCTTATATGTGGGCTGCGACTTATACGCGGGAGATTACGGTAGCCCTTTTTCACTCTACATGTATTTATGTTATGTTTAACACCACCAAAGAAGACAAAAGTCATTTCATGATTATATATCATCGACAACATCAGTTATATTTTAGTATATCCTTTAATAGTTATTATTTCCTACTGCAGTTTTTTACCTTTCTGTGCAAGTTGAAGGTAGTCAGTGTTGATCCTGCATGTACAAGAAGTGCTGCCATCCGCCATTATACAGTACCTGACTCACAGAGGCCATGTGGCCTGTTAAACCCTGGTTTTCACTGCATGCAGGTATGAGAGGGTGGCAGAAGAATTCTGAATGTGTATCGGGGTTGGATGGGTGGAAGTAGGGGAGAAAGTGCTCAAGTAAATGTTTACATATGAAAGGGAGTGGTAAAAAAAACACCATAGAACCTCACTTATGTGCCGCTTCCTGAGTTTAAAAGCTATACATGTATTATAAAAGCTGCACATCTTAATTTTTAAAACTTATTGGAATTGTAGAAATATATTCGGATCAAGAATACAATCATGAAGATAAACGAGATCTGAAATGTGTTTTTGGTTAGCTCCAGCATGCCCAATGTGTGTGATGATAAAGCTGTTTTTGAGTAGTGGGTGGCACTAGTAAGATGTAGGCTAGTCAAATACCACATCCTCAGTACACCTGCAGCATGGGTTGAGGCTCTTGTTTGGTTTTACACAAAATGCATTATACACTGTAACACCAAAGTGGTGCCCCCAGCTCTGGCATTCCAGAATTCTTGAACATGTACACAGTGATTAGTTACTTAGACCTCAGTTTGGCGTGATTCCCGTGAACCTCTGTCTTGATGAGAGCTGACATTAGATGAAATTAGGGTATGGCCGGTAGGTAAGCCAGTAGCACCTGAACACAACCATTTTTATGCCTTACAGAGAATATGTGACATCTTGTGTGTAAATTGTTAAAGGGTAGTTCCAGCTATTCCGGTCGCGAGGTGGCAGCATGATGTGATCAGATCTGGAGGAGGTCAGGCGGAAGTAGGGGTAGCCCCTCACCACCAGGGGGTGCCCACAGACATACCTCTCACGTGGTGCGCGCTGGGGAGTGTGGGTAGATTTGAGGGTCGTAGTGGATACATAGTAACGGGGTTGATATTGAATAACATATTTTTGTTTCATGGCTGAACTGAACCTGGTCACCCAGAAAAGGGGTTGCTGGGAAAACAACCCACGTCAGTTGACATTTTGATGGAATTCAAACAAGCTACACATTTGAAAACAAAATTGATATCTTTGCATCACCTGGGGGACACTAACATGGGAAAACGCTCTACAATTTCTGTAAGCTACCAATTTAATAGGGCTTAACATCCCAAGTCCATGGTTCCCTGGCTACCACATATCGCCTCATAATTGTATGGAATGGCCCATTTTACTTTCTCAACATCATGCCACTTGCTGATTACCCACATTGAGAGTATGGAAAGTTGCCTAGAAACGCAGACACCATATATGATACACAGATCAGTCATACCTAAAAATACATTCATGTTGTTACATGTCAGCCATTCTGGTTTTATTGATCCAGTATCGCCCAATGTCTCACTTAAAGGTAAGACCGGGGGTAAGTCCAGGGATGAAAAGTCACAAAGCATGAAAATCCCTAACATGGGACAATATCGACCCAAAAAACCTGGGCTTTTATATATCAATGTTCGGGGCCTGGGAAATTCAAAATCCCTGTAATCAGGGAAATCCCTGAAGACTTTCATCCCTGTAAGTGGCTCTCTCTGCTAATCTCAATGTTGAACTTTTTTTACGGACAGGAAACTAGTTCCAAGCATCGAAGCAATGTTTGTGGTGGCAGTGGGGCATTTTAGTCAGGTGTGTGAAAGGTGGAGGGGAGGGGGTGCCTGACTGACCCAAATGTGAGACACAGCCGGTGGCAGAACCAGAGGGAGGGAGGTTGGTGAGGTAATACAAGCAGCATGACGAAGACGGCCAAGGAGTGGCGGGGTGGCAGGCGTTGTGGGAGAAAGAAAAAAAAATAGAAAAAGAAACACGTCAGGGGAAAGACCGCTGTGTTGCTGGTACCTTACAGTGTGCTATCGGTGGCCGCTAGCAGTGACGGGACGCGCGGCAGACACCAACGAGACGCTGCCCTACTTCCGGTCCCAATCTGTCGGCCCCACACTACTCCAGTTTCACAACAAGACCCCCTCCCCCACCACCACTACCCTTCTTAATCCAGAGGCACCACCACTCCCGGTACCCCCCGCGCCCACCCACCACAAGTCGGGCACAACGTCTTCATACGCCCGTACTGCTTTGTGGATCACAGAGATCGCTGAAATATTAACCCCAGGGATGTAAGTCAGGCATGGACAAAAATCAGGAAGCTATATATTTACTTGATATTAAATCCCACTGTTTTCCCAAACAGCTCTCCTTTCTACTCGAATAAGGAAAATACATGCGATCCAAAATTTTCAGAAATCAGGAAATCCTTATAAAACCTGAAGAATTACATCCCTGTAAGTGTAACCCTTGCTTACACCCATAGTCCACTAGGCCTCTATCGCAGGAGTTAATATAGGAAAAGTATGGCTCAATCGTGCGACAGAGGCCAAGTGGACTATCGACATGACATCGATAGTTTACTTGGCCTCTGTCGCGTGATTGAGCTCTACATTTCCTATAAAAAAAACTCTGCGACAGAGGCCTAGTGGACTATTGTTGTTAGGAAGAAACGTCCATATTCTCCTTAGGAGAGAGGGCGGATGCAATCTATTTTCTTAATATTATTCACATCCCCTTTACAGAGCACATCAATTCACCGGTTCCTCGTCCAACTTAAGATACGCCACACCACACGTCGATATCCAAAACACAGGTGTGTTCATGCATGGAACAGATCATAGAATGTAGGACTTGGACATGTCTATCGGGGTTCTGGTCAGTTTCCAGGCAGGAATCGACCTGTACATGTCTTGGATAGTCTTAAGCACAAGGGCTCCAGGTGGGCCAAAAATAAATTGACAAAGGATTTCCTTGTAACTTGAAATATTTGTTCTTTACATAATGTGTCATTGAAATACTTTGTGGTATTTTTTGGTGAAAATTCTCGTCCCTCTACCAGTTGGTGGGAGGGGTTGGAGGGTGGGCCCGTAATTCATAAGCCTATGGACTACATCCAGAGGGGGTAGGGGGGGGGGAGCTTCATAGTAATTTACAAAACTTTCTTCAAACCTAGTAAAAATGTTCACTTATATCACTAGACTTAACTGTTGAACTAATAATGATATAAACTTGCTTCAAAAAATGCCAGATACCCCTCAATGAGCTAAATGCAGTAGTTCAGAGAACAGCCGCCTGCCGCTCTCATCCTTAATACCTACCTGTCTATATGCACCAACCCTGCACCTGACACATAACCATACACCTGCACAGCTATCCTTCACGAGGTATCACAATGTTCATTATCAAATTACCTCAAATTACCTGTTTGGAACTTTGATGTGGACACCCCTGGGCGTGGACCTCATTTCAGTGATTCACATTTCGTGTACACAGCACAGCACCATTTGTTATTTGCACTGTGCTGGAAAGAAAATTCCTTTCTCCTTTCTATTTATTCCCAATTGTATTACGGTAACTTAAGTGTACTGCTTTTCCCAAGTCTATTCTCAAGACATACGTGCTGAGTATGTATGGTCCGTGGGGCTGTGGGGGCTCATATGCAATATGGGTTATTATGTGAAGAGGGTACAGATTACAGGCAGAGCACACTATCTGACTATTATATAGAAGCCGATCACCAGAATCTACGTTGACACGGGACTATGCCTAACAACCTCTGATACTATATGACGTGAGTGATTGAACAATGTAGGATAGGTGTGGTGAAGGTGTGGTTATGAAGGGGAATCCCCACTAGTGGTAGAGGCTTTGTGGCTAGCCTAGGGATATGGCGATACAACATAGTGTATTGATTTGATGTAGTATCTCAGAGAAATTAAATAATGTCTACCGGATAGTTTTTGCTTGATTTCAGTTAAACTTTTTCCGGCTCTAGCTTTATCTGAATAAAAACTAAGTACATATAGTAAAAAACTCTGGGAAGCGGGACATTCCAGACCCATCATTTTACGCTTCACGGCCCCCTGCTTTGCTATCCCGTACGAGTGGAAGTTGTTCATTACACACTTATTACACATGCACTGAAGACACTAAACTTCACCACCACAATAGTTTCCCATACATTCTGTGTTAACACATATACGGCACCAATTGCCACATCCCCAAAGGACATGATACATCAACCACAGAAATGTATGTTTTCTCCGTACAGTACCACACATTTAGAAACCACTATTCAGATGCACCAGGACCTGAAGATGTTTTACTACATCCCAATTCAGTCTTTGTTTTGCATTTCTTTCCCCTACATAAATTCTGCAAATTCGTTGTATATTGTGTCAGTTCTGGTTCAAAGGTAAGGAACCTACTAGTAAAGTGCAGGCCTATTTTTGTTCTCATTCCCCGGTCTCATTCGTACTCCTGAGTCTGGATAGAAACGTATACCAACATATTCTAGGTATTCAAACTTCAGGGGTGATACCCTTGGTGTGACGCGGATACATAACATTATCAGTGGGACACGAGTCTGACCTCAATAGCAGCGTCCCATGAACACATCCTGCGTCCCCCTCACTTCCGGTGCCATATCATGGTCGTCTAGTCTAAACTCCAGACGCCCTTCTCCAGCATCTGATGAGTTCCACTGTGTGTTTGTGTGTGTGTGTGTGTGGGGGGGGGGTGATAGTCCCTAGTACCCAGACTGGGGTATATATCACCACAGGAATGTCACCACATTCTGCCTTCTCCCATTACCCACGTCAACATGGCCCCAAGATGGGGTCACGTCAGTGCAGCGCCCCACTGCGCCCTTCTCTAATAGTATCTCGTGGATCAAAGTAGTCACCATGTGCGTTATAATACATTCAGTACATGTTCAGTAAAAATATAGGGCAGCAATGTGCATTGCTTGTAACTCGAAAAGAAATAAAATTAAGATCTTTTGGCAGATGTTATGTACCGTAATTTCTTTGATTTGAGGTTCATATCATATTTGAATCGAATCAAAAATGCAGTTTATTGCAAGGTCAGTAATGCAGGTAATGTTGCTTGTATCAGAAAATTTAAGGTAATTGCAGTTAGTTAGACTCTGCTGTCCCAAAGTTCTGGCCCCTTTATACTTGATAGTCTTTTCCATTACATTGTTTCTCCAGAATTAAAATCAATAGCCTTGAGCAAGTCTAGCTTGTGGTCTGACATCAGCACTCCCATTAACAGACAGGAACCAACTCCAAGCAGGTGTTAAGTAGTGTTATAGTCCTATACTTTCATAAGACATCTGCTTGGAGGACCAGATGCTACACACCCAGGTTATTCGCACCACCAAGCCACTATTCGCATAACTCCCGCCAAAACTACCCTATTCGCACCACACTTGCAAAAAGAGCGGGAAAATTGATCCTGGATCAACATTCAATCAAAACGTGTCTTATGGCGGCTGACCAACTGACTGTATAGAATATAGAGAATTACTCAAAATGTACAAAACTTGTTACTAAAATGGCTTTTCCTGCAAGACCCCTACATCTCGTCCTGCAATACCACTACAAATTCCTGAACTAATTCTGCCTCTTATACGTAAAATTTCCATCTTTTTTTACACTTATTTGCACCACCCAAATGACTGAAAATGAGGGGCCCTTCCTCACCTCCTATAACTCTCTTTTCGAGTTAATTAGCGACAAATACATTTCAGCAGCACATTGATTATATAGCTTTTGAGGAAATATTATTTTCTATTGTCTTATATTCAGGGATGTAAGTCAGGCATGGGCAAAAATCAATAAGCCATACATTTACTTGATATAAAAGACTTCTATTTTTCCAAACATCACTCCTTACCACTTGTATAAGGAAAGTACATGGCATTCACAATTGTAGAAATCAGGAAATCCTGATAACTCCTGAAGACTTGCATCCCTGTATAATATTTCTCTATTTTGGTATATAGGAATCCAAAGGGAGCTGAATAACCTCATACGTGCCAAATTCCACCCTATTTAACAAACATCCACGGATTGTATCCACCCTTAGTAGTTGTAAGCTGAGGCAAAGATTAGTTTGGGCGAACCAGTCAGGGGGTAGGTAGTTTGTGGGTCAGCCAGCAGGGCTATTGTGAGGGTCCATTAGGGTTAAGTCTCCTGAGGTTTGCACCAGGTCACCTGTATTGTGACCGCACTTCGGCCACCCCGACCCCACCTACAACCCACAACCCTTTTTGGACCTGTAGAATAGCGAGATCTTATTGACAATATAGAGTTCAGACTGAGCCAGTTAAAGGTTTGCCTGCTAACGCGTTATTGAAACAGTACTGTAGGGTGGGTATTTTAGTGGACTGTCAAGAGGCTTCTGAACACTGTAACTTGCCTACAAACTTAACTAGAGGTTGTAAGGCTACTCGTGGCGCCATGCTAGAGAACGTAGAACACATTGGACGTCACTTTCTGCTGCCAACTTTCAGCAACATCCCAAAAGGGCACTTTGCGTTCCTTTGAGGTAAAACTAAACATTAATTACAAGGTTCCCACAAAATCCCAAGACTCGAATTCTATGACATTTCCACGGCAAAATTAAAATTTTCCCATTTTCGATGACTGTCCATGACTCAAAATCAAATTTTCACAAATTCCATGACATTCCCTGACAACTTTTTATTGCATGACATTCCATGACTTTCCATTCCACTTGGGAACCCTTATTAAACTCGCCCATAACAGAGATAAACGGTGAGAGTTTCCGTCACTGAGGACCCAGAGCGTAGGCTGAGTCATTTTCAGCTGACGTTCAGGTCTGACACACTTATTATTCTATGGCTTAGCTAATGCTATATGCTGTGCCAGAATCGTGCATCATCAGTTACAGACTGCTCAGCACGAAGAGTGATTTTGATTTCAATCACATGCCTAAATGCCAATCACACACAAACAACGTGATGTACATCTGATGTTACATCATGCATATATATAGGCCTGAAACCCGGATGATGGTTCAAAAAGACACACATGGCCGATGTCAGATATTCATCAATGAATGTTTTAATCTACTGGTGCAACAATCTTGTAGGCCTAGACATGTTTTAAAATGACTATTTCTTATTGGTGTTCGACAGTGGTGATCAGGAGTCCATAATGTCTCTCGACACCCCCCCCCCCCCCAGCCCCCATAAAACTGTGAGGTGTGACTGAACGGTAAAAGTTGAGAATGAGAGGGCAGTCACTGGATGTGACGATCTGGTGTCTGACCTGAAAACGTCATCATGTGGGTCATTCATCACAAGTAGCGGCAAGCCATCCCCTGACGGTGGACCGTGTTTCAACATTCTCTGTGCAGGCCGACATGCAGTCTGCGCACATACCAAAAGCTGAAATTAACTCTGTGTGTGTGTGGCGGGAGGGGTGGGGGTGGGGCACATTGGTTTATTTATATTCAAAGGATACTCGTATATAGGGTCGTCGTGTATATATACGATCAGTATGAGATGACCAAGTCTCAACAATTATATCCATCATTATTTGTCAGTAGGACCCCAAAAGTTTTGAAGAAACATACACTTCTTGGACACATTTTACCTGTGTGTCGCAGCCGTGCGTCCTACCTCTTTGCAGCATTGAAAAAAAAATCCGAACCTTTTCCCTTTGAGCCCCATTCACTCCATCACCTCTGCTGCCATTTTTGCTGCTACAACCATGTGGACAATAATGAATTTCAGTGAGACCCCTATACAATCATGGTAGTATATTTGACCGATATATGACCTACTGTATGTTTATTGATCTACTATACATGTATTATGACAATAATAGCCTGGGTAACTGACAATGTGCTGTGTGTGAGCAATGATTGTTTGAGGACATTTAGGATCATATTCAATGCGAGAAAACAAGCTTTGTGTATCCATGCCTGTGCATATGTACAAAAACAAAAAATGAGGAGACAAAATCCGTTTATGGAATCCCACAATATGCTATGAATTTCTAGCATGAAATATCACTGTCAGAGGAACATGGTTGGACATGTCAACGTGAAAGGACGCCACAATTTAATATTGTAGTAGGCTGTAGCTTTTCCCCTCAATGTGCATGTCTGAGGAGAATAACATAGGGCAGAAACTAGCCAGACAAGAGGCACTTGTGTGTTCCCAGCTAACAGGTCGCATGGAACTAGGACGTCCATGGGTCCAAACAATATGGCCTTCTGTGTGCACTGTATACCCACGGCCTCATACACAAATAAACACTAACAAGCATACTCTTTTATACACGGTACCTTTTACCTGGTATTGCACCTAAAATGTTTTATACGTCAGGGCCTTGGGAGTTTACAAACCACGGAAAAAGAGACCTAGCTATGCAAAGTGGCCTGCAAAGTTGCTTGAAAATCATACATATCGGCATTTCTGATCAGATCCATTTCGGCTAATATTATGATTATTCTTGCTGCGATGTGATGGCAAAACCATCATAATTGATTTTCATGTCACAGCATCTGAGATTTTATGGCAGCTATTAATCATCACAAGTTATAAATCAAGTGAAGCAGACATGAGGTTTGTATTCTATACACGTCCAGCTGTTACTATCACTGCCCATGTAGATGTACACATAGAGCCAGCAAAAAAAAAACAAGATCTATATGCATGGTCTGGTTTATTACCTGGCAGCTTGTTGCTGCTATTACATCATAGAATCCTAGACAGAGACCCTGTCCCGGCCTCCTCACATCATATGGGACAGGGTGCTCTCCGAAGGCTGGAGCGGAGATTGCTTGGGCTGCACTCTAGTGAGAACACTGAATCTGAAGGGGCTGCAATAACTCCAATTTTTTTCTATCTTAGAAATCTCGGAATTCAACCAAACTTTCAGGAATGCTAAATAAATATGCCACGTATCCACATATTAATTCATAGAAAGATTGATTGATAACAAAGGCCAGGAGATTTGCGGGAAAAATGTCCTCACACTCAACTGACAAATTTGGCAATGGTCGTCATACTATGACTAAAGAATCCAGGCCTGCATGTTGAATCGTCAGTAGTTTTACTCATACAGCATTGGACCGGTTTCATTACTGAACCTTAGCTATGGGAGAATAGTGAGTTGCTCAGTGAGGAGCTCAGTGGTGGGCCTCTTGAGCAGAGAGCCTGTACCCGTGAGCTATATCTGAGACTGTGAGGAGTGGGAGGCAGGCTCAGCCAGGTACACCTTGGAGCAGGGCTGCTGGAGCTACATATAGCCCAGTGGGTGTGCAAATCCTGAGCAACCACAGCGGCCACCCCCTGCTTTCTGATGGTAAAATAGCACCCAACAGGTCTGCTGCTACTAGTAACTAGGCTCTCCCCAGTCAGTATGAAGTCTGTATTGTCACCATAGCATAGAGAGTATACAGGTGGAGACAGCATTCACCAGTGCCTTGGGCATTGTGTAGGCAGTATTTATATATATTCCAATGTCCATCATAAACACTGTCTGCTACAGGTGTTAGTATTAGTATCTAGGTGTACTTATAGTCAGTTTAGTCTGCAGAAAGCCCCCCATGGCCCCCCTGGTGACAAGTACAACCCTATAGTTTTACGCCTACCCGTTAACTTAAGACCACCATAACACCTGGAATCTGAAGTATGCTGCCTTCACGGTTTTGATTCCCTGCACATTATTTCCTTTCTTTCCGTGGATTTCATAACTTTCAGTGCTTTCAAAAATTCATGCTAATTCAACATGATGATTAATTAATGACACGGGGGAGGGTGTTGTTTTAGTTTCTTTTCTCTTTTTTTTAGATAGAATTTTAAGTTTTATGCCCCATAATTTGCATTTAAATATTTGATAGAGGTATATAGCCTTTGTGCAGAAAAGTGTAGTGTATAGAGCTCTGGCCTGCTTCAGGACTAAACATATTCTGCTGAGCCTAAGATGCAAGCTAGAAGTATATGTGTAAGACATAGGGGCTGCCTTGTATGGCATGCTGGTAATACTATACAGTCTTACGGCAAGGCCTCAGCACAGAGCCCCGGATGCTCTACCACCCCACCCTGGCCTACCACCCAACATCTGATTTTCACCTCAATCCGGGCCCCCACTGCAGACTTTTGACGTATTCTAGGACAGCCTGGTACACTCTAGGGAGCCCGGCGGCGCTTGTGACTTGGCTGTCATGCTTGGTCAGTCAAGGTAAACGATGTATATTGCCTTGACACAGTTTAGTGCGTGCCGTATATGGAATTGAATGTTGGCAGATTAAACATGGCTGGTGGGGCACTGATGGGAGAAAACACGGAAACTATCTTACTCAGTGGCTTACCTACCTCTACACATGCTAGAGAAGGCTACACCTTCACCCTGTTGGCTGTACAGAGTACAGTCACTTCTAGTTCTATTGACATCATACAGTACATGCTACAACAGAGCTGTGTTTTTATTTTCTCAACCTACCATTTCCCCACAAAAAAAAACTTTGCCCTCAAAGTCAATCTGCGGGGAGTCATGAAATTGAGTATAACTGTGAGGATCGTTTCGCTTGTGTGATTTTATAAGGCAAAGGAGTGTCCCTCCTCCAACCAGGGAGGCCTGGGCTGGAGTCAGGACCTAGAGGCTAGACTAGGACCAAGCTGGTGGTGGTGTCACCGGCTGTGGGCCCTGTATTTACTTTCTAGATGGCTGTGCCACTTGACAAATGGTTATGATGTGGAGGCTATCTCAAGTCCGTTAACAAACCTAGAATAAAGTACACCACCTGACATAGTTAAGCTATTGCTATGCCTGTTAACTTATGTAATTAAAACACACTTAATGCTTATGACATCAATCAACTGCTCTCTGACAGTCCGTTCAGTCAGGTGTGAAGCCTGAAGTGAAGGGGGTGGAGATTCCTATCCTTGAATACATTTCAAACTCACAGACCTCATTCCGTGGGTTGTCTGTCATCAATTTCATATGCTCTCACATAGATAAGCCCCATATTCATGCCTGGGCCGTATACTGGTCGGGAGCACAGCCGGGATGTGAGTTAAATTTAGCCCGTAACAGTTTTCGGCGGTGGCTCCTGCCTGCGGCTGCCGGGGCCTTCCCCCTGCTATCATGGCGGCCGGGGCCGGACCGGTTCCGTCAACGGCCACTCCTACCTCTCAAGACAGCATGACAAAACGCCTCAGGAACACACATTCGTACATGGGGGGATCATTTTATGTCCAGGATGGCCGGTCCTTTATTTATATTGCTTAACAACTGGTGTACACGTTGGAATCCGTAAAACTATGTGAACAATCTGACCTTTCTCTGTTGTTTCTCCCAAGCAGGATCCAGTAGCCCCTCACGTTCCCACTCCTCCTCCTGTTCCATATAATCCTCGGGAATAGGGTAGCCATCCTCCGTGTACATCATCATCTTGGCGGTTGCCTTGGTCCTTTCGGTGCCGCTACGGGAAGTTATTGGTAAAATCCAGGGTGTGACAGGGGTGTTCTTCTATCGAAACGCTTGCAATCTACACCACCCCGCCAGGAGAGGTCGCGAGTCACGTGACGGCAGTCGGTAATCTCCGGCAACCTTCGGACCGTCACTTCCGTTTACGACGACGCACGTGATGCTATGTTTTCGTTTTGATAGCGACGGCAGCTGAAAATCCTTCGCTCAATGTATAACAACCAATACATTGACAGTGGAACTAGAACAGGTCTGATATATATGGTCCCTGAATACAGATTAGATGCATTGACATGTCGATCTGGCGAGACGTCGTCATAGCCTAGCCTAGGCCCAGGGTTTTAGTAGTTGTGAATCGCACGGGTGCCACGCCCCTTTCCAAGGAAGAGAAATGCCAATGGTTCACCCCTCCCTCTCTCTCTCTCTCTCTCTCTCTCTCTCTCTCTCTCTCTCTCTCTCTCTCTCTCTCTCTCTCACTTCTCTCTCTCTCTCTCTCTCTCTCTCTCTCTCTCTCTCTCTCTCTCTCCATCTATCTCTCTCTTCAAACCCGTATCTGCACTTTAAAGATCTCTGACGGAGGCTGAGAGTCAAGACGGAGGTAGGAGTCAGAAACCCGGGAGGGTGGGGGGGGGGGGATCAGAAAGCTATGAAAAACAAAAGGCTTGTAGGCAGGCTTAGTGGACCTTTTCAGTCTGTTAGAGAGTTTTACACATCACATATTCCGTTACACCTATTTTAGACATTTTTTCTAAATCCCCCGGACCGCAACCCTTGTCCTGAATATGATTGCAATAGTTAGGATCAGGATATGCCAGCCCCTATATGACAGTGCAGGGTTGAGGAGTGCTAGGCACTTCAGAAAACTGCTGAAACTGGGCAAGGGGTTGGTTCAAGTAGAATGGGCTGATGGGCCATCTCAGAAACTGGGAGCGTTCATGTCTGCGATATTTAGGTGTAGGTAGTTAGCGAGGACCATCATTTTGCGAATACGAGGGAAATTTCCAGCCTTTTGTTATAAGGACGAGTGATTCATTGCTAGGTGGGGGGGGGGGGGGGGATTCAAAATAGCTTCTTGGTGGGGGGCGGGGCAAAATCCAACAAACCTTCTACCCTGGAGGGGGGGGGGGGGGAGTCGGGAGTCAAAACAAAAAATGGGTGATTCAAGTACTCATTGCCAAATGTCATCCCACACACATACCCATTTTTTTTTTTTTGGGGGGGGGTTGTCATTTCGCACAATCAGTTCTTAATGGGGGTGGGGCGTGATAACTTTGACCCCCCCCCCTCCCATCTAGCAATACATGACTCGTCCCTTAGTGTTATACTGTGTTCACATATAAGGACGCATGGTCTTTGTCGTTCAGTGCTAACACCTAGTGGAGAAAACAACCACTAGGATAGTTGATTGGTTCATACAGATACCAATGAGGGCAGCACCTTACTGAACATGCTATCCAGGTCTGCTTCAGGTCACACGTCCAAGGAGCAGGATGCTGGAAGATGCCACAATCTAATGTGTTCATATAATGAAGCTTAGCTTATTACTAAGCTGTTATCTGCTTGGATGAATCTAGTGGAAAATGGTCGTGTAGATCATGGCATTTTGTTTTATAATTGTTGTGAGTGATCAAATACAAAAAAGAAAGGGCAAAGTTACAATTGTATTAAAGACGAATCCTACTCACATTATGGAACTTCCTCTATTAAAGTACTAGTGCTAGACTCATTTTGTAGTTTGTTTTATGAATTTGAAGGTCCCAGCTGAAGGACCTTGTGGGGGGAAGACTACAGTAATGGAGTACACTATTACTCATATATATGTGTCACTTGAATTATAACAGAACAATATTCTCTTTAATCTAGAATTTAGATGTCTTTTGCCCTACGTTCAGACCATGGGCATGGACCGATACCTGACCCCTCCCCCTTTCAAATGGGGTGTTGTGACCTCCAACAATCAAAGTAAAGAAAGAGAAAAACATGGTCATTCATGATAGATAGTCACAGGGATTGCCTATAGCAGTGTTCTATAGGGAGTCACAATATATTTTTTACCAGGATGGTGGATTTTCACATGGATGTACTAAAATTGCCCCCTCGAGTCTAGAGAGGTCATTGCCCCACCTCGGGTCTAGAGAGGTCACCCCCCTCCCCTTTCACCAGCCGAGGATCCAAAGATGTTTACCTCCCACTTGTGTAGCTCAATCCCGAGTTCAATGGACAGACACATCTGAAATACCATCCTCTGATATAATATACTAGAGTATACATGAAAAAAAGTCCTGCTCTAAGGATCAAAATACCCCAGTCCACGCGAAAATGCAAACTTTAAATTTCAGGATTTTGGCTGATTCCCCCTCCCCTTAAAGGAGTAAAAAAAAGAAAATCCCACCCTCATCACAGGATCAACATTTTTTTGCTCCCCTCTACGTATACCCCCCCCCCCTCCCCCACTCATCCAAAAGATGGTCAGCCCTAAAAATTGGTCCATCAGCTATCACCAGCTACCAGGCGCAGCTATACCAACCTCAATGTGCTGCCACCCAGTGTCATCATAGTGAGTCATCTTCCTGTTGGAGGGATGGAGCTGGACCATAATTCTCCATGATATATCCATGATAGGCATAATTGCCATTTACTATGATAGAATGATTAAAATGAGAACATGACCAATAAGCAAAGCCTTATACAAGACGATAATATACTCATTTCAAGAATACAGCAGTAGAGACAGTTTAACATAGGGGCCTATTCCTACAAGTGATTTTATAGTGCACATTATGGGCTATTTAATATGTGTCTGAGGGATTTGTAGGGTAACAAATCTTTCTTTTTTATCTGAGTAATGCCTTTATAGCTCTACCTTACAATCTTATTTGGGGTATCAAACTTTTAAAAACCTTTATGATAGGAGAAACAATTACATCAACATACAATTGCATGGCACTTTAACCATTGCACCCGGGTATTGAAATCTGAATTTCTATTTATAATTTCACCTTGAGATAAAATAAAATCCTTTATTAGTTTCAGGTTGATTTACATTATTTTAATTCGTTATAAAATAGCATTGGCATATTTACTCATATTTAAAAAAAAAATGTAATCAATATTTTAATTTCATGTCAAGATTAATGGGTTAGGCTACTATGGATTTTTTTTTGTGGCATATGGATGGGTGAGGTGCTATTGACAGCACCATATGATATGCTTTTATGTGAAAAGACTGTTCATATTGTACGCTGTGCTGGTAAGATGGGGTTGATCAACCAGAATTGACCTACAAATATGAGTGGTGCCGGTGGCCCTTGCTTTCACTAGCAAGACTCTCATCACAGCCCTCACCACCATTCTGTCAACAAAGAAAATGGCGTCAAAATGTGTGCTTGTTTTTTTCCGGAATACCCTGATTTGAATATGAAATCAGTCAGTAAATAGTCAACCATTTTCCCCAACTGATTCCCAGTGATGTTCTCTAGCCCTCTTAGTGATGCGTCGGTGTACGATATGTCTAATTACTCTAAAATATGGAATAATTTGAGAAAATTTATACGTTGGTCTGTTATTTATTTGTGTAGAATCGTGTTTATTCCAAACATAGGGGATGTTTTATTGTGTTACTTAGAGCACATCATGACAAGATTCATATCTACCTGCCTTTAAAATTTGAATATTCTTTGTCATGTATTCGAGCAGTTATTTGAGGATGAAGATGGACTTGAAAGCACAGATTTTTCTAGGGCGCGGCCGTGCGCTGGTGCTCTCAGCCACCGGAGGGTGCTTACTCCGACGGCCGCGCTGCCGATATACTCAATTTTCCAGGCAGGCGGAAGCCAGACTGACTGAAACACACCGACCAGACAACACCGTACCACCGCTACTGACCACCTCTAGTCAACTCTAACCAAAATCATGGCCGACGACGAAACCAAAGCTGCTCCCACAAAGTCAGAGGAAGCTCCCGTGGAGAAAAAGGGGCGTGGCAGACCAAAGAAGCCAGATTCTGAGAAGAAAACTCCTTCTAAATCACCGGGCACTGGCAAGCGTGGCCGACCGAAGAAGCCAGACTCCGAGAAGAAAACAAAGCCCAAGGCCGCAGGAGGCAAGCGTGGACGACCGACCAAGCCGGACTCTGAGAAGAAGGCCAAGTCACCCAAGAAGGCAACCAACAAGGCACACCCTCCTGTTGCTGAGATGGTGTTAGACGCTGTCGCCGCCCTCAAGGACCGTAAAGGCTGTTCTCTGTCGGCAGTGAAGAAGTACATTGCCGGAAACTATAAAGTGGACATGGAGCGCCAGGCCATCTTTATCCGACGATATGTGAGAAAGGCAATAGACTCTGGAGAGTTTACCCTAGTCAAAGGTACCTCCACCACCGGCTCCTTCAAACTGGCCGACCCCGAAGACAAGAAGAAGGCCAAGTCCAAGCCCAAAGGCTCCGGAAAACCACGTGGCCGTCCCAAGGGCAGCACCAAGGGTCCAAAGAAGGCCAAGACCCCCAAGAAGGCAGGTACAGGAAAGGGCAGAGGACGACCCAAGGGCTCTGGCAAGAAGAAGGAAGTCAAGACAGAAGACGAGTAGACAGACCCCCTGCACCGATGCCGAACAGACCACCCTACCAGGCCCTTTTGAGGGTCTACCTCATTAGGGCCACCAAACTCTCACAAAAGTTGTGATCAATCTCTCTGCGGCCCTATACCATGGGCCCATATAAAAAAAGGTTCATGCCCCTAGCCCAACAAGTCTTTAATAGAGCAGTTAACTGAGGATGAAGTTGGGGAGAGAGGTCCCTTTTTCTCCCCTGCCGATTTTACTTCCAATTGCTCTACACTCTGAGCCCGGATTGTAAAAAGGCAGTGAATTGGTGTGTACCTGGTATACAGGCAACTTACGGTAGTTTTGTTAAATTTGTATTAAGCAACTCCCCCTGTAGACTCGAATAATAGCCAATCCACTTTAAAACTGGGTCGCTGGGATCACTGTAAATACAATTAAGCCTATAAGAGGAGAAGGGGTACTAAACATTCTCAAACTTTACAAAAAAGCAGCAGAATACACCATTTAGTTAGCCTCTCCTTTTTTTCCTGGGAGAACGTCGTTAATGTTCCTGGTCAGTTAAACCAATTTTTCTTTGAAGGTCAGTTAAGTAGCTATTTCGGGAAAACGTCAGTTAAAAATGGTATTTGGACTAATTTAACGGGGTGATTTGACACAAATTTGCAAACATAAGCATCCTCGCTTGAGAGTGGATGTCTTTTTTGTGTGAAATGTTAGCCTTTTTTTGTGCACTCCAGGGTCATTCCTGTGATTTGTGCAAATCCATTGAGAAAATAAAATGGCATTCATACGGGGGAGTGGGACCTGACTGGGAAATTTTCTCATTATGCTTTAAATTATGCCAAACTGACAAGGTTATCATTGCTGTATAAATCTTTAGCCTTCCTCTACACATATTAAAGATGCACTTCTGTGTTTGAGAGGCTTTTAATATCTCTTGTAAAAAGCAAATCCTCGAAAGGAGAAAGAACAATATGCTTCAGCTGAAACCCATTTTAGCATTTTACACCCCTGATATGATAATTTGGACTGGTTCCTAAATTGGACCACCCTTGTTCCCCCTGGTGGCAGTAGTAGGTTCCAATGCTGCCATGTTTTAGTCAATATCAATAAGTTACCCATATCTCCTATAAACGTAACATTTGGGTTATTTTATAGACATTTTTGTGAAATTGGACCCCTAGAGTTTCCAAAATTGGACCACCAGGAGGGGCCTAGGCCTAGTTTTCTAAATTGGACCAAAGTAACCTATTTCTTACTCCAGTAGAGCAAATTAGTATGATAATGATGGATTTGTTTAGTTTTACGTCCAAGGGCCATCAAGGAACTCTTACATTCAAGGGTTCTCGGACATTAAAAGCTGGACGGATGCCTGTCGCTGCCGACCCACCGGTCGCTCGTTTGGGCGCTGCCCCTCCCCTTGTGTCATATACGGGACTAGCACATTGCCGGTACTAAGGAAATCAGCTAGATGGCTCATGCAGTCGGGGGCTAGATCATCATTGGCCTCTTTGTATAGTCTAGTTTGACCTGCCAATTATATACTATCCATGGGATTTTTCTATCAATCATATGTTTGAATTCTCCATATTAACAGCTTTAGATAGATAATCTAGAAATAGATTAAATATTTAAAACCAAGGATCATTTAAATTTCTGTTTGATACCACAGGTAAGCCAATCAGGGCATTGTCTCCCTATCAGGGTTATCACCTTACTTCACACCTGAAACAATAGAGAGGTACTTGGGGTGATTAAGATAAGGGCTAGGGAACAGCTTATCAGTGTTATCACTGACTATTGTTCTGGGGGATGATAAGAAATTTACCCAGAATGCTCTGCTCTGGAGTCGGGGGCATAACCAAGATGGCGGCCTCCATAACCTAATATGCTAATGCCCTATAGGCCTATGGGGAACCTGACCTCCTGTGGTGATAGAGGCCACCTGTTGTGGAGGGTGACTGAGCAGATACTGTATGTATTAGACTTGCTCAGGCCCTATATATGTGGGTGTGCATGTATATACTTGCAAGTATTTCTGAATGTAGGTAGGGTTACAGTAAGTCTTTCAAATGACAGGAGATGTTTTTCTTTTTGGGGGCACTATCAGAATCTAGGTCTAGGTCTCAAACTTAGAAGGGGTCTTTGATGCTTTTCCCCACATGGAGCTGTGGGTAATGTACATGTACATATAGACAGAGTGTGAGCATGAGTCCTCCTGTAGATTATTCATCATACATATCCCCCTTGGCATCTAGTGATGTATACTATCTCACATACATGTATTTGGTAGGAATTAAGGGGTACCAGTGAGTCAGTGTTAGAGGAGTGGGACTTATCTGGAAACATGGATCATTCCATTCAAACATAGATCTATGTTTTTCATATAGGACTATAATAGCTTTTCCCTTATGAAATGGTATTAATTTATAATTTCTTTAACATACATATGTGTAGATTGACACTCAGAATCAAGTAGGATGCATGCAGGAAGGAAGTAGGCCAACTGGCCACCCCCACTCCTGACTATAGGTGCAAGTCAAGTCAAGATGGCTGCACCTCATGGTCTATGTTTACAACAGACAGCATCACTGGTTGCCATGGTGCCCTGTCTGTCAATCAAAGTGGCCTTACTGTCAAGGAGATTTGAATATAGTGATAGAAATAGGATAAAATATCATAATTGAGGTAAAATAATTTGACTTTGGTTGTGTATGTCTATAGAGGGTACGCTCATGGACCCTACAAATTTCAGGGCAAGTTTGGCATTCTGTCTTTCTACATTTCAAATTTTGTGCAGAGGGCCCTCACTGGGCCCGCCATGGGCCCCCTATATAGTTTTCTGACGGTCTTTATATGCTGCTTGCCGGACAGCAGTGACCGAATCTATGAATGACTGAATCTGAGATGAATGACCAAATCTATGAGGAGGGTTGAGGGGGGAAACCGCTACCAGGGCTTCATTCCCCTACTCTTTTCAAAGGATAGCAAGTGTTCTTTTGTTTGCCTGGTCTCATATAGGCAGGGCCAGACAAACCACAGCCTTTGATCAGTCAGACATGGTTCACTGATGGGGAATCCCATGGCAAAAAACAAGCATGTAGACCCGGGCCTGCGCATATGGACACCAGCTGCCCACATGCTCACCCCAAGCCACAAGAAACCCCAGCTTTGTCGCCTTTTATGAATCTGGTATGCCCACTGTCAGTATGGAAGGAGATTTCTCCTTGTGGACTCCTAATGAAGTTATTCTGCTCCGCCATGCCCTCACATGAAGGTCCCCACTCCACAGGGGGAGATAATGATGGAAATAACGAAAAGACATGTACTATGATGGAAATAACGAAAGGACATGTACTATCATACACTATAAGTTCCCTAGTTTTCCATGTTTTCATAAGGGAATAGAGAATGATAAGGCCATGTTATTACAATAACTTGGATGACGGGATTTTTGAGCTGAGGTTTCGGGTGGCCGGATGTAAAAAAAAAATATATATATAAAAAGTTTGATTTTGAGACCAAAAAATCCCTGAGGCAAAAACAAAATTCCACCTAGATTGCCCCAAAAATGCACTTTTCAGGCTCTCAAAGTCACCTTTTGGCAATCAAAAATACTTTTGGGGGAAGTAAACGTAATAAAGGTCGAGAATTGTTAGGGTTTGCACATGACCATGGACTTTTTTTCTTACCAAAAATCCCAGCGGCCAGAGGAAAAAAAAAATTCTATTTTGCCAAAAATCCAAGCGGCAGATCTGTAATCCAAGTTATTATAATTAAATGGCCTAAACCACTTGGCAGAAAAACTTAAATTTGGTTCCTAAGTTTATGAAACGTCAAACATGTAAAAAAGTTTTTTTTAGTTTTTTTAAAACATTTTTATTTCGAGTAAAAAGAAACGTTTTTAACGTAAAAGAAACGTCACTACATTTTAAAAACGTTTTTTACCCAAACCAAATAAAAACGTTGTACAAACGTGTGTTGTTTTTTTTTGCCAAGAGGGAAAGCACACGGGTCTAATTTAGGATATCAATAAGTCCAATTTATGGTATCAATCAGCCCACTTTATGCAACCGGTTGCCTTAATTGGACCATATCCAGTTTAGGCACCTGGTTGCCTGAATTGGACCATTTGGCTTTATTGTTTGATTACACACCATGACCAGAGAATTCAAATTCCTAGATTTTTAGGCTATCATCACAAAGCTATAAGGCAGCCTCACAAAGTGAATAAGTTTTACATTCAATTTTGTAGAAATAACCAGTGGGTAGGAAAAACTCTTAAAGGGTCCAAATTAGGCAAATTTCCCTTAGGTTTTGATTTATATTCTAATTTCTACCCTTTCTGTGCTGTTTCCCAGAGAGTACCGTGATGGCCCGATTAAGTGCCTGGGCGCTCATTAATTTCAATACCTCGCAATCCCCAACCCTTTTTTGAGACAGGTGCTTATTTGAATACTGTTTTCAGTGCTTAAGATTGATTTGCAATACCCATGGCGCTTATTTGAAACCCGGTGCTTAAACGGTCCACTAAGGTAGCACATTAAGGTTGTACAAATGTAGTAGTAGGGTAAAGTGGGGCAGTATTGCACTTTTGCACACACTGTGACTTTTACTACACCACGATTTGGTTTCAGATAAAAATCTTTTAAAATTATGAAAAATTATTAATTTGAGTACCTTTTCGATTTTCCCGACCACCCTGATATAATGCATCTGATGGACATATAGAATACTTTTGTTTATACATATTTCATGGTGCTAAGTCTAACATATCGGGAAAAAGTGTCTCTAGAATATTGTTTTCTTTTGCTTCAGTGTGACATCGTTCATCAGAGGGTGGTATCGTTCATTCATCATGGTGATATCACCCATTTGATACAACAGACCCCCTAGTAAGGCAAAATATTGAGGGTGGTCCTTCAAAATATATCATTATTTTATCTATGAAGGTCTATGAAGCCTGTGCTGGAAACGTCATATATCTGCTGTCTAGTATTTGTTAAATACTAACCATAACATTTCATGACATTTTATTTCCGATTCAACATTAAAAAAAAAACAACAACTAGAAATCGGAACACAGGGTAGTTACTAATATCACCCTGTGGTATCACTCATCCAAACTTGAGGATCCCCTAATGGGACAAAAAGATAAGTTTCTTGTACAATGCCATCGACTGGTACTTAGAATAAATACCAAAACCCTCTCAAAATATTAATTCTATGACTGTCTTTTCTCTGACGTCATAGAATGAAAGTAAACAATATAGACTAGGAAAAATACAGCTCTAAATCTTCCTAGAGGCATTTTTGGGTGCAAGTCAGCTACTACGCTATTCTGGGTAATTTGAGTATGCCGAACCAGAAAATCTTAAAAGCTAAGCTCAAAAAATGGATGCTTCTGGGTCAAAACGCCAAAAACAAAATGGCTGCCAGTCAGTTTTGAGATTTATTAGAAAACACAATATTCATCTTTCCAGGTCTTCTTATATGTAAAAATGAAGGGAATAAAGATACTTGCCCATTTCAAGGACTTTTCAAGTGGTTGATTCAATTCCCATCACCAAAACCCCGGAAAACAAGATGGCCGCCTAGATTTTTTTAGAAAAATCCAGAAACTACATAATGCTCAGCCCTACCCATCATGTGATACCTCAAAATGAAGGGATTTAAGAGCCTGGGCCAGTTCCGGCCATAACCAAAGTATCAAGTCATTTGGTAATTTCAGAGGAGTCAAAAATCTAAATGCTAAAAGCAAAATGACTACCAGTCAGTTTTAAGAAAAAGACAAATGTATCCATCATTCTGGGTCTTGTTATACTTCAAAATAAAGGGAATAAAGAGATTAGTCCATTTCGAGGACCTTCCAAGCTGCTGATTCAATTTCCATTTTTAAAAGTCCCAAAAACAAGACGGCCTCCTTTACTTTTTCAGAAAACTACCCATTATGTGTTACCTCAGAATGAATGGATTTAGGAGTCTGGGCCAGTTCTAGTTATTAACAAGGTGCTAAGCCATTTGATGATGTCAAAGGAGTCAAAACCCTAAATTCTAAAAGAAAATGGCTGCTGGCCAGTTTTGAAACAATTCGTTAAACATATCCATCAGTGTTATACCTCCACATAAAGGTGTAAATCTGAGAAAACATGCCATACTCAATATCACCCATCATGTTATACCAGAAAATACTACGCTACTTTTCTCCATCATCAAACAAAAGTTTACCAAGTCATAAGAAAAAAGGAATTTGCCAATACCCTTATTTTTAAGGGGTCCAGCTTCCACATCGGAATCAAAAAACTATAGTTACATAAGCCACAGTACTAAGACAAATTATACCAAAAAAGGATTAAAACATATTGAAGTACCCATTCTTGTCACACAAGAAAAAAATAAAATAAAAATTGGTCCATAAAATGATCTATTTATCTACATGTCTTTTTGAGGGGAGCTGGGTTTTTGTATAAATGGTGCTTGGCTGATTCATATTTGAATGTTCAGATCCTAAAAATATGGGGGGGGGGGGGCGTTGGTAAGAGGGAATGAGGATCTTTAATTTCTCTGATGGTCATCTACCAGAAATAGAGTTTTGTTTAGAGAAATGAGGGTGAGATAATGTCGATGTCATGATATAATATATAAATGTCATCTAATGACAAGGAGATATAATTAGTTATCTCTACATATTCACTGTTAGAGTTCCAAGTACATGTAATATCAAGCTTGAGCCTGCTACATCTAATTATTCAACCATGTGGGTGATAGCCAAGGAAAAGAATATAACAAGGGTCTGATGCAACTGTTCTAGCCATTTTCACCTGCGTATCTATAGCTGCGACTTAAAATCCCATATAAAGAATATTTGTCTCACAAATACAATGTATGATGTACAACTAAGATACACCACTAACTCAGCCGGATCCTATAAACAACATCTGGAGTCATATTTTGGGCACTCTGATACTGTTCTATACGCCACTCAGAATTCCTACCTGAAACTCAGCCCAAAGGTACATCAGGAGTCCATCCTCATATTGCCCCCCGGACGATAAATAGACGTACGACAACTCCAATCTAGTTTGGGCGAATATTTTATTGGACCTGGCCAATAAACATACATAACCAGGCCTAAGTAACACAAGAAGAAAGAAAAAAAAAAAAATCTCCAATGTGAGACCGGTGGTCCTTCCTGGGGCTAGGCAATATGGCCGACTACAAGGCCACCAGTGAAGGAACCTGTTACATAACAGGTGAATGGAAGTGGTGACATCTGGTAATACATTTGGGAACTGCTACTGCCCATTTATCACCACTTATATGCGCGCATATAAGTAGCTTATAAATAGACGTACGACAACTCCAATCTAGTTTGGGCGAATATTTTATTGGACCTGGCCAATAAACATACATAACCAGGCCAACACGCCAAACAGAATGGAGAACAAACAAAAAAAAAAACAACAAAAAAAACAAAAATACATAACCAGATTTTACACGAATAAGGCGCTGACCATACGCCGATCAAGATCGACACGAGCTTGTTTGGATTTTGTCAAATAATGCAACACACTCAATGATTTCCAGTCACCAATGTTCTGATGTCCAATAGACTGAACCCTGCATCTGCCAAGGCTGATGCACCTCCTCTTCGTAACGAGTGTGAAGACAACTTATCGATGCCTGACTTGGCACACAACTTGTGCAATTTGCCTAAGTACCATGAGTAACTGCCACGACACCATTGGCCATTTTTCATGTACGACACTACTTGTGAGTCCCTGGATGGGTAGTTCACCATAGATAACAGCAAGGTCAGGTAATGATGAAGGCAGAAGATAGAGTCATAGATGAATGTGAAGGGTATGAACAAGACCCGCTCCTTAAATGAAATAGTCTTTGTACGGCGAAGTCTGACGGAGACCCCCCAGACTTCCCAGGTCAAATCTGACAAGCAGACTGCCAGTCCTTGTTCAACCACATTGGACTTACGTAATAAGCCTCTGAAGCACATGATAACAGTGATCCAAAATGCCACATCTTCAGAACATGACATATCCAATAGTTTATAAATACGCTTTAAGTCCTGCACTGACGCTGGTCGCGCCTGGTCCACATGATCACCTAGGGTCCTTCGGATACCTCTCATAGTGATGTAGAGTTCAAATGTATTAGGGTTGACATGTGAATAACCTAGGACCTTGTGCAAAACCCAAAGTCCTCCTAGGTACTGTTTAATAGAGCTGTAGCGCAGTCTCTCAGCCAAGTGTGTAACATATAACAACACAACTTCTATACTAGCGGGGAATGGAACAAGCACACCATATAATATGCAAAATTCCAAATAAGAGTTCCATTGGCTCTTTCTAGTACGCTCCGTGGCTCCAGCCATCCACTGTGACTGGTAGTTCCGTAGTTTGTGAGTCAAGACATCCCCTGCAGCAGAAGTCATTTATCAGAAATGAAGGCAATCCTTTTGCACACCTTTTATCCGTACAGCGCGACAAAAAGTCAGGAACAATATTGTCTTTAGATTTAACGCGAGTAGCAACAATATGAAAATTATGTACAACTGATAACCAAAATAATTCTCTTATCCACCACATACAGCGAACACTCCGCGATCTGCCAGTATTTATCATGCGTTGGACTTGGGTATTGTCGGTTCTGACTACAACTTTTGTATCCGACCAATCATTTCCCCAACGTTGCGCTGCGGCAACCACTGGCCAGACTTCCAGTAGGTTAATGTCAGCTGTCTCATCATATTCACAAGGGGGTTTAACAGTATGATATAATGGAAAGCGATTATACAACTGATTGTAGGTAGGTAATTTCCATGCACCTACTAACCAATCACCATTATAACATGAGCCAAAACCAGTTAGTGATGAGTCAGTGTCTACGATAGGATGATAATCAAAGGTACGTAGGATTTTTGCAGAACCATTGAATACATAACTGAACCTTTTCCACCAGCGGATGTCATCCATAAACCAATCAGGTAGTTTGACCACCGTGACACTGTCGGCCATGTATTTGAGTAGGTTAATGACTCTACGTGAAAATGTTCTGCCTCCCCGAATAACTCTACTAGCGTGTGCCAAATGACCACACAGTTCTTGTAATTCTTTTTTGGTAGCAACAGTTTTACCCAAGAACTTGTCGATCAGTACCAATAAGTTGTCTAACTTTTGTGGGGGTAAGCTGATTTCCATTTTCACTGTGTCAATTACCAGACCCAAATACTGGACTTTGGTAGCAGGGGTTAAGATTTTTTTCCATGCAATATGGAAACCGAGACGTCGGAGCAGATCTACCAATATCGCCTGACGCCTCGCACACTCCTCGTAGTTGTCAGCCACAATGACAAAGTCATCCAGGTAACCGAAAACATTGAAAATACCTCTACGATTCATACACCGGATGACAAACTCGGTTAGTTGAGTAAAGATAAATGGAGCACATCTAAGACCAAACGATAAGGCTTGATCTTCGAAATATTCTGGTGCACCGTCCAGACTCCACACAAAACCTTGCTTGGAACGATCGTCCGGATGAACAGCCACACTGCGATAAGCAGATTGGATGTCCAATACACATAAAAACGAGCCCTCATGTATGACATCAGTAACACTATCTACTTGAGTATAATGAAACGGTTGGCAAGTTGTGTACATAAAGTCATTAATACTTTTAAGATTATCATCGGGATCACCACGGCTGCAATCTGTTATGGGTCTTAAGCTGCCATCTGGTTTTAAAATAGCCCCCAGTGAATGTACACACTGGGGTCTACTAAGAACCCTTTTGACTTTACCATCAATTAACTCCTTCTTTACCAGATCGTCCATTTGGCATTTTACACCTTCTTTGATTATGGAATGGTAATTTTTTTGAAAATAAGAACCATCATAATCCACATCAACGATTTTGAATCCGTTACGAACACCGTCTAGGATATAAGCATAGTTACCATCAACTTCCTCAAACCCCATGCATTCATCAAAGAAGGCGTGTGGGTTGAGTTGGAGGCACATGCCATCTAAGACATGAACGGAATCACAATCCAAAGGACAAGGTCTAAACCATTCAACACCATCGACAATTCTGGAAGTGTAGATAGTAGGAGTTAATATAATGTCTTCCGTCTTTGGTAATGAATCTGAAGAATTGACATGATTTGAATAACAAGGAGTTACGAATTTGTTGACATCCCATAATAAACTATATTCAAGTTCACTGGTATTATCAGAATCACTGGTATTGTCAGAATCGGAAGATTTTATAATTCCACCATCTATGCCAAACTCCTCGGAGACACTGACCCCTGAATCAGAATCCACTAAGGCCTGATATCAATCATTTGATTTTTTCACAGTGCACTTTAGTTTTGTGTGATTACCCCCACAAGAGCGACATACATGTGGGTGAGGGCAATCTTTGGCGTTACAACCATTATCACCGTTAAATGCATAGCAACAGTGAATTTCATCTGACTTTTTCTTTTTGTTCTTTTTCCTCTTACTACTCGATCCCGCAACAGTACCAGCACCACTTTGAGATGATGGAGGCTGGATACCAAGAACATTACATAAGTGCTCGGCACTAAGATTCTCAAGACCAACACTGTTTGAGAAGATGTCGTGATCGAAATAGCAGAATGTGTGTTCACCAAACGATTCTCCCCTTTCACGCATCGCAAGATCATACTGAATGAGAGCATCCTCATTGTAGAATGCTTTCTTGTCAGTTAGGAATGTTTTTACATGGGAAGTTTCTAGCCAACATGCTATTCAAGAGACCCATGCTAGCAGAAATAACATCATTCAAGGCGGGTTTTTTTACTTTATCATGCGGCATGTGCTGTTCAATGTCATAGGTCACAAACTTACTGCCACTGGCATTGTTCGGTGAAAATATCACCATTGGGGCGCCTTGAGCTTGGTGTTGTAGTTGCTGGTTAGGATACCATGCTGTTGGGTTATGTGGAATTTGAGGTTGCACAGACTGAACACCAGGAGCCTGGAACAGGCTTTGTTGATTAGGTATGATTCCTGCAGCCTGGTACTGTTGTTGTGGGTTAGGAATAACGCCAAACTGATATGAAGCCTGCTGCTGATGGGATGTTGGGACTGGAATCCCATACATATGAGAAATAGTCGGGTTACCATATACCATAGGTGTAGGTGGGAACTTTAGCCTGCCATCCGGTGCCCTAAATTGACCCACACCAGGCCAACTGACAGTCTGACTAACAGGTGTGACAGGTGGGGAATAAGGTGTGCCATCTCTGTAGAACAGCTGAGGAACAGTGTTAGCAGCTACACCACCACTTCTCCACTGTTTCCACAGTAGGAACTCTTGATAATCATTGTCTAATTCACCATGGGAATGACTTTGACCCACTGGATAGTCAGGTTGATTGTCTCTGGGGACCGGGTGATTGTACCGGGAAGGTGGCTTGTTATCGCGGGTGAGCGACTTGTTTACTTGGGTATTTCCCTCTACTGTAGGCAATTTTTTACTCAAGTTGGGTAATTCAAACATACCTGAGGTGGTTTCAAGGCCGGATTGGCCTGCGGAGGGTCCCATAACTTTAGAATCAGGCCCTAAAACAGTGTTTGCGGCCGAAAACCGGCTTTCCGGAAGTACAGGGCGGCCATTTTGGGCTCCGCAGTTAAAGTTAGAGCTGGCTTGTGATTGGCCAGTTTGGAAGCCTGGTGTGTTCGAGTCACCACCTTTATTCCTTACTGTATCCAACTCTGATGAGTTCAAATACGTAGCACTAGCAGCAAGAAAAGAAGTTTGGGCCTCGAACGCACCTAGGGCGTTCGACCCACCACTTTCGTTCCTTACCGCATCCAGCCCTGAAGGATTCCAACATGGTGCACTAGCAGTAAGAGAAGAATTTTCACCCTCGAACGCACCCATGGCACCTCGCCAAGCCCGTACGCCTTCGTTTAATTGGCGAAGAGATCTGTTATTTTCAGCCCTAAGGCTGGCCAACTCTAGTTCCAACTCCTTGCGTTTACACATTTCATCAATTTTTGATTTCCTGGCCCTTTCAAGTTCAATCTGATGCAATAATTCATTTTGTGTAGATTCCTCCCCAAGGCTGCTAAGCTCACCATGTTGACCGTCCTTCCCGTGGGGCGGCCGGTCGCTCTGCCTGGCCTCCGTGGCCTCCTGCTCGTCACGCTCGGCTGAATCCGCTGAACCAGGTAATTTTTCCGAATCCTCCGGAGAATGACGTTTCCCCGGATTGGTCACCCCACAATTCGGGCACTTGGCCGCGTTACCATGGTAGGAAGTATCACAGGCCACGCATTTAGTCATGATGACTGAGAAAAAAAAAAAAATCTCCAATGTGAGACCGGTGGTCCTTCCTGGGGCTAGGCAATATGGCCGACTACAAGGCCACCAGTGAAGGAACCTGTTACATAACAGGTGAATGGAAGTGGTGACATCTGGTAATACATTTGGGAACTGCTACTGCCCATTTATCACCACTTATATGCGCGCATATAAGTAGCTTTAAAACTAAACAAACAAATAAACATCCTCATATATATGCCTTAATGCCTTAATATCCTTATCTGCAAAAAGCTACTGTGATGACCGTCCACATTCGTGTTCAGACTGAATGGTTACGTTAAGACACATTTCAAGAGAAGTAAAGATTCAAGGCATTGATACATTGATCTCTTGACAGCTATTCACCAAAGTGTTCTTGATAACTCAAATTCCATATAAATGTTTTACTTGTCTGCAAGATTAAGAAGGTGTACCTCAGCTTTCTCATGGATAATAAGAGAGAGAGAGAGAGACTATGTTCCTCTATGATCACTGCTTATTTTTGAAAAAAAAAAAGCTAAATCATACCATATCACCAGTTTCCCCTCTCATACCTTGGTAGCACATCAATTCTTCCTGCTAGCCAACTCTCTCCTGTTTATTTTAACAGTAACATTTGCATGCATCCCTATATCAATTATACTTTTTACAAGTGATGGGTAAACATGCAATATGACGGTTATCCTCCACAATATAATGGGGCCCAGTGTGAGGAAACTGCACCCTCTTCAGCAGTAAGAGCCACTTTTGACTCTGAGAGTCCTCTCCACCAAGGTCAGAGAGACTACCCTAGGGTGGAGCTCGTGAGGATGCCACAGACCCCACATATGAGAATGTCACAAAGACACTATCAAAATTTCATTTAAAAAATGCAAAGAGAAAAAGATATTATTACAAATCAGATTGCTATCTATGACAAAGTTGATATTATTGCCATTCCCATGATGTGCTCAAAGCGTTTTTTACTGTATTTTTTCAATTTTCTGTCTTTCCCAGTAAAATTCTTTACAAATACATAGAAAATAATAATCGGTTCCTTTTTTTCTGAGAAAAACATTTAAAAATAGAAATTGGGTAAGGATGTGCTTGAAAATCCCAGTGAACGATCAAGAACTTTCTGTAGATATCAATAGATGTTTTCAGATCTGAGAACTATGTATTTTTTGCATTTTTACAAGGTTTTAAAGCCAATGTCACAAAACGACCATGTTAAGAACGTCCGTTACACTATATGGGGCCATATGAAGCAGAGGAAACTTCAATATATGGCAGGCTCTTGTTTTGATAGTAATCATCGTATGAAACTTCCAAGGTTACCTACCCCCCCTAAACCGATACCAAGGAATCCAATGGTGCTACTCATTTTGTTCTATTCCAAATGGTTGCTTAGCAACAGGCCCTTTTATTTGAGTATGTACCAAGCTTAGTAACCACTAATGGCAATGAGAAAAACCAAAGATTTTACAAGGTATTTTCATGATTATTATCTCCATGAAAGAATCGTTGCTATATCATGAAATTTTATGAGCATGAGACCTATATTTTCTATTGGAATTGATAGATAATCAGGAACGACAAATTTATTTTTTACTATTTTTTCACTTTTATTTGTTGCAAACTCATGAACTTCAGCCCCTAGCTGATGTTATTGTTACCATGAGACAAAAGACTTCTTCTCTGACAAAAGCATACTGACCACTGCTGACCATTTTCTATATATAATCAACTGGCCCCACCTTTTACGAATAACATATATTGTAAGGAATATCATGGAAACCTATGGTAAACAAGTGATGATTTTCCACAAAACCAGACAACAACCCTGCCCTATTCCTAAATCAGGAAGCCACATCTCAATTAAGGATCTGCCTTAGAATTGGTTGAAATTCCTTCATTTAGAATTATGATTTGAAAATGAATAATAACAAATATATCCTCCATGCTTCCAAAATTAATCAATAAAAACCAATTCAGTTTTTCTTCTTCACTGACAAATAGCTCTACTAACCTTGCTCATTGCCTAGGCTCAAAAATTCCTTCATTTAAAGGTATAACATTATGCAGGATTTCCAAATTTTCACAAACCAAAAGGCAGCCACACTTTTTATTCTTTCTTTTGATGGATGGAGAGGGGAGGGGCTTTCAACACTTCAAAATAATTGCCCAGATTGGATAATGTCTGATATAGACCAGTCTCTCTATCCCCTTCATTTTGAGATATATCAAGGCTTGGAATGATGATAGGCATTGTGATGTTTATGGTTGTCTCCAAACTGGCTGGCAGACATTTTATTTTTTTAAATTTTGATTTTGTTCTTATAAACAAATGGCTGGCACCTTAATAATGACCACAACCAGCCCAGGCTCATAAACACCTTCATTTTGAGGTATCACAAGGTAGGCACTTGGAAATATTTTTCCAAATAACAAGAGTTCACAATTCTATCATGTGTAGAAGCAGAGAAATCAATGTGAATGTGGAGGGGTTGGGTAAGCAAGCACCTACCATAGATTTGTACTCGCCTGGCAATGTGCGATTGGCACCAGTCACACTAGGCTGCCTTCCCTGTTTAATTAGCTCATTAACAGCAGTCACATTGACCCCCAAACCTTTTAGGGGACCTCTTGTATGGTCTCATGTATACTGTGGAACAAAGGTGCTACCTCATGGACTACATTAGACCTTAAAATGAACAACTTATTACAAACAGGGATATTGACAAGTAGAAGATCAACTTTGAAAAAGGTAGCAAATGGGCATTCATCAATACTTTGGTGACATCAAGCAGATAGTAAGGTGGATATGGGATCTACATTTGCCATCTACTGAGCTTCCATGGTATCATTTCCTTCAAGGAGAGATTTACCATATACGCTGTGGAAAATGAATAAACCCTTTATGACAATTAGCTGATAGCCCCATCACAGACCTTTCAAATTTGATATTTCATGCATTTATATGTACAATAGAGCCTTGGAAAGAGCAAAAATCCATAGAGTCATGTAAGTCAAACTCTCATAGAGGGGCCAATTTTAGTGTACCATACTTGACTGCACTTCTGCACCCAGTGCTGCGAGTTTTCCAAGTGGGTGGTGCTGAGCACTGTCTGGTGTCTGGATTTTCTCAAAAAATAAAGGTGGCCATCTTGTTTTGGGGACTTGGAAAATGGAATTGAAAGAGCAGCCTAGAAGGTCATGGAAATCGTCTCTTTAATCCCTTCATTTTGAGGTATAACAAGACCAGGAACAATGGATTTTGTGTTTTCTGATATTGCTCAAAACCGCCACACAGCCATTTTGCTTTTAGCATTAGGATTTTTTACTCCTCTGACATTACCAAATGGCTTGATACTTTGGTAATGACCCGATCTGGCCCAGGCTCTTAAATCCCTTCATTTTGAGGTATCACATGATGGGTAGCACTGAGCATTATGTAGTTTCTGGATTTTTCTCAAAAAATCAAGGCGGCCTTCATGTTTTCCGGGGTTTTGATGATGGGAATTGAATCAACCACTTGGAAAGTTCTTGAAATAGGAAAGTCTCTTTATTCCCTTCATTTTGACGTATAACAAGACCAGAAAAGATGAATATTGTGTGTTTTCTGATATTTCTCAAAACTGACTGGCAGCCATTTTGTTTTTGGTGTTTTGACCCAGAAGTAGCCATTTTTAAGCTTGGCTTTTAAGACTGTTCTGGTTCGGCATACTCAAATTACCCAGAAAAGCGTGGTAATGCCTCTAGGTGATTGAATATCTGAAATTGTCCCTGGTCTTATAAAATTCCCTTGTGCGGAAATGCCCCATTTTTCCCTACCAGTATGTTTGCTACATAACCTCAGTCTATACGAAAAGTTTTTCCCCTCGCAGGCCATTCGGTGCTGCAGACCTCGTCAATCCGCAGGCCCAGATTGATTTTGCCAGGACCAAATACCTCAAGATTATTGTTGTCAGGAAAAGAAATTAGTGAAATCACTAGATTTAACATAAATGGAAATCATACAACCACTGATCTAATTCTAACAAACTCTGCACATATTACAGACTGTAATACCCAGGGTCTTAACCTTTTGGTGCCCAGAACTATTTGACAATTTTCTATTTATTTCATAGGTATATCACTGTTGTTAAGTACCATACACTATTCCGAACTTCTTTCTTAATTTTGGCCTCTTTATCACATTCCTGAATGCCTTTAATTTAGAATTTCAGTTCAGATGAGATATCAGGTCTGGCCCCGGGTCCAGTTTGGTTGCCATAGCAACTAAACATTCTATTTTGTTATCATTTGGCAGTATTTGTGTCAATCTGCTCAATATCTCCATATTGCTATACTATAGTTATAACTATACTAAACAAAGCTTGTCCTACTACCATGGAAATAAATTGTTTTGGTAGCGAATCATGAAAGGTATTTTTATGGATATGAAAGAATTCTATCAATGAATAACATAAAACAAAGGATAACTTCTTATTCTTGTGTGATATAACCAAGGAATAGTAGTTTGTTACCATGCCAGTCTCTTGCTCTCTGGAAGGCTGACACTCTAATGGGCCACATATCTAACAACCAAATTTCATGTTTTGACTCTCTGTTCTTAGAGTAATAAAGATAGAGCAATATGGATGGTCTCATTGTAATTGTTAGGTTATGGCCGTTCTAGAGAGGGTATAACTTTACAGATTGGACCAGCCAGGGGGCTTTGGCTTAGTTAATTTTAAAGTTTTTTATAGGACATGATTCATCTAAAAGCCTATGTCTCACTGACATGAACATATCCCATGCATCATTTGGTGATTGAGATTGAAAGAAGTTGTTCCAATCTTGGTTATTAAGTGTATTTGTGAAATCAACAGGAGTATAATTTTTATATGATCTACTGGTGAATTGTAATTGTTGTTTCGGGACTGAGATGTGGTGGCGAGAACAGTAGATCAACTCATGGTCACTAATATTAACCCCTAGGTGCCCAAGCGCGCTTTAAAGAGCGGGTTTTGGCTATTAAAAGGAGATACCATCTAGACACTTCTACTAGACCTGGGTCTGTTGATGCTTATAAAAGATAAGAACTTGGCTTGGAAAAGATACAAAAGGACAAACTCTGAGGATGACTATAATATTGCTAGGTATCTTAGAAATGATACCAAAACACAATGCAAAATTGCTAAGCGCAGGTATTATAAATCGCAAATTGATAACAACATAAATAACCCCAGAAAATTTTGGAGGTCACTAAATTCTGTGATAAATCCTAAGCCCTCCTCTTTGACTTTTAGTCTGATTGACCAAGACTACCAAGCTAATGGAAAAAATCAATTAACCCGCCACCTACATGATCTAAATATACTAACAAATTCACAAGACGGCTTTAGAAGTCACAGATCTACAGTTGATAGCCTCACAAAATTCACTAATAGTGTTTATAGAGAGGCAAATAATAAGTATTCAACCACAGCGGTCTTCTTAGATTTCAGGAAAGCTTTTGATACCATAAATCACTCCATTCTGTTTAACAAAACTAGGTCTAACACTGTCCAGTACTAATCTTATCAAAATTTACCTGGCTAATAGATTACAAAGGACAGCTGCCAATAATACTCTATCCAAACCTCATCAAATAACCTGTGGCGTCCCCCAAGGCTCAGTTTTGGGTCCGTTACTTTTTATTACCTATATCAATGACCTCCATAAGTCTTTATTAAACATGCAATGTCAAAATTATGCAGATGATACAGTCCTCTTTATTAAACAAAACAACACAACACCTAACTTAGCCATTACCATAAATACTGACCTGGAAAATGTCAACATCTGGTGTAACAAAAATAGGCTGAGTTTAAACACAAAAATAATGCATTTTGGTACTAAAGCCATACTGAACCACTCACAAAAACCACAATTATGGTGTCACCACCCCAAATGCCTTGTGACCATCCGAAAAATCACAGGTCTTCCACTGTTGACCTGATATTAAATATACTTAAAATTCTCACAGTGCTTAGCAACCTACACCATATTTTAGCTTATGAAATGGAGAAAAATACCACTGGCTGCACCTCCTAGAGGCAGAATCTCCAGCACCACCCTACAGGTAACATCTCCAGTCATCACTCCTGCTACCTGCTATAGCTCTACACTATGCTGGGTTAGACTATGCCAGAACAGGCATAGGTCTGAACCACTAGTGGCCAGAGTATACCTGCTACAAGACACCTACCAGAGGGTAAAGTTGAACATTATTATATTATTCCTCTAAGCAGCAGGTCAGGAGCTAGGTGTGGGAACCCACCTAGAACTATACTGGACATTGTATTATTATTATTATTATTATTATTATTATTATTATTATTATTATTATTATTATTATTATTATTATTATTATTATTATTAGTATTACTACCTCACAGGTGGAGTGGAACAGAACATTATACTTTATGAACAATTGTATTTTTACTATATGTGGAAATTACCTGCATTAACATATGTGTGATTGATATTTTCTACATGTTGCCTAAAGCTGAATAAACCAGTGATATCTGGAAATAACACTATTTATGAGAGCTTGATGATCTTACACTCTATATACCACTAGTCATATGATATTTCTCATATGACAACTTGATCATGCATAATTACTAGTATGACAACAGGACCTGGTCCTAATATCATTCAGTCTAAATAAACGAATCTCAATCAATTAATGAAAAAACAAGAAATAACTCACTATTTTAATCATATAACTCTTTAGAATTTCACAAATACAGGGTGTCCAGCAGACCCCTTTGAAAAAGTAGGACAAAAATAGGACTGAAAATTTTCAAAAAAGTAGGACGAAAGTAGGAAAATATAAGAAAAAATAGGACATATATGTACAATAAACAATGCATGTGTAACAAACCTATTTATCCTCAGAATTGATAAGCTTATATGTAGAATCTATTAGGATAATATTCCAGAACATATTCAAATGGTGCTCAGTTTGTACCTCTATCATTAGTATGAAAACATGATATACAGTGGTACCATGAAGGCATTTACTGCAAGTTTGCTACAACAAAATGGTGTACAGTGGCCATGTTGGAGCACAATGTGTGAAATAAAACAGTAAATTGTTTCTGTCATGAATTGTTGCCAATGTATTGGGATTACTAATCTGAGATTGAGAAATTGGCTAGTTGTTTCAGCACACTAACAGGTGAAACTTAGGCCACACCAAAGAAATAAGTTGGTCTACGGATTTCCCTCTTCATATTTTCAAGAATGCAAATTTTTTTTTTCTTTGAAAAAAATCTTGTCTACGGATTTCGCTCGCCTCACTTTCTGAGAGTTTTCTCTTTGTAGTGTTTGGCAATATTTTTAAAAAATAAAAATTTTGCTCGCGCCTCGTTTTTCAAGGAGGAAATCCATTGGACAACAAAAAATTCTTAAAAAATTAGAATTTTTTTTTTCGCTTGCTCGCACCATTTTTTCAAAACGAAAAATCCGTAGATCAACTTATTTTTTTGGTGCGGCCTTATGGGCGAGTGAGTAATAGATGTTTAACGCCATTTCGACAGCTAAGGTCATATTCATGGCGCGAACTACATTACACAATTTCACAGGGGAATGTGTCCGCACATATGTGCACCACACACATCCTGAGGGGATAGGAAGGAGGAGATATAGACCCTTTTAAGTGGGCAGGGAAGCCTGGGTGAAACTTGTAATGATAAGTCTATGGCAAAAGTTTTGCCTTAACATGGCTGCTATACAAGATCTGTGAGGTACTAATTTTGTGAAACCCCTCTATAGAACTTACTTAAGAGACACAGTTTTTGTACAATGTGTTCATGTACTACACAGAGGGCATGTCACAATATCTCTATGCAGACCCCTGTCTATCACTCTCTGTGGTGACCCCTCATCTCCATCGGACTAAAATTCCCAATCTATTTGAACCTGTGAATGCCTGTACATCCAAACCCTGTCAGATCCACACCCTTCACTCCATAACACTACTATCCACAGGTCGCCAAATGACCCATTACTATAACTCAATTCATACCCTATAACCATTGTAATCCAATCCCCCAGGGATGTGGGAAGCAGTTTCAGAGTGGGTGGGACCAGGGGGGTTTTCTGTAATTTTTGACCTCCCTTTGCTTGACCTTTTAGTTTTGACCTTTTGAGGAGTTGGCCAAAAGTGGGGAGGGGGGGACATGTCCCCCCTGCTTTCCACGCCCATGAATCCCCACTACTCTAAACTTTTGCCTTGTAAAGGCAAAAGAGGCTTTGTGAAAGTTTAAAAAACTATGGTTTCTATGCTCTAGTATTATATTGTCTATATGTATGTGAAGACTACACTTAAAAATTACAGTAAGGAATATAAGAATACAAAAGATTTAATGCGTGCAATATACTCCTGCCGGAAGTAGCATTTTTGACGGAGAAATTCGATAGATTCTATCGATTTAACTTGAAATCAATGTGTTTTTGAATATAAATCATGCATCTTTGGCAATATTAATTGATTTGACTTGATAACATCCCCTCTATTTACTGTTAAACGAAAAAAAAAATTCTTATGGCGTTGACTCTGTGCGCATGACCAAACTCGTTTCCATTATTTTTGGTTTAATTATCCACCAATTCATATGAGCAATTCCCATCTAAAGTGTCAATTCCCAATTGTCAGTTTTTGACTGAAAAGGTGCCGCCAATGACCCAGGAGTACCTGGGCCAATAAAACTTATAACAAACTGAAGTCTAATCGTATATCTAAATCATGTCCTAATCAATGGAGACATTTTTAGCACAAAATAAGGTACCTCATTGGGAACTACAATAGCGTATGCATGGCACACATTAAGACGTGAGGGTTGATTTCACTTGACATAAGTTACTAAAATGTCACAGGTGAATGACTCAGTCCTAAGGAAGAGGCTTCAAAGTCAAATTACAAATGGTCAGTGCATCATGCCAGCCAAGTCATGATGCACAAATGACTTAATGTACATTTCTCTGCTGTTTATCAACCAATTTCAAAGTGTAATATATTGATTTTAACTGTACCTATGCACTAAGATGTGTAATCATGTCACATTCATGTGACAACTAGTCAGGGGTGGACAATAGTTTGGAATCATGTCACATTCATGTGACAGTTAGACAGGGATGGACTATAGTTTGCAGTCATGTCACATTCAGATGACAATAAGTCAGGGATGGACTATAGTTTCAAGTAGTCATGTCACTTTCAGATGCCAATTAGTTAGGGATGGACTATAGTTTGTAGTCATGTCACATTCAGATGACAATGAGTCAGGAATGGACTCTAGTTTGCAGTCATGTCACTTTCAGATATCAATTAGTCAGGGATGGTCTATATTTTATAGTGATGTTGTAACCAGATGGCCATGAGTCAATGATAGACTATAGTTTGTGGTCTTGTCACAACTAGTCAGGGATGGACAATACTTTGTAATAATGTATTATTCATGTGACAATCAGTCAGGGATGGACTCAAGTTTGTAGTCATGTCACACTCAGATGACAATTAGTCAGGGATGGACTATAGTTTGTAGTCATGTCACTTTCAGATGTCAATTATTCAGGGATGGACTCTAGTCTGTAGTCATGTCCCATTCAGCTGTCAATTAGTCAGGGATGGAGTATAGTTTGTAATCATGTCACATTCAGATGACAATTAGTCAGGGATGGACTATAGTTTGTAGGCATGTCACTTTCACATGTCATTAGTCAGGGATGGACTCTAAGTCTGTAGTCATGTCACATTCAGATGTCAATAAGTTAGGGATGGAAACTATAGTTTGTAGTCATGTCACACTCAGGTGACAGTTAGTCAGGGATGGACTATAGTTTGTAGGCATGTCACTTTCAGATAACATTAGCCAGGGATGGACTATAGCTTTTAGTCATGTCACATTCAGATGTAAATTAGCCAGGGATGGACTACAGCTTGTGGTCATGTTACATTCAGATGACAATTAGTCAGGGATGGAAACTATATTTTGTAGTCATGTCACACATTGATGACAATTAGTCAGGGATGGACTATAGTTTATAGTCATGTCACATTCAGGTGACAATAAGTCAGGGATGGACTCTTAGTCTGTACTCATGTCACATTCAGATGTCAATAAGTCAGGGATGGACTATTGTTTGTAGTCATGTCACATTCAGATAACAATTAGTCAGGGATGGACTATAGTTTGTAGTCATGTCACTTTCAGATGTCAATTATTCAGGGATGCACTCTATACTGTAGTCATGTCACATGCAGATGTCAATTAATCAGGGATGGACTATAGTTTGTAGTCATGTCACATTCAGATGACATTATACCGGTTACGTCTTTCGAGGAGAAGCGCTAACGCAGCGCCATTTTCGCTTGTAAAATATGAGCAGTAAACTTTCGCATATTCACCACCGGAACCAGGGACACACTTCCGATCTTACCGTTTCTCCCCGAAAGGGTTCACGCATTATACCACAGCATAGTGGAGCCATCTGGTGGCAAAATATGAAGTCTTCAAAATGATAACCCCATCCTCAAAGCCATAGGTCATCATTTCTGAAAGAGGACTTTCTCTTAGGCTCAAGGATGAGAGCAGACTACTGCGTTCTCCTCAATATGAGGAATCCGTCAGTTTTTGAAGATAGTTTCTATGTTTATTAGTTCAAAAGTTATATATAGTAAAATAAATGTGCATTTTTATAGATATTGGTTGGTTTTACCTCCAGTAATAGTAATTAAGATTTAGCAGAGAGACTATGTTTAATTCTTTACTGCTTCACCCTATCTACTATAGGGCAATGCCTGATCGGATCAGGCTTCCTTTTTCATATTTTGTCAAAGAGCTTGGGTTTCTGTAGGACATCAGGAATCTCCTTCTTTTCAATGCTGTTGAAAACACTGTTCATTGTCGTTTGGTTTTTCAGGAACTTCTTCCTGCTTCTCTTCGTTACCTGACAATGTAGCATCATAAGAGCATCATACAGGTGCCACTTCACCTTTCAGAAGGTGCCTGTTAGTCACTTTAGCGTGACCAGGTTGTCTTCTATAAAACTTTGGCCGACCATTGGTCAGATAGCTTGTAGCTTGTTGGCATTTGCAGTGTTTCATCTGTGCTGCCATTTTTGCTGAACATGTCCTTTTTGCTATGGGTATAATAACCATCAGAAATGGATAATTCGTAAGCCCCTAATGTATGATTAACCTACCATGAGCTGGGGATATAACCCGCAAAGCACAACGAGTTAGAGGTTAAACATGCATCAATGTGTTTATCACACTAATTTCTCCATTTTGTTCCTTCCTTATAATCCAGAAATGATGTAGAGATAAAAAAAAATTTGCACACACATTTATGAAAACATAACCAACATGGATCAATAGAAAATAGAAAATCGGCCATGGGTTAGCTCCTAACCCAGCTTTAAATGCTACTTGTCCAAACAGGAAGACATGTATTTACATGCTGCTTGCCTCACATATCAGTGATCACATCTCTGGATGACTGAATCTGAGATGAATGATCGAATCTATGAGGAGTGGCAAGGAAGAAAACTGCTACTGTGGCTTCATTCCCTTACTCTTTTCCAAAGTTTTCTTTAATTTGTGTAGTCCCATAGACAAACCACGGCCTTTGACTACTCAGACTAGGGTCACTGAGGGGGAACAAAACATGACAAATATAAGCATGTAGGCTGAACCTGAAGGCCAGGATGTTACTAGAAGCGATGGAGGCAGTATATTTTCATCTTTTAAACAATTTTAAGGGAAAAAAGAAATGACAAGAATTTTCTATGGTATTCATCAAAGATGGCACGATGTGGTCAAAGTGATCAGCCAAGTTTAAGCCACACCAAAAATTCTAAGCACTCAAACCACTAAAAACTCATCCGTGCCCACATTGGTTAGCCCAATATGGCCAACACCACTCCCTGAGAATGCTACCTGGGATATCTGCACATCAGGCAATCTTTTTCTGTTACATAACGTATGACTCCTGCAAGTTACTTCTAGATGACTAAATCAAAAAGAAAATGACCCACAAACAGATTTCCTTGCAGAAAAAAGCTATGGTGGCCTGTTTTGTTAAGTCAGGTCGGGTTACCTGAAACACAACTATTTTTTTTTATTTAGCCTTGGGCATGGGGTGCCCTAATAACTGGTACCAAACACTGGGTATGTACACATTCATGTGAGGTACAGAGAATTATCAATCTTACCCCAGATGCACCTTTAAAGGCTCACTGAATCGAGAACCTACGTCCACAGTGCAAACGTCAGCGGACGTAGCCGATTCAGAGCTCCTTTAAGAATTCTTCCAATATCAGGGTGTGCCTTATAGGTAGGGTATTATGGTAATGATTGTAGTTAGGTATAATGTTGAGGTTTTTGAAGACAGATTGCAGGAATGAAGAACTAATATTGTCAATCTGAAGTGAAAAGATGTTACTTGGAGTGTGGTTTTCAAATAATAAACAATTTCTCATGCTCCAAGATCATTCATACCGAAAAACCTTGCATATCAATTAATTTCTCAAAACTCATTTGAAGCTATAAAGCACCAACTCCGTATACAAGTGCAAACATCGGGAGGAGCTTTGGACATGTGCTACATTTAGCTGCTGCTCAACCTTCCTTCCTCCCACTCCGTCAGAAATGGTCTATATCCCATGGCTGTATGAGAGGTTTAATAGTAGGTCTTAAACCTCAAGCTAAAAGATCTTGTACTCAAGATAGAGCTTACTGTATACTGTGGCATTACATATTCTGTTTGTTCAGATCTAGATGGAAGGAAAAAGATCCATTGCTTTTCATAAGCCTTCATCTGCACTAGACTGTTCCTGGCTAATGCGGCGTCGGTACCGCCTCCCAGAATGTTTTTTGTTTCCAGCCAATCCGTTGAACTTAAAGCAGGAATTCACTCCAGAACTAGATGGTTCCTCAATACTACTAGTTGCAGAGACGGAGGGTTGTGTATCACAGTTTGTACATGGTGAAACAGAATGCTCTTTATAGTCATGGTTGTTGTTATGAATACTCAACAAACCTTCATTACTTTCATATTTAGACAGCAGTGGTTGGGATGAGGAAGCACCGTTAGCTATTGACTGCTGTCGCCCATTGTGGTGCGCTGAACTATTGATGGTGGAAGACAGTGTAAAGGGTTGTGGTAATCCATGATATGTCTGTATTGTCACCCCAACATCTATCTGGGGAGGGACATCTGAGAGAGTGTCCCCATTGGCATTATCTCTAGGTCCCTCATCAAAGTTTGTATTAGTGTGATCATTTAACAGACTATTTGTGCGTATCTGCTTTAGACGCTGAAAGCCAGCACGCTTGCTTGCAGTAACTTTGTTTCTTATATCAGCCACAGCAGAGGCAGCCATTCCTTGCTGCTGCTCTTCAGAACAGTCATTGGAAGAGGATGAGGATACTTGCCGAGGTCTTTTCCTTGCCTTTCGATGATATGTTTTCTGATAACCTTGACTATTTGAGCTTTCAGAAGATGAGTCTGATTCTGAGGAGGAGGATGATGATGATGAGGTAGATGATGAGGATGTATCTGAGGACGACTCATTGGTGAACATCACAAGATGCCGTTTTGCTGCACGGCCTGTTGCCTTCTCTCTTTTGCGCTGGATACGCCGGTCAAATTTCCTGGCATTACTGAGGTATTCTTTTCGTTTCATGGTTATGAGTTCAGAGATACTTGGCCGAGTAGAAAGAAGTCTCTGCCCAGGCAATGTGTTAGTGCTAGCTGCTACAGAGACTATAGAAGGTGTTACCCTCCCAGTCTGACTCTCTGTAACCTGACTGCTAATGGAAGATGGGCTATCAGTATTAGGCATACCCTGACTATTAGCTCTGCTAGTGCCACTTTCAGTAGCCTCCTCAGGTACTTGGCCAATCAATGAAACCACTCGTAGGCTACTTTCTACTGATTCAGTGACAAGCGGGCTTGGAACTGGGCTTTCATCTGACAATGTGTGCTCACCACCTGCTGACACTGATATTTCAGAGTCTGATGGTTGGGAAAACTGCAACATTATACGGGGACTTGAGTCCAGACTATCATCATCTGAACTAAAGCCTTCTAACTCACGCTGGACAAGAGCATCAAAGAAAGCCATCATGCGGGGGTCTTCATCCAGAGATTGATGACTGTAGTCATGAGACATGACCTGGCCGCTGCGCAACAGTAGATTGTAGTACTCTTCCTGAGTATACACGGGGCGTTCCTCCAGTGGGGCATCTAAGGCAACTCTATCAGCAATTGTGGTGACTGGGTCTGCTTTGGAGGCTGGTGAGGCATAGGGTGCAATTGTTGAGTCTGGCATCTGAAACGGACTCCACATCTGAAGAAGGAAAAAGGATATCAGCTGACAAAGAAAATACGGTTTAAGGTTAACTGTCTACTGCCAAATGTTTTTATGGACTTAATTATATAGTCTTGAAGGTACATTATCAGGTCTCTTTTGGGGTTGTGATAACAGTATACATGTATGTAACTTAGTTTCTATAGCTACAAGGTAACTATTTTCTTTTTACACTCTAAGAATGAAAAAGAGAGCATTCCCATTGAAGTAACTAATGATTGTTATACATCGCCAAATTCTCTGAGTAGAAGCCACAGATATCAAAGCAGCCTTTTGAACTTTCATAATCCAGAGATTATTTAGAGACAAAATTTGTGCTCTTCTAAAATTCCCAGGAAGTCCTCAGAGTCTGAATTTGCTGCTGAGGCACTCAGGTATTTTGTTCTTTTGATCACCATAGTTAGATCTGTGATTGTCCAGAAACTTGGGATATTCATTTACCAGAAATGCGCAAATATTGTAATTGTGTATGTTCATAAATCACTGGTTAGGTTATTGTATATATGAGATATCTATGGCTGTAATTCATAAGAATATCCTATTTACAATTGAGAAAAGAAAATACGGATAATTTTTGAATTTCAGTTATCAGACACAGGAATTATTTACGTCCCTCCTTGAGAGTGCTCAGATTTTTTTGTGCCCCCCTCCGTGCTAAAGACGTGGAAACCCTTTATGGCCTTTTTTGAACTACATGTATACCCGGTAGTAGCACAGGCTTTTCTGCTAAAAAGAGGCCAAATCCTTTACGTTCCCCTATTGATAGAATATAATGACCAGTCCCTTAACAGTTGAGGAGCACCATGGTAAGCAGTATCCTTGTCTTGCTTCTAAGCACAGTGACTTTATGCCATGGCTAATATCGACGACACTATAGATTAGTAATACTTACGCCATATTCAATGGGGGGGATGGAATACGATCCTCGCATATTCAGCGGCACCATTTTGAAATTTATACAGAGCTAATTAGAAGTTTTACGGTAAAAGAATGATTGACCTAGTTAAATAATATGTTATGAATTGTATCTAAGTATTAGCACCATGTTAAAAAAGAAGATATTGCCCTGCGCAAGGAACATTTAATTCGTAACTAAAGCTCCGTATCACATGACCTACTTCGTCGAGCAATGTGTCTTGGCAGATGAAAACAAACCGGGACGACTCAATGCATTGAAAATAAGTAAATATGGTTGTGTTTCTTGATTTTAAAGCAAATTAATCGCGTAGGGCCATGGCATAAATGCAAATGTCAACTCCAGTGAATAATTTTGCATCGTATTCACCTCAGTGAGTCTGCCCGCATTTAACTCGGCCTATAAGAATACGGGCAGACTCACTTCGGTGAATACGATGCAAAATTATTCACTGGTCGTTGACATTTGCTTATGTATTAAAGACAACACCTTTTGGTACTGTTCAACATATATTGCATACATGTACTGGAAAGGAATGACATCTTAGTGAAATTGGGACCGGATAAGTAATTGAACAGGTTACTTAGTAATGCTCATTTGATTGTTTTTCCCAGAATCTGAAAGAGTGAAACAGAAAACTGTAGTTAAGGCATGGCTTATACATGGTACAAACCCAAATGGGGAGTTGCCTTATGCATGGGGTAGTATGGTATTTCTTCCAAAATGAGGTGTCTTACCTTAATCACTTTCTCAACGCCTGATGAGACTATAAGGTGGTTGGCAGGATTAAAGCGGACCTGATTCACAATGGAGCGGTGTCCACGGAGAACAAGGTGAGCTTCCCCAACCCATGGAACTGGAAAAAAAATTGCATTGGAAATTCACTGAATTCAACGTAACTATGCATTCTTGGATAACAAACATTTCACCTAACATTTTGGGCAGCCATCAATAAGAAACAAAGCTCAGAAATATTTGTACTTGGCAGCCAAAATAATGGGAGGAACAAGAACAAAAGCATGGGAACCTGCAGTTTTGGGCCATCACACTGACAAAATGGGGTTTGTACAACATAGAGCAGTAAATTACCAACTTTTCACCGCCAGGTGCCGCTTACCATAGCTTTCTTTTTTAATTCAGGGGCCTTTACAAGGGGGTCGCTTACACACAGAGCTTTTTCAGTAGTTAAGTGTTTTTCAATGGAGCTTCTGTATGACCCATGTATCACAAAATTACATTACGTATCAGAAGCAAGGGAGCATCCTGTAAAACTGACCTTCACCCGACTCATCTGGGATTCTCCAAATGTACAAGTTAAAGTCGTCTGACCCAGATATGATGTACTGGAACATAAGAAGTTCATTATAGACTATGATACTCAAAATTATCATAATAATGATACAGAAAATAGAGAAAGTTAAAATCAATACGTCAGGAAGCACTACTGGGAGTTACTTATTTTTCAGGGTACACGTCAGGATCATTCTTGAATCAAGTACCGTAATCTCCCGCGTAGAAGACGCGTTGCGTGTATAGGACGCACACCGTTCTTGGGATAAGCATTTTCGCGTATAAGACGCACCTCTTAGGGCTCAATTTTGTAAATTTACTGTAATCTCCCGCGTAGAAGGCGCGTCTTCTACGCCAAACAAAATGCTGCTGGGTCTTATACGCGGGAGGTAAATTGCCTTGAGTTTGGGGTGCGCCTTATACGCGGGTTTTTACAACATCTCATTTGGGAAAATGCGCCGATGACAGCTTGAACTCATAGCGCCAGCACCCCGGCAGACCTGGAGGTGTCAACGCGCTTGGCGGGTTCAAGCCGACCGTGTGCCGATGACAGCATAGACTCAACAGGTTGACAATGCGGTGTGGCTTGCCGGGGTGTAGGGAACACGTGGGCCGATGACAGCATCGACTCATAGCGCTAGCGCCGCGGCAGACCGGGAGGTGTCGACGCGCTCGCCGGGGATAAGGCCCACCATACGCCGATGACAGCTTGAACTCATATAGCCAGCAGCGCGGCAGACCAGGAGGTGTCGACGGGCGCTCGGCGGGTTTGACGCCGACCGTGTGCCGGTGACAGCTTGAACTTATATAGCCAGCAGCGCGGCAGACCGGGAGGTGTCGACGGGCGCTCGGCGGGTTTGACGCCGACCGTGTGCCGGTGACAGCTTGAACTCATATAGCCAGCAGCGCGGCAGCGGAGTACAGGCGCTCGGCGGGTTTGACGCCGACCGTGTGCCGATGACAGCTTGAACTCATAGCGCCAAGCGCGGCAGCCCGGTCGCTGTATAGATTTGCTCGGCGGGTTTGACGCCGACCGTGTGCCGATGACAGCTTGAACTCATAGCGCCAAGCGCGGCAGCCCGGTCGCTGTATAGATTTGCTCGGCGGGTTTGACGCCGACCGTGTGCCGATGACAGCTTGAACTCATATAGCCAGCACCGCGGCAGACCGGTCGCTGTAGATTTGCTCGCCGTTTTTTTACGCCGACCGTGTGCCGATGACAGCTTGAACTCATATAGGGGGGTGGGGAGGGGGGGGCGCCTTCTACGCGAAACAGCCCCCCTGTGAGTTGGGGGGGCGCCTTATACGCGGGTTTTTCCAGAAATCGATCCAGAGGAGGTATGTGCGCCTTCTACGTGAAAAGGCCTTCTCTGAGTTGGGGGTGCGCCTTCTACGCGAGCTGCGCCTTCTAAGCGGGAGATTACGGTAGTACATTTCTATAGAAAAATTACCCCTCGTATAAGACGCACCCCCAACTTGAGAGTAAGCTATAAGACTCCCCAGCATTTTGTTTGGCATAGAGGACGCGTCTTATACACGGGAGATTACGGTATATAGAGTCAGTAGTGATAGAGCTATGATGTACTGCAACAAAACACCATGCCTCCCCTAAAATGACAACACTAATGGCGGTCTAGAACCTTATCTGATGCTTCTATCTGAGAGCATATCCTATTTCACATGTTTATCTCCAGTTAAAATAGTTTGAAAGAAATATGGGGGTTAAAACCTACCTGATCTTCATCCCCTGCAAAACAGCAACTCTTCATGGTACATGAATTATAATACCCAGCATGGTCAAACTGGTATACTGGTAGTGAGGAGTCAATGTTGTAGAGAACAGGTGGTAGGCGACGTCTAAGTGCAATCAGGCGATTGCCGGAATGATTGATCCTTACACTCATACAGCTCTGCTCCATAAGGCTCCCTCCATAACGCAGGAGACAGCTGTAAGATAAAATGAAGTGATTCTACATCTTGTAAACTTCATACACATCTTCATTAGATGAAACAAGGTCACAGATTAGAACAAGAACATACCTTCGTGGTTTGCGGACATCCCACAGGCCAATACCTTGTGTTGAGTTAGCAGTGGCAAGAAGACGAGGTTCTACAGGGTTGTAAACCACAGCATGGAACTGTGCCATGTAATTGGCAAGACAGAATGGATCTAGAGAAAGAAAGAATTGTAATAAAAATACAACAATTCATTGATCTATCTTAGTAAGAGTATCACAACTGTATACTGAAAAGTGTGCCTGGTTCCCACCGCATCTGACTGTACTAATTGCTGACGAAATGCGAGTACATTCCGACATTTATTGACCAATTGCTGATATAAAGAGACTAAGTACTGACATATATTTGACTAATTGCTGACAAATAATGAGTAATCACTAACATATATTGACTAATTACTGGCAAATAGTGCATTATTATTATTGACTTTTTTGACTAACTGCTGACAAATAGTGAGTAATTACTAACATATATTAACCAACTGCTGACAAAAATTGAGTAATTACTAACATAATTATATTGACTAATTGCTGACAAATAGTGCATAGGTACTGACACATTTTGACAAATACAAGTCAAGGCATGATGCACAAATGAATCAACATGCAGCCCTTAAGGAGTTAATCAATGGCCATGGTCTGCAAACCCAGGGATATATTCATGTATCATGACGACATATACGGGACTAGCATATTGCTGGTACTAAGAGGTTCAGCTAGGTGGCTCATGTAGTCGCGGGCTAGATCACCATTTGGCCTCTTTGTGCAGTCTATTTTGACAACCTGCCAATTAATTACTATCCATGGGATTTTTTTTTATAATTCATATGTATGGATACTCCATAGCAAAAGCTTTATTTAGCTGATTTAGAAATGGATTAAAGATTTGAAATGAAAGAGCAATAGATCATTGAAATTTCTGTTTGAAACAACAGGTAAGCCAATCACTCAGGGCATTGGCTCTTAATTTGGGTTATCACCTTCTTTCACACCTGAAACAATAGATAGGTACTTAGGGTGACTGAGATAAGGGGCAGGCTGTAGCATATCAGTCTTATCACTGACCATTGTTCTTGAGACTGAAAAGAAACTTATCCAGAATGCCCTGCTCTGGAGTCGGGGGCCTAACCAATATGGCGGCCTCCATAGCCTAATATGCTAATGCCCTATAGCACCACACAGTCCTTAGAGGGTAATCATTGCTTGTGGCCAGACTGATTTGTATGATCATAGACCAACTTAACGATACTTTATAGCTCTATACTGTATACCTGCAATAATAGAGCTCCCTCCCACACCCATTGACATTAGTCTGACAGCTTGCACACAAATGCCAGCAATACCCACCCCTATTACTCGGTGATTGATGAGTGTGGGGGGCTGTAGGGTTAGTGGTCAGTGTATAGCGTGAGTTACAGATGTTGATTTCATCCATATATAGCCCTCTGTGGGCAAACAAACCAATATACTGAATTGAGTGAGTGAGTGAGTAATAGATGTTTAACGCCATTTCAACAGCTAAGGTCATATTCATGGCGAGAACATTACACAATTTCACAAAGGAATGTGTCAGTGCCCGCGCATATGTGCACCACACACATCCTGAGGGGATAGGAAAGATGAGAATTAGACCCTTTTAAGTGGGCTAGGGAGGCCCATATACTGAATTGACCTAAGCACCCTGTAACATCATAAGGCCCTAACTGTAACACTATATATATCCACCTGGTAGGATAGACACGGCTGGGGGTGAGTGGGCAGAGTATGTCAACAATCAGGTGGGCGGTAGACTGTGACGGAGCTGCTGGCACCCTCTACAGACAGGGCAAAATCTCTACTAATCATGATGGTTGCATAATGTTCAAGGGGTGGTTCCTACTTAGTTTTTTGCATAGAATCCAAAATTGCTTGGGGCCATTCTGGATTTTGCATATTAAGGTGGGTTTCTACCATTGAAATTGAGCCTACTGCACAGGTTTCTGCGCATATAGGTAATTTTCATTAGAATTAGATCAATTTTGGTAGGCACATTCTCATATATGCCCTAAATGCCTACAAAAAGTTTTGGGGGGATTCTGGTCAAAATTTTCCATTTTATAACAATGCTAAATTTTGGCATATTTACATCTGAATTATTTTCATTCTGACATTCTTCTGGACATTACAACTATTTAGAGGAAGATATATAGGCTTGGAAAGCTATTTTGAAAACCATGTTGACAATCTTAAGCTCAGCCTAATTAGCATAATTTTTCACATTTATTTTGGTATATTCTGAAATAAAATATGGTTGCATCTCAAAATAGTCACATTAAATTCCATGACCTCAAAATGGTACTCCTAGCATTTTAAGTGAGTTTGTAAGTGAACTAGAAGCAAAGATACAGCTTTAATAAGATTTTGATGGTGGCCATATTGGATACAGGTCCAAGTTCCACGTGATTCTCCTTATTATCAAGCATGCATCTGAAAAGTTTCATTGAACAATTCCCATTATTTTTTTTTTTTCAGAACTTACTAGAATAAAGGTGAAAATGTGTCATATCATTCTCAGGCTTGATTAGGTATTTTTGAATATCTAATTAGAATATGCAAATTAGGGGCCTTAATATGCAAAACCCAGAATGGCCCAAGCAAATTCGGATGCTGTGGAAAAAAACTGAGTAAGAACCACCCATTGAACATAAGGCAACCATCATGGTTAGTAGAGTAGAGATTTTGCCCTGTCTACTCCAGTAAACTATAGCCTATTTAATTCTGCTACTGGCCATGACTTTAACCCACCAAAAACCACTTTTTGGTAAAGAATTTAAAAAAACTGAAAGGTGTGGTGGCAGGAGAAATATGTTGAGCATATAGTGCTACAAGGAAAGAAACGATATATTGAGTGCAAGCATGATTATTTTGAGCAGAATGGATCTTCAAATTGAAACCTTTCTGCCCCCCCCCCAACACCATACAGTGTGCCTGTTCTATTTATTCCGGGTTAGCAGGTTGTCCCATGGGCGCCGCCATTACTGAACCTTGTTATCAGCGAGTTCTACTGATATCACCTATCAGATGGGTACCAGTTGGCCCCCGACAGGCCGCAGTGAATCATTAGGACGATCTCATTGGCTAATAATTAAACCTGCTAAGTCCGTATAGATCTAACATTACAATAGACCAGGCACACTAATTAGTCTCAAAAGCATTAGAGAGTGGATCTGTATTACATACAGAATGAAATGCTGTTCCATTACCTACATAAGTATGTAATAACACTGTCCCAGAACTATTCAAGGCCATGCTTGTAATATTGGCTGGTATGTAATGGAAGGTATGTTCGTCTAAGAGGTGGCTCAAGAATCACCTTCCTATCGGCACTGGTGTTGAGTGAGTAATAGATGTTTGACGCCATTTCGACAACTAAGGTTATATTCATGGTGAGAACTACATTACACAATTTCACAGGAATGTGTCAGTGCCCGCACATATGTGCACCACACACATCCGGAGGGGATAGGAAAGAGGAGATATAGACCGTTTTAAGTGGGCTAGGGAAGCCCTGGCACTGGGGTTAATTATACTATTATATATTTCTTCTGAACAGGCCTAAGCCTGCTATGAAGTTTAGATATCTTCATTCCAAGGAGAGCTTCTTTAAACTCCATAGCTGCTATAGGGTTGTGGTTTCAGATGCATCATGGAATCTAGACAGTACACACTGATTCAGAGGTATGAGGTTCATTTTAGGGTATTTTCTTGAATGTTTAGTCAATTTTACCTTCACTTGGAGGGGCTCGTATATCATAGATAAGGATGCGTCCATCATCACAGGCACTAGCAAACACATTGTCATTGACTGGATCAACCGACAGACCGTAGACAGCATCATCATGATTAAATACATCAAGTGTCACTCCCCTGAAAGTACCGGTATGTACAAGATGTGATTATGCACATTGTATACAATACATTAGCAAAGGTTCACTCGTGTGGGAATCTGGGAGGGTTACTGCACGCGCAGTTTAGCCGCCGTATTGCACGACGCCCGCAGGGCGGGGTGCGATGCGGCAGCTGAACTGCGCGTGTGGTAACCCTCATGATTTTGACCCTCATGATTTAACCCTCATAATTTTGAATTACCTTTAACTTTTTCTTAATGAAAATCGGCCTTGTATCGGCCGTGCGCTTTGTTTACATCGCCATCTTGGATCTATGACGTCATCAAAGAGGTCACATGATCAGGCTGTGAAATACGTGCCCTACGTATTTCACAGGGCCAGTGAAATATGGCATCGTGATGCAACTTCTAGAACCCCAAATATTTCAACGTATTTACCATGAGATAAAACCATTTATTACAAACAACGTAAAACTTAAAAACATTTAATGTGCATTATTAGAATTTAGGCACAGAAAATCGATTGTAGGAGGGGAACTGTGCATGTAGGCTAAAATTGGAGGAAGGGAGAATGAGTTAGATTGACTACCCCCTCAATAGTACTACCTACATTGTCCCCCCACTGATGTAGCCTACTCTGAATCCACTTTTTCCTTATTCCAGTGCTGAAGGCACTCATATACTTTTATTTGGGTCATGAGCCCACCACCGGTGCTGGAGGATGGCTTAATAGATAACAAGAGGATGTTGATAACATCTATAGGTTATATAAGAACTGATTGTGGCAACTGTGGCCATTTCCTTGTTACAACAGATGTATGGACTTACGTTTTTAAATCATGAACGACCACTTGCTCATCATTACCTGTGAAGTATGAAACCAGAGACAAATTACTTATCATGCAAGGCAAGTTAAGACAACAAGAATTGCTGCTGGCTGACTTGTGTCATTCACATCGATGTGTAATTTCTTTTTTTTTCAAATATTTCTATATACTTCTTTGAGTAACAAATGCAATACTCATTCTATGATGATATGTTATATTTATAACAGAAAGAACAAAGGAACTTCCATTGACAATTAAAATATACTAATAATTATTTTAGATTACCTCCAGAAAATATTTTGGCATTGTAGTTATCAAATGCTAGACAGAATATGTTACTATGGTGTTCCCCTTTCATAGCAATGGGCTTGGCACAGCTGGATATGCCCTCCTCCACATTCCAGAGTAGAACACGCCGGTCATCTCCACCTAAAAAGTGTTGAAAAAAAAGAGGAAAATATATATATATATATATATATATATATATATATATATATATATATATATGCCCCTTTTTATGTCAGTTACATCTTTTAAAGGCGCTCTGAATCGAGGGGCTAACTGGGTGAGTGAGTGAGTAATAGATGTTTAACGCCATTTCGACAGCTAAGGTCATATTCATGGCGAGAACTACATTACACAATTTCACAGAGGAATGTGTCTGTGCCTGTGCATATGTGCACCACACATCTGAGAGGATAGGAAAGAGGAGAAATAAGACCCTTTTAAGTGGGCTAGGGAAGCCCAGAGGGGCTAACTCCATCGACATTTACACTGCAGTGACATCACAAATTTAGAGCTCCTTTAAGTATCTAGGCTATTTAGATCAACATTTTTGTACGGATAAGAAAATCGCATCTACCATACTACTTCATACATAGAGCCACAGCCTATACATGAAGCTGGGACTTACTGTGGCTTCTAGGTACTTCCCGAAGTAAGTATACAGGGGACCCATTATGATAGTACAGATATTTAGATCCACGAAACAACCCCAACATAGGGTACTTCAGGTGGCCAATTTGCCTATTCCTTACCATTGCAGAGGTGGCAAATTGACTTACATTCACATTGCAGTCTTTTTCTTTCATAACTACTCGATGGGGTTCAGGCCAAAAAAAAAAAACCATTGTGTTTCAGGTAACATGCTGAAAAAAATTAGGTAGGGTAGGTCGACGTGTGACGACTTGTGGTGACTCACAACGCCTCTTGGAAGACTCGATTGACTCAAAAGTAGCCAGAAAAAAAGTATGATTTCTTCAAAAATGAAGAAAAACTTTAGGGTCGGCCCTGTTTTAATAGTTAGGGTCGGGTGACCTGAAACAAACATTTTATTTTTTTGGCCTCATCAATACAAAGCCGTAGGTGTGTTTGGTTAGACAATACGACCAATATCAAGCCTTTTACAGCAATATGGGTACACATTCCCATAGCCATGTATTACGTAATGCCCCGCAAATGAACAGGAACTACCGTAATCTCCCGCGTATAAGACGCGTCTTCTATGCCAAACAAATGCCTGGTGCGTCTTATAGAATTTTTTCAAGTTGGGGGTGCGTCTTATACGCGGGGTTTTCCGTTTTTCCAATTTGGAGAAAGTCTGATGTGATCAGGGAAACCCCTCCAAATCATAATTAATAATTGTTGTGACAATAAATCACAAAAAAAAAATACTGAAATATCCATTAATCATGACATTGTGCTAATAGATCATAAAAAAATGTCCATTAATCATGAAGTTGTGCCAATAAATCTTTAAAAAAAGTCACAAAATGCCACAAACAACAAGCAATTACAAAAGATATATTTATTTACATGGAAAATATTTACAATCATCATCATCAATCAATCATCAGTCATCGGAATCATCAATCAATTATCAGAAGCCGAGGAAGTCGAGTTCACCATCAGAGTCGGAATCGCTCATGAAGAAGTCGGGGATTATGTTCTCCTCTTCATTGGAGTCAGCGGTGAGGTCAACCATCTCGACGACGAAGTCAGAGTCAGAGTCATCTGCGGTGTCATCAGCTGCAGCATCTTCTGGGATGTCGAGATCGTCCCGCCACAGCATCTCATCCTCGGTCCCATCCAGACTGTTGGCGATGCCAGTAACCAGGAATGATCTCTTGATCATCTCCAGGGTTCTCCACAGAATGTAAAAACACACCGTAAAAAGCAGCGAGCTGGTGTAAAGTTTCATTTGGCAACGTCCTAAGCCTTAGGCTAAATTTGGTTGGAAGTCTCATTCATACAGTGTGGGATTACAGATGGGAATTTAACAAAGGAATTGAAAGTATTTTCATAAATATGGCCATAACTTCTGTTCTAATTAGCCGATTTGCAAAATTCAAAAACCTATAGGAAGCTAAAATGACACCGGCGGTGATTCTGAGATGAAATCACACCGGCGTCAGTAAAAATCACGCCGGCGGCCCACCGGCGTCATTACAGTGTGAGGAGAACCCTGATCCCCTGGGGCAGCTCGTTGAAGGCAGTCACTGCCCATTCTGCGATCTGGTGCTTCTCAGGGGCCTACCTGTTGCCCATGTCTTCTTCCCTTCATGTTCCAGCATCCACATTTCCCAGGACCTGTGCATGCTTATCTGGAAAGACAAGAATTGTGTCAATAATCTGCTGGAATGTCTAATAATCACGACATTGTGCCAATAAATGACCTAAAATACAAAAATGTCCATTAATCATGTCATTGTGCCAATAAATCACCCAGAAAATACTGAAATGTCCATTAATCACAACATTGTGCCAATAAATCACTAGAAGTGAGAAATTACTGAAAATAATCACATTGAAAGGCTTGTTCAGCGACATATCCAACGGCTGCAGGATGGGGGTCAGGCCTTCGGGGATGACAGCCCCTCGTCAATGTACCCTTTCTCCTGAACTTGCACTGTGCAGTCGTTGGATGTGAACTTGAGGGGCCGCTTCCCCTTGAAGATGTGCATAGCTGGCTTCCTTTCACCCTCAGCACTCACTGCCAGTATTGCTGTCAGTCCCCGCTTCTCTGCATTGTTTGTCTTGATGCAGACGGTCTTCGATCCTGAAAATAGAAGAAAAATATAATCACGACATTGTGCCAATAAATCACAAAAAATACTGAAATGTCCATTAATCATGAAATTGTGCCAATAAATCACAAAAAAATACTGAAATGTCATTAATCATGACATTGTGCCAATAAATCACACAAAAATTACTGAAATGTCCATTAATCATGGAATAAAAAAAAAATATCAACATTTCTTACCAGTGGTGGCGAGGGTCCGCCCCTCCGGCATGTCAAACTGGAGGGGCGTTTCGTCCATGTTCCAGATGTCTTTGGGATGGACCTGGTATTTCTCTCTCATCTGGATGACAAATGTGTGGAAGGCTTCTGCCTTTTCTGCTGCATCGTGGGGGATCTTCTCTCCGATGCTGGTGGCCACCCGGGTGGACAGGAACTTGCACTTACAGAATCTGCGTGCCCACCCATTGCTGGCCCTGAATCGCAGCTACCCCTTGCATGTTGATCTGAAACAAAATCCCCATGAATTACTGAAATGTTCAATAAATCACACAAAAAATACTGAAATGTCCATTGATCATGATATTGTGCCAATAAATCACACAAAAATACTGAAATGTCCATTAATCATGACATTGTGCCAATAAATCACACAAAAAATACTGAAATGTCCATTAATCATGACATTATGCCAATAAATCACAAAAAAATACTGAAATGTCCATTAATCATAAAAGAGCCAAATAAATTACCTGTTGGTGCTGGAGGAGCTGCTGGTTCTAGCCTCCTGGCGCTCAATCTTAGCTGCCTGCTTTCTGGCCTCCACCTGGAGGGACCGTATAGACACTGCACGGCCTTTCTCCCAGGTTTCCTGGACCCAGTCGTACAGGGTGTCCTCCAGGGCCTGATGGTGTGCTGCCCTGGAGGTCTGGAGGTCCAGATTGATCAGACAGTGCCGGGAGGACTTTTTGGACTCCTGGAGGAGGGCACCCTTGACCTGAAAGTACAATAAAGAGAAAAACTTGTGTCAATTATCAAGACATTGTGCCAATAAATCACAAAAAAAATACTGAATTGTCCATTAATCATGAAATTGTGCCAATAAATCATAAAAAATTACTGAAATGTCATTAATCATGACATTGTGCCAATAAATCACCAAAAAACAAATTCAATGGTTATTACCTTCCTCCATTTTCGCACCATGCACTCACTGACCTCGAAGTGGGCAGCTGACTTTCTGTTGGAGACATCTTCTGCCATCTTGATGGCGTTCAGCTTGAACTGGATGCTGTGCTTCATACGTTTGGGACGCATGATGTAGTTGTAGCTGGTGGTAGTGTAGCTGTAGCTGGTTGTGCTGTGATCGACTGCTGGATGCTGTGTGGTTTGGGTTGGTAGTCCAGCAGCATTTATAGTTCAAACCCCTCCCCCTCCAGTTCTTTACCTGAACGACTCACAGTCTTACCTGAACGCCTCACAGCATCAACTCATAGTGCCAGCGCCGCGGCAGACCCGGAGGTGTTAACGCGCTCCCCCGGCCTGAAAGGAATGCATGGGCCGATGACAGCATTGACTCAACAGGTTGACAAAGCGGCGTGGCTTGCTGGGGTGTAGGGAACGCATGGGCCGATCAACTCATAGCGCCAGCGCCGCGGCAGACCGGGGAATGGTCCACACACCTGCCGGGGTGTAAGGAACGCATGGGCCGATGACAGCATCGACTCAACAGGTTGACACTATAGACAAAGCGGCATGGCTTGCCGGGGTGTAGGGAACGCATGGGCCGATGACAGCACGCCTGCCGGGGTGTAGGGAATGTTTTATTTCTCTTCATTCTAGGGGGGGGTTGGGGGGTGCATCTTATACGCGAACCCCCCCTTGCTGAGTTGGGGGCGTCTTGTACGAGTTTTTTTCTAAATATCGATCCAGGGGGTTGGATGCGTCCTCTACGCGAACCAGCCTTTCCTGAGTTGGGGGAGCGTCTTCTTCGCGCACCGCTTCTTCTACGCGGGAGATTACGGTACCGACTTTTGGCAGTGGGGCCCCCTGGTGTCAAAGGCATGAGCTGCCTGATTGGACTCGTGTATAGGATTACTTTTATTATAGAACAGGTACTGAGGCATGAGTACACGTCATGATTTACAGCATAGAGTTCATAATAGCTCTTACTCTCTCGATATTCCTTCTGAGAACTCCATAACATGACGTATCGAGCCCTTTAGGTTTGATAAGGACAGAGTGTGCTTTGGGTAAGGATGCAACCCAAAAAAACTGTCTTAATCTCACAGCAGATCCTTCACTGCCACTCTATGGGCAGTGGAACAGTCTGTCATGGCAGATTGTTGAGTGACTTGGTCCCTGGTTCTATCATACTTAGCACTGCAACGGCTAAGGCCTTAAAATATATTGTTGCGTTCAGGTAATGGAATCGACAAAAATAGGGTAGGTAGGAAGGGAATTCTTTTTATTTTGGAGATTTTTTTAAGGCTGGCTGTTAATTTCTGCACCTACGCGACGTGAATTTCATGTTCAGGATAGTAAAAATACATCACTGTCTCAACAATTCCCCAAAAGGCCTATAAAAGATTTAGGGTAGGGCCAAAAAAAATTAGGGTAGGTAGACTTACCTGAACACAATATTGTTTTTTTTAGGCCTAACAGTAATGTTCACCTCAGTAGTATGGTACAAAGCACTAAAAGTAATAGGCCTGGGCACAACAAGAGCAGCCAACCACTTCGATCTGCTGAGTAAGCACATCAAAAAAAATACTGCCCCTAGAGGGCTACAAGCCAATGTCAATCCACAAGTACCAGAATTAAATCCAGGGTTCATTACCAAATGGGAAGAAGCAGTAGCACAACTCAGCTCTAATCTCACCCTTCTACTGAAAACCTACTGGGCGGAAAGAGTCGCTAAAATTGACAGTGACTACATCTCACTGACCACTGAAATGAGAAAAAAATTAACACCAGAAGAATGTCAGGAAATTCTAGCGACTGTGAAGGAGCAACAGGAGGTCCTGACCTCAGAACTGTCCAAAAAACCTGCAGGAAAAACTGACACTTCCAGTGACAGAAACAGGCCCCAGGGAAGGAGACAGTAGTCAACCTTTCCAACCACCAATTAACAGAAAATCAAAAGTGTTTCCTTAACAAAGGTTTAAATTTCTTTCCCACACCATGTAACCCACATCCAGCCCACAGCCTAAGGTATTCCTTATGCTTCACTAGAAAACTGTGTCTCACAGAACACCACAAAAACCTACCTTCCAACAACCTACCCAGCAACTACGATCCTGACCCCCCCCCCCCCCCAGCAGAGGGTGGACCCCACCCCCAGGTTCTAATGCCTATCTAGATTGCTTCTCCACCTCTCTCATACAAAGAGTAGAAAATCTACATAAAATCATCAAGAGTGAATGACAACCTCACACAAGGGGAAAGGGCAGCCTACAAATCTCTCAAAGACAACCATGACACAGTAATAAAAAGTGCAGACAAAGGGGGTGCTTTAGTTATACAGAATAGAACAGACTATGAAGATGAATATCTACGCCAGTTGAATGACCCCATCTCGTACAGACTGCTTCACAGAGATCCCACCTCTGTCTACAATCAGAGTTTGGCGGAAGAACTACAAACCTTGGAGAGACAAGGCCATCTACCTCCCAACAGCAAAACATAGTGACTACCAACTACCCAAGAACACCAAAGTTTTACACTCTACCCAAGATACACAAGCCTCTCAACCCAGGAAGACCCATTATCTCTGGCTGTGGCGGCCCCACAGATCAGCCAATATGTGGATAAAATCATAAAGCCTCTAGCCATGGAATTACCATGGCTACATCAAAGACACCACCCAGTTCATAAATATTGTGGAAGGTTTGGCACCCCTACAAGAGTCTGATTTATTGGTCACCATAGATGTGAGTTCCCTCTACACAAGTATCCCCCACGCAGAAGGCATCTCAGCCAGCTTAGACTACTTAAACGAGAGACAGATAAAGACCCCACACACCTTCGTGATTGCCAAGCTTCTACACTACATCCTAACCAAAAATGCCTAAAGTTTTCAATGGGAACTACTACCTACAGCTGACAGGCATGGCCATGGGCACCAAAATGGCACCAACCTACGCCAACCTATTCATGGGCAACCTAGAAGAGAGACAGAGCAGAGTGAAACCCCTGGTCTGGTACCAGTACATAGATGACATCTTTACCATCATACACGGGACAGATGAAACAGCAGAATTCTCCACCTACATAAATAACTTCCATCCCACCATCAAGTTCACAGTGGAAAGCAGTCCCACTGAAATCCACTTTCTAGACACCACGGTCTATAAAATCACCACTGGCAAACTTCAAACTCGCCTGTACACTAAGGCTACAGACGCCCACACTTATCTACATTATTCATCATACCACCCCTTTGCCTTGAAGAGATCAATACCCTTCTCCCAACTCATGAGATTGAGAAAAATCAATGCAGACCCTGCAGATTATGAGAGAGATAGCAAGTTCCTACTACAGACCTTCAAGAACCATGGGTATCCCAGCAAGCTACTCAGGATAGCATCAGCAAAAGCCTCAGGTTTAAACAGAGAAGAACTACTTCACCCTCCCCCCAAGGAGGAAAAAGCAGTGGTAACATATGTCACTGAGTACAATCCCAAACACAACAGCCTACCGGGACACCTACAGGAATTAATTCCAGTACTTACAGCAGACCCACTGAAAAACCCTAAATACCCGCCTAGAAATATGCTCGCCTACAGAAAGGCCCATAGCCTGCGCACCGGCCTTTTATTTCATGTTGATATGCCCGAGATACTGACAGCCCATAGCCTTACCATTGCAGCTCCGTATCGCACACCCCCCGTGCGATAACCCGCGAAAATATCACACGCCGAGGTCACGTGACCATTTGATGACGTCATAGCTCCAAGATGGCGATGTAAACAATGCGCACGGGGAGTCATTCTGGTAAATTCTATTGTAATTCAGCAGTTTTAGATAAAATAACATGAAATAAATGCAAAGGCACACTCGTTGGAGGAATGTTGGGGGGTTATCGCACTTGCCGATCAGTTGCCGCATCGCACTCCGCCCTGCGGGCGTCGTGCGATACGGCAACTGATCGGCGCGTGCGATAACCCCCCGACATTCCTCCAACTCGTGAACCTTTGCTTATGTACATACCCCCCACCCCTACCAGACACAACCACCCGGCTGCACAGAATGTGGCAGATGTAAACACTGCTCCAGGATCCAAGAAGCTACAGAAATCACCAGCACCATAAATGGTAGAACTTTCAGAATAGTAGGACACAACACCTGCAGGACCAATGTTATTTATGTCCTTACTTGTGCTATATGTGGGACAAACAGGACACACAGCTAAAGTGAGACCGGGTCAACAACTAGGCGACATCAAACCACATCACAACACATTACCGTGACGACACAGGTTGTGGCCATGGCAACGTACGAATGACGATAGTGGACAGCACGGCACAACACTTGACTTGAATGAGCCACTATGGTTAGAACAAGCCTGGATCTGCCTTCTTTCTACTTGATTACCACTGGGTCTGAATGACCAATCTTAATCATCATGAGTCTTAAATGCGACAGGTGCAAAAACTATTTTCAGTCCATTGTTGGCCTAAGAAGACACATAAACTTTTATCATGGTCCCACCAAGACCACCTGTCTTGAATGTGACAAACTATTCGCCAGGAGATCAAACTTCACCAGGCACGAAAAAAGAGACAATAGCCCAGCCTAAATTTAGGACCAGGATTAAGCTACATCCCATTCCACCAGGTAAATAAACCATCACAGGACCTACCAGCAAATTATCTGGAATTACTCCACCAATACACACGCCGTAGAGACACTGTCCACAACACGTCATTCAAAAATGCTGTTGACACCACAAACCATAACACGGCCACTCTCAACCCACTATCCACGGAACTACCCACAACTGTCCCACAATGGTCAGAAGTCCTAGCAGATATCGACCCAGATGCCGGTTTGGAACAAATAACCACTCCTGATCAAAACCAGGTTACACCACTACAGGATGAATTAGAACTACCAGATCTACTCAGCCAAGCCATGTCCAGTGTGGGCATAATTGCCTCCACTGGTAACACTGAGCCCCCATACACCGCTACAACTACTGACACTATTTCTTCATTTCCCCCTGACCCTGAAGAAAGGTCAGAAAGTGTTTTCAATGTAGACATTCCATATCCATGGGAACAGAATCACCCAGTAGACTTTGCACATGTAGATGATGAGACTTTTGTGATAACTTCGCCCCTACCGGTACTTCCAAGAACCCATAGAAGCTGGTACCAAAAAACTGGTATCAACTGGTACCAAGAAACTGGTATTAATGAACAAGGCTACTTGTACAAACTTTGACAGGGCATAGAACTCAATTATCTAACTATCTGGGCCTCAACAGTGCTTTTTTGCTCATAACCCCAGTTCCTTATCCAGCCATAACGCACTCTCAGACCTTTTCTTCGTCTTCAAGAAGCTGCTGGTTTCAATCCGGACATGTTATTAAATTAGAGGAATATACAAAGTCAACTCCTCCATACATTTCCTGTTAAAACCATTTAGGTTCAACAGGGAATCGATGCCCAGCCGCTGGGGCAGGAGGCGAACTCGCTGTCCACTATACCAAGGCGACCGGTGGTAGAAATGAATCTACATCAAGGATTTGAAAAAGTTTTCTGACATACCTGAAGTTTACATGCCTCGTTAGCATAGATTCCAATGGTGGAGTTATTAACAGGAAAACATCGTTAGATATCCTATATGAACATGCCATGCCTAATTTTTCCATTTTCTTCGAAATAAAAAAGAATCCATTGATTTTCCATAGCGATACATCTCGGCGAACGCCATTGCGGCTTGCCGACCCGAAAGTAGGTCAGGTACATCCGGGCACCTACCAGCTTCGTCAACAAGACGAAATGGCCGTGTACCGGGCCGTGTGCGTTGGATCGTTATGGAAAATCAATGGATTCTTATTTATTTATAAGAAAATGGATACAAAATGTAGGCGAACACCAACTAGAGATCGTATATTTGGCGGTGCTAGAAGTTTGGGACTTGACATGCTTGGATTCTACCTGAAAAATAGTTGGAAAGACGAGGGTATGACGGGTGGAGTAAAAACAATAGCTACGGTAGCTTGGCAAACTGTGCGGATCGGATGCACTAACAAAATTTCTTCTCATAGATTAATTCTTGGGTTATAAGGTAAGAAATTAATACAAAATGGAGAAATATGTTTGATAAACGCTTTAATGTATGTTATGGGAACGCACTCGTGGGTTTAAGGGTTAATAATCCACTCCCCCTTCGGGGTCGTGGATTATTAACCCATAAACCCACTTGTGCGTTCCCATAACATACATTAAACGCTAATTCATCAAAGCCCAGGCCAACCCTAGATGGTTTTGTTTTTTAGAATAATCTAACTGAATATCTAATCGTCAGATTATTTATTTATTTATTGTACATATATTAACTCTACTGAAGTGTTGTCAATTTAATATTGCTCATAATGTGGTTTATATAGTTTGTTATACATATCCATGGTTACATATTACATAACACCTCTCATGCAAATGACTCCTGCAGAAGGGCTCCACATGTTAGTACCCTAAGTAAGCCAATACAATAAACAGTCCTGAAGAAGACTCGAAAGAGTCGAAACGTCGACCAAACTTAATTTGCTGACTTGTGATCCTTTACAAAGTTAAAAGTGTGCCATAGAACCCAAAGAGGGTTTTGGAAATATTTACTTTATTTTTCATTTATCTAGAATCCAATAGGGAAGAGCAAGCAGGGTTTAGGAATGGGTATGCCACATCAGATCACATCATAACACTGAACCTGATAATTGAATACCTTCTAACCCAAAAGAGGAGATTATACTGTGCTTTTATTGAATATACGGCAGCAATGTGCATTGCTCGTAACTAGAAAAGAAATAAATCAATAGCCTTGAGCAATTCTAGCTTGTGGTCTGACATCAGCACTCCCTCACCCAGGTTATTGGCACCACCAAGCCACTATTCGCATAACTCCCGCCAAAACTGCTCTATTCGCACCACACTGCAAAAAAAGGCAGGAAAGTTGATACATGGATCAACATCATATACCTTCACCATTGCAGGCAAAAAGTGTCTTATGGCCGCCAACCAACTGACTCTGTAGCATATAGACAATTACTCAAAATTTACAATACCGTAATCTCCCGCGTATAAGACGCGCTACGCGTATAAGACGCACCCCAAACTCAGCACATGCATTTTCGTGTATAAGACGCACATTTTAATGCTCAATTTTGTAAATCCAGTACTGTTCTATAGTAAAATTACCCCTCGTATAAGACGCACACCCAACTTGAGAGAAAGCTATAAGACCCCCCAGCATTTTGTTTGGCGTAGAGGAGGCGTCTTATACGCGGGAGTTTACGGTAGTTGGTACTGAAATACCTTTTCCTGCAAGACCGATACATCTCCTTTAATGGCACTACAAATTCATTAGGTAATTCTGCCTCTTATATATATCTTATACACCACCAAAATGACTGAAAATGAGGGGACCCATAGTCGTCTCCTATAACTCTTTTCGAGTTAATTATAAAAAGGCCTTCGATATGGTAGATAGAACCAACTTATGGAGTAAATTATTGAGTGTAGGTATATCTGGAAGAGTCTTCGAGGCCATAAAAGCTCTCTATACTGACACTAAGTCATGTGTTCGATCTAACAACCAAACCTCATCATTATTTACCGTAATCTCCCGCGTATAAGGCGCAGCTCGCATATAAGGCGCCCCCCTAACTCACAGGGGGGCTGTTTCACATATAAGGCGCCCCCCTGAGGGTTGATTTTTGTCAATTTAGTAATTTTCTATAGTAAAAATACCCCCCTATAAGGCGCACCCCAAACTCAAGGCAATTTACCTCCCACGTATAAGACCCAGCAGCATTTTGTTTGGCGTATAGGATGCGCCTTATACACGGGAGATTATGGTAGATGTGAGATGGGGGTCAGGCAAGGGGATAACCTATCCTCTCTACTATTCTCTTTATACCTTAGCGACCTTGAATCTCACCTAAAGAGCAAATGTAATGGATTATTAGTAGAAAATAAGACTGATTGAAATGACCTTTAATTATAATGGATCCTTTAACAAATGTTTAACCAAGCAAGTACAGCAGGCGAGGCGGGTGATGTATGGTGTCACCAGCAAGGTTAGAAAACTAAAACTACCTATTGATGTAGAATGTCAGCTGTTCGACAGTTGTGTTGTTCCAATCCTGTTATATGGATCAGAGGTGTGGGGGTTTTCAGAATTAGAAATATTACACTCCCAAGCATGCAAAAACATGCTTTACCTACATTACATAAGAACACATCCAATACTATTGCCAGAGGTGAGTTGGGTAGGCACAGCCTACAGTATTATATCACTCAAATTACCTTGTGGGTGATGTGATTAATAGAATCTCAGAGCTATTTAACACTAAGGATCTGCAGCAACAGATTAAGCTAGCAAAGTTTGTAAACCTTGTCATGTTTGAATTTACCTCTGGCAACCCCAACTGACTATAGCCAGGAACTGTGGCTAAATAATAGACAGGTACTAACTACGCAAATCAATTACATGTATATGCAACATATTGGACCAAGCATGTCATGTTAACAGCCATTAATTTGTTATATGCAATTGTGCTGCATTTAAAACAACCAAGAGCATTATATAGCAAATTACCTGTTATATGTCCACTACTCAAAATGTCTGGTGCTCATCTAGGAAGATGTAAATAACCAATGGTATTAACTTGTATCTACTCCCCTAGTTAACTTAGGTGATATTGTTATAATTAGATACCTGTAACCTTAGTTTGTGGAATGCCATTTGGTATCCTACTGCCATATCTAGTCCTGACTACAGACTCGGTACTAAGTTAAACTTGGTGCTTATTAGCAATGTATGGTCATTGTGAACTGGTTTATTAAGGATTTATTGTCATGTCATGTTAGTCTGTTTTCAAATCTAGTCTTAAAGGGGGGCTGGCATGGAAAATTAACAACATGGGTACTGATTCAAACAGTGATCATAAAATTGCAGGAACCAGCGGAAGAATCGTGACACCCTGGTTGGTCAAGGGGTGATCATGTGACTTTTTAATGCGGGTATGCATTACCATGCCAGGGCCCCTTTAAGATAGTTGGGGCTTCCCTAGCCCACTTAAAAGGGTCTATATCTCCTCTTTTCTATCCCCTCAGGATGTGTGTGGTGCACATATGCGCGGGCACTGACACATTCCTCTGTTAAATTATCAACCTGTGAAGCACGGGATAGCCACTTAGGGAGTGATCATTTTTTAACAACAGGGGGGGGGCCGGTGGGTTTGCGCGCGGACGCGTGAAAAAAATTTCGACCCCCCCTCTCAAGGGGGTAAAATTTTTTCGACCCCCCCCCATAAGGGACAAAAATCGCGCGCGAACGTCCCCTTTTAGCCTATAGCAACGCGCGGGGTTTTCCACTGAAAACAGGTGAAATTATTTTGACCCCCCCCCCATCAGAGGTATTGAAAAAATTCTGACCCCCCCGGTCAAGGGGTTGAAAAAATTCTGACCCCCCCCCTCAAACCCACCGGCCCCCCCCTGTTGATCACTCCCTTAGTGCCGCTAAAGTGCTGTAAAACACAAATCAATCAATCAATTTAAGATAGTTGGTGCTACCTCAACTTGTATGGAACATGATCTTTGTAGTTAGGATTAGGAAAAATCCTGAAGGATATGTGTGACTAGATTTAAGTCACTATTTAATTCATTACTATGGAGTTTTGTATCTCATCTATGTATCTCATATACCTCAATGAGGTTTAGAGAATAAAATCATTAATTGTCATTGCCTACAACACCTCTAGTTTTAGTATCAGGCTATGATTTTAGTACCATAAAAACAAATTATCATTGATATATATCAGAGGTTCAAAGATAGGTTATGCTGAAAAATTGACAAAATGTTTCGGCCCTGCGGGAGCACTCTCCACGCACCTTCCATGCATTTAATCCTTGTAAAAACTCAGATATACATACATCCAACCCTCCTTTAGCTTCGCTGAAAGTTGGGGGATCCTACGATCATTTTAAGATAGGAAAAAATTGAAATTTATTATAATCCAGGCCGAATTGTGCATGGGCAGGATCCAGCATCAGTAGCTGAAAGGTGTCATAATAGAGAGGAGCCGGTCCCTAACACCATATGCCTAGGGACAGGTTGGCAGGTCTACCTATACTAGCCTATACTATAGTACCGGTATAGTTTTGATAAATTTTGTCTTTGGAATTTTTGGGGAAAAATTTTTAAAGCCCTGCCATGCCTATTTTGATAGTGTCGCTGTTCATCACTTTGTAAAACCCCTACGTCACGAGCGTCACTTTTTAAAACCCCTGCGTCACTTTTTAACCATGTATGATGTATAGGCACAAAAATGCACAAAAATAGAAGACAGTTGCCTACCAGATGCAATCAATTGTCCTCCTTGATTGGAGAACTCAATTGCATTCACGCAGCCGAAGTGGCCTTTGAAATCTTTCCGATAAAGTGTGGGAGCAAGTTTAAATTTGTTGCGCATTAGTCTTGTGGACCAATTTGTCCCGATGTCATGACATCGTAGGTTATTGAATGCCAACAGCCCTAATGGTCCTTGTCTTTGCCCGTAGCTGGACATTGCAGCTGTTTTGGTCAGCCAACTCTCCTCCTGTCGGTGTTTTGATCTACGTCCTTATACCAAGATGGCTTCCTAAATCTCACGCTTCCTCGCCCGCACCTGCGAGATTTGTCAGGAAGGGGGCGTGTCTGTTTTAGTGCTTGGGTCTGTGCTTGGCTGTTTCCCTGCCCTCTCACCGAAGAGGCATTCGGTGATAGCGTACACGTAGCAGGGAAACAGCGTATTTTAGTGCCCCACCCACTTAGAGAGTTTGCAAGAGAGTTTGCCGGGGTATTAATTTTTGTGCACTTTTTATGGTCGTGATTTTCGCAGCGCTTCCACAGGCCTCGCGTTACACACGCGGGCCTCAGAAATTCCCGGACTCTCCGGCCGAATCCGTAGGATCTGAACGCAAAAGGGTCACTTCTTGGTCTCAGAGAAGGAATTGGTTCCGCACTATAATTTAATGTAGCGCGAAACGCGATAGCACCCATTGGAACATGTTCATTTTCTAAAAATCACCCCAGAATTAATAGATACATCCTTCCTTCATAATAATATTATAGGCTGACTTAAAATATGAATTGACCACGAAAATTTTGAGCACTGGACTATCCGATAATCGCGTAAAAACACCCTGATTCTGCCTAAATCTGCACTAAATAAAATGTAGATTCACTATTTCCAATCTAACCCTTGAAAAAATGGGTAAGCACTTTGAGAAATGCCCTCCTGGTATTTTATCCAAAGCAGCAAATGTTCAACAACATGTGTAGTGGTTTTATATTTATTGGCATTATTTTCAACATGGTTATAATATTGACCATTCAGTGTGCCTGCAGTATTCACTTCTGACCACAATCGTATATGACTTCCAGTTTTCTGCGGGATTTCCTTCACTGAGACCTCTTGCAGATTTGACCTGGCCCTCTGCTTCCCACTCCTTCCTCTAGATGTCGCCTTTAATTCCTTCTTCATCCTTCGGAGGGGTATTCAATAGGCGGCACGCCCAGCCATCGGGGCGCCTGGACCTGAACGTGCTCGCACTCCAGCTAGAGAGGAGGTGCGCCTGTGGCGCCCGCCGCGTGGCTGGCGTGCGGCTAATGAATACCGCTCAGGTGGCTCTTTCCACCCCTTCCGTGTCTCATCAAATAATTATGGTTCACCTCTCTGTTTCTTTCTGGCCAAACGGGGTTCGGGGGCCCCCAATCAAGGATATATGCCAGATCTCATCTGAATTTGAATTACATTCAGATGAGATCATCTGAAACTTATGGAGTGAGTGAGTAATAGATGTTTAACGCCATTTCGACAGCTAAGGTCATATTCATGGCGAGAACGACATTACACAATTTCACAGAGGAATGTGTCAGTGCCCGCGCATATGTGCACCACACACATCCTGAGGGGATAGGAAAGATGAGAAGTAGACCCTTTTAAGTGGGCTAGGGAAGCCCGCTGAAACTTATGGAAACTTATATGAAAGATTATTATTCAGATGAGATCTCATCTGAAAGGGGTGGGGGGTTATCCGGGGGATGTGGCCGGATGGGTCTCTCAGGGAATGAAATGTTTATTGGGCGGTATGACGTCAGTCCACTTCCGGCCAGGTAAAATATCACGGTTTGACCGGCCTGTGCTTGGAGAGTGACAGTAGAGTAATATAACAGTACAGGGAGAGAAGCTAACTTAGCTGGCAACCTGCTGCAACTCTCATACTCGGGACAGGCTTGTGTCAGTCTAATTTCCCATCCTCTAGATGGCGCAACATACAGTATTTCTATGTAGACACCAGATGGCAGTGCAAGCTGACAAACATATTACAACAATATAAAGGGCTGAGTCATTTATTGCCAGTGGGGAGGGGGGGGGCATTTGGAAAAGAACCCTTTCAGTGGGGCAAAATCCCAAAGTGGATGTACTGCCTGTTGGCAAACCCAAACCACAGCTTCAGGATTTGCTAACATGAACATCATTGGCACGCATGCAGAAACGCGTAATTGATGCAGGTACCGGGACCGGTGCCGGTACCCTTGTTTTTGTATACGGTACCAGCTACGGTAGTACCCGGTAAAGGCGACCGCAGACAGGGCCGATTCGGTCGGTAGTTAGGGAAGGGTAGCCGATCGGATCGGGGACATCGAACATGTTTGATATTGACAGACTGGATCAGACGTCCTCCGTAGACCTTCCCGATCGGCCGATCCAGTCGGGCCTGTCTGCGGTCAGCTTAACAGTAGAACGACATTTTAAAGGGGGCTTTGAAAATCGCCATGCTAGCCCTCTTTTAGTAGTAAACTAAAAGTCATATATGGTATTCTGTGCTCCTCACATGTCATAGCTTTTGTAGGCAAAAGTCCCCCCCCCCCTCCCACTTGCGCAGGTCAGTCACAATAAAAACAACTGTAGACTGGTCCAACCCATAAGGTGACCGCAGACGGGCCCGACTGGGTCGACATCCTTACGATCGGAAGCGTCTGCGTGGACGTCCGATCCAGTTGGTCGATATCAAACAAGTTTGATCTTCCCGATCAGATCGGGTCGGTACTCCCTGGTTACCGATCGAAAATCTGGCCCGTCTGGGGTCGCCTATAACCTAATTTGGGGGGGGGCTCGTTTTGCAAAATCAGTTCTAAGTGAGGGGCAGTAAAAGAATCTGAATGCTGTTAGGTAGTTTTCCCACATCTATGGAAACCCACCACCTCCCCTCTTGTACATATAATGACCACTTCACATCATCGTCATCATCGCGAGCCTTTGACTCACCGACCGGTCGCTCAGTTTTGGGTTTCTGCTCATTTGCATGATGCTCTTTTTGGGGTGTCTTGTTCGACATGCTTCGATCAGGAAATGCACGCAATGAGGTCCACAGGTGTCAGCAGAAGTGTCTTGGAATTGAATACAATTTCTTTGCCACTTGAATGGAGCAGAACGTCTCAGGAAAGATAAGAACTCTGCGCTCAGCGGAGGTAAACCGAATGAATCAAAGTAGTACCCCTCTCCTGTCCTCGACACGTAAAACGCCATCCAATGTTGACCTGGTAAATGTTGAGGATCTGTGTGACTCACAAAACAAGTGTCCTTGACAAGGTGCTTGGGGATAGTGTCACAAGAGAAAACACCTAGGAAATGATGTTTTGTGTGAACGTTTTCCTTTAACACTCTGTTTATTTAGACTGTATTCATGCACTACTCTCTCGTCTTCAGTTCATATGGTAGTCTGTGATGGGATGTTGATCTCTGGTCAGCTCGACGACGTTGTCGTACACCAAGTCTCCGCCAGCGCCGTGCCAAAACTGAGCTCCACCCTCAGTTGACCCGCTTCTGGAGTTAAATCCAGAGAGAAGAGCATGTACCCATTAAGGAAATCATTGAAGGAAATGGCGCAGGATCGTGAACCCTCATACATCCCCGTTTCCGTGTGTAGTGCCAGGTACTCTCTCACCGCTTCCTTTTTGGCAAAGTTGGGCATGTAGGCGTCGTTTGGCACCTTCTGGTCGTTCACTATCACTTGAAGCGAGTTGACTTTGCAATGTTTCAGTTCGAACGGGTTCTTGGCGTAACTTCCGTTGAAGGCGTCGTGGTCCAGGAAACAAATCATCATGGACTTGGGCAGTTGACCTGTGTTGGAGTGCGTGTAGGTGTGATCTCTGTTACCTGCAGGGATGGCGTAGCTCGTTACCTCCACTCTTTTGACTGGGTAGTCAAAGGGACCATGTTCTATCACAGCCTTTCCGTGCGTTTCCACCACAGCATCAGCTACCAGTGTGCGACGCACATAGAGCTTAGCTTTGTGAATCTTGAGTTTGTATGCCGTGTCGCCGTCGCTCATCAGATAGAAACTAGGCGAAGCTTGTTTCAGAGTCAGATTGATTTCCGTCTCTCCAGCTATGAACTTTGGTTGATGAGCCAGGTCAAAGTGGAGTCTCGCCATCAGCGAAAAGCGCCCGTTGGAGATGAGTTCTTTGTGCGCCTTGAACCCCAGGTTCTCGTCCGATAAGGTGTCGAATTTACCAGCCGCGTCTTGGTGCCAGCCTTGGATGCTCATGATGTTGTCCTTCACCCCTTTGTCGTAGTTAAGTAAACCTTCCAGGGGTAGGTTTCGGTGTTGGCAGACACTTTGAAACCTCCGATGGAGACTTGGACGTCCTTGAAGAACGAGTGAGCCAAGTTGTTCACCGGAGCCACATTGTCGTCGGCGTCCAGAGCCTCACCGTTTGGTTTCAGGACCTTGCATTCTAGATGCAGGTAGTCTTCGTTCAGGTCTGTGTACTCTTGCGACTTACTAATAGTGAAATTTATGTTGCTTCCGTCTCCCAAAGAGTTTTTCGTCTCTAACCCGACGAAGGTCGACTTCAGGATAGTGGTCTGAGTCGGTGCTACAGCGTGCAGGTCGAGCTCAGAGAGCGCACACTCTCTGCTGTTCTCGTGTACTTAGGCCATTGCGCTCCCTCTTCATGTTGGTGGTAGACTGACGCCGGTGACCGCTAGTCCTTTTTATTTATAGGTCGGTCAGCTAGCGATTGAAAATGTCACCCCGGCGTTTTTTACAGGAAGCTCCGCTCGTCTGAGAAGCAGGAGAGCGCCTCCGACGTTTTCTCACCGCTTTTTTTCCCGGAGAGAACACTTTACCCGCCAGACTCTTCAGAGCACCTACCCCTGTTTCTTTCACGCTCTTCTTGAAAGTCCCTCCCGCCATCATGTCCTTGGCCACACCGACGCCAGTGCGGAACAGTGTTTTACCCACGGTCTTTAAAAGCGGTGTGGCCGAGCGCATGAGACCCAAGAGTGCACCTCCGAAACCGTTCTGGAAAGGTCGTCCGCTGTATACGTCGATACCGCTGATACTGCTGGTAGTGCTACTGCTGGTAGTGATGGTGCTGATGGTGCTGCTGCTGCTGGTGCTGGTGCTGATGTTGGTGCTGATGGTGCTACTACTACTGCTGCTGCTGCTGACGAATACACACCCCTTGTTACACCTGAACGTACAGACATCGCAGCCACTAAAAAAGGTAAACTCACCGACTATCAAGCCAGTTTGAATAATTTCTTGTGTCGCCACTACTGCTTGTATGGTTGTACAAGATCATCGTACGTTGTTCTAACATTCAAGGTAGTACTACTACCTTATCTACTTGTATATTGTTTAAGGAGGAAAAATGTGTACTTGCGACCTGTCTTACACATGGGAAATAATCGATGCAACAGATGTGTTGTTTTTTAAAGCGTCGTTGTTAAAACAACTTGTACGTAAAGGTCTCGTTTCTAATCAGTTATTCGATTCGTTGTAAGAGTGTTTCAACGATGTTTTCTAGAAAGGTACCAATGTCTTCGCAGATAGATGTATAGGAGTATATCAATTTCACAATCGGGAAACCTGTCCTCTCATCAAAAGATGTTATATGTTAGACTCTACTGATGCTTTCATATTTCTTCTCGAGAAAAACTCTGAGAAAATATTCAACACTTTCTGTCATGAGTGTTTAGATTGTGTGCTCTGTAGCGAGTTTCATTTTGAAAATATACAGAACGGTCTGCTAAGAAGAGTCATGTCCGCACAAAGTGAATGGAATGCTTGGTATTATACTTCAGTAGATTTCTATTGTAATTAAGATGAATTGTGGGCAGGAAGAATGACTTACACCATTCCTACATTTCGAAAGAATCCTCACATGAAAACCGTATACAAAGATTACACTATGTACAGTCTGAATTATGATTGAAAATCAATGTATATACTTGTAAATATATTTTATCAAATAAAAATATAAAAATTGAAAAAGTGATTTTTGGTATATCTCATTTGCATAATTAACCCCGCCCACGTGACCATCTGACCGCCCACTAATCCCCTAATTAGGTCACATTACCAAGGTTACCAAGAATCCTGGCCTCTGATTGGCTGAGAGGTGACCCCGTAATTAGGTCATGTATGGCTGGAGCAGGCTAGTAGACCATTCCCAGCAAATCTGTGTCAACTTTTGTCATGCTGCGCCAGCCTCACCCCATGTGCTCTTAGGACTTGACGCGTGGGTGATCACGGACCATGACAAGATATGACGCATGCGTGAACATCCCAGCCAAATTTGTGAAGTTGAGTCAACATGCGTGAACCTTCACCAACAATGACACATCATGACATCATGTGTCATCACACATTATCACACACACTGACACATGGGTCATGACACAGTATCACATATATTGATGCACAGACTAATTTGTGGGTGGGGGATAGGCGGGGGGGGGGGGGTTGCAGGTGGTTGTGGATTTCTGATATTTCATAACTTTATTAACATCAATTCAGCTGTTCATGCTGGTTCCCATTGAAGATATCTCTCCTCTGCATGTCATGTGTTGCCCACTTTGCTTGAAAATGGATAGATATTCTGTCAGCTGTGTGAGTTGAATTTTCCTTGTATCAGTCTTGAGAATGCCTGTTGAAATGATAAGAAATGGTCATAAACAAACAGCAGCAATCTAATTTTGACCACCCACTCACATCCAAGTTGATAAACAATGACCACTCCCATATGGCAGCCTGAATCCCCCAGAATTTCCCTGAGCCTTGCTCACATAGAATGTTCTACATTAATTTGGGGTGTTGAGACAAATAGCTGAATTCAGCTACAAAATAGATGCTCAGGGATTGTAGATAATATCAATGTGTTACTGTATAAATGCTTATCACATAGGATTTCAAGTCAAATCAATCTAGAACTGTGTGACCACCTACCACAAGATCTGTTCTCCATGGCTGCCTCTGCCTGACTGTTTTGATAGCAGGAGGAGAACAAAGGAATGGGAGGGAAATTTGAAATGGACCAATCAAAATACAGAATAGTACATAATGTGTCATTGTGCGTGAAGTTCTGTCATGGTGGGTGAGAGTTGGCGAATCTTGACGCATGCTCACATCTCCTCACACAGTCTGTCATGCTAATGTTGGACAAAGTATCTGCCCCTATTATCACTCAATACAGAGATTTTTAACCAGACTATGAAGAGTTCCTGTATATTTGCTCTAATCAGCTCTGACCTAGCTGATCAGTAGACATTAAACCTTCACATCCCATCAAACCAGGACAAACAGATACTTAGATATCATGTAAAACATATGCAATTCCAATTCAGTGCTATGTCCCAAATGAGCTATTATGTCTAATGTATGCACTAAATCATATATACTTGGCTATCATTATGTTCCTGATTCATATGTATTTCATGCCATGTAAGAAAGGAACTTGCTCTGTGAAACATAAATTCTCATATTGACATTTACTCAATAGGCCCACTCTGCAAAGTACAAGCCATGGGAATCCATACAGTTTCCATAGTCTCTTATTGTTGAAGGCTTGGTGAAGAAATGTCATGCTAGGTGAGAGTTGACAAGTATTGACACATGTTGACATGTACTCACCCTGGTCCCCTCACATCTTTATTGAAGTAAGTGAAGACATGTGAAGCTGTCTGAGAGTTGACAAGTATTGACGAATGCTCACCCAGTTCCCATCACATCTTTATGGAAATGAGTGAAGACATGTGAAGCTGTGTGAGAGTTGACAAGTATTGACACATGTTGACACTTGCTCACCCAGTTCCCCTCACATCTTTATGGGAATGAGTGAAGACATGTGAAGCTGTGTGAGAGTTGACAGGTATTGACACATGTTGACCCATGCTCTCTCAGGTCTTACTGAAGTAAGTGAAAGTTTGTCAAGCTGAGTGAGAGTTGACATTGTATCACACAAAATGACATTATTCTTTATCACTCAATGTACTCACACATTGCTCACCCAGCATGACTCATGTTCACTAGGATTTGCTGGGTTTCAATTCATTTGAAGAGTGTACTAGGTTGGACCAATACATATATTATTTTCTAATTCATACAAAATGGTGTTCATCAATATGATGCTCAGATGGATATTATATAATTGATGAAACTATTAAATGATCTATAGCTTTTGTATTACATGCTATTCATACAGTTTATGTAGCTATCAGATTGATAAGATGATTATCATTTTGCCACCACCATATCTCTACAAATATATCAGCATTCACTTAGATATCATAATGGTATAGTGGTTCCACCTAACAGGACATGAAAGAAATGGAGGGAAGGTTTAGAAATGTTATAAAACGTTTACATAATGTGTTTGTAACGTTTCAATATGGTTTGGACATAAACGTTTGCATCTAGAACGTTTAAAAATGTCCTACATAAAAACATTTATATCTTAAATGTTTAAAAACGTTTTTAAACATTCTAGATATAAATATTTCCACCCAACCCATATTTGAACGTTTCTGAACGTTCCAAAACGTTTGTTGTTCACTGGGATGGATGAAGGGGATCCTGAGTAATACAAAGCTGAAAGAATTGTAGCTCTATCATCACTAGTTCCTTTATAATAGAACCTTTTCTACCAGGTTTTGGGACAGACAAACTCACCATAGAGAGTGGTCTAGACTGCCGGTCGAGGGCCTTGTGTGTGCACCCTGAGCAGCCACTGCAGTGAGTGGGACCTACCTGTGAGGGTAAAGGTACACACAGTGCAGTATTTGGGAACACAGGGAGTATCAATCTTAGTATAAGATGCTGGGTTTTTCTATAGCGACCAATCTGGAGGACCCGGGAACACAAACATGACACCTGCCATCTCGCCCTTTCTCAGGCGAATGTTACCAAACTGAGATAGCTGCATTGGTGTACATTTCGGGACACGGCGGCATCCGTGATCTGGGCCGAGACTTTGACACCACTTTGGCTGGTCACGGTAATTGGCATGTTCATTTCAGCCGAAAGACGGGCACCAATTTCCGCGCGCTACCTGTCCCGTGTCCTCTCTATTCCAACTCACTTGGCATAAAAATGGTTTTTAACATTAAAAAAGTTTTTAATGGTTTCCTTATAGGTTTATTCGGTTGAATAAAAAAAACGTTTAAAAAACGTTTTTCGCCAAGTGGGAATCTTTTTAAAGGGGGGCTGGCATGGAAAATTAACAACATGGGTACCGATTCAAACAGCGATCATAAAATCACGGGAACCAGCGGAAAAATCGCGATGCCCTGATTGGTCAAGGGGTGATCACGTGACTTTTTAATGCGGGCATGTATTACCATGCCAGGGCCCCTTTAAGCTCTGGACAAAAGATTGTCGAGTGACATAACATTCAAATGTACCCTGGTGCATTTACATTTTCCTCGGGAATAAGGGTGTTTTGGCATGTCTTGGTACAGATTCTGCTGTAGATTTTGCTGTTTGTGCTCTGATCAAAATGCAGCACAGATGATAATATAGCCCTATATCATAGTAGATAATATAACCCTATATCATAGTAGTTCAATGCAATCAATGTTGGATTGATTTGCCTAGTTTAGCCCAGCATTATAGCCATGTCTGGACAGGGAGTTTTTTGAGAACCACCAATTTCCACTACCAAAATGCATGCCTCCACAGGCAGCTCAAAGTTGCCACTTCTCACTTACTCATTCATACGCAGAAAAAAAAGTCCATGTTAGTCGGTTGATAACTTAACTTAGTCAAAATGGCCAAATAATCTTAGTTAGAACATATGACTAATGTATGGCTAATAATGTCTAGTTTATGTTAGTCACATTGACTACCCAAATCACATTGACTACCCAAATCAAGCACAATCTTGAAAAAGATCTGCTGGAAATTTCAGGCAAACTAACTTATCTTATCCACTGTCACTTAGTCACTTTGACTAAGATCCCTTAGTCACTTTGGCTAAGGTATAGTGGCATCGTGTTGCCTTTACACACCAGGTGGCAGTGTGGTTTGAAACAGGATTTTTCTGGTGGCTTCGTACCATCAATTGTTTGATAGATGTCAAAATGATGGTGATTTTCTGGCACTGTATACAATTCGCAATTCAATATAACATCAAGCTGGACAAAATATATCAAAAAGGTTGATGATTTTTTAATAAACTAGGTATACAGGTAGTTACACCTTTTCTGTAGGAGTCTAGATAAGTAAAATATCCACAGATGTACCTGCTTCTTTGTGGGAAACCCAGAGTAATTTGACTCAGGGCTTCTGGAAATGATGAGGCATTTCACATGCTTCCTAAATGATGTTACAATGTTTTGTGGGATGTGGATCCTATATAGAGCTTACACTCGCCATTTGATTAAAACCAAAAGTATTAGAGTGCATGCTTAGTCAAAACCACCAAGGAATCTTAGTCACAATCAGGCAAGCCAAGCAAGGTTGGGCACTTTGACTAATGGTTAGTCATATATGACTAAGAAAAACTTGGACACTTAGGCACATGCTTTTGACTAGGTATTATTAGAAAGTTAGCCTTTTTGACTAACATCTGACTAAGATTAGTCTGAGGAGAGTAGACGTGCCAACCGGTCCCTAGGCATATGATGTTAGGGACCGGCTCCTCTCCATACCAAGAGTTTTCAGCTACTGGTTCTGCCTCCTGCTGCAACCGGAAGTTGCAAGTAGTTTGTTTACAAGTGTCTCACTGATATATTTAGAACTAAAACTCTGTGCTGTAGAAGAGGTGAGCGATAGATTAATGTTAGATCTACAACATCTGAAGAAATGGAAACAAAATTCACCATTTTTCTTTAGATAGAGCAGAAAGAACTTGACTGAGTGGGGCCTGGCATTTCCGACGGCTGCCATCTTTATTTGGTAATACTGTAATGTGCAGTGTAGGGAAATGTCTATTTTTCATAGCTTAACATGATCATAGAGCATCCATATTTTCAGTGAGTCTTCTCTCGGTCTATATCTATACCTGTTGTGAATTTCAAGAGAATTCACCAAGGGTAAGGGGTGCGGGGAAACTCTCCCTGCGCTCCTGAAACATTTGCTATTGCAATTCTCCCACACCCGTACAGAGTGATTTAGGAAAGGCAGACGGGTGTGGAATCCCCACACTAGAGGTTTGTCTGTGCCCTGTGAGCACAGACTGAACACCCTAATTCTGGTGACATATGGTTGCTTACACTGATAAGGGTACTGATGACGTCACCACTACCCTTATGCACACACTATCCATAAGAGGGCACCACTCCTGTTTTTTTTAGGCATTTGAAGAGATTCTCATTACACCAACAGAATAAGCACACATGGACAGTTAATGTTGACATATCAATCTATTTCAAATTCCATTTTGTTGTACAAAGTATACAGAAGGTTATTATAATGGAATTTTCCCTTGAAAAGAAACGTGCATGTTGTCCTTTAATGTCTCCCGCCCCTACTGCGGCCCCCAAGGCCAGAGGAGCGGATAGGGCCGTTCTAACACCACCCACACGATTTTTACTTTCAGATCAAATCGTTCTATAATTGTAAAATATTGATATTTTCTCATACTTTTTACTTGCCCTAACACAAAGATACAGTGCACCTGATGATCATTTTAGGGAAGGGTTGATGGATTTGGGGAGACCAAAAAATATCAGGCTTCTTTTGAGGGGACAGAAAAAATTCACCCCTATTTATGGTGACTTAGGGGAAGGTTGCCTATTTGGACCAGCTCCTAAATTGGACCACCCTTGTTTCCCCTAGTGGCAGTAGTAGGAACTAGGTTCCAATGCTGCCATTTTTTAGTCAATATCACTTAAGTTCCTACTAACTTTCAAAAAACGTAATTTTTCTGTAATTCTATGCACTTTTTCTGTGAAAAATGTTTTTTTTGGACCTTTTGATCTTATTTGCGTCACTGCTTACTTAAGCCCTCCTGGTTGCTAGGCAACATCTTTTTGTTCAAAATCCTTTCAGATTTTTAGATGTCATATTAGACTTTTAGACTAAAATGAAATTTGATAAAAACCATTGTCATGTTTAGAAAACAAACCATCAATGAGAAAGATGAAAAGTTGCCTAAATTGGACCAGCTTGAGTTGCCTAAATTGGACCATAGTTGTAGTATTAGGTCAAATTTAGTTGCCTAAATTGGACCACCCGATGGGGCCTCTGCCTAGCTTTCTAAATTTTAACCAAAGTGTAACCTTTTTCAGTATGGAGCAGATATTGATGGAAGTAAGAAGAAGACATGTGATATCATATATATCAAAAGTTCCCTAGTTTTATGTATTTTTCAATATAATGAAAGTATAAGGAAATAGAGAACAATAATGCACATTGGTCCAATTTAGGATACCAACTGGTCCAAATTAGCCAACCAGGTGCCTAAATTGGATCATTAGGTTTTGATTTTTAATTGCACACCCTGACTAGAGAAATTCAAATTCCTAGATTTTTATGCTATCACCAGAAAGCTATAAGGTACGCTCACAAAGTGTTTAAATTTTACATTCAAATTCATAGAAATAATCACTGGACAGGAAAAAGTTCTTAGGGGTCCAAATTAGGCAACTTTCCCCTACCATTGAACAAAAAGAGAGATTTGAAATATTTCAGTACCCCCCCCCCCCCGAGACAAATTGTATATAGGAGTTAAGAAGAATAATGATATATTGAGTACGTTGATATGCACAGTATGATAGCATCATAATCGTGAAAAACATTTTTGTGACATGTGACTGGCTTTGTGAAGCACGTCAGAAATTTATAAGACTCTCGTTCAAAAAGTGTGATAAAGCCCTTAATATGAAATTCTGAGGGACCGTTTTTCATTAGGTCTGAAATCACAGAAGGTGTGCAAATGGGAATTTTGGTGAAAGTCAGCCCCCTACACTTAGGATTTTGATTTTTTCCCAATTTTTTTTGGGTCATATTTTTAGGCTCAATGAGTTCTTGATGTTATATATGGGTTTTGGTGGTCCAATTCTGACCTCCAGGGGGTTGAACATACCTAAAATTGACCCCTTTCAGCTCGGAAAATCAATAAAATCGACATATTTCATAATTTTGTAGAATGAGAACTAGGTATGTGTCTGTCCACTTTTATTATATAAATTATATAGTCTTGTGCTGAAATAGGAGCAAAAATTATGTTTCTGGTCAGATTTTTTCCTTTCTTCTGGAGCATTTTACTTTTTGTAAAGTGGTCTGTCCGAGCGATAATTTGGTCATTTGGCCTCCCCCATTAAATACCTAAAAGTGAGATGAGTTCAATCATGCCTTAAAAGATTTGCTACATGTTGGGGGTAAAGTATGTTGAAAATAGAATTTGATTTCCTCCATAAACTTCACTGTGAGGGGGCAATAAGTGATTTTCCTTGAAAATCCCCCTTTTTCCTTGTCCGGGCGAAAAATCATGTTCCTTCCCCTCCTGTGTAGGATTAACACATTTAACTAACCTAAGTCAGTTATTTACCCCCTACATATACCTAAGTGCCCAATGTATAGGACAATGGATTACTCTTCATCCTTTGTAGTAGCAGAGATGGGAAGTAATATTTTGTCCGGGCGAAATCGTGTCCGGGCGGGTGACCATTGAATAACATGCCATGTTGAGGGGTTAATTTTCTACAGAAATTAAAACTTTATCTTGATGAAAATAACAGCTCTAGACCATTTAGACCTGTAGATTACAGAAATCACATTGTTATGTATGTCAGATGTGTCTTTTATATCATAAAATGAGTGTACTTATAATAAAAGTTTTTGATTCTTGGCATATGTCCGGGCGAATGACATTTGAGTAATATACCATGTTGAGGGCTTGATTTTCTACAAAAACAATTGTCATATTACCATGATAATATCAGATCTAAACTCTTTTGACCTGTATATCATGAAAATAACATATTTCTTTATGTCAGATGTGACCTTATTATCGTAAAATGAGAATGGTTTTAACGATTTTTACCATGATTCTGCCTACATTTCTTGTCCTCACACAAGATTCAATATTCCTGCCCCTCCTCTGCCCAATAGGGATATTCAAATATCCTAACCAAGCCAGTTATTTACCCCCTACATATACCTTAGTACTCAATGTATGGGATAATTGATTGCTGCTAAACCTTTGCAGTATCAGGGATGGGAAGCGTTTTTTGTCTAGGTTAAATTCTGTCCGGGCAAGTGACCATTGAGTAACATGCAATGTCGAGGGTTTGGTTTCCTACAACAATAATCATTTTATCTCATTGAAAATCACAGATCTGGACTATCTTGAGCAGTAGATGATGGAACTTACATTGTTATCTATGTCAGCTGATTCCTTGCTATCATAAAATGAGCCTACTTTTAATGGATTTTGATCACAATTCTGAACATAATGTCCAGGTGAGTGATGAACTACAAGGTATTTTGAACAGAAATTACAGATTTTTTCTCCATCAAGACTAAATACCACCTGAAAGTACATGACATAGGCAAGTACTTAGGCATTGTATTCCATATAATCAATAGTTCCTACCATAGGCTGTTCAGCTTTTATATAGAACAGAATAGAAATAATTATCTTAGAATCTGAGATTTACTTGAATTCTAGGCTAGGCCCTATAGGAAAATGACCTGAGGGCAACGCAAAAAGCCCATTACGTCTGACTACAATACTCCAAACCCAACCATTAGACCCAGTACTACAAGCAAAAACATAACAACACTGGACCAGAAGCATATCATAGGTCATTTTGAATCAATAAAGGGAAAATACCCCAAATGGTCACTCGGGAGGACATCGTTTCCAGGTAGATAGGTTCTGAGCATTGCCATAGCAATGGTTTTCATATTTAACTCATAATATTTCATGTGCAGTTACCCCAAGACCTATACACTATCCACAAAAAATATTTTTGAGATACTACATAATTTTTTCTTAGACCTCTCAAAACTCCACCAGGGCCTATTTGCACACTTTCTATGATTTTTGACCATTAGTGGATAATATTAAAATATGTTAAAAGGGGAATTTTCCCTACCAACTTCCTTGTCAAGCACAGAAAATACTTTTATTAAAGATACATACAAAAGAAAACACAATAGAGTCAGGGATTTTTCAGTGTCCCAGTGCAAACCAAATGGAGAATTTCATAGTAGCAAGAGCCTTTCTTTAAGGAAAGCATCCTGGGTTCTGATCACTGTGGCTCTTGTCATATAAAATACGATGGGATTCTATCCAGGCTAATACCAGGGGCTGGAAGAGATAATCTAGTCTAGTCTCTACCCAAGCTACCCAGGCGGCACCACTGTTTGCTGCTGGCTAGTCTAGTCTCTGCCCAAGCTACACAGGCGGCACCACTGTTTGCTGCTGGCTAGTCTAGGTCTCAGCCATGGACATACTTTTTCACTATATTTTAATGTAGCATGGCATGCCATAACTAGTGTGCCCTGGAGGTATTGAGCAAAAAATCCTACGTATATCTTTAGGGGCAACCTCGATTTACGACATATGAAAAAAAAACCTGCGCATCGATCACGAAAATCTGGAATGCTGGCCATAAATGTACAGACACCTGCATAATTGACATTTTTTGCAGTGAATAAATTCAGTTCAGACCTGATCCAAACAAGCCCAAAAATGAATGGGCATTACTGCAATAATCATGTTTTATTTTATATCATATGAATAAGTACCTACTCAGGACCAGTTATGAATTTTTACAGAGTTCTACTAAATTAGCTAACTAATTTATCCACCCAGAACTCATGTAGTATTCAGTGCAGAGGTCTTCTGTCGGTAAGGATGCACTGAGTGACCCCGGGATTTCCCTACGTGAGAGCTCTAGGTCTAGTAAACCCCAGCACTATATTGGTTGTAATGAAATCACTTCCGGGGGGAATTCCCCCCGGAAGTGAAATTTTGCTGGTTCTTACTAGTTGTAGTCAGAGGGAGACTAGCCAGTACCAGCTGAATAGGTTGTGACTTAGTTCATGACCTACAAAAGTAGCCAATCAGAATATTTCTAGCCAACCAACCAGAGGTCACAGATACCGCCGTCACCATGACCAATACCCCCTGTGGTATGGTCGTGTTACAAGACTAGAGATAATCCTTATCTGTAGGTCAGAACGTGAGATGTGGTGTCTGGATCCCATTCCCAGATTCTGCCTTTTTGCAAAACTCAAATAAAGAACAATTGATTCATATGCTTCAAATCAAGGGCTTTCTAATGGTATATAGCATCAGAATGTTGGATAAGTAGTTTTGTCAGAGCTAATTGTCAAATTTTGATCAAAGGAGGGTCAAACTAAGCACTACAGTAGTGTGTGCAGCCAAGCATGATGGCCCCCTCATTTACATAACACCCGAGGCACACATATCACTGGGGCAGCCCTGTTGCCCATCCCTCTCTTCCAGCCCCTGCTAATACAGAGGACTGTATGTCCTCACGACAGGGGGCCATTAAACTAAAATATGTGAAGAATAGTCTTAGATTCACTTTTTATGATACACAAATCACAAATCTGTATTCCCCAGATGATCATTTCTAATAGTTATCTTCAGGCACATACCCAGCTAGCACAACTCGTGCAATTTACGTCATTCTTACGTGAAAACTCATCTGATTTACGTAAAAAAGACATCATTTGGATGAGTGGTTCTAGCAGGGTAGATAGTCAGCAGCATTGTCATACCTTTAGGAAATGGGCTTTTCAGTGTGACCTACAAAGTCTCTCAAGCCAAACCATCTTTCTCAAAATGGCCGGTTGGGAGAGATGGTATTAGGTCAAAGCATAGAGCAGTCATTGGACTTCACTTTGGACCTCATTTATTAGGAATAACGAGAGTATTTATATTTGAAGCCCCCTTGGGTGGCTTGGTGCAATATAATTACCCCTTAAATGCCCTCTGTTGTCATATAGTCATTTAAAATGGGGACAAACTGTGCAGTACAGGTAATACGTCATGCTCCAGACTTCCTAGATTGCTTAAGTCCACGGCTCACTCACTCCTGGTGTACCTAGCACTATGCATGACTGTGAGCTCATTTGTATGACATTAGGAAACTTCAACAGAGTGTTAACCTTTTTGTGCCCAGAATTATTTGAAAATTTTACATTATTTTACATTATTTCATGATTGCATCATTATTTGTTTCATAAGACCATGTCTAATTTCGATCTTCTTTGTTGTCATTTAGTGGTATTTGGTCTATGTAATATATATGGTCAATTCTCACGAAAATGGAGCCATGGCCAAGGAGGAGAAAAAATCTGAACTGTGCAGATGTTTTGTATTTCTTGTGGGCTGAAAGGCATCATATAATGTTAATTACTCACAAAATTGGGAACACTAATTATGAAAATTAAAGATTTTATGACAGTTTTAGGAAGAAAACTGGTGGACCTATGTATGGTGATGAATCTTGTATATGAATATGTTACATGGATTGCTATAAAATAGAATAACTTGCAAGATCACTGATACATTTTGTTCATACAGTCAAAACAACAGATTGGCTAGGGGTCTTTATCATTTATATCTATGATAAGAATAGATTATGCTGCAATCAATTATACCCATGAACGGTGATGTATATGCATTGCAGTCATTATCTTCAAAAATTTATTGATTTCTGCTATTGCAATTGGTCCATAGTATTGATCCTTAGTTAATTAAAGTATATCAACAGGTTTGTAGATAGCATTAGCTATTTCTATCATTCTATGGCATAGTTTCAATCATGGACCTATGCATGGTGATGTACCTATGTAAGGTGATATTTCAATGATTTCTCCCCATATGTTTTAATGTATTCATCCAATTATGACAATATTTTGCATAAATATTCCCTGGACCATATATATTAACATGTTATGAAATAATTTACTAATTAGAAAGTACTCTTCTTTAACCAATGATGCAATGTCCCTACGTACAGTGATGCTAAGGGGTACACCACATGCTTGTCAGTCCTATAGGTCATTGACATGTGCATGTTAGAAATATTTTATATTAGTATTATATTGCCCCCCATTGAGCCATAAAAACTGAGACATCTATATATTCCAAGAGGATTTGCTCCTTGACATTATACTCATTCTATGGTACCTACGTATGGTGATTCAGATGTTACACAACTACATTTTTCCTTATAGATTACAACAAAATAATTGAAAACGAGCTCTGATGGTGTCAAAATTTTCGTTTTTCAATTCTACAATAGTCCATATGAAAAGTGTTATTATGGACCTTATTGTACCTCAAATAAATCACCTAATGTGTTTTACTTATATTCTTTTTAGTTGAAAACCTTGAAATATCCTGTTATTGGCATAGATTATGTTACTACATAGGCAAAAGTGGGTACCAATGGTATTATAATGTTAGCAGCAATGTGAATGTATAAACAATATAGCAGTTAGACCCCCTGTTAAGTGTACATGGATGGTGAAAGGTATGTTGAGCCTGTGCTCCATTTTCGTGAGAATTTACCATTATAATTATACCCATAATCCCTCCAATCCTGAGACCTTTCAAAGCTGATTTGCCTGCATGCATCTACATGTACTGGCACACAGGAAACATGATATGTTGTAGTAGAAACAATGCATGGCTTATCTTTAGGATAGCAGCACTATATAATTGGAATATTGGAACCTATGTGTGTATGATCCATCATCATTTTGTTACCATATCAGATTTTAGCTCCTTGGAGAGTTTCCTGTTAATGAATCACATAAAATGACAACTCGTTTTTCAAGTTTTGACTCACTGTGCCTGATATAAAGCAGATAAAGGTTGTATCATAATCGGGAGGTCATAAGCATTCCATAGAGGGTCTAACTTTGCAGATTGGACCAGTAGAAGTATCTGGATGAAAATTTCTTTCAATATACATGCATTTAAGCACAAAACTGCCCTTAAATGTGCGCTTGGGCACTTAACCCTTAGGTGCCCAAGTGCACATTTAAGCGCGGTTTTGTGCTTAAATGCATGTATATTGAAAGAAATTTTCATCTAGACACTTCTACTGGTCCAATCTGCAAAGTTAGACCCTCTATGGAATGCTTATGACCTCCCGATTATGATACAACCATTCATTTGGCTTCATCTACTTTATATCAGGCACAGTGAGTCCAAACTTGAAAATGAGTTGTCATTTTATGTGATTCATTAACAGGAAACCCTCCAGCTAAAATCTGATATGGTAACAAAATGATGGTGGATCATACACACATAGGTTCCAATATTCCAATTATATTTTACAGCAAGTGCTCCTATCCTAAAGATAAGCCATGCACTGTTTCTAGTACAACATATCATGTTTCCTGTGTGCCAGTACATGTAGATGCATGCAGGCATCAGCTTTGCAAGGTCTCAGGATTGGAGGGATTATGGATATATACAGAGACCAAATACCACTAAATGACAAGAAATGGAATGTTTTGGTAACTATGGTTACTAGACCTGACCAGTAGTATCACATCCTTAACTGAAAGTCTTCAATGAGTTATGAGAATTAAGAAAATGTAATATGCCAAGCCCTTATCAAGGAAGAGGATCAAAATTACACATGGCCTTATAAAACAAAAAATGAAATCGTGAAATAATGTAAAATAATGTAAAATCTTCAAATAATTCTGGGCACAAAAAGGTTAAGGGTTAATGTTGTGATCCATTCTAATTGGGAAGTTCCCAGGTAACAGATCCGGAAATTAAAGTAATACAGTGATGAAAGTGACCCTCACAGAAATTTCCTGAAATTTAAATGATTAATCAAATGCCCTAGTGAGTTAATTGCTGTCTGTCATTGTATATTTTTTTCAGTGGGTTTTAATCATTAAAAAGGGTGTTTAGTGTATGTACTTGCTGGAGGTGGAGGTGGCTGCTACTAAGGGTGTCGCAGACAGGGGCGTAGGAAAGGGGGGGGGGCAGGGGGGCCTGGGCCCCCCCAATCATGAAGGAGGTGGGGCCTGAGTATGTCTGGGCCCCCCCAATATTTTCCAAGAACTCATAAACACAATGGAAAAGAAGCTAAAACTTTACATCTCAAATTAGATTATTATGGTGATGTCATAGGGAAAATGGGGGTTCTGAGCCTAATGTCAGATCCAAAATTTACCAAAAATTACTTTTCTATATGAATTCTATATACGCATTATATAGACGCCATCACGCATCAGCTGACAATTCAAGGTGGTCGCGATGGTGCCCTCGCCAGGCCCCCCCAAAGAAGAATTGCTTCCTACGCCTCTGGCAGAGTGCAGGGTGGTTTGTGGGAGGAGGGGTTTGGTGTCCAGAGTTGTCCACACCCTCCCACCTGACCTCCTTAATTCTATGCTTAGTATCTGTGTCAAGGAATGTGAGCCCCTCTCCACACTGGGGTTCACTCTGTCTGACTGTAGTACATACATGTATACAGAACTATGGGAAGCATATTACCAATCATACTTTCCTATGATGGTGGGTGTGTCCAGATGAGGTATTTGCTAACTTAGTGTGTCATAATACATGCTCATGCTATTTATTTAAGAGCAGTAGAGTCAATCAGGGGACTCTTTCTCAGATAGGGCTTGGGTTCTCATGCTGACTGGTGTGTATGTATCCAGCCCTATGGAGTATGAATACAGCTGTCTGGGGACCCACAGCTTTAGAGGTTTCAGTAAATCCTGAGAGAAGTAAGGCTCAGTAAGGGGAGTTTGTGGTGGGTGTCAGGATTTCCTGAGGGACTGGGTGTACACACTGAGTGTGGGTGGCTCAGACTTGGCAGACTGCAGTCATACAGTGGGCCTGTTGAAATGCTATTTTACCGAAAGAAAAAAATGAAATACTGGTAAAATGAAAATCCTGATTTCAGGAACTTCCTGAGGACTTTCATCTCTGGAATATTATATAAAAAAAATCTGCTTAATCTTTCATTAAAAAACCCAAATGTATGACGACATCATAGCATGGTCATAAATTAAAGTCGAAGAATTTTGTACAAAGAGTTTATTTTAGTACAACACCCATTACTATTATTATAACTGATTGCGGTTGTAATTAGACAATATAGTAATCTACACTTTGTAAGTGTTAATTTTGTGCATTGGCAAGAAGATTAAACGTTAAAAGGTGCATTACTAGGCACAGTTCATTGAATGGGCCTACGGTAGCTAGCATCATTTCTCCTAAGGTAGACCCACGATCCACTGTACAATAACATATTAATATATTACTTAATATCCTTAATTCTATACAGTACATAAATGTAATGTGAGAATTGGTATGGCAAGGGTTACTTGTGCATTACATATATATATATATATATATCAGATGCAATTAAGGAGACTCCTTATCCCAAGGCACGTTTAATAACAAATATTTACAGAACTTAAAACTTTGAATTGTCCTCCATTGTAAAACAACTATACGATCAGATCCTGAAAGGATATTAACACTTATTCTTTTCCAAAAGAGGAATACATCAACCATTCTTGCTGAAAGGTACTTACATGGCATGGCAAGAATAACAGGTAATAATTATCATCAACAATAATATCCTGGTTGGCAAGGGAGGCTCATGTGTAACCAATTTCTAAACATATCCAGTGAGATACCAAGCTGCCTTGTATACAAATACACTGTATAACCATAACTGGAACAATTGGGATCAGTGCCTGACATCTGACATACCCACTACATATGTACCTTGAATATTCAACAGAAACATAACAAAATCAGTAAAGATACAAAGAAATGTGCTGTAAATGCCTGATTCATTTTCCTTGACCCGATGTGAAGCAATGCCTGCTTCTCAGTCACGTTTCATAAAGGTAATATAGATCTGTCATGTCTTAGGTGTTTTAAGCAAAAGATGGTTTTGAGGTGAGATATCTATAAGGTATAAAGAACAAGGACTATATTATCCTTTAGCATTCACCATAACTACTAGTATATATACATAGGATAACATTTTCTACAATAAAGGTATACCGTTACTCCCGCATATTTGTCATGTGTGGACAGTCGTGGCTTATGCATGGACCATGAACCCGCTGAGGCTTATAAGATTAGCCCTAATTTGGCTGCAGCTTATAGGCGCAATTTGGCATTATAGAACAGTACTTAACCTGAAATTCTAGAGCCCAGGGTGTGGTCTAAACAGCCCCTTCCTAAGAGGTGAAGTTTATATATGCAGATGTGGGCTGAATATATGGTAAGTCTTGCTAGGATGTGTAAAAGAATATTCCATGTCTGAACAAAGGATAATTTTCACCCTTTCATTGTCCATGGTCCTGCACCCCATCTGCCTTTTCAACCATCTTTTTATCATGCTTTGCAATGTGAATACGGAGGTAGTTCTTCCAGGCATAGAACTTGCCACACACAGGGCAGGGATACTTCCCCTTCTTGTATGACCCCTTCCGCACAGTCAATGAACCATTTTTGGGTGGACGTCCACGCATTCGTGGCTGGCATGGCTGTGGAGGAGGTGATGAAGGTATGTAACACCCAAGCTGAGAACAAGTGCGAGCACGTTTGGGTGTAGCGGTGTTCACACAGTTACCCACCATGGTGTATTCATCGTCTGCTCGCTGGATGATCACCAATGCCTTGCTCTTCGATATAGTTGGCCCCATCCGTTTACGGCTCCTTTGCTTGGTCCCCATTTTTTCCATTTTAATGGGCATGGGAAGGCTGTGAGGGGCCATCATGTAGTCATTATATCCTTCCTCAACAGTCAGAGGAATACTTCCTGGATGCATGTGGGAACTGACTTGGTTTGGTATATAATTCATGTGATGACCATTAGGTCCTTCAGTATAGTGTGTAGTTCCCTGTGGAAATGACCAATGAGGTTCTGACTGCCTCCTTGGTGGTGGCATTTGTGGTAGAGTCACATGAGAGGTAGGCACGTCAGAAAGCATCATTTGGTTCAGTAATTGGCTGTCAATGGTACTAGTGTCTGGCTGTGAGTGAGCTCTCTGCATTTGTTGATCCATGTTCATTCCTATGTGAGGCATAGGGTCAGATAAGGACCGATTCATGGCAGAGTTGCCGTATGCATCAACCTCAGTGTGCATGGTCTCGTGGATTGGTGTTTCATATAACAAATTGTTTGTAGATGCAATAAGTCCTGCATAAGAACCCTCTTCCCTCTCTGAGTGTATTTGACTTTGAGAGTGGCCCAAATGTTTAAGTTGATGTGCCCCATTAACTCTGTTTGCATCCAACTGGAATTGCTTTCCTGTGTCCTCTGAGCTAATACTATTTTGCACTCCCTCACTACCCTCTACACCAGAACCCTCATTGAGCATAGTAGCCAGTAGTTTGTGTCGTACAACCAATGGAACTTCAGGTATAGTCCTCTTAGCTAGAAAGGTATTTCTGTTGTTGAGGTATTCAGTTATAGCTCGTGTTACAGTGTCATTCACAGGACGGTGCTTATCATTCTGCTGAGAAACCTCATTTTTGATGTATTCAGGAGGGGAGTTGTAATTTTGGTGTTGCAATTGCATCTGGTTCTGAGGGCTTGGACTCTGTTGGGGGAGAGGGCTGTAGTTTTGCTGCTGATGATGATTATGATTGTGATTCATTTGCTGTTGGTCTTGCATCATAGATGGCAGCTCTACTGGTGTCATAGTAGCATAAGAATTCTCCATCGATTGTTCTGTGGGAGAGGGCGTGTATGTAGTTCTATGGTGTTCTGTCAAGTTCAGGGGGTTCTGAACAAGGTGTACTTGTTCTTCTGGCAAGAAAGATGAATGCTGATAGGTCTGTGGGTTTTCATGAGGTGATGGTTGGGTTTGATTAACAAAGCTGTCTTGAGGTGATAACTGTTGTTGATGTTGGTGAGTTTCCTGATAGTTAAACGTCTGTTGTTGTTGCAGGTCATCTGGATTACCAGTCTGTATCATTGCCGGGCTAGGATGAACTCCTGCCAGGCGAGAATCAAAATGTTCTTCTCTCTGTCCATAGTAGGTATCCTCAGATTGGGCATAATGGAACTGACCACCTGACATTTGATTCACATCACTGTGTGGCTGAGATAATGAGGGAAGAGATGCACATATGCTGTCAACAACTGAAACAGGTATATCCACAGGATCATTTGTCAAGCTCTTACTTCTTGACCATGAAATGTCTCTGAAAGCAGGAAGTGGTGTAGTTTGCTTAACCTCTGCAGTTGTGCCATGCATGTTATTGGATGTTGATGTGATTACCTGATTTGCAGGAGATGAGTCCATATTTCTGGTAAAATCAGCAGATTTTGATACTTCAGGTATATGCTCATTGTAGCCAGCTGTAAGAGTGACTGGGTGGTTAGCATCAAAACTGTTATGCTGACTACTAGACAGGTCAAGAATACTGTCTTTCGCAAAGAGATACTGTGAGGTTGGATCATCAACCTTCGGTTCCTGAAAGGGATCATCCTGTGATACTTTGTCACTTGGTGGTGAATTTACATTCTGAAACAGTTTCAGCAAAGGTGCTATATGATTATCCCAGGGAGATGTGCAATTTTTGTTGTATTTATTTGATCCTTCATTCTGTTGGAGCTCATATGACCCACTTTCTGATTGCACAGTAGACATAGAAGGTAACTGAGAGCGTTGAGGGAATGTGCTTCCAGGACTTGTTGTTGCATATGTGTAAGTCTTCTGGAGATCCAGAGGAGAAAGCATATCTGCAGGAGTCCTCTGAGTAATACCTGGTAGGGTTTGGGTAGGATGTTCTATTCTAAGATTCCTGTTCTCATATACCACATTATTGTTTTCCATATGCTTCTCACTCTCCTTAATTTGAACATTCCTTACATTGTACTCTGTCATCCTGGAAAGTGCATTATCTGAGTGATTTAAGGCTTTCTTCTGCTGAGAGACCTCAGGAGGAATATTGTACTCTATCTTGCTGGAGGTTTTATTATATTTGACTTCCTTTTCGATGATAGAAGCAACTGTTCCTTGCAACATGTTCACAAGAGTTTTCTGCTTGTGAATCTCCTTGAATTTCATGTCCTGGGTGGAATTCTTCTTGAGGGCATAGTTGATACCAATTGTAGATTCACTGTCCATCATCATATCAGCTGTCATTGTCGAACTCCTTGTAGTAAGGAGCTGGTCTTCCTGTTTCCTTTTGCTGTCCATTGATTGCTCTAGCATACTCAGTTCATCTGCAACATGCCGCATGGTCTCAGCAGATAAGATGTCAGGTCCTCTACCATGAGATGATGCTTCCTGAACAGATGGCCGTATCAGCTGACCACCTTCACCTGGACCTGGGGTTCTGGTTGATAAGGCATTTGAAATGTTTGATGCTTCTGATACTGAGGATGTTTGGCCATGGGGAGCCGAAGTTGTTGGGGTTGTTTTGGAGGATGCAGCCATCCGACGAGCTAATAATAGACGTAGTAATTCATACCGTGAATCTGTTGGTGTCTGTTTGAGCTGCACTCTATCCTGTGAAACATTCCGCAGCTGTGGAGCAACAGGTGCCTTGGTGAAATCATCCTGATGATCTGTATCTTTGTGAGTGCCCAGTGCTTTATCATCTGGGAAGATAATTCCACACTTATCGCATTTCCAGATGATCACCGTAGCAGGAGGTTCTGATACCTCTGGTTGGCGTTTTGTTGCAGAAGTTAAATTTTGTCCTGTGGTTTTAGGGTGGTTTTTCAAATGTTCTTCATATGCTGCCTTGTCTACAAAAGCATCGCCGCAGAGATCACAGACCTTCAGTCGCTTGTCATTCTGATGTTCGACAACCAAGTGCTTTGTCCTTGCAGATACAGTCGCAAAGATTTTTTCACAAAGTAGACAAGAAATAACTGACATTGGGTGACATTTCTTATGGTGATTTCTCAGTTCTTTGGATGAAGACAGCGTCAGGTCGCATAGTGAGCATTTGATAGGGTCATTTGCATGTGATGCTACATGTTCACGAAGGTCAAATGAATTGTAGAATTTCCTTCCACATGTAAAACATGTGTACACAATTGAACCGCTGTGAACTGTCTTTACATGTTCAGCAAGCTTTTCTGGGACACGAAACTTTTCATTACAGTGAGTGCAACTGAAGTGGGCGATGCAGAACGTTTCCTGAAATCACAAAAAGCATTCTGTGTGTTAGGGGTACTGGTGAGGCAGGGTTCCTGATAATTCTATCATACATTTCTTACACTAAATACATAAGCTTACACAATAAATTTAATACTGATCGCCTCTACATCATACAAAAGTTTGATAAAACAGAGAATTCTGTTCTAAATATGTTACTTCTAGTTTTACCTCATTGAAATACCAGATACCTCTGAAAAATATAGAATACCCTAAAGCCATGGCTAGGCCTATATGAAAAAAGTATGTTACTTGAATACAACATCATGCACAGCAGTATATAATATGATTGTATGAAACATAATTTGCAGATATCTTTACCTTCAGTGCTCTGGTGAGAGTACCTTCAGATGTGGGAGTAGGCCGAAGCTGTGAGAGGTGTTCACTGAGTTTCTGTGGTGGTTGTGTTGTATTTTCTCTGCTCATATCATGTGCTGCATACTTCTGATAGGTGGGTTCCTGAAATATTTGATGAAAATTAATTATGGAATCCCAATATTAATTGCAATAATAGTGTATAATAAAATGGGACTACTTTGGCCAGTCTTTGTGGTTTCCTTTAGATATTTGCCTCCAATTTATCACTGGTTGCAATATATTATGTTTTTACTACAAGAGCTAGTCTAAACACTTGAACTGGGAATGAATGAAATTGTATTCAAAATCATTTAAATGGTACTCTTTTGTCATTAAAAAAAAGAGCAGACACAAGAGCCCCATTAATTGGGGCTATTTTGGCCAACTGGATAGCCATATTTGATTATATGCCATTTATGCAATTTCTTTGGCCTATTGGTTAGAAAATTTTATTCGAGGGACACTTAAGCATGCTTAAGGTCATTTGAGGATCTTCCCAAATGCTATGCCATGCTTTGTTCCATTGGCATACTTTGAGGTGAGATATTGACAGAATTCACCAATTTGAGGTATATTTGGCAATTCTCACCACAAAATTGAACCATATTCAATGTCATAACAATTAATTGACCCATTGAGAGCTGGTCTTGATTTAGGCAACACCATGGTAGGCCTAGCGTCGACTATAGTCGACACCCATTATATAGCTCACATAGCCATTATCAGCTGGGGGCCGCCATTAGACCCCGACGGCACTATCACTAACACCTTCAGCCCCCGACTCCGCAGTATATGCCAGGGATGCCTCCCATTGGTCAATAATACAATAGCCACGTGCCGTATAGGATTTGTATAGGAATGGAAATTAGACTAGTCCTCTAGGAACTATACTATTTTCAGAGGCTGTCCCCATTTTTTGCTCTGTCATTAAAGGGTCAAATTTTACTTTTTCATTCACAAATCTTCACCAAACATCTAATTTCTTATGTAGAATTAGCTGTAGAAACTGATCAAATTAGTTGTTCAAAGGTAAAATGAATAATGTACTCCACTTCTAAAGGAAAGCAAAATTCAAATATTGTATATTTCCTTAAATCATTTTATCTTAGAATATGGTTTTATATGGAACTTATATTTCTTTTGTAATTTAAGATATTTCTACCAATTATTTCATGAATATCTGTGATAAAGTTTAATGTATGATTTTTTTTTCATAAATCTTGAGATCTGGTGAGCTCAAAATGGTAGCTGCTCAAATATGTACCCCAAAGATTATTTCTTCTCAAGAACTTTAAAATTCAAACTTAAAGGAGCTCTCAATCAGCTATGCCCGCCTTAGTGCTAACGTTGGCGAGCATAGGTGCATGAGTAGGCCTTTATGATATTAAAACTATTATACCCTGTTACTTTTTTTTAACCATCCCCCTCCTGGCATCTGTAGTTGAAGGATTGAGTATTGGGAATATCAGTGGCGGGTCCAGGATCTGGAAAAGGAGGGGCGCAGCCCTAAAGGAGGGGGTGCATCCACTATTTTTGAGCAAATTTTGGGGTCCAAAATATCTAATTAAACTTTTAAGTACTGGGAAAAAGGGGGTGCACGTGCCCCCGCCCCCTCTAAGTCCGCCACTGAAATCCGGAGGTGGGAGGGTTTAGTGAAATATGAAAATCTTTTGGAGGGTGGCCAAAATAGCCCTTGCAGGTCAAAATATGCTCTCTACTATAACACTGTAAAACGGCAAAAAACAGACACCAAACATACCAATTATACCTAATTTGAGGCTGCTGAATCTGAAAATGAGGTTAAAAAAATACCTATTGGCTCTCAATTTTGAGATGTCATTATCACTTGTGCAAATTATCTTTCACCCAAAAGTGACTCCTAGGCCTCTATCATTCCGAGTGTCTGAACAAGTTTTATGGAATATTAAGCAAGAGTCCATCTTCGATAATGCCAAAAGGGGTCAAGATGAATATATATATCCACACCAAATAGGTTCAATTCCATGTACATTGCATTATAGCCACTTGTTTCGGGGATATTTGGAATTAAAGCTGTGGTAATTAGTTACCTTTTGCTGAATGTAGTCATTCCAGCAAACCACTCCTTGCGACGTGACACCAGTGTCTATTGGCCGTTCCCTGTCACTTGTTGAGTATGTTGCCTGCATGGGCATGGCTTTCCAAGAGGGCTGCTGGTTGTCTTGTGGTTCCCTAAGGGCCCTGAGGATGGAGTTACTGTTGTGCTCAAGCCCTCTATCTGGCCAAGAAGCTGAAGTCACAGGTCCAGTATGATACTCCTGCAATTTAAGACATTGTGAGGTGTTTCATTGGCCCGTTATTAACCCGAAAGGAGCATTTTGCAGACGACGAAGAGTTCCCTGTTATTCATTAAACATTACCAAGTCATATTGCAATGTATGTAGCCGTATAACAATGCCAACAGGAATAGGAATAGAGAAAATACTTAAATGCAAGGGTATAGCAATGTATGCCTACCCCCTGAAAAGGAATTGTAGAGGCCTAAATGTGGCCATGTGTAGATGCTATAGGATTTCTTTTCGTTGACTTCTTTCATCGATGCCTATTTTCTGTCTTCGATGCCCTAATCCTTATGGTCAGACCATCAATGATCGTAAGACTTTTTTTTTTATCTTCCGGTCAAATGAAGCATAGGGCTTTTGGGCAGATCATCCACGATCGTTAGGATTTCCTCTGTCACATGAATGTTTCGAAGGCCTTCGTTCAAGATAAATGTTATAATATATTTACTAAAATATTAAACTTTTGTTGTTGTGTTTACTCACTGTATGCTGGTGCACCGTTTGAGCACCCTCCTCCTGTACCTGATACCGATGTACGGGATCCCCGTCCTCCAGGACGTTAAACGACGTCATCAGAACGTCACTAGAGCTGAGACTAGGGCTCTCATCACGTGGCTTCATCATGGAATCCTTAGGTGAGCTCTGATTGGGTGGTAAGAGGACGTTTCTTGTGACTTGACGTAATGGTGGGAGAGAGACGCTGGTGGCACCGATGCTTTGAGATGAAGAAGTATCGGGCCTGTCTCCCGTCCTGGGCACTAGGAATATCTTTGAGGATGGCGTAAGGCTGTCATCAGCAGAGGTCGGGATCTTAAAAAAAGACAGATACATATCATATGAGTGAAAAATCAAAGTTCAATGCCATGCTAACATTAACAATTCTTATCAGCCAACGTTTTTGTGTCTTCCAATATTATCATTCGGATATCTAAATAGGCCTACATGTACATAGGGCTATGCATTATGCATTAGAAAATGCAATGTGGCCTACTCATGTGTGCCAGCTAGTTGTTGCTTAATCAGGACTGGATTAAGTAGGCTGCATACATTATTAGTGCATGTATCCTATAGAGTTGTAAAAGCACGAGTTCCTACATGCCCAAAATTAATCCCTATACACATTAAAGGAAGTGCTCTCTAATTCAGATTTTGGCATGAGGGAATATAGTAGAGGGAATACAGAATTAGAAGTTACGTAGGTTCTACATTGCAATTTAGGCATCTAACATTAGGATAGCTCATTCCTGGGATATGCATATTACAGTAATACTGAAGGATCCAGTATACTATTATTAGTTCGCTTTAAAGCGGATACATAAATTTGCATGATGGACATATTCATATTGACTGAGAAATCAGTCAAAGTTGACTTTGTGGTTAAGCATATTGATGTATCACGATTCCTATAACTTGGTGGTAGTTACTGATACGATGTAGCAGGGTTTCCTGTTTACATAACCCAATATTATCTCCAGCACATAGGTAGCCTACCATTCTAGCCAATCATAGCCTGTATGAACAGATATGGACATTGCATAACTATAAGGCTTTGAATGCCTTCTTGACCTCCCTGTAGACCTCAATATAAACACGACTGGACGAATATGTAAGAAAATGTTCACGAAGCCATTATATCGTGGGATATGGCCAGTCCCACAGAGGGAAATACGAGGTAAAAAAATCCCATGGAAGTGGACATTTGCATTTATGTCATGGCCTAGGGGGTTATTTTGCTTTGAAAAAAAAGAAAACCTGCTCAGATCTGTTCAAAATCCAAGATGGCGGACACCCATTGAACACGGCCACATTGCATTCCATCCCTCCATTGAATACAGAATGTCCAGTACTGTTCTATAGTAACGCTCGTATCTGCCATGACACAAATAAGCAAATGTCAATGAGCAGGTTTCGTTGAATACGGGCAGACTCACTTCAGGAAATATATGATACTAAATTATCCCCTGCGAGTTGACATTTGCATTTATGCCATGGCCATACGGGATGAATTTGCTTTTAGATAAAGGATTACAACAATATTTACTGATTTTGAAGTCTTACGCATAGGGCCTAGGGATATTTCCATTTTTAACATGGCCTTTCTCTTCTATTTACATAAACAATTCATAACATAATATTATTTAACTGGTTTAATCATTCTTTTTTCGTAAAACTTCTAATAACCATACCTAAATACGAAACTAATAAGCTCTGTATAAATTTGAAAATGGCGCCGTCGAATATGCGAGGATCGTATTCCATCCCCCATTGAATACGGCGTAAGTATAGTACTAATCTATAGTGTTGTCGATATTAGCCATGGCATAATGTACAGTACTTCAGCGTTTTTTGTCATGTGACTGTATATCGTTAACTCGTTTTGGCGATAGCAGTTAAAGTGAGCAATACACACCACGAGCATACATGTATTCATGATTAGATACAATGTATTTTTTTCTGTCGTGCTCTATGAGCTCTACATCTGTTAATACCAATATGGACCACGATGATATCGTCCATGGAGCACAAGGCATAACCAGAGAAAATATTCTGACTTGGCATGAGTTACCAACCTATTTGTGTGGGTGGTATGATTATATAAATCTAATTGTTCGATTATTAGGGCAGGTACAAATCCCGGGGGCACTTCATGTGCTGAAAATAGGCCTACACATGTGTGCGGCTGGCAAGGATATTTTTTAAGCAAAATTCCTCTAAACAGGGGTCACGTTTGGGCAAAGAATGACTCTAAGCATGGGCGCTTGTGAACTCCTGCAGCACCTTTTCACAAATTTTCTCAGAAAAAGGACGCTTTTCAACCAAAATGATATTTCAAAATCCTTCTATCCAAGGGTCTCAAGAATCTCTTGTGTATATCATTTTTCATACAACTTCCCCCAAATAGGGGTACTTCTCACAAAGAACCCTCTAGGCTCTAAGCAACCTTGGGCCACATTTCAAGAAAATCCCGCGAAGTCTAATTGAGGGTAAGGGAGTGATCATTTTTTAACAACAGAGGGGGGCTGGTGGGTTCGGGGGGTCAGAATTTTTTCAACTCTTTGACCAGGGGGGGTTAGAATTTTTTCAACCCCTCTGTATGGGGGGGGTAAAAAAAATTCCACCTGTTTTCAGTGGAAAACCCCGCACGTTATTATAGGTTAAAAGGGCACGTCCACTCATGATTTTCGTCCCTTATGGGGGGTCAAAAAAGTTTTACCCCCTAGAGAGGGGTTGTCAGATTTTTTTTTGCGTGCGCCCGCGCGCAAACCCACCAGCCCCCCCCCCCAGTTGTTAAAAAATGATCACTCCCTAAGGGGATGTGAGATATGCGCTGCACACCCATCTCAGAAAAGAATTGTTATAAGTGCCCCCTAGGGATACAAATTAACCCTGTAGATTTACGTATTCATGTAATATATGTATCATAATAGTCACGTTAAGTCATTAATCTATAGGAATCTAGCGTGGAGCACCTAGGGTTGCTGTTTGGAGATGTGGGGCGGGGTGTTTCTAAAGTGGATTCAAGTATGCCTCACCAGAGACCTTATATACCACTATCGTTACTGTAAAGGCAGATCCTAAAATAAACGTCAATCCGGGTATATAACAATAGCTTTAGGTCCGTGAATAGATGAATGCTGTAAGGGTCTCCGCAGATCCCCAATGTCTGTTCAGTGGGGACCGGACAACGTTAATAAAATAGATACAAAATAGCATGCCCTCCTAACTTCAACTTTCCTACATTGATATACAGTGAAAATAAGTGAGGATCGTGTACTTTTACGAGGTATTTTTTAGAAAAAGACGTGCGTCACTGATTGCACAATATAGAGATTTATATCCCAGTGTAAGATTTAGGTGACTATTACACTTCTGTATCATAGTAATAAATGCGAGTCACTTACTGTTATGCGCTATCTCCCTCCTATACCCTGCCATTCTGTACAAATTCTATGTTCACATGTAGGGGTACCCTCAGTATATCACATATATACTATACGTCATATCCTCCATACCATGGACCGGCCCCTGTGCTGACCAAGTACCACAACATGTGTACACTCTCATGTCCTACTACTTATGGCCAAATGTGGGTCCAGGGTCTAGAGTTCAGTCGGGTCTAGAATCCCCTATACCCTATCTAATACATAAGTTACAATATATTAATCTGTTTCAACCCTATAGTTATGTATATATTCAAGTCAACTGGGGATAAAAGTAACTCAGGACCAGGATTTGCTAAAAAAACAAAAAGATCAATTTAATTCAAAACAGTTTAGTACTATTTTATAATGTTTTATCCTTGCCTATAAGGTGCATGCCCGTCTTTGGACAATCCTACAAGGTGCACTCGGTACCATGCATATGCCTATACATGGGTCGGCAAAATAACGTCCTTGTCGGCATGTCGTTTTTTTACAAAGAGGGCCGTGTCGCCGTGTCAATCTTTATCTAATGCAATCTGCTGTCTAGAACCATGTCCGTCGATATCTAAAAGTGCCGTGTCGCGCGTGTTGATCTTTAAAATTCCCCTGTGTCGCGCCGTGTCGATTTTGACCCATGTAGGGGCCCAAGATCCTCGTGTATAAGCTGTGCTTTATGTTTTCGAGGGGTATAACGGTACTGTTATTGATATATAGCTGCTATGATAACGTAGGGAGTGGCCATTTATGGACATGAAGGTAGGTTGGTTTGAGAGGGGGAAGGACGTTTTTGTCCCATCCCTTGGCTGCTCTGTAGCCCAAACCTAATTATTATTATAGTCAAAGGAGGGCTTGCGAGTTATTTTCTTTTGTTCTGCCCTGGCCAGGGATGGCGGGGGGTGGCATTATTTTCTTCGCTTCACATACCTCCCACCACCCCCCCCCCTTTAAATGGCTTTATGTACCAAACATGCAAGTTTCTTTTCTCCTAAATTCAGTGGCAATCTATACCCGATCCTGGACTACTGGTACTAGCACCGCACTTCGTCCAATTTATAACCATTTCCCTGCATCGTCTTTTTTGGGAGATGAATGTCATATATAAATATATTTTTCATGTTACTGCCAGTGTGGGCCATGAAGAGAGTACTGGACTACCAGAAGTCAATAGGCCTGCTAAAGTGTTATCTTAAAGATGAGGTAAGTAACCAAGAAGCAGTGAACCACTTTATGACAAGACTTTCTGAAGCAAATTGGTGTGTATTGAGTGAACCTACAACCTACATGTTAGACAAGGGCTAACTACAGAGGGATCTTCACGGTAGCGGTATTAGAAGCGGAAGGAACAGTGGTGGATGTGTGGACGGTGTCCCTTTGGGGCGGGGGGGGGGGGCGTAGTACGGAGCCCTGGAAAGGGCAGCTTTTATTTTCGTTTCCGCAACTAGTATTTTCGTTTCCGCAACTTTTATCTTCGTTTCCGCAACTTTTATCTTCGTTTCCACAACTTTTTTTTCGTTTTCGCAACTTTATTTTCGTTTACGCAACTTTTATTTTCATTTCCGCAAGTTGTATTATTTTGTTTCTGCAACTTAACATCCACAACTGATTGACTATGCACAAAAAAAGACATCAAGTTGCACAGACAAAAGTATAAGTTGCGAAAACGAAAATAAAAGCTGCGGAAATGAAAATAAAAGTTGTGAAAATGAAATAAAAGTTGCAAAAACGAAAATCTAACTTTCGGAAACGAAAATTAAACTTGGCGAAACGAAAATTTTACTTGCGGAAACAAACTTCAGACAAAAATGTGTAGAAAACGAATGTCCTTTCCAGGACTCCGTAGTACGGAGTTTGGTGGAGAGGTTGGTAGTGGGTGGGGGAGGGCATTGTAGTGGAAGAAGAGTCGGTCACGGGTTTGTGGTGTGGTGATGGTGGTGGAAGGAGGGGAGGGGGTGGAATAGTAAGGGAGATGGGGGAGGGGGTTTAGCCTTAAGGGAGGTGGGTTAGAAGAGGGGGGGGGGGAGATGGGAGGGGCGGGTGTCTGCACGGTCCGGAGCACAGGGCCTGTACGGGGCTATGTGGGTTAGTGGGTTGTGGCCCTACACAGGCCAGCCTCCAGTTGTAATCATCTTCCTGGCATATACTACATGTATATAAGCTCTGTTTATCCTAATTCACATCTAATGCAATGCAAGTGTCAACAGTGACACACATTCCAAAATGGAGCTTATCCTGTGGTAATTTATAGTTCGTATATCGAAGTGTGTAAAAGACTAGTAATCTACATATGAATGAGATGAAAATGGCATGGCATAACTGCACGAATGAGGCTGGGCACAATATAATACTCTATAGATTTTTAATCCTGCTGTCTGTATGAATAAAGTGCTACATCACAATATGTGCTACATCACATGTGATTGACTAGATGCAGGTGGCACCTACCCGTATACCCCCCACCCTCCCTTACACATGGAAACTGTTGACGAGTCCTTCCGAGCAGTGGCGGATCCATGATTTGGAAAAGGAGGGGGCGGCCCCAAAGGAGGGGGCGCACCCCCTATTTTTGAGCAAATTTTGGGGTCCAAAATATTTAATTAAACTCTTAAGTTCTAGGGAAAAGGGGGGCGCGCCCCCGCGCCCCCTCTAAATCCGACACTGGATTGACCCACTAGCATAAAAAATAACTATGGTAATAAGTGTATTTTTCCTGTCTATGTCAGTATGTGCCAATTTACAGATCGTTAGCTAAGTCAAGTGTATACGCCCTATCAAACCTTAATTGTAATAACAATATAGAGGCATATTCCTAGTAAGAATATTAGAGAAAATTGAAATTGCAACCTATTGTAAATCATAGGTTATAAAGAGTAGAGTACATTATAATGGATAGGAACTATCATTACTATGCAAATGACTAATAACTATGTGTGTGTGTGGGGGGGGGGGGGGGCGAAGATCCCCTTCTGTACGCCTGAGCGACCTGGTTACAGAGTGACTATGACCCTCCGGAGGAGAGGGGCGACGGGACGGGGCTGCAACCACCCCAAAACCGGGGAGGAGCGGAACGTCCGTCTCATCCCAGGCCCTGACACCTACCTACCTCCAGAACGACCTCCAAGCTGTAACCTACCACATACACCACATCATATGTGTATCGGTGGGATCAGACCGAGTGAGACCAGCCGCGTATATGTATGGCGGTCAATATTTACCTGTAGTGTGCCCCCACCCAGTAGTGTAGTGCACATGTATACATACCTCCTCCTGGGTTGTGCTTTAACATGTATATACACATAAACACACGCCTACCTGCACCTCCTCACCAGACGCTGCTGCTGCCATCGCCGCCTCCATGTCGCTGCTGCATCGTATCTGTATGTATGTAGCAAGAAGGGTGGAAGGAGCGTCTTCAAAGGGGGCAGGGCTGCAGGGAAGGGGCGGGGTAGGGTTTCCTAGCTTCAAACCAGGGCCAAGTGTTCCACACTGCTTGCTATCAGTGTCAGTATTTTGGCTGCAGTTGCAGCGCCGAGTGGTAGTGGTGGTGGTGGTGGTATGGGTAGGTGACGGTCGGGGTCAAACTGTAGGTCACCTCTCACAGGGTTGAAGCACTAGCAATAGGCAGGCTAGAAGGGGACTGGGACCTTGAGTCCTCGCAGCTCGCTGCAGGTTGGGAGGGTGGGAGGGAGGGATCTGGGGGAGGGGGAGCTTCAAACGCAGTGCTTGACGATAGGCGGGGCGAAGGCTGGCTGCAGTCTGTGCCACTGGAGTATCAGTATGGCACAGGATAGAGCGTGGAATACACATCTCTGCCTACTTTCACTATTAAAGTGAATTGACGTATGCGGACTTAGCTGGTTTGAATATCAGCCAATGAAATCACACCAACTGTTCACTGCGGTCCTTTCGGGGGCCGACTGGTACCCATCTGATAGTTCTTATCAGTAGAACTGGCTGGTAACAAGCTCCAGCAATGGCGGCGCCCATGGTACAACCTGCTACCTCGGAATACCAAACCCACATGCCTTCCCTCCTTCAGTGCATTTTGATATGTCGTATTCATATTAAGGCCATGGGAAATCAGGTTACCGTCTGAGCCATTTTGAAAACTGATGAGGCTTTTTTTTTTCATTATTCATTATCAACCTACCAATGCCAGGGTTTTTCTAGGTTGTAGATGTCACTATGTTCTTTACATTCCTTGCACCATGAGCTTTGATTTGATACCAAATATGTCGTTCCTATCATGTCAAAATGCATTTTTGAGAAAGTTTTCAATTTTTTTTTCAACGTTTTGAAATGTTCTCATGCGGCCCCTTCAAAAGCAAAAATGATGATCACACTCTTTCGAAATCTTTTATCCCCCATTTTTATTTGATTTTTTTTTACATTGTATCATTCCTATTCATTGAAGCGAACGCAACCATCTGTTAGTTGCTATGCATCATTATATCAAAAACTGCCTCCCCAGGGGCCCATGCCAAGCTCCATATCATCAATATAGATCTATGGACGATACTAAAAAGAGGTGGATCCTCAGGAAATGGGCTCTCTGAATCGACGACAAAGCAATCGTGACAACGCTATCTATTCGTAGACATAAACTTTTTTTAGATTGGCAGTGTCAGATTATACGTTACAAGATTTCGTCCTATTATATAATGACAACAAGTAAAAGTCACATACACCTAAAAGGGGGTGGGCAATGTTCTCTTGGTGACATCTATAGAGTGCTGATGACCTGCAATGTGCATTACTGCGTGATGTCACTGCTGTCATTGACCCATAACGGCCCCACCCTGCCACACAGCACCGATAGTGGTACACTGAGTGCCTATGGGTGTGGGGTTCAACCTTCTCCTTGGTTGATATTTTACCAACGTTTTTTTTTCAGTTGTTTCCCTTTTTTAGGTAGGTTTTTGGTAGGAAAAAACCGTAGAAATATGTATTTGTGAATACTACGTAGCTAGAAAGTACTTAACCTTTACGTTTGAACGTCCACATACCAAGCAAAAATATGTAGTTGCAACCAAAATTCTACGTATCTTTACCGAGGTAGCGTATTGTCGGTATTGTCCTATGGGCGCGGCTATTGCTGAAGGTGATTCCCAGCGATTACCACTGATAACAACTATTAGATGGGTACCCACCGCCCCCCCCCCGAGAGGACAGCAGTGAATAGACGGAGGCATTTCATTCGCTGATAATCAAACAAGCTAAGTCTGTATACCTCTTACAACGTCCATGTACAAAGTTGTGTTTACTGGGGAAAGCCTAGGTCACTCTACCGACGGGAGACTGGGGTCAGAGAGAGCCAATACACATTGAAACTCAATCAGATCCTTATCTGGAGGGGGAGGGGAGAGGGTCGGGGGTCGGCCCATACCTGTATGTGGCTCCAATACACACCCAAGTTCAATCAGATTCTTATCTAGATCAAAGGGGGTCATTAAAAGTAATTAAAATGTTAGAATACACAACCAGTTTGACCCCAGTCTCCCATCGTTCCGTCGGTAGAGTGACCTCCCGAGTGACCTACATACAGGATATGTTCCCTGTGGATATAGTGGAGGGACGGAACACCAATAGGCCTTCAGTGTACGATGGTGTTTGCGGTCAATAAGATACACAGCCTGAACCAGGCCACCCAGAACAAGTGCTTTCCATCCCGTCTAACTGACCACCCCAGTTTTATATCGTATTATAGGGTACTAAATAAATAAACTAAGCGTAGTAATATTGGCCCTTGCACATTGGTGGTTTGGTAATAAGTTTGATGGAATTAAAGGGCATGATCAATACATAAGGTTAGAATGCCATGATATCAGATTCAACTGTCACAGCTGCGAGGCTATGGATTCAAATATCTGTCCACTGATCAGAGGCATCAATTTCGCCCAATTCAACTGGATTCGTTAATTTCTATTAGAATTATCTGTTCTACTTGGACAATATAGGGTTCCCGCTTCTAAAGCATATACCAGTATGCATTGTCATGTAAACAAACGCAAAGGTGCCCACCCCAATATTTGTTTTAGAGGGAATTATTGGATACATTTATATATGTGCTATGTATTACAGTGGAAGAATTGATCACATTGAATTGAATATGTTTGCACTCTATGTGTGGGTGTGAGTGACATGACACGTTCGCATTGACTGAGGTCGGCATCTGACCTGGACACACCCCATGTCCTACGTTAACTGCCCTCCACCATCTTAACCAACATCACCCCTCACCTGACCCGGCTCACCTGTCCACTCCACCCCCACCCCCCAATTCACATTCACAGATTGAGGACCAACCCCCCTACTATCAAGTCCCCTCACCCAACCCCCTACAAAATGCCATACGCCCTACGCTGATCGACTGAATAGACTGGATTTGGTCCCTAATTTGCCCGATTCTATTATCAATTAATTCAACCCACGTCTTTATTTGTGATGCTACATGTGTATCTAAAAATGTTCTTTGAGTTGGACTGCTATACAACAGACATCGAAAGATATCTACATGTACTATAATATCTTATTATGGTTTGATGCCAACGACTCCTGATGTTAGACCGTTGATAGGCTTACGCCAATTGCCCATACCACAAAGAATAGGCCCTACACTCATATGACTTACACTTTAATATTGGGACAGACTTTGCTTTGTTTCATCCGAAACTATTATTGTACAACATGACAAGTCATGTATTTTTTATACTTCGTTCATGAGGCAGTGTTTGCCAAAGCCTACAGATGGCGCCCCTATATTGCAGGACCACGGGGAGTGGATGATAGCATGATTGTGGAAACACTGTGAACTTATAGTTTATCCAGCTTCACTGTAGAGGGCAGCACAAGGCTCACCCGATCTACCCGAATGACGCAATCTCACGTTAGGCCCCCCAACTACTGTGAACTTTGCTATTCACATATCATTTCGCAATCTATCCTTTAAAAAAAAAAAAAAAAAATCTGAATCTTTCCTATTTCATATTCCAAATCTTGATTTTGGTATATTCATTATAATTGTTGTCACGTTTTCCTCTATCGCTTCTCTCTTTCACTAGTTGCACTAGGGTCACTCCGTGGAAGTTCACCAACTGGTCCCTCCATAGCCCTCTTAGATCTGGATGATTTCACGAAGATATGCCTTACAATTTTAGTTCATCAATTTCACCATATAAGGCCTAAAAAAGGTTTGTTTCCACTTACTCGACCGACCCTAGCAAAACAGGGCCAACCCTGGAAATTTTCTTTTTTATTTTGGGAATTTTTGGCATTTTTGGGGATTTTTTAGGCACTTTTCCCGTAATTTTCATAATTTTTCAGCTAATGTTCATTGAGCTCATCTAAGCCCTCATTTATTGGTATACATTTCGAAACAGTCATTCATCTCTTTTACATGTGGTTCACATTTCTTATGTTTTTTTTTCTGTAAAATCATAGAATCCAACATGTCTGCCCATACATTTCTATACAAAATAAAAAAAAAACAAACAAAAAAAAACCTACCGACTCTAGAGATTTAATCCATGTAACTGGAAACACACATTTTTTTTTTTGGCCTAACCACACACCCAATTGTAGCCTCTAACTCCCATTGGGTCCAGATCTATAACCAGAGGGATTAACCACTGGTTTAAAAATCTCAGTTTTGTGTGAACTTCAGAGTGCAAAATTCAAAGCACAATGAGCTAAACAGTGGCGGATCCAGGATCTGGAAAAGTAGGGGGCGCGGCCTAAAAAGAGAGGGCGGACCCCCTATTTTATTTAGCAAATGTTGGGGTCCAAAATATGTAATTGAACTGTTAAGTACTGGAAAAAAAGGCAACAAGGTCCAGCAATGGCTGCGCCCATGGGACAACCTGCTACCATAGAATTATTACCGAGGTAGCGGATTGTCCTATGGGCGATGTCATTGCTGAAGCTGATTACCAGCGGTTATCACTGATAACAGCTATCAGATGGGTACCAACTGCCCCCCCCCCGAGAGGACCGCAGTGAATTGTTGGGGTTATTTCATTGGCTGATAATCAAACTAGCTAACTCGACAACCAACATTATTTCAAGTAGGCTAGGGAACGTTATTAGAACATGTTGTAAAGACTAAAGGATAATCATGAAATGCTCATTGCTGAGGTCAGACCTTGCAAGGGGGAGGGGTTCTGTAGAGTGTGATCGAAAGGTGGCGCCCCCTCGAGTCATAGAGGGTCTACCCCACATCCACAGGGCACCGCTCATAGGGAGCTTCTTTGTAGGTTATTTCTAGTGTAGGCCTGCATGTAGACTTGATGAAGTCTGATCATGCTATGATGGTTATGATATAGAATATACAGGGGCGTAGGAATAGGAAATTATAAAGGAGGTGGGGCCTGAGTATGACTAGGCCCCCCCCAAAATTTACATAATGAATTGAACAAGGAGCTAAAATTTTGCATCTCAAATTAGATTGATATAGTAATTGGATAGGGAAAATGGGGACCTGAAACTCAAATCAGATCTAAAATTCATCAAAAATCACTTTTCTGTACAAATTTTATATAGGTATGTATAGGCAGTTTTATGCTTGAGTCGACAACTCAAGCTGGTCAAGGTGGGGCCCCCACTGCCCCCCCCCCCCAATGAAGATTTGCTTCCTACGCCTCTGAATATAGTATGTAGATGTAATGAGGGAGTGAGAGTAAATCAGACTCTACCCCCCCCCCCCCTTTCACCCCTATACCCTGCCTGTTCACATGAAGTAAAGTGGAGGGAATTGCAGCCAGTCTAGTCTGGATGGGATCCCCATGTGTGTGGTGAAAGAAATTGAAAAAAAAAGATATATAGGAGCAGCAACAGGAGGCCTGATGTCTGAGGACATAGAATCACGTTTCCCATGGATGGTTTTACCATTGCTGATGATATACTAGTGGAAGGACAGATAGTACATAGTACAATGAAGTAGGGGTTTATTGACACTCATGACCTGTATTCAGACATCCCTTCCCTATGGCACGATAGAATTAGAATAACACGAACAATCACATGGCTGTAGGTATATCCTGTTAACATGGTAACTTTGTAGAATAAAATGATTTGGGTGATTTCTTTTCACGCATGGAACATAACGTATGCCTAATTGATCCTATACATGTAAAATTTATCCGCTGTATTTGCCACGCCCCCAAGTACAGATCATTCTGCAGAATCGTTTTCCAATGTTTGACAAAGCCGATGTAATAGGAAGTGGGAATTTAGACCTGAGATATTGGCACTAGGGAGCAGCAGGTCAGAAATGATCCATCCCACCCCCTTACACAGACAGCAGCCCTACATCTCACCTCGTGAACTTTGGACTTTGACCCAGGCCGAGATAGTGCGACTCTGTGAGATGCCGGTATGTTCCACATGATCCACAGACGACAGACACTCATCATGTTTCAGAAAGTACCACCCAGACTATATTCTGTACATACCATCTTATCATGTGTGATTTGTACAGTGAAGATGTAGGCCTATCCAATTTAGATAGACCCAATAATACAGTTACATAATTATATGGATTATGTGGTGAATTTTAAAGTGATTAAATTTCGTATTCCTATACGCAACACTACATAAAGGGAGCTATGCTGATTTAGGTCCCCCGTGCGATACATGTTTACTTTGATACAGTATACACAAGATAAATGTGTATTCGCGAAGAATGACTCATTGGGCTGTAAATAGCGACAGGGATGTAAAAACAGAAAGAGAAGAAAACCACAGGACTAACTGCCCGAGACAGAAGCTATAGATTTATTCTGGAGAAAAAAAAAGTCGGTTCCTGCCCCACCCTGGAGGCAGAGCTGGAATCATGTCTCCAGACGCCAGCACATTCACTCAGACCACAAAACCACAGACCTGAAGTGTGGAAAAGCTACACTCTATCTCTGAGCAGCTGGAGATAAGCAAATAGTGCTTCTTTATAATAGAAAGACCATCACACTTTATGGAAAATGATATGTGTGCAGCTCAGATCCCAACCCTCGGTTGGGGCGTGGGCGGAGAGGAGGGTAGGCATAATATAAAATCCATAGTCCCTACATCCCTCGCATAACAACATTTTAATGAATGATATAGAGTGGGCCATAAACGCAGAAATTGCTTGTTTAGGACTGCTTAGTCTGGGTACAATGCATGCCTCCAGTACTGTAGCAGCGAAAGGACTATACCACGTCCTGCTTTCATTGACGGGCCCAGGAGGCGACCTTTGGAATAAGCTCACACCACCGAGAGTGAGAGTAGCAGTGTATAGCTCTCTTCAGACAGAGGAGGGCACGTCGTGACTCAGAGACCCTGGAGGTGGTGGTGTATGGGAACATGGGACCCAGGGTCTCCCCTCCTGGTGTTGTTGATCCTCTCATCTCCTCCAGAAACCACCAGCGTCTGCAACCATCACCACCGCCACCACCTCCAAGTCAGGGGCTGCACCACCACAACCACCACTGAGTGGTGCCCTGTCTGTTCCTCAAGCAGTGTGCTCTCACACACGGCCGCTGGCCGACACCCTCTGGACGTACCGTTAGTAGGAGTAGGCAGATTCACGTACTAGTATACCAAACCTACTCACAGCTACTCAAAGGCCAGGAATCTCATCTCTTCCCTATACCGAGCTGCTCAGCTCTACAACTGTCTCTTATTCTATCCGTCTGTAGCTGCTCATCGAGCAATAGGGCATTCGCTTCTATATGTCCCTCTTTCGCCCTAGAGCTGTTCCCTAGAGCCCTTTCAACAGCAAGATTCCCCTACCCAGCTGCGGCTCCCTTTTCTGTGAGCTGCTCTCCTCTGCCCTCCCAGTACAACCAGTGGCACAGCTGGAATGGAGTGTACCCAGACGTCGGTGTAGGAGAGGAGGCGTCACACGGCCCATGCTGCACTCACCGGTAAGTGCAGATCCATTTGTAAGTACTGCTACATGGGGGACCACGTGGTAATAACGGTAAAGTTTATAGTTGGGATTGGATGGTCGATACCACAGGGCTCTATGTGCAAATGCATAGCTCACTATATACAGCCGACACGTATTATTTATACACAAATATACACTTAGACTTTCAGCAAAATGCTATTTCATATTGATGAAGACATGACATACAAGTACTGTTCATAGTTGAATGAATTTAATACCCATGTCTTGATTCAGTGTTACAATATATAGTTGTGTAGACTTTGTTTATCACTTTTTTAAATCCAAGGAGTTAGAACAGTAGTTTCAAGTCCCTGGCTAGAGATCAGGGACAGGATGGTAGATCTTTGGTGCTCGATCGAGCCTCATCTGTACTAATCTTAAATGAAAACGAAAAAGAAGGAGTTGCAATAATTTCATCTAGAATATTTCCCAATGCATTTGTTTCAAGGAACAAAGCTGCAGAACGTCGATTAAATCCACTTTACGTTTAAAAATAGAGGCGGCGGGGTCATTGGGGATGAACCCCCACAGTATTATATCAGGTTGGACATATATATTATAGAAATTATGTAGAAATAGCTTGGTTATAGATTATGTAGAAATAGATTCATTTACATAGCTCAGCCCTCACTTTTGTTCGAGGACTCCGCCACTGCGGTCCACATGCAGTTACCCTTTCTACAGTACTAGATGGTCCAGGGTGCAGTCCTTTTGAGAATTGTTGGGCCTGCCTGAGGTCTTAGAAAAATATGGATGAAAGGGTATCAGCCATCCTCAAAAAAGCACCAGAATACACCATTTTTCTTCTCGATATTCAACATTTTACTGGGGGATACACCCCCAATTTACAACTATGAAAAATCTCTTCACATTTAAGGGCTCTTTTTTTTTACATCCGGAGTTTACATGAATGTTTAATACAAAATAATGCTCTTGCCGGGGGGGGGGGGTATGCTCAAATGCACACAAAGGTCTACTTTCCGGGTGAGAAGGGACTTCTGTTCAATACCAAAATGAACCAGATGTAAGAGATTTCAAGAAGTATCTAGAAGATTATATAGTCCCCCATTGCTGTTTTGATACAGGACACAAAATGCTTTGTTGCTCATGAGAGGATTCAGGGAGGGTACATCATTGGGGGAAACAGATAATAGAAAGGTAGCCTAAAATGTTTACATGTCATTGTCCATTGTATATCTTACTAGGCTGGGGTCCCCTACAGTTGTGTGGCCGCCTTCTTGTTTGGCATATCCTTGTTCGCCCATGCTAAGTTGCCAAATATATCACTGGAATGTGTAACCCCTCGAGCATTGCCTGTGGTAAAACCTCAATAGTGCATCCGCCCCCCCCCCCCCGCGCGCAGAGAATTTTCGCACCCCTCTTTATTCTATAGTAGCACACGGAGGTTTTTTTTTGTGAATAAGAGGGTATTTTTTTACGCCCTCCCCCCCTCAGAAGGAGTCTGAATTTGTTACGCCCTCCCCTCAAACCCACCCCCCCCCTGTTAGTAAATAATGACCACTCCCTAAAGGCCAAGCCAGTACATCCGAAGGATAATCAATTTGTGGAGACAATGCTTATCTCCTTAGGCTGGCCTGATTTCATGACCACGCTAATTACACTGACCAAGGTATTCACGAGAGTTAATGAAGGAATTACAGTTCCTATATCCAGTCACAACAGATACCACTACTACTTATCCTCTGAGTTACTATGTTATAGCTCACATAGCCATTATCAGCTGGGGGCCGCCATTAGACCCCGACTCCACTATGACTAACACCTTCAGCCCCCGACTCCGCAGTTTATGCCAGGGATGCCTCCCATTGGTCAATAATACAATAGCCATGTGCCGTATACAATATGTTTCATTAGAATACAATGTACAATGTAGCCCCCGTCTCCGCAGTAAATGCCAGGGATGCTTCCCATTGGTCAATAATACAATAGCCATGTGCCGTATAGGGCATTAGCACATTAGGCTATGGAGGCCGCCATTAGACCCCGACTGCACTATGACTAACACCTTCAGCCCCCGTCTCCGCAGTAAATGCCAGGGATGCTTCCCATTGGTCAATAATACAATAGCCATGTGCCGTATACCGGCGTTTCATACCTATACTCAGATGGTGATTATCTTCTTTTATATAATTATGCAGTACAACTGAGCATTAGGCCCTACACATACCGGAGGTCATTTCATAACATACTACGACTGGACCCTTCCAGTCGTAACAAAAACTATGGCCATAGGACTAGCACAGGAATTTGCAATCTTAGGGCTGGGTGCGATCGTACTCGTAGTACCTTGAGAAACGGTCTCTAGCTGTTCTTTTCATAAGAAATATGGATGCAGTATACTCCAGTAAAGAACACAGAAAAAAACGTTCAAGGACAGCACTGTGGTAATTATGTATGTTTATCATGGGTGTGGCATAGACAATGCAGACGTTGTGGACACTTAGTGGCTATCCTACATAAATACCATAAATAAGCATGGCAGCAGGGGTAAGGGAGGCCACAAGGATGGGTATACATGGGGTGGGGGCCATTAGGTAATATGATCACGGCTGATGTAAAGCAGGACAGAGATTGGCACAAGACTGCATGGGATGGTATATCTTGGCATAACTGTAGGGAAGATGAGCACAATCTTATTCCCTCCTCAGGGTACATAGGCTGGGCTCCTGAGGACATGACAAATATATATGATTGAAATTATCTACGAGGTAGATAATTAAGAAAAGAAACATCACAGATATTTGATTAGGCCTATGTGTTTCAATATATTAAAATAACTACAAGTTATGTTTCCCGAAAGTCCAGCAGACCCAAATATGATTTGTCTGTACAAAGCTCACAATTTTTTATTTATAAAGTATTGTGCAGTGGGTGCATTATATGGCCACAGGAAAGTAAAACATTGCTTTTTTTACCGTATCTATGTATATATGTCCAGGGGCGTGGGAAGCAGTTTCAGAGTGGGTGGGACCAGGGGGGGTTTCTGCAATATTTGACCTCCCTTTGCTTGACCTTTTAGTTTTGACCTTTTGAGGAGTTGGCCAAAAGTGGAGGGGACATGTCCCCCCATGTCCCCCCTGCTTTCCACGCCCATGAATGTCACACAATAAGAAGATGCATTCTAAAATGATAATGGGGATTCATTATTTGGCGGGTACAGTACTTTTTTTACTCCCCATGTAGAGCTAGCTAATCAAATATTTACGTATCGATCATCTCTATTGGAATGCTCTGTCTCTCTATTCTCATATTTCATCCAGATATTAGATTATCTCTTTTATTTAGCGGACTTAGATTGTGTGTACAACGCTTTTGTCTATTTGCTGCTAGAGTATAATCAATAAATGTCTCATGACAGAAACACTATGCTGCTGATCCTCCTCAAAACAGCTACCCTTTCTCATTAGCCAATCATTACCTCTGTTCCCTGGCTACTTGCCAAGCAAATGAGGCCCATATGTCATAACCACTTTTGTGTTCTTATGTACTTGGAAAATCACTATATTACTACCCACCTCCCATTAGCTGTTATGGAAGGGATGTCCAATAAGTATTTCCTATCGTGACTAGTAAGATACATATTTGTGCCTCGGGGTATAATATAGAGGCAGTCCCTGTAGACACGTGATATCCAGTTCCTTCACCTGACTAAGGCTAAAAAAAAGAAAGATGTGTTTCCGGTAACATAGTTCAAAAAGTTGAGGTAGGTCAGATTTTTTTTTTCATTTTATTTATTTATTTTTTGCATCTAAGGCCTCATATAGTCAAACTTTGCCAGGTTTTCGATGGGAATTATAACAAAGGATCGTTTCCTACATGAAAGATGAGAAGATGATGGGAAAATAAGTATAAATAAAAGTTTGGAAATAAAAACTTTAAAAAGATTAAATTTTTTTAAATTTGAAAAATTTTCTGAGGTCGGCCCCTTTTAGCTGAGAACGGTCGGGTGAACGGAAACCTTTTTTTTTTTGGCCTAAGCTATATTCCTGCTCCATCTCTTGACTATGAATCTGCGCCAATGCACTGTCTCTCATATAGGATTATTGTCGACGTATAAGGCTAATGCATATTCCTAATCGAATTGAGGTTGGCGGTCTAGATTTGTGTGCTAGTTATTAATGACCAATTGATGAACCGTCCAGCAGCCTTTTACTCTATGCCCACCCCAGTCAGCAATGTAGCATTGGACCATACTTGTCCATGCTTGGTCCAATATAAGGCGACATTGGCCCAATATAAGCCGACATTGGCCCAACTATGTCCTTGCTACCTGGGACATGTCGTAGGGCTACATGCAGGGCTACATTATAAAGGCTTATACCACTATTCTGCCACCTGCCTTACTGTTATGCCCTCTCCTACCAGTTCATTATGAGAGCATATATACACACATGTGCTTTTTTAGGATTTTTGGATACTCTTTTTCGAGGTCAAGTTGGACTTAGAATATTTTGGAAATGCTGGCAGACATACAAATTCAGTCTCGCCATTGTTTCAATGTGAAAAATCACCCAAACTCGTAGGAGAATTGAACCCCGGCCGCAGTGTTGGTTGGCGAGGACGTAAGCCATTGCGCCACACTGAACGGTGATGAAATCCAATGTGAAAGTAAATAAGTTCTAACCTGGGGTCCTAGTCCTATGTTTGCACTCAGTTTTCGTCTTGATTCCAACATTGTCATGTTATAATATCAAATTCCCAACAAGTATTCGATCCATAGACGAGGAATGTGTGCTAATTTTTCCACTTTGTTCAATATAAATAAGAATCCAATGATTTTTCTATCGTAAGCGGCCATTCCCACCCGCCTCCTTGTCCGATGAAAGTGTGTCAGTGGCCTTGATGTAGATATAGGTCATCTTCTCATCTTACGAGGAAGACGCTGACCGGTTTGAAAAATCAATGGATTCTTCTTTATTTTGAAGATATCGGACATATCAAGCATGGAGGGATCATCTAGAATGTCTAAGGATGTGTATGTTTTAATATATCGACATGTCATGGTTGGATTCCATACGAAAAATGTGTGTAAACGAAGCGGTACAGGTCCCGGCAAGGAACAAAAACAACGGTTTGTATATTGACAATATTGCACTCGGCCTAACGGCGTCGTGCAATATTCGTCAATATACAAACCTTGGGCTGTCATATTTATGCTATATTGCATTATTATACCGATATTATATAGACGTATTGGAAGCTTCACAGAATACTATTGATTCATACAACTTATCCACTACTACTTATCCTCTGAGTTACTATGTTATACAATATGTTTCATTAGAATACAATGTACATTGTACACAATGTATACCGGGGGTATGTACAAAACTTCTGTATGGCGTCTCATACCTATACTCAGATGGTGATTATCTTCATTTATATAATTAACTGAGCATTAGGCCCTACACAGAACGATCCTAGACTATTTCCATTATGCCTCTGTCTTGTCAATACAAACTACTCCGATTGCGAGCTTTCTTGTCTGGACACTTCTATCATATCCAATGGAACCGCACGCACTGACTGCCCCAGGCGCTCTGCTCATCCTTTCTAATCAGTCTGTCGGCATCTCTATTTTCCTCACCTCCCGTGCTATCTCATACCGTGCTCCTGTACCTTTTATGTCATCCCCCACCTTCAACACGTTTACACTCACATGTATTCAGGTGCCACATCAAAGGGGCCGCCATTACCGTCACTTAGATCGCACCTGGCCACATTCCAAGGGTTGCACACCGCACACCGGGGTTGCACACGTAACGGTCTCATTTTCTGGTAGCTCCAGGGTACCTCTATTTTGCTGGACCATCTAGGTAGAAGTAAAATACAAGCGCCAGTGTCGCTTCTAATCAGACTGTGTGAAAGGAAGCATCACCGAAATAATTTTGCTGATGCGAGAAAATTACCACCATATCGAGAAACAAATCACGCTTCCGTCTATCCCACTCCCATCCACGAAAAATTCGCGGGGAAATTTCGGTAAATGTTATCGGTCCGTGCTTTATCAAGGTATGTTGGGCGATAGGTACGGAGCCCTGGAAAGGACATCTGTTTTCTACCTACTTTTTTTCTAGAGTTTGTTTCCGCAAGTTATATTTTGTTTCCGCAACTTTTTATTTTCGTTTCCGCAAGTTATATTTTGTTTCCGCAAGTAAACATTTTGTTTACGCAACTTTATATTTTGTTTCCACAACTTAACATTCACAATTGATTGACTATGCACAAAGAAAAGCTATTAAGTTGTGGAGACAAAAGTATAAGTTGCGAAAACGAAAATTAAAGTTGCGAAAACGAAAATAAAACTTGCGAAAACGAACTTCAGATAAAAATATGTAGAAAACGGATGTCCTCTCCAGGGCTCCGTAGTACCGCATACTGCATCTTAAAGTTTAGATATAAAATTTCAACCAGAAGCAGGTCTATCATTTTTTTTTTATCAAATAGATTTCAGATGCTTCAGTAGGCAAATAGGCCTACATCAATAGAAGAGTCAATTACTCTTTAGAGCCTGTGTTGAGCTTAATACACTTGTCCACATTCAAAGTTGGCATTCTTAGGGGTAGTATGTGTAAGCATTTGAAAGGAAATTGGCAACACTCCTATTTAATAATATCCAAACAAAGTAACCATAAAACGTCACAACATAACGTGCTGCCTTTGGTGATATAAGAGAGCGTTCCATCGGCACAAATTATCCAAATTCATAGAGTACTCATAGTCAATTAGATGACAAGGTTCAGCAAGTCTGCAGTGTCCAAAATATCGAACCCGTGTTTACCGTAGTGATAGATGAGCACCGGTCTCGAATAAGATTTGAGGGTATGGTGGTTTATACTACAGCGACTAATATGTATGTCTTGAATAAGCCTCTTTAAACTAAAAGCGCCGGTCTTGAATAAGGACCAGGCTAGAATGGTACTAAGGTTTATAAGCGCCGGACAAATAGGCCTAGTCAGTGCCGTACCAATGCTTTAGATAAGGTATAGTTTGGAAACCTCCCAAAACTGACCAAAGCCCCTAGAGGCAGTCAACAGAAGCAGTATCCATATGAGAAAGAGGTCCCCAAAGTCTCTCGCCATCCCCTGGAATGTCAACTATTCAGGTCAGGCATGCAACCCCAGGATACTGTGTATGTGTTTGGAGAGAATGGGTTGCAGAGACCACTGTCTGAGCCCTGGTGGACCTTACTCCCTCCTGAGCCCCCACCCCCTCCCCTTCCTTCCCAACCACCATTACCCGGGCACCATTACCAGGCCAGTAGCAGGTACTATTTATTTGGCTGTGTTACATGTCTTTTGTCAATGAGCAACCTGTGTTTGGAGATTGAAGTACTGGCGGTTAAAGGCGGCATGCGTTAATAACAACAGTCCTGAATACACACGAGTATAAATGTACATGTCGTCTGCTCCTGTTCAGAGCATTAAGTTCAGTAGTTGTCTCCCGGAGTTGTGTGTTCGCTGACCTACACAGGTGTGGCAGACTCTCTCCAACCTGGAGGTGTCCACACCATGGAGCACTCCTTACACTCTTTAAGGCTGCTGCTTAGGTGTGAAAAGTGTGCTTGGCTGCTTTACCACTTCTGTCAGCTCTGAGCCTGCCACAGCATCGTGTGGGCTCCTTCACGGCGGCGGCTCCGTCACTGCTTCCAGGTAGAAGTGTACCACCCCAGTGAAGGTGGGGAACAGACCACCTCCATACCATTCCATTTTGCTTAGGACTACCATCGAGACGTCGGAGTGTAATCGGCTGGGGATACCTGTATATAGGCCCCGGAATAGGGACGTCCTCGCCATGCCCGTCACCTCCTGTGCCTGGCTCGGTATGTACCTTCAAACTTACAGTTAAAGTATTGATACAATGGTGGGTCTCAGGATCCCTGTCTAGCACTGTAACTTAGTCAGTGTAAGCATGCCTATTCGACCAGTCACTTACACTCAATTTTGTCATGCCGTATGGTTATTAAAGGTTCTCCCATTATACCTATAGTCCACTGGGCCTCTTCGGCCGACTTTGGTGTAGGGAATGTAGAGGCCGAAGAGGCCCATGTATAAGCAGTGCCAATTGCAGTGAGTAAAACAGATGCAGGTAATCGTAACGATTGAGTGCGTAATAGATGTTTAACGCCATTTCGACAACTAAGGTCATATTCATGGCGAGAACTACATTACAATTTCACAGAGGAATGTGACGATGCCTGTGCATATGTACACCACACACATCCGATGGGATAGGAAAGAGGAGAAATAGACCCCTTTAAGTGGGCTAGGGAAGCCCGGTTTTCGTAATGTCTATTCTTGGGAGCAGCAGTGACGTCATAGCAACCAGTGCGGCCCTTATCAGCCTTATCTGCCCACTGATAAGAATCCTCATGAAGGGTTACATTAAATAGGAAATGTACTAGAAAAAGGTGTTAAAACCCTTATCCGAAAAGATCTAGACATGGAACAGCAATATGAGGTACAAATTCTGAAAGATATTAAAAATTTACATCACATACTTGATCTACTATATTCTAATCCCATTATAGAAAAGAAAACAGCAAAAAGGTTACTTTAGTACATCGTCTATATAATTTGACCCTTTGCCAGATCCCTAGCAACCAGGGTTCTACTCCCGAGAATATCTATATATACAATTATTGTGTTCTATGACAGACTATGTGTATTTGATGGAGGGGTAAGTACCTCTATCATGTGTATTCAATGGGCGTATAACTATAATATATGTCAGGAATTTAAATAACAGAAAATTGTAGAAGACTTAAAGTAGACTTCGGCTTCGAGAGCCAAAACGGCAAAATCATTGAAAAGGAGACATACTCAGGTCCGGAGAGACATCCATAACTTCATAAAGTGATGATAAACATAACCCTTTACATACAACCTGCGTTTGTCTGGGGAAGAGTTTATACGCATCCAATATTGTGTCAGGTGGGCAGATATGACCACAGTAAATACAATGTAGATCTACCAGACTGCCGACCTATAACACATACGAGTCTACCTGAGTACACAGGTGAAACCGCTATGGTATACTCGGCACCCAACACCTACATGTTCTCATGGCACCCTAGGCAGGGTTGAGTGGGTGGACCAAGGCTGGGCAGGTGAATGGGTGGTTGTGGTCGTGTGCATGACATGAGAGCAGATTGTGTACCTAATGGGTGCAAGTGGCTGTGCCTGTGGCTGTGCCAGAATATAGGGCTCAGTATTGAGGTCCAGTGGGGCTGCCATTGGTTGATCTGGGAACAGGCTAGGTAAGCACTGATAACAACCTGCACGATGGGTACCAGGTGTTACATAATGTACCCAAAAAGTTCTGCAGTGAATGGAGGGAATTATCTCATTGGTTGATAACGTGTCCCGGGTCAGCCCTATTCCCACTTAGCGGATTCCTTAGTGGGCTGACCCCTGCTGAAGCTGATACCTTGCGAGATAAGGACTGATAACAGCGAGCTGATGGGTACCAGGTGTTACGTAATGTACCCTGGAAAGTCGGCACTGTATGAAAGGAATTTTCTCATTGGTCAATATTATATCCCGCTAGGTTCCTATGGGAGTAGCATCACCTGTAACATTCACCCCCTCCCAACTCCCAGACCCAAGTATTGAGCCATTTTGCACAAGCTCAAACTTGCCCATGGACACATTATTGTTGTACAATTTACCTGTCATGTCTGTGTCTAGAGAGGAACCTGCCCCCGCCCCCAGGGCCCAGTGGTTTTAGACATAGGTGATTGATGATTACCTCCCATCTTCCCAGTTCGCCCCCTACCCCATCTCCATTCACTTCCGAACACACATTTTACCATTTTGTCTTGATACAAGTGTTTGTCATTATATGTCATTATTTCGAAATAATGCCAATTATACATCCCTGCATTAATATTAAACAATGGGTCAGAGAATTTCTTTACAGTGGCAGCCCATGACGCTTTTACATTGCCCACTTACCAATTTATATTCACCATAGATACACCTGTGCTGCCCTGTCAATTCACACGTAAAACCCATTTGTGACACATACCTCACTGGTATTGCCATGGTCATGTAGAAACGAAAAATACCACCTACACAGACGCACGTGTGCACCATTCGTGACCCACTTCAGTGTCAGGTGCAATAAAACTCGTTTATGCAATGTGATGTTTAACGCCAATATTTCGATCATGTGAACCAATGAAAGTAGTTTGGTACAAGAACCCAATTCACATATTTGCACACATGTACGTCTATGACCAGAGATGGGACTGACCTTTTGTGGATCATTTCTATCAACGACATGTGGATCCTAACATACAATGTGGATCCTAACAAGCTCACACCATAACCTTTTCATGTATATATTTTTGCTTTCCCCTTTAACCATCATGTTTTCTTTTTGTATTTGTTTTTCTCTACAGAGTGCATGGGTGAGGTCTGTATGGGGGAGGGGGTATTCACGTATGTCACGCAACTCGCCAATATCCAGTAGGCCCTTTCACGCCATCAATTACAAATTACACTTACCGGTAAATAAGGTATTTAGGTCACGCAAAAACCAATTTATATTATGCAGTGCTACTGGCAAAAAGGAGTGGGCGCCCCCCCCCCCCGTCCAAATCGGCCACTGTTATATTTGATGGTAATAATGCTCTGGGTTATGAGCATATACCGTAGATCAGGCAGACTGGTGAAATTCAATATGGATTGCATTCACCAATATGGATTGCATTCACCAAAGCATTCAGGACAATTTCTCTAAATCTGCATTGAATGCACTCTTCAATAAATGACTTTTCATGTCCAACATCAAAGCTACTCACGTCTTTTCACAGAACGGGTATAGATTTCCATCACAATTTATAAATCTATACCAGCTGTGCAATCGTCCCGGGGCAGCAGTTCTAAAAGCGAGAAGGCAACAATAGAGCACCTCACAGCTACAACCTTCCAGTGACAAAAATGTACATATGAGCGTCCTACTCCCCAATGGCAGATACGCCTGAAAGGAAGGCAGCTTACATTAGACTGCACTAAAGCTGAATACTAGTATACACCAGCACAGCGTCTAGTGGCTGGGTAGAGTGGTACGGGTAAATGGACCTAATTTACACTGCCTTCAAACAAAGTGCTTCAGTAGCAGCAGCATACAGTTTTTAAGTACTTGAAAGGAGACGACGATTAATAAAAATAGTTTGCCAAAGGTCACAAGACGGTGCAGCATAAGACACCGGAAGCAGATGAGGAATCAAGGAACTATCAGTTCTGCATTCATACAAAGTAATTTCAATCGAGATGGCCGAAAAGCTCCATTACATGCCATTTGATAAGATTCCCCAGAGGGCTCTGATAATGCCTACATATTTATAAAAATAACCAGGACGTAAGTGATTCATAGAGTCTAGCAATTAGATGCAGATACATCTCAAGAATACCAAATTGGAATATCCCATAAATTATTATTACTAGATAGACTTAACCTTTTTTTATGCTATGTTTGATTTGCCTGCGGGGAACATGTGTGTGTGTGTGTGTGTGTGTGTGTGTGTGTGAGAGAGAGAGAGAGAGAGAGAGAGAGAGAGAGAGAGAGAGAGAGAGAGAGAGACACACAGTGACTTGGTATCTACTCAATGTATGTATATATACGTAACTATTCTGGGAAAAGATAACACTACGCATGTACCCAGCCTGTGTAATACAATTTCATTAGAACAACCATTCCATAGCCTTTGACTGAGAGATTAGGACACAGATTGGTATCTAGTAAGGGGCCAGTATACCTAATAACGTATTTACTCTATGCTGGAGGATATATAGCGATTTGTTCTGAGGAAATCTTATAACAACACAAATCTCTTCAACTATTGTGCTTATTACCCTGTATACTTTAAGCTGGGATAATGCTAGGGGTTGTATTCCATTAGCCAAATTGGCGACTTTGTTCAAAATTGATTAGCCAAATTCAAATTTGATTAGCCAAACATGTTTTTTTTCCATAATCATACCTAAAATTATAGATAGGGAAGTTATTCCATTTCCAATGTCCCAAGAAGTTGGGAAAAGGGATGTTAGGAACTCTTCCATACAAGGGGGGGGGGCTTACACCCAACGTTTCAAGAAAATTGCCCATCCCTAATAATGTTAAATTACAGAAGGATTTGGGTGACCCCTCCCCAAAGTAAATACATGACTGCTAAACTGAGACTCCAGCTTCATCACTATCAATGCACATGCATACACTTTCCATCCAAATTTAATACCAGAATTATAAATCCCAGGTAGGATATATTATCCATTTATAATTATAAGTATTATCCATTTAGGGATGAGTCATTGATAGGCAACTTGGTGGATTTTCTCTTCCAGCATTTTTTCCAGCCCCCCTCCCAACACAGGTATTCTCCATTTTGAGAGCCCTTATTTCTCTGAAGAAAATGTGGAAATTTAAGTGTATATAGATAGTATGCCATAATGCCTGTAACCCCCTGTATTTGTATGCATTTGCATAGACTCCTCAACCCCTCTATTTGACTAAATAATTGACAGAAGACAGTTAGCCACAATCAGCCAATTTGACGAATTTTGAGCACCTGGCATTAGCCAAATTGAGCATGGATTCGCCATTGGCGATTTGGCGAGTGGCTGGCATTATCCCTGACTTTCTAAAAGGTAGAGTGAATGGTTGTTTGGTTTGATGATTTGTTGATAAAGTGTATTAGGTACACAATGCACAGATACATGTTTATCCTATGGATTTGAAGGGGCAATACTGATGGTGGCCCATTATATCCAACTTTGTATTAGAGAGTTCCTTAGGAAGGATGAGACCGCCGACTTCCGGTTTATGAGTCAACTAAATGTTTGTTCGTGAAGACGCCCAACATGATAATTATAGTAATATTGTGTCTATAGACATTCCCAGACAAACAGAGACTTGTAATTGGCAATTTGCTGCTGTTAAGAAATAGAGGGAATGCTGAAACGTGACACAATTGCCATTTGATATCGGTCTGGTGATGCGGGCCTCTTTGGCTATTATGACACACCATGAAATAATCCTCTATGTATACGTGTATATGAAGGGAAATTATGATTCAAAAAGACATGTGTTCCCAATTTATCTATTTACAAATACAGGACACATGGCCATTCTGAAGGATCTTTGACCGTGTCCAGTGTAAGGATGTGAGGTATTTCAGGTTATTGATACCGGTGACTGGTGTTTGATGGCAACTATACACATTATCCTCCCATGTAGGCCTTTTTACAATGTAATAGCATCACGAATCATCAGATTTCAACTAGGAGGAGAAGGGGAACCCACAACTCTAAAACATGCACATGTGCGCCTGGCATATATTTAGGCCTAGACACAAATAATGCCCCCCCCCTTAATATAAGAGCCTATATTATCCTATAGGTGTCTTCGGTGTCTATGGAATTATGAGACTTTCATTAGAAGAAATGTAGCACAATCATAAAGCAATACCCTGTGCAAACACTTAGTCATCAAAATTCACCCTCCACACCCACACGCCTCAACACCCCCTATATATTGGCCACTAGCTGGTCTGGAGCTGGTTCCGTCGACACACTGATAAGAACTGATAAGATGGGACCAGCATGTCCCTGCAAGTGTTAACCAGGGACAAGGTACCCATCATGGTATGTCTTATCAGTGGATTTTAGCTCAACCAGGGAAATTCAAGATGGTGGCTCCACTAGGCCTCCATACTGAGTCCTATATATACTCCGACCTGGCCCATACCACCCCCAGTAGCAAGGGCACATTACCTGGAATACCTTCTAGATGATACACACGTGATGCCGCCTCACCTATCTCAATGTACCCGGATCAGAAGGGTTAGGGGATGGGGCTGTTATATAGATACATTCATGTCTGTCTACTACTGAGTACTAGTATGCTCATGCTGGGAGGTACAGGAAGTTGTATATGCCGGTATATTACCTATGTCATAGACAGATGAGGGACGCCACATCTATAGTCTATAGTCCTTACAAGGGCTAAAGAGAGAAATCAAGCATTCTTTCTTTCTTTCTTTCTTTCTTCCTTTCTTTCTTTCTATACTTTTAACTTACTTTTATACATGTACTTGTTCCATTAAATTTGCTATTTCATTTTATCTGCAAAGAAACCAACCACTAGTATAGTCAGTCAAGATCAAATTCTGACGTCAGGTATTCATATTCATATCATGTCCGTTGAAGTCCCTTTTTATAGCAAAGTACACATAATAGCGAGGATATTTAGAATGTCAGCCCCCTACCCCACATAATATTCTACTGTTGGAATTGGGGAGGTGTGCATGGGTGGCATACATTTAACATGGGTGTCACTTTCTTTATTGTGCCAGAACACTATCAGCAGGAAAAAGCGTACTTTATCAGTGGGACACGTGGAGAGACTACTGATGAAATCATCACGACAGAGGAAGCTACATAGATTTCCTCTTTGAGTCAGTCTTTAAAACTCAATCCCCAGAGAGAAATGTTTTCCTTCTATTCAAATGACGTGTAGCATAAATAGCACATCTACAACAGAATATTTTAGCCCCGGCTCATGCCTTTCACAAATAAAGAATGTTTTGCTTGCTCTTATGCTGCACTTAACTCTTATCTAGAATTGCTTTATCTCGGGAAATGATTGTCCAAAACTACCATTGCTGTTAGGTAAGGATGTTTTGGGATTGCTCTTTATCCATAGCCACACCAAAACACTAAAGGCTACACACAAAAAAACTTACCTAAGAAAACTTAGTCAAAGTGTCTTATTAATCTTACTTAGTACTTATGACTAACAAATGACCAAGGAGGTCTAAGTTTTCTTAGTCATATTGACTACCCAGATCAGTTTCACTCTCCCAGCACTATCTTGAACAGGGTATCTGCTGGGAGTTTCAGGCAAGCTAACATATCATAGTCACTTTCACTAAGAGATCTTAGTCATTTTGACCAAGGTCCGTTAGTGAATTTGACTAAGGGATAGACACATGGTGTTACCTTTACACACCAGATGGCACTGTGGTTTTAAACAGGATTTTTCTGATGGGTGGGTACAATGAATAGCTCCATGGATGTCAAAACTATGATGATTTTCAGAAACGACATGTATTTGAGGCTTTCAAAATTCAATCTAACATTACACTTGGCAAAATGTACCAAATAGGTTGATGCCTTGTCAAATGAAATAGGTAGTCAGAGAGGAACACCTATTCTGTGGTATTCTAAATAAATACAATATCCATATTTGAATTTGTTTCTTTGTTGGAAACCCAGAGTACTTTGGCTCAGGGGTTCTAAATGAATATGGTGTGAGGCATTTCAAGTGATTCCTCAATGAGGAGACTCTGATCTGTCAGGTGTGAATCCTATATAGAGCTTAACACAATCACCAGTTGAATTGAAATAAAAATATCAAGAAGTGTACTTAGTCAAAACAACCAAGGAATCCTATTCCAAATCAGGCAAGCCAAGGCAATTTGGCCACTTTGTCTAATGGTTAGTCATATTCGACTAAGAAAAAGAGGGACGTTTAAAGACGGCGTTTTGACTAACTATTGCTAGAAAGTTAGACAATTTGACTCGTATATGACTAACATTTGGAACTTATTTTTTTCTGTGTATAGTATAAACTACGCAGGTGAATACTTTATAAAAACGATTAACTGGCTTAAAACATACACCTGTATTTTGTCTATTGTGTTGTGTGCAATTTTCTGATTGAATTTATCTCTGGAAAGGGGTGATTCTAATCGCAGCCAGAATGTACAGCAATGGATCTTTTTCTATGTCTCCACATTGACTGATGAGTAGCTAGACATTGTGGTTAGCACAGGAATGCTGTAACACGGTTGTTCCTCTCAGGTAAATTCTCCACATGTTACAAAGCATCTTGTACGGTATCCTTCTATATACATTGTACCTTTTGAGATTTAATTTGTAAAACAATTGCAGAGACATTAGGAAGAGACTAATATCATTGTTTATCCTCCAACACTGTCACAACAAACCAGACTTACTCCGAATTTTCACCTCTGGACATTTGCCAGCAGAATGATGGTAGGACAGGACCACGGAGAAAAAGAATCTTCAGCCAGATAACTAATTCAGACCACGCCATCTAGCGGCAGATTAGCTCAGCAGGGCCTCGGTCAAGGCAAGGCCAAGACGTGTGTAGGTTGTAGGGGCAGGAGATATGGGTCTGTATAATATAATCTAGGCAGAGCTGTCAACCTGGTGAGATGAGAGGTATGATATTGGCCATGATCATACACACATTTCACTAAGGTAGTAGACTTCCCATCCACTAAAGGCGCAGTGTGTTTAGGGGGGGGGGAGCCTGGCCTCCACCCTCAGGCTCCCATAGGCTTACTATAGGGGAAATGACACCTCTCACAATCAGGCCATTTTGTCAGAGAAGATATGCTGACCTCTGAGAAAAACTAGATACACAGAGAGAAAATGTTGGCAAACATATCATAGTGATATCCTCGGGATATTTTCATGTCAAGAAGTGTTATTAAGACTTTTACATAACTGTACATGAGTTGAAAAGCGACTGAATTCACATGGGTGGGGGGGGGGCAGAATGGGGGTGTCAAGTGAGGGCATCTGGCTCATTAAAACTTACTTACGCTACCAGATGGGCAGTCAGTAATTAGATTAACAGGCCTCTATCCTACTCATAACCATATAATATGGGCTGAATTTAACCACACTGTTGACAACAGTCTAATTCAAATGTAATTTTGTCAGTGTATGGTAGGCTGTTAATCATGATTAACCTGAGGGTGCAGATTCTCACTGCGCCCGAGGGGAATTTTGCGGACTGACACTAGCGCCCTCTGTAGTATAGATTTGATGAACTGAGCGTATACTGATGTAGAGTATAAGGGACAGGGAGAGAAGTGAGGTTAAAGGTCTGCTTAGTCTGGGGTACCGTCAACATGCCCACTGTACTCTCTGCTTACCATACATTATACAACCGTCAGGTTGAGAATCCTCATGCATTGAATTATGTTTGTTTAAAGGGCTATATGTATGCACTGGGCACCACCTCTGTGATATATGACATAAAGACCTATGGCTTGCTGTTACAACAGTGGCAATATTAAGTCCTGTGAAGTCAGGTTGAGAATCCTCATGCATTGAATTATGTTTGTTTAAAGAGCTATATGTATGCACTGGGCACCACCTCTGTGATATATGACATGAAGACCTATGGCTTGCTGTTACAACAGTGGCAATATTCAGTCATGTGATGTACCCCCTCGTGATGTATGACTAGGAGATATTGTAGAACATGGTGATGGGGCAGAACTGGATTCACATAGACTTGCTTCAATCAGCAGCCAGAGCAAATGTTTAGCGCGTTTGCATTTCAGAGCAGTTTTGTTTCAGTCTTTCCTCTAGCCTCTCCTTTATTTCAATGTGTCCTAAATCTCATAAATATGTTCACAAGAAAATAATCCAAACTCCTGCATCGTATCATGGGAGCGAACATGGGAGCGAACAACAGACTTTTGTGTAGGAAATGTTTGGCATAAGTAGGGCCGAAGGGGCACAGTGGACTATTGGTATTAACTGAGGGTACCCGTAAATACAAAGAAAGGCACAGTGTTGTTTCCAAAACCAAACAGCATTGGCTGACATAGGGATAACACATGTTCCCAAGTAGCCTACCTTCAGCTATTCTTTCTTCAGTTTTGAGACAGAAAGCTGTGCAGCATAACTCACGATTAGCACTATTGTTGAAGGTATACGGCAGGGTGTTTCTCCTTGGGTTGAAGCAGATGTAGTAGGTTTACTAAAAACCTATTTATTCATAAAAGTAGCCTATCTTTCTAAATGATGAACTTTATATTAGGCCTACATTAAGAGACCTTGTTATTATAATGCGTTAACCCCCCCCCCGTATTGATGAAAATGCAATAGGCCATTTGAAGCCTTGCTCCTTCCATTTTAAGAAGTTAGGGAGTGATAATTTTTTAACAACGGGGGGGGGGTGGGGGCTGGTGGGTTTGAGAGGGGGGGTCAGAAGTTTTTCGACCCCTTGACCAGGGGGGTCAAAATAATTTCACCTGTTTTCAGCAAAAAAGCCAGCGCGTTACTATAGGTTAATAGGGCGTGTTTGCACATGATTTTCGGGCCATTGGGGGGGGGGGGTTGAAAAAATTTTGACTCTCGAGATGGGGGGCCAGATTTTTTTTTCGCGTGTCTGCGCATAAACCCATCAGCCCCCCTGTTATTAAAAAATGATCACTCCCTTAGAGAACTACATTTATATAACCTTTGAGTCTGCCATCTATTATAATAGTGATTGGTCAATCCAAATCTGTAATACCACAGACACAGACCTGTGACACAGACCTGTGCGTCTCAGGATGTGGACAGGGGGAGATGTTGTAACTCTTAGTTTGAGTATGCCCTCAGCATGAGACTCCGCAAGAGGAGTTCTGATTGATCCGCGAATATTGACCCAAAGGCTTCTTCTGAGAAAGGATCAGGTGCCTACATCCGGGTTATTTAACCTGACGTAACACAGCGTCTCGCCTAGAGGGCACTCCTTGTGCACCCTTGCCCTGTTCCCATGCATCAGTTATGCATAAGTATAAAGTACCTGATCTTTTATATATACATGGGGATTGGGCTGTGTATAAATAGGGAGATGTGTATTGTGTACATGCAGGAGACTCATTCACGTCCATGGGTACGCTCAGATAACATGAATGGATGCACAGATCCGTATATCATGTGACGTTATACTCATGTGTTATTCATTCAGCATGCAAAAGGGCATGACATGTACCGGGGCATGTCTGATCCCACGCTGGAGTATAATAACCAAGATAGCTACGCATAATATGCCTGTTACAGCCTTAGGATTAGTGCGATGGAAAAAGGGGGGGGGGCAATGCAATTCTCTCCCAATGGCTACTACCTGGAACAATACATAACCATTATCAGTAAGGACGTTTCCACTGTTAGTTTACACAGGCATCTGGTACATTTTACTTCGACGCTAATTATTTGTGGCTAAGTACCCAGACGCCTCCTTTCCGAACCAATTATCAGGGGAACCCCGGTAAATCAGTGCATGTGTAGAAAAGGAATTGTGAATTGAGTTACGCCATTTCAGTACATTGTATATGTACAATGTGGCGAATTCGTAATAAAGTTCTCCACCAGTTGCCAACATCTCCTCTATACAATTGAAAAAAATTTACTCTTTTCAGGTCTTGGTGCTTTAAATATCAAACAGTCATACAAGCAGACCAATATTGAGCAAACTGACTGGAAGGGGGCAGGTAGTTCAGAAACCAGTCTGAGTAATAGGAGATGTTGGGCGTGGAATATTGGTGTGGGCGTGAGTTGGTAATGCAGGCTGTGCAAACAGATCAGGGATATCTGCCATTTACCTTAGTCCTAAGGGGATTTCTCACCAGCTGGTATTACCAACAGATCATCCCATTACTACAGGGGGTAAGCACAGATACACAGACAGAAACATAGTTCTCAAAGGGCAAGTCTACATACATGGTAACAGTCCACCTCTCATGGAAAGGTCAGTCCGACATCTCCGATTCATTTATCATCCGATTTCTGTAGTTATACATTCACACACCAGTATTATATATTTTCAAAATGTATTTAATGTTGAGAAACAATATGATGGGAAAGTCATTTTTTGCTCCAATGTTGCTTACAGATCTTGATTTATTATTTATTCATTTGCTTATTATACTGATCAAATCCACATGTAAATGTATCTGCATCATAGCCCTGTAACAAACACATGAGTTATAGGCGGCTATATTGATACACGAACATCAAATCGCATGACAGCTATACAGTAGGTCGTGCAGCCTCGGGCCAAAATGAAATAATATCAGAAAAAAAAAGAAAGAAAAAAAAGGGATAAAAACACAAGCTATAGCCTCGCCTCGGGGGCTACTTAAAATTTTAAAAAAGTTGATGAGTTTCTAGATTAAATGTGCTACATTAGCCATACCCCGGGGCCGGTGCAGGCATGCATTGGGGGCCATTTCCCAGAGCGGATCCTGCATGGGAATGTTGGGTTGGTGGGTGGGTGGGTGGGTGGGTTGGTGGGTGGGAGAGATGGCAGTATGTCCAGGTTGTAATCCTCACCCACCTCACCCTTGCCCTGACCCCGGCTGTAGGATGCTGAAGCTGCTCTATCACCTACCACCCCAGGTACGCCCCTCGGTCCATCCATCAGTGCCGAGTCGCTCTGAGCAGTTAAACAGTATCCAAGGCTTAGTTGGTGATGCATCAGTGCCTGCGGCATGACGCTGCAGCTATTGATCAAGTCATAGACTGTTGGTCTTTTAAATGCCACTATATTTGGCAAATGTGAGGCGAGGTTGACATTGTCTCGACGAAACAGTTCTATGTGATAAAGGAGTCTGTAATCACATAAATATAGTTTCTTCTGGTAAAACGCTCTGCACTTCAAGGCTCATTGGTACCTAAACACACAGAGTTATAAACCCTATGGACGATAACTTACAGCTTAGGCCAAGAAAAAAAAGTGTGTTTCCAGTAACGTGATTGGAATTGCTATGGTCGGTAGGTCGTTTTTTTTTTGAGAATGCCTTACCTTAAAGAGGTCTTCCTCCTGTCCAATATAGGCATGCTATATATCAATAGAAACGTAATTCTGAGGTGGAAACAAGCTGTATCACTTTGAATTTCTTCTACCATACCCATGAAGTCTGGGTGCGTCTTATACACAGGCTGTGCCTTGTACACCCTTTGCATTGTTCAGGGGGAGGGGGGGAGACTAGGTGGATTTTTGAGGACCAGCAAATTTTTCTCCCCATTGAGAACTGATCGCACAAAATGCCCCTCCCCCCAAAAAAGTTGAATTGTCCATATCTACTTTTGATCCCCCCCCCCACACACCTCACTGTCAAGTCTTTTTGGTTTTGCCCCCCCCCCCGCGTGAGGACTTGGCTAACAAGCCCCACTCCACATCTGCCAAGAAAATGACTTGTCCAGTGTAAAAAAAAGTCCCCCCCCCCACAGGCCATTCGGCCCTGCAGATCTTATTGTTCTGCAGGCCTGGACTGATTGGCAGGACCGGAGCCATAAAAACCACAATGTAGCCCAAGGTCCCAAGATTACAGTCAGACATTCGGTACTGCAGTCTGGTCCATTCTGCAGGCCCGGCAGCAATTTTGACAGCAATAGCCTCGGTCCTGCGAGTTTTCATATTGACTGGACGACTCATCCCTTAATTACTGATTATGTCTCTATCCATAGGACCATCAACAAATTGTGTAGTCTTATCTTGCATCTTTTAACTTGTTAATGATATATTATAATGATGAAGAGTCAATACAAATAATGTACTTGCCGGACCCTGGCTTTAGTTGGCAAAACTGCTGCTAGGCCAGTAGAAATTAGTATACTGCTGGACAAAATGTCTGACTGCAACCTTGAGACCCTAAGCTATATTTTTTACAGCTTACAAATAGGACCATTATTAAAGAATTTACAGCCTAAAACTGTTTTGTACTGTTCTACTAAAAAAAAAAGAAAAAAAAAAAAGAATCGGCCCTGATTTGCTAATGTAGGGTTATATCTGCGGAGCTTTGGTAATATGATGCAATGTTATATAACATATAATATTGGAATCTTATCAATTGTCATTTATTTGTATCTAGTATTGAGATTATTGTGACCTTTTGATGGATATCTCCTGAGATAGTGAGTAACATTAATAAATATATTATAAACCGCATACTAGCTTCCCATTTAGTATTTTGTAATATATTTTGATCCCTAAAACCTTGATATTAAGCCATAAGTGAAATATGATGCAATTATAGTAGAAAGCAATCCCTTTTAGGGAAAAGGCCCAAATTCTGCCTTTGCCTAATCTGTGTGCGGTCATATCTGTCCCACGTAGTGACGGTAGGCAATCAGCCTTACCCTAACACTAAGGTCGGTCGGGTTACTGGAAACACAACTTTTTTTCTTGGCCTAAGGAATATATGAAAGACGGAGATAAGGCAACATATCCTTATGTGGTTTCTAGATGTTTTAGCTTTCAATTTGCATAGTTTAGCTACCTCGACGTTTTTCCAGGGATTTATTCCTGTAACATTTGATGCTATTCTAAAAATATTCTACCCAGTTTCTCAACACCCCGGCACAGAAAATATGAAATATAAATCATGGGGTGCTGATAGGTCCGTACTGTTTACTCTCTACTGGAGTGCGTCATTGTCTTAGTGCCGGCCATCGCGTAAATCTGTACGCATATCCTTACGCGGTGATTAGGCAGAGTAATTTAGCTGTGTACACTGCTGCCGAATATAATCCCCTCTGTTTCTGCCCTTAAAAGTAACTAAACCTCGAAATGTGGTTTAAATTTTAGTTGAAAAGTGGACATAAAGTAGGTACTACGGAGCCCTGGAGTACCCTAGAATTTAGCCAAGATTAATTACTAAATAAGGGGCGCGCCCCCTTCTTCTCCAAATCCTGGATCCGACCCTGTACTGATTCCATTGCCGGATCCTTTATCAATGATTGAATTATCAGTAGGGTATATAAGTCTCATTTAACTGATTAATTGGCCCTACTGACCATTGCTATAAAAAGTAATTGCACACCTATAGGCTTAAAGGGGTCATCCAGTGTGAATTCGCTATTTTTCTTGACATCATAGAATGGACACGTAGATATCAATTACTATATATATACTAGTACATATGTACATGTAATTCTTTGAAGAGACGACCTTACATTCAATGAAATATTCATCCCTTAATCTTTACAGGTATGGGCGGGTGCGCGTCAAAACGGGTGGCGGCGCCGGGTGAGAAAAAGTACCGGCGGGCCATCAAGCTGTACGAGGTGGATGAGGTGCAGAGTATGACCAACCTCCTCAACAGGAACAAGTGCTTCGAGTCTGGTGAACTTCCCCTCACCCTGGCTGCTGCTGAGGGACATGAGGCTGTAGTGGAGAAGCTCGTCAAGGGTGGAGCGAATGTGAACAAACTCGACAAACACGGCAGGGCACCTTTACACATAGCCGTGCAGATCAATGATGAGGAGACGGTATGTTTCTATTTCTTATAATAAGGCACGAACATTAAGATATTCATTTATATCAAACAGATGATGACATTGTATTGGTTTTGAAAAGTTTGTGAAATAGTATAGCAGAACCATTATATCATACTAAGGGATAATGCAGAACATATTCGATAGGAAATTCCTCCAATACACGAATATAATAATCTATTATGTCATTATCATGCCATAGCATAGAGTGGTTTCAAATTGCAGCCCACTTGGCAAAAAAACAACAACGCATTTTTAATGTTTGCAAACATTTTTTATAAGGTTTGGATAAAGACATCTGTGAAAAAAGTTTTTCTTGCATTTAAAAAGGTTTTTCATTAAAATACTTTTTGAACGTAATTTAGACGTTTGTTTAATGTTCGCTCTTTTCAACGTTTTTGAGTAATGTTATATTTACATAGAATCAAAAGGGTTTTATAGGACGGTAAATAAAACGTTTTTGAGTACATGTTTTGATATGTTTTACGTTAAAATAAACGTTTTGCAAGCATAGGAACCTAAATTTTTTACATAAAAAAGTGTTTTTGCCAAGTGGGAAGCTTGCAATCCCATCATCCAATACATAATCTTCTATCGCTGAGCTATTAAATTTCTGAGTCCTCATACATCCCTGTTGTGCCTGTATTCCCATTTTATTAAGTGTTCATCTCTTACCTCTTACAGGTGGACATATTACTAGGGTCTCGTGCTGACCTCAACAAGTACGACGGTTACAACATGACCCCTCTGCACATCGCCTGTGAGCGCGGCTACAAGAACATGGTCCAGAAACTACTACGGGCAGGGGCCAACTCCAATGAAGACAAGAAGGCATTGCCTCCACTCATCCATGCAGTGCTCCGAGGTCATACAGAGTGCACAGAGGAGCTACTCACACATGGGGCTGACCCCAATGTGACAGACGCTAGGGGCAGCACCAGTTTGTATATAGCTGTACAGAATAGAGACGCTGAGCTGGTAAAGCTGCTGCTCAAGCATGGGGCCAGTGTTGATAGTTCCCCAGATAGTCATCAAGACAATCTTCTCTGTGTGGCTGCTTTGCAGTCCTCACCTGAGATTGTAACAGCTCTGTCAAAAGCTGGTTGTGATCCTAACTACCACAAGGACGATGAGGTACCTCCACTGATTGCAGCCAGTGCTCGTGCCAATCCAGATACAGTGGATGCACTTTTAGAAGCAGGTGCACATGTAGATGTTCGAGACCGGAAGGGCAACACACCTCTCTACCTGACTGCCATGGCTGTAGCCGACATGGACCGTGAAGTATTTTACTGTAAGTATTTCTCCAATGTGTACAGGATGTTCTCCAAGTATGACCCATTGGACGTCTTCCCAGAGAACTCAACAAAAGCAGCCATGAGTCTTGTACAGGCGGGTGCTGATGTGACTCGTGTATGGGACCGCTTTGCTGTTGTCTTCCCCAGTGCACTTGGAGTAAGTTTTGAGCAGATGGTACTTTGTGAGGTTCTCATACAGGCATATGGCTTTGCCAAGCTCTCCAGGGAAAAGATAAGGAACTTTGTGAATAATTTGTTAATTCTTCGTGAATATGGACTAGTAAAGCTCCTGTTCTCTGCTGGAGTAAGCCCAGATTCTGAGGATTTGTATCTCCTTAGCACCCAGGGAGAAGAGACTGATCGGGCAATGTTCAAGTACGTCAAGCGGCTTCGCTTCAGACCGCGACAGCTTAAAGATCTCTGCCGACGTAAAATCCGTGAGCATCTCTCATGGAATGTACTGTACTTAGTAGATCATTTAGATGCCCCTGGCACTGTGAAGGAATATATATGTATCATGGACACAGAACACTACAGTCAGGTAGACGAGTCATGATGATACGCCTGTTCAGCCTACTACATGTATCACAGAACCCCACCGTCAGGAGGATACAGGGTGTCTATAGAGAAACATATAATTGGATTCATAGCTTACGTCGAGTTTCAGCTACATGTATGTCCACTGTGGGCCGCACCTTCATAGCAATGTGAAGATCCCTTGTGTTCCCAGGCTCGCCCTCTCCAGCCCGTCACACTACGGGCTGGCTTCAGACCTTATCCTGAGTGGTTCGCCGCTACGGTGACGAAGCTCACTCCCCAAGCAGATGCTTTACTTGTGGAGTTACCTCACCTCAGCTTGGGGGGGTGAATACACATCCCAGATCAATCAGATTCTTATCTAGATCAAAAGGGGTAATAAAACAATAAAATGGAATACACATCCAGTGGGATATAGAGCTGACCCCAGGCTATTGAACTGAGTATCAATAGCCGCTGGCCGAGGCTGTTGTGTTCCAGAAGCTGAGTCACTTCATCGACCATATCCAGTCCACCAGCTGACATTAGGCAGGTTTAGCAAACACTACGTGGGCAATTTAATGCAGACGTACAACATACCTACAGCATTGCTACGTCTGCGTTAAATGAGCTATGGGTGACGTATGTAGTGGTTGCTAAACGTCCCTATTGTGCCGCGAGATGATTGGATTCATAAAAGAATTCTTGGGGAAACAAAGGGCCACCAGGTTATGTGTGCTCACTTATGTTGATTATTATTGGACTTAGCCTTGTTTAACCAAACACAATTTTAAAGCATAATGAACTAAAGAATTCCTTAAGTATAATTACAGGCATTACCATTTAGGAAAATTGAACAAGACCAAAGGTTACATTAATATTTCAGCCATTGATTGAACAATCTCAAACCATTATTAGCATCGCTCTATTACCAAAGACTACGTTAAATAGTCTCATAGATCCTTGATACTCTTAACTCATTATTATTTAGCATGATATTATGTACTCGTCACATCACTCTTCCTGCAGAGTTTATTATTATCCCCACTCACCAAAATCGGTGTCTTTGTTGAAAGAGTGGAAGAATCTGCTTAGAGATTTGGCCATCCCATCAAGGCATAAATAAAGCTACCACACGTGCCAACTGCATCGCCAACAGTTTTAATCATCTTGAAGTACATGTCTTGACGCACTAAAATCATTTGTGTTATCTAATTTGGTTTAATTGCTCTATATGTCATCCTATTTTTTATGCAATGAAACATATCATTACCATCTTACCGGACATCAGGTTATCCAATGGTCGAATTAGAAGTAGAAAGACAAACGTAGGCATTAATTATAATAATCATCTCCTCACATTAGTTTAATCGACATTAATATATTCAGCATTAACAAAAAGACATATACATTGTATAGTGATATAGGCAAGTATTATAATAATATAAATGAGAGGCATTACGATTATGTAAATTGTATGGAAGTCGTACCCTACTTAGCAAAAGGAATTGGTTTCTCAGTTTCCTAGCACTTGGAAGAGAGAATTTTTTTTTGTCCACTCAACCCCCTTTTTGACATTATTTCTAGGTTTAAAAAAAAACAAAGGATTTTGAAACTTTTTTTTTATTCCGAATGTTGAAAAACTCTATCGGACGTCAGAAAAAACTCTTTTTCCAACTCTTCTTTATCCAAATCTTTTCAAAACATTCCCAATCCTAGTACCGATTATTTTTGGCCTAGTAGGACTGCTGCCTATCTCTTCTAAGAGATTATATGATAATGCATATTTTGCTCAACTGCAAGACTTGTTTCTCGATATCTCAAATAGCACAGCCAAGAAGATGTGCACCAGTTATCATCATCGTACGTTCTGATATGATATAGAACATCGTAAGCTTCTTTTTTTTATTTTTTTTTATTTTATGAAAGTATATTGTAGAGGCATTTTTGGCATAGCTTGTCAAGAATCTCAATAGTAGTAAATTGTGATCAAATTCGATTCAGTTATTTTTGTAACAATACATACAGCAGCATATGTATGAAAAGTGAGAAAAAGAGAAACGGCTTCTTAAAAAGAAATTCTTGTGAAATAAAAGCCCATAGAGCAGCACTCTTGCCTTTATTGTGACCTATCAACGGTTAGGGTGATTTCCTAGTTCGCTTGATCCCGCAATATTCATAATGAAACTTGACATGAAAACTTTACATTGTTGCCACGGGCATGAATATTTACATATGCCTAATTTATAAATGTCAAAAGAAATGGAAAAGAATAAGCTTATACCCTTGGAATTCATTTATTTTCATCTTCATTGTAGTTCTGCCTGCCAAACACCAAAGACAAAACGATGGATAAGGATGCATCTTACATGTGTTTGCAGTGCATTGAGATTACAGACTGTTATGTTTAGTCCTGATAATGAAATATGACTTGTAGTGTCATGTAGTGTCCTTGTTGCGTGCAACAATCCTTATATCTTATGTTGGCCTAGTGGTCGCCCAGGGTGCTAGGATATGTAATGAACATGTAATTAATTAGATGCACACAATTATGCACATGATAAATTGTGGACGCGGACATGCATTGTCATAAGAAATAGGTCCTCTGTGTCTATTACGATGTTGCTGAATGAGGTTTTCTATACATGTATGATAGTATTGATATGTACAGTCCGACATTTGATTGTGTAGAAAATACCACCTCATTATACCAAAATATCGGTCTTTCATTCATCATTGCAAAATAAACCATATCAGCATACTGCTCATCTCTAACATGTCATTGAAATCATTTATTACTTAAGTCTGTAGTTGTATATTAGTTTCGGGGGGGGGGGGGTATTCTCAGAATTATGCCCTTTCCAAAGAAAACATTTCACTTTTGGAATGCAAAAGGAAACATAGGAAATCGGCATATATGGCATGTTCTGATTGTCATGGAATCCACTCCATTGTTCCCAATTGAAATATTTTTGTCACAAATAATTTGGAAATGTCATAAGGATTCAGAACTGAAAACAGACCTCAAAAATTTTATGAAAAAATCACATTCATTTGAGTATCTTTCAATAAAATTATATTTTTCGCATTAACAGCAATTATCATAGTCCTGATATGATGCATTTAGAGCTTATTTGCCATTTCCAGTTGTACACAACAACCTAGGTTTGGCAAGCAAAATTACCTGGCATATCTTAGATCAAGATATTTCATTTTAAAGAATGTAACTTAAACTTTTAAAAGCCACTTCCCCCCCCCCCCCGGGGCCAGTCTTTCCCTGTGTTAAAATATATAAAAATGATACAAAATCATAGCAGATACGGACACATACAGATCTCCGTATGTCACAAACAGAGGTCTGTATGTCACTTTTAGGATACCACCTGGTAACCCCCCCCCCATACGTAAGATAGGGAAAAACAGGGCCCTCGAGGCATTATTTCTCTCATCTGGTCACAAATACTCGGGGAGTACCACCGAGTATTTGTGACCAGATGAGAGCAATAACGTATCTTACCACTTTAAAATATATCCCAGCTGCATCTTATAGCCATCTCTCAGTCAGAGTGCCCTCATAAGCGATTTCACCTTACATAATAAGCGAGATACTATATGATAGGAAGTAACCCTCGAAACAAGACATGGGAAAATCCCGTGAACGACTGGTGAATCTGTGAGCACATATTCTCGGGAAGATCCTGGGAATAGTACCTACAATCCCGTGAATTACCCTGATATTCCCCAGTTTTTAACAGGGCCCTCTAGTGAGATTTATACACATAAGTCTGATTCTTCAGCATAAAGTGAAGATGCCAGAGTCCACCAGGGGCCTCTGTGTGAGCATGGAATCCTGGTTTGGTCCAAAGAACAGAGAGAGGGAGTGAGATGGAAAGAAATGAGAGGGCAAGAGAGGCACAGAGAAAGCAAGAGAGATAGATATAAAGAGAGAAAGAGAGAGAGAGAGAGGGAGAGGGAAAGGAGAGAGAGAGAGAAAGGGAGAGGGAAACGGGAGAAAGACAGGAAGGCAATAGAGGGAGGGAAGAGAGAGTAAGAGAGCAAAATAGAAAGAGAGCGAGGCAGAAAAAAAAGAGGGAGAGCCTTGCCCTTCCCAAAAAAAGGAAAATTGATTGACTTAAGCTACTGACAAAATTGATACATAAAGTTGATTGAATCATAATATTATGTGTCCCATTCTAATATGTGTGTGGTGCACATATGCATGGGCACTGACACATTCATCTGTGAAGATGTGTAATGTAGTTCTCGCCATGAATATGACCTCAGTTGTCAAAATGGCGTTTAACATTTATTACTGACTCACTCTCCCGTTCTAATAATTATGACCCTTATTGATATCTCACTAAATGTGCATGTTTGCTAGACATGTCTTGAACAGAGTTAAACCCTTTAAGGGCTAACCCTAATGCATTAATGCATTTTGGTTGTCATGATGCATTAATGCAGCCAGGGCTACATTCAAGCATCATGCTTACGCTTTGGGAAGATCAGCATGATGCCCCAATGAAGTGCTGGCAAGCAGACTCCCCAAGTCTTCATCGGTAAAACATGCCAGCCAATGGGCACGTTACACTACTGCATCAGCAGACCTTAAAGAGTTAGGTAGCATTTAGAGGCCTGGCAAATAGGCACTCAATGATTATAGGGCATGCTAAGTTGTTTAGGGGCACTAAGTAAAGAGTCAGCTAAATTTAGACTGTCAAGGTTGTAGGGTGCAGGCAAACCACCTGTGGTACACACTTACAGAACAGGTCATTTTAGTCAGATGGGGAGGGGGATTTCTTGGGCATAAATGGGTGAATGTAAAAGCATATCTAAACTCAGCCTCCCATGAAAAATTTACTGGCATCATTTAACACTGTCTGTGCTGTCTACTTAACCGTGTAAAAGCGCCCAAAATCTCACTGTGCCTTATTCACTGTACTAAATAAATAACCAGACATTTGGTTTGGTCTTTACCCCTGGTCCATATCCAAGTCAGGTACTTATGAAATTTTAGTGCTGAAGAGTTATTTTAACACCTCCCCACCCCCACTAACCACTGGTACTTATATGAGACCATCAATCATTGCTGAGTGTCAAGAATTAATCTTCTCAAAAATGAGCATCAAGATACTCACATGGAAAACTTTTCTGACTCTGTTTTGTGTCATTTTTGGGGGGAAATATTTGGGGAAATCTTAAATTTACACCAGACTTCCTTCATATGGGATGCATGCCATAGTTCCATCCATTGAAAATACACTGTAACAGGTTTATGCCTAGGTCCATCACACCTTATGTATAGACTCACTATGAACTATGTGATATTTAATGGACTATAACTATGTGATATTTAATGGACTATTAACACATAAATACCATGTTATTACATGTGTCCGTCGAGAACATATTTGAGTATGATTTGAAAAATGAACGTGACATATCAGATGGAAATAGAACCACCCCTGTGCCCCCTCACCCCCTGCTGATACCTACTGAGCACTCCCAAACACCAACAGGACCAACCAGTTTGGGCTACACTGCCCCACCTCAGCTGTCATTTCCACCTGGCTCACCTACACACAAGACCTGTCTCCAAAAACTGAGGGTAACAGTGGGTAAGCATAAATTTGCCATTTTTCACCATTTTCTATTCATTATGACATGCAAAGGTCACCATTTTCTTGCTGCTCTATTCATAAGGGCACTTACAATCCTAAATAGGAAATGGCACTAGTATCTCAATATTACCAATGCCATCGTACCTTGTTGTGTGCAATATTCATGAATGCTAATTCAAGCACTTTACCAGCATTTGCAATGATCCATAAAAGAAATCCTAAGTACTTGACTGGATCTTTATTTGCAATAATATGTGATATTGTACATCTGAAGGCATGATTGCAAACCTATACATGTAATTGTGTGGCCACTGGCTGTGTTCAGAAATAGCCCTCCTTATTGCAGCTGCATACTACTGTAAGGGTTTGTGGCCTTACGGACCTGGGGGGTTCGGGTCTTACGATTCGGAAAGAAAGAGTAAGACAGTATTCCAAGTGTATGCCAACGGTTAGGTTTATTACTTAATGCACACTCACGGCTGCCGAATGATATCAAAGAGGCAGCTAATATTAAAAGACAGTGGTTTACATAGTGTGGAGGCCAGAAGGGCCTCTGACGTAGCGGCTGAGCCCTGGGCTTTATATACGGACCCAGGTGTTCGTCGTCAGATGTCCCCACAGACCCGGATCGGTGCTGCCACCTATCCGGAACCTGAGGAACGTCCGACGACTCGACTCACCCGCCACGTCAGACGGTACCCAACTCCTATGGTTTAGTAAAGTGTACCTCTACACCACTCCCCCAGACATTTAGGAGGGTGTTATACGTATAATATTACTAGGATAACATTTCTACATGTCTAAACCTTTAGTAATAGAGGTACAACCATAGGTATAACATTAGCACTAAATAAATTGTGAACCAGATGTCATATATATATATTCGATAGTGAATTTTAGTTACATATAACGATTAGGATGTTGAAATATTATACGAATTACTTGAAGAAGAGACAGTTATGTGAAACGGAACTGTCTATTTAATTATTATACCACATAATATTGTATTATATTTCAGGTATAATTAATAAGACAAGTAATATGAATCGTATACATGTGATGATGACAGCTATATGTAACGGAACTGTCGATAATAAAACATATCACAAAATAACATCCGTATGTGTGTTTGTAGTCATTGACAACACATTTGAATATGTAGTCTTAAAGAAGACTGTTATAGTAACATCACTATCTAATGACATGTCGTATATTAATATTATACGAATCCGTTAAGGATTCCGTGAGTAGTACGAATATGATTATTTATAACATACACTTGAAAAAAAAACATCACGGTGTGGTAATGAATATAATAATATATTATCACCGTGTACCTAATAACCTTTATAGCACCAGATCATTATACTTATTATATATTTTGTCTCGCAGGACAATAATATGTGTTATCTGGTGGAGTTTAACGGATCTTATAATATAAATACTAATAGTGATTAGAGATCCGTATCAGGAAATGTCTATGTACCCGTATTATAATATGTATCTAGTGGATATGTACATACATATAATATTATAGAAAAATAGAAATATGACATTATATACAATATACAGGAATTATAAATGCTGCTGGAGTCTTCTGCTGTATCCTCCGGGTACTAGTAGGTAGGTGTGGTCAGCTAACCACGGGATGGACGTGCTAAAGTTTATAGTTTCCTTATATTGAGTGAACACGGTAGTTGATTTGGGGCAGCTACCCACAATCCTCTAGTAGTGCTAAAGTTTATAGTATATCCGAATGGTGTAGATTTGTAGAATATTAGTCCGGATGTGTCAACTGTGTAGAGAACGTAATCCTTTTTAAGTTTTAGTTGACATAAGTAAAATAATAGTCCGATATAGGTTGATCCGGAAGTAATAGTAGTAGAGATATAAGTCCATTCGGGAGTACAGATGAGTTGTAGAGGTAAATCGTAAAGTCCATCCTAGTAATTGGTTAGCACGGGTAACAGCAGGAGTCTGGAACTGGCATCCGGATACGTCTCACAGCAGCAAGTCTACTATCGGATTGTTCATGGATGAAATTATAAATCCGAATAGGCTATTCAGGGTGTAATAAATGTTATACAACCTGAATAATAGACTGGTCAAAGGAACCCGGAACACATAGCATAGGTGTTCATGCACTAGTAAAAGCATTCGCAGACCTTTAGGGTTCCGCAAAGACTATATCTGGTCATTTGGTGTTGGAAAAAAAATTATGGAAGAAATAACCCTAGCATGCTTTAAACGGATTTCTTAGCATGCTTCTTCTTCAGAAGAGCTAAAGCCGACTCGGGAGTGCCGTCCCACTCGTCCAAGTCGACTCCGAACACCCTCATGAACTTAGTGTTCAGGTTGGTGTTCCGAGTGATCTCCTCCTTTACACGCTTTTCCAACACGTGTACATCCATAGCTGCTTTTTCTTGAGCAGCTGAGGCAGCCTCCTCCTGGGCCTTTACATCGTCCCGGATGAGAGTCTCGAGACGTTGCTTTTCAGCGTCGCCCACCTGTTTCATACACAACAGAGTTTCGTTTAGGAGACCCTGATGAAACTCGATCGCTTTCTCCCGAACGGTCTTCTCCCAATGGGTGTAGATGGCCTTCTGGACATCTGCCTCCCCTTGGCGAGACTTCTCAAACCAAACTTCCGCATTACCAGTTTTAATGGTAATGGCGTCCTTCGGTTTCTCAGGTGCCGCGACAGCCTTGGGAGGAGTCGAGGCGGCCTGTGGACCACTTCCGGGTTTAGGACTCCCGGACACACCTGTCGTTGGTACACAGAAGGCAGGTGGTACATTCTGTTTCAGTCCCATTTGCAGGTACATGTTTAACTGCTCCTGGGTAAAGGTAACTGGTGGGGCGGCTGGAGCGGATGCAGATCCGGCGGCAGCAGATGCGGTGGTCTTCTTTGGCATAAGGCGACCATCCTTTCCTACCACCAAGGTCTGGCTCTCAGGTCCAGGTCCCTGGTTTAAGGACGGAAAGTTTCGAGAACTCACTTTCCCAGGTTTAGATACGGCTCCAGCGTATCCGGCAGGTTCAGGCTTCTTGAACACCGGAGTGCCCTGAGCCTGTTCTGCGGGGTGCCTTGTCAGAGGGGACCTGGAACGGTCCTCTGCTCTGACCTTTGGTTTTGTCGTGCTCTGACCATTACCGTTGCCGCCACGGTTCTGGTCTCTCCTGCTCCTTTCACGAGCTCTCTTTGCATCCTTTCCGGATTCCTCGCATTTCTGCCAGAGAGACTCGTGCATGTCCAATTTACCCTTTCCAGGAGTCAGGACTATCTTTGCTCGGAGTTTCGAATCCTTGGTCTTCGGAACTTCGCAGAGGACTTGGTCCCCTGGTCGGATCTTAGACCAAGCATCCTCGCTCAGGCTATCGAACTCCTTCATGAGTTCCTGATGAAGCTCCATGATGCGCTTCCGGGCCCCGTCCAAACCTTCTGCGTGGCATTTCTTCTGGTGTCTAGCCAGATCACTACGTCGGTTGTATTGCACCTTCGTAGTACACTTCTTGCCCTTCTTACCATAACTCGGATCACAAATGTAAACCGGGTGATGGTGGAAGTGGGCCTCTACCAGATGCCTTTGGAACCGGGCTGGAGTACTCCAGGTCCGGATCGAGACATCACTCGCATCCTGGCAGATAGAGAAGGGACAGGACTTTTGATCGTCACCGTACCACTTCTCTAAAGCCCAACGCAGCTTCCTCCTCTGGGTATAAGTGTAATACCCTTCGGTGTGGTTTAGCATAAGCCACATCTTTCGATAGGCTTTGCTCGGATTGGGGTCCTCGTCCGAAAGGCGCATCCAATCTTCATCATCCGACTCATCGTTCTTATTGATTGAGTCTGGACAGGCATAGAGGGTAGAGCCGTCCTTCTTAACTCCGTACGCACAGTCGGAGAAACACGTCGGGATCCGGGTTTTGAATCCGGATTTGGCGTTAGCCCAACGTTCGGCCTCGGTTTGAGTTGATGGAGTGGCCTTCTCATCATACTCAACCGAGGATTCGTGCACCGACTCCTCGTCAGACGACTCAACCTCCATGGCAGTACTACCAGTGGTTGAGGTGCTGGGTTTCGGCTCGGCTCTCGCAGAATCCGGGAGATTCTTGAGCTTCCGAGCAGCGGATCGTCGGTTCTTACTGACCTTCCAGTCTTCCTCCGGTTCCTGGGTTCCGGATGTGCTGGAGGTCGTGGCTTCTACTGGAGTAGTAGTGCTGCCGGTAGCTGATGTAGCACTGGCGGAGCTTCTGGTGGCAAGCTTCAGGTCGGGGATAGGAGGTGCGGGTGCTTCCGCGGCCCTCTTAGCCTCTTCCTGTGCCTCCTGTTCGGCAGTCATGCGGCGGACAATAACCGTCCGAAGGGCTGCAGCTCGGTCCAATCCGATTAGTGAATTGTTCTGGACATCCACCAATTCCTGTTCGGTTATGTAGTAACCGTCGTCCCACTGCTCGAAGTTAGCAGCGGCCTCCCGGAATTCCTTAGTGGTCCGGCACGGCGTCCGGATAGCACTAGGGCGTGGGTAGGTCTGGCCATCGGTATCCCAGACACAGCCTACCCAGTTAATGTTCGTAGCCTTGACGTTCCACAGGGACTTGTCAGGCTTCGGATACGCTCCGAGCTCGAAGGCTCGGTTAGCTGCGTACACGGTTTCACGGAAACCGGCGTCCACCATAAGTCCCCGTTGGAACCACGGCCAGTCTCGAAGCCACTCGGGAGGCATCCTGGTCAGCTGTTCGGGAGCCATGACGCCCTCGATAGCTATCCTGACTTTCGGGTCCATCCTGACTGGTGTCCCGTCCGCGTAGGTCACTTGTGCCTGCAGTTCCGGGTGGACATACAGGTAGCGACCATCATAACTAGCTGGAAAAGGCTCCGCCACTGCTGGCTTCCACTCATCCTTCTGTCCGTCAACTTGGGTAGTTTCGGACTCTGTCGCTGCGGGTTCAGCACTCGCAGTCGCTCCGGATCCCTCTGCTGGGAGTGGAGATAGCAGTTTCTCTGGCTCATTGAGTGAGAATGAAGCCAGCTTCTCCTCGAACGAGCGATCCGTGGGTTCCTCCACGTCCATCATCTCGCTCTCTTCCTGTGTAACAGGCGACAAAGCTTCCGGAAAAGCTTCTGCGGACGGAGTCAGCTTATCCGGGTCACCGGATAGCTTGGCTGCAGCTACGGATTCCTCAGCCATGACTGGGGAATCGACCACGGGAGTAAACTACTCCTTTTTCCGGCTTTTACGGCGCCGGGGCCGGCACAAACGGAGTCTGTCTACCAGGAGACAGACTCTGGAGGAGCAGCGGGGGGTTTGCTTAGCCGGTAAAATCCAAGAAGGGAGCGAGCTCGACCGTCTTGGACGTTACCGAAAACAAATATGGCGACAGGCCAGCTTTCGTGACGTCATTTCCCCGCGGTCCGCGAGGTCACGAGAGGTCAGCCGAGACTGGACACGGTGACGTCATGCGGAAACGCACGTGCTACAGGCGGTACATCAACAAACTGATTGTTTTTAGGTAATTATCGCTCACCCCGATGACTCGACTGGGGATTTAAGTGGAGATTATGGAAAGCTTAAGCAAATCCACCGGATTATCCGTCCACTACCCATTGGTACATCATGCGGGGGCGACAAATAAGCCTTTAGGGTCAGTTGTCATCCGTTCCTCTAAATGTAAACATTACACTCGTTGTGTATACAGGTTAGGTCACTGCAGTCCTCTGGGCAATTCGGGGGCTGCGGCGAACGTATCTCCCCTTCTCGGATAGTTCTTTATCGGACCTGACAGTCTGAAGAGCTTTCTCTAGGTGCTTCTTAGCCTTAGAAACACCTTTCCTCTTCTTTTTGTCTTCACCTGCCGAGACTTTTTTAACTCCCCCACGCTTAATCGGTGTTGGCGTGGGTGTTACTGATTCGGAACACTTTTTGGGTCTACCCTGACCACGCTTCACTGTAGTGTTCTTTACCTGGTCTATTATGCGATTCTGATTCAGGATCCTTTCGGAACCTTCACCATACATTTCTGTGGAGGTCTCCCTCCCAGACCATCTCCTTAATCTAGCCACATTTGACTTATAGAGTCGACCAAGGTCAGATTTAATAATTACGGTACAATCACTGATAATTTGTGTTATAGTAAAGGGACCGTCCCAATTAGACGCTAATTTTATGTGTCTAAGTGGTTCATGTAATCTAAGGACTCTGTCTCCGGATTGGAATTTCCGATGTTTTAGATCGGTATCGTATCCTACTTTCTGCCATTTGGCACTTTTCTCCAAATCAATTCGGACAGACTCATATGCTTTTCTAAATCTGTCTCTTAAACATTCCACAAAAACTACATGGCAAGGTAGTTCAGGGTCCATTCCTACGACTCCAAAAACTAGGTCAGCAGGCATTATCAAATCTTCTCCGAATACTAAAAGGTTCGGAGAACAATTTGTACTTGAATGTACTGTACTATTATAAGCATGTGTCACAAAATGACATTGCTCATCCCAGTCATCCATATGTTCATTAACGAGTGACTTTAGGACTTGGATGAGGGTTCTATTGAACCTTTCCACCAATCCGTCGCTTTGTGGTCTATACGGATTGGTTCTAGTCTTGCAAATAGCCAAGTACTCGCACATACCCTGCCAGAGATTTGATTCGAATTCTCTGCCTTGGTCACTGTGTAACATTAATGGTACACCGAAGCTTAGTACCCAACCTTTTACAAAAGCTTCGGCACAAGTAATTGCTTTGTGGTCCGGTAGTGGAAATACTTTAGTGTATTTCGTATAATAATCACACACTACCATCATACAGGTATTATCATTAGCGGTTGTATTAAATCCACTAATAATATCTACCCCGATTCTTGCGAATCTAACTCCGAAAAGTTCTTGGGATAGGGGAAGTTTGCCCATCCCGGGTCCGGGTTTGTTTTTACAACAATCCGGACAGGTGGTTACCCATCTTTGCAAGTCCCGTGTCATGCCAGGCCAATAGTATTTCTTGGAAAGTCGTGCTAGCGAGCGTTTCCTTCCGAAATGACCACTGCTCCGATGTCCATGACAGAAGTACATAATGTCATGTCTCATGGCATGTGGTATCACCACTTGCATGATTCTACCACCATTATTACATGGCTTCCAACGGTATAACACACCTTTCCGGACTTCAAGCTCGGTCCATTGAGCAAGAAACCTTCTCATTTCTCGATTTTCCAGAGAGACCTCTGGTCTAACTGGACGTATACCCTTTGGTACTAATTGCAGTAGCTGTGCAGTTATCGAGTCAGCTTCCTGGAAATGTCGTATGTGATCCATAGACCAATCCAGTATACTGGCAACTAGGGGTACGAATGGTCTTCGAATCCCTGCTAACACTGCCTTATGAGCTCCACAATCAGTACAATCCGGATTATCACATTTCCGGATTGGTATTCGAGACAAAGCATCAGCATTTAAATGCTTAACTCCGGGTCTATGCTGAATCTGTTGATGTTCAAGCCCATATTCGGATAAATGGGCTAGCCATCGGCCTAACATGCCTTCAGCATCTCGGAAGTTCAGTAGCCACCTTAAAGAGGAATGATCTGTACGCAAAGTAAAGTTCGTTCCCCATAGAAAATGTTTGAACTTCTTGGTATATACGACTACTGCTAACAACTCTCTTTTGGTTGTGCAGTAATTGCGCTGGGTCTTGCTCAGTGTATTGCTGGCAAAGGCAATTGGCACTTCTCTCCCATTTTGGACTTGCGAGAGAGCTGCACCAATGCTATCATTACTAGCATCAGTATCCAGTATGAAATGATCCGTCTCATTCGGATATTGCAATACGGGAGTACTCGTGAACAGGTCTTTTAGCTTTTGGAAAGCGGTTTCCTGTTCATGCGTCCAAGGAAATTTTTCCTTGGTACTTCCTGGAGTCCAGTTAGCTATTGCTTGTAATGGGTAACTGACTCTAGAATAATTCGGAATAAATTCCCTGTAATAGGAACAGAATCCTAAAAAGGACCTCACTTCTTTGGGTGTTTTAGGTCTATTCCAATTCGTAACTGATTCGATTTTTTCCGGATCAGCCTTTATTCCTTCATCACTGATGATGCGGCCCAAATAATTTATGGACTTTCTAAACATGTGGCATTTCTTAGGTTTCAATTTGAGACCATTTGAAATAATACGTTCTAGTACCATTTTTAGGTTATTAGAACATTCTTCGAATGTTTTTCCGAAGACAATGACATCGTCTAGATATACAAGACATCTTTTCCACAATAAATCACTTAGAATTGTTTCCATCATTGCTTCAAATGTTGCAGGTGCATTGCACAATCCAAACGGCATTACATTATATTGGAATAATCCAATATGACTTGAAAATGCAGTTTTCTCCATATCTGAAGGGTTCATTCCCACTTGCCAATAGCCTGATTGCAAGTCTAGGGTACAAAACCAACTGTTTCCTCCTAAGGAGTCAATGGTTTCATCTATTCTCGGTAATGGATACGAATTCTTTTTCGTTATTCCATTCAACTTCCTGTAGTCTATGCAGAAACGGATAGTACCGTCTTTTTTTGTTACCATACACACAGGACTACTCCATGGACTATTAGAAGGGACTATTACATCCTGTTCCAACATCTTATTTATTTCATCCTCAGCTACTCTCTTTTTTGCTAAGGGTAACCGTCTATACGGTATCTTAAAGGGTTCGGCATCCCCAGTATCTATTTTATGTAATACCTTATTTGTCGTACCTAGTTTTTCACCAGGTTTGGCAAAGGCAGTATGATACTGACAGAGCATATCATAGAACTCTTTCCGGTGTTCCGGATCTTCTAATGAAGTTTCTTCATACAACTTAAGTAAGTCTTCCGAAATTTCATCATCTCCTGTTACCTTCTGTAAGCTTAGCTTGCTATCCGTTACAGTTTCCGAAAGGGTCACGTTTCCAAAAACTTGTCCCTTTTTCAAGTAGATAGTAGTGTTTCCAGTATTGGAGACAGGTACTACCGACCAGGATGCATTCGCTACTATCGTGTCTACAGAATTTAATCCAATACCTGACAAAGTAACTACATCCGGTTCTATCACTGCAGGTTTGTTACGCATTGCAGGATCACTTCTTACAAGCACATCACAGGCTACTCCCGGAGGGATTCGCACAGTGTGTGCCACACTAGCCATACTGCTCACTTGTCTCAGTGCACATCTAACCTTCACGGGGTACGGGTATCTCACACTCAACACTCCTGTTTGGGGTTCCAATACAGCACCATACAGGGATGCGAAATCTAACCCGAGTATCCCCTCATCTGCTATATCCGCAACGGTGGCGCTCATGACATAGTCATGTATACCATCTAACTGTAGTCTCACACAAGTTCTACCATACGTTTGCAAGGTACTGCCGTCGGCCGTCTGAGCACTTCCTCCCGATTTGAGAGTATCATGTTCATCCGGTATAAGGTCGTAGAACCCCTTGGAGATACAAGAGTGGCTAGCTCCCGTATCCACAAGGAATTCGGCAGACCTTCCGTTAACAGTAAGGCAAACATACCACCGCCTTCCGTTTAGAACAGAGGGCATGTCCGTGACAATCGGAACGTCATTTTTCACACCAGGAGTCAATCCACATCCTTTTAAGAATTCCAGACAAGGATGACCCGGGGGCAGGTGGGCACCACAGACCTTGGCTAACGAATAGCCGCCTGCCTCGTTACTGATATTGGGTTTCCCCTGTGCTCCCATAGCACCTGTTATATCAGCTTCCCTAACCTTCCGGGTGTCTACAACCACCTCGGTGTTAGGCGATCTTGTTACTTCATGTGAACTATCATCACGGATGGTGATATCATGGCAAGATTTGTCACTGGGATCCCCTTCTTTGCCCCTCGGGAGACCCCTCCTTAGTTTTCCTCTGTACTTACTCCAGAGACACTCTCCTGTCTACGAGGGACAGGTTTTTCAGCCATACATTCTGGAGCATAATGCCCCAGTTTCTGGCATCTGAAACATCTCCTCTGGGATTTGTCAACTCTCGGTCTCTTTAGAGCTTCTGTTAATCCGGCTAATAATGTTTCCATCATGTTAGTCGGAGCAACAGTGGCTGCTACAGTTGGGTTCGCCGTAGAGGCTACACTGCCAGGTTGAGTTGATCCGGAAGCTGTTTTACCAGCAACTGATCCTCCTCTCCCTCTCGAATGTACTTTCCTATACCGCTTTTGTCGGTAATATTTTCCAGCTACATGCACTGAACCAATATAATCTCCGTTTTCATCGGAGACATATTCATCATTCTCATCAACTTCATTCGATTCAACCGGAGCTAATTGGGAAGTATCGTATACCGGAGCAGGTGTACCTCCGTATTGGAATGGAGCTGCTCTTATTGGATTAGGTCCGAGACCTACCAGACGTTTCTTCATGTCATGTCCATCGATTGCTATGAACAGATCACTGAAGGAAGTGTCATCTTTCCAAGAGTCCCAGACCACTTGCTTGTGATCCGGATCACGCAATCCACTGTAGAATTGTATAAACAATTCTTGTAGATAACAATCATCATCATGAGCCCAATTTGGACGTGCTTTCGAAAGCAAGTCCTGTAGCTCCAAACCAAAGACTTTGTGTGATTCTTTAGGTTTTTGTGTCCTCTTCTTAAAGCTTACCCACGGATCTTCTCTAACGATTGATCCGAAAAGGTATGCGGCACATTCGACCAATTGATCATAGGTACCATATATTCCGTAAGCTGCTCTCCATTGGTTGAGAGCTACTTTTCCGCCTTTATTTAACCAACAAATCAAATATGGCAGAGCTTCTTCTTTTGTCCAGCCACTACAATTGACTTCGTCAACAAAAGCTTGATACCTGTCCTTCCATGGATCATTAGAATCATATGGAGGGGGTATCCGTGCCTGCCTACGTGCCGGATTATTACATCCGCGTAGTCTATCTGCTTCTCGCATGCTCCAGTTCATGACTTCCATGCCGTCTGCTCCCTTTCGGTAGCAGTCAATGCCAAGGTTTTGTATACATTGGCTTCTATCAAAGATGGTTTGCATCCCTGCAGGCATAGAAGTTCTCCTGTTAGGTTTCCTGCCATCTCCTCCTGATCCTGATCCTCCGAATCCGGATCCTCCTGGGCCGCCTGGAGGGTTTCCTCCTGGTGGACCATTATTATTATAGCCTCCAGATGAACCACCAGGGTATCCACTATTGTGACCGGTGTTTCCAGAAGAAGCATATCTAGGGTAAGAATCATTTTGATTCCATCCCTGGTTATAGCTATTACCATTCTGATAATTGCCACTTCCCGATGGATTATAATTATTTCTATATCCATAGGAAGATGTTCTCGGTTGGTACGTACCGCCGTTGATATTGTTTTGTGGCGGATTTGGTCTCGGAAAACGTCCATCAGTAGGACCATTACCAGAACCTGGGGGTGGATTCGGTAATCTTGGTACTGCTGGTGTACTGTGGCCGGGTTGGGGGAAATATGAAGGTGGTGTCAACATATGTCTCATTGGTCCGGGTGCTCTTGGTTGTGCCACGGGTGAATTATTATTATTCCCTGTAGCACCATCGTGAGTCGCTTTGATTTTGTGACTCAAATCTGGTATGGGTGGTGCTGGTCCTATCGTATCCAGCATTGGAACTACTGGTTTAGATGCGGTTCCATTTACTGCAGCATTATCCGGTTTCTTATAGATTCCGGATACCACATTCTTGTCAGCCCCATCATCAACGAATGGGCTGTATCTAATTGGGGTTGCATCTTTAGATGTCTTTCCCAACATTGTAGATACCACAGCTGGGTCTATATTACCTATAGTTAACTGGGCTGCTTCTACATATTTATCTAGAGTTATTGCAGTGGCCTGCAATTCCTGAAGCTCATTCGTGAGTTTCTGTCTATCCTCCTCCAGTTGTTTGTTGTAAGCTATGATGCCTACCCGGATGGTTTCATTATCTTCAGCTTGTTTACTGCACTGAAGTTTCAATTTATCCAACTCCTCCTGATAATGGCGAATTTCGGATTCGAATTTTGTCTTATCAAGGTTTAGTTGGTCGTTCGTATCTATGTATGTTTGGATACGAATGTGCCTATTATCATATTCTTTATTGAATGAATCTCTCATAGATTGAAGTTTTAGTTCTTCACTCTCGAGTTCTTTCATGTACTCGCTCCTTCTGGCTTCGAATTCCTTTCGCATGCCAGTTAGGTCCTCTTCCATTTGAAGTTTTTCATGCAATACTTCATCCTTAGCTTTGACCAAGGTATTTAAATTCTCGTTCAAAGTTACATAAGTTTCATTCAACAACAGGACATCCGGTCGTTTTAATTCTTCACCTTCCGGTACCGCATAGGTTAAGTCGCCATCTATAGCGCTATAATCTAATATTGGTAATTTGGGCCTGGGTAACCTATAAGGTAGTTCTCCGAATGTTACCCTTTTTCGCATTGGTGCCGGATGTTCTGGGTTAGTACTACCACCGACTTCGAACATCGAATCACATAATTCGTCAACAATTGAATGCTGGCCTATTAAGTTACTATGTCTCTGTATGGACTGTTCGCGTCGTACAGAGTCTGGCAGATTCTCTTCACTATCATTATAGTGGGGTCCGGGATCTCTCCAGGATGCTGATTCTGCATCTTGTGAGTCCGAATGGGCTTGGAGCATTAGCGATCCATTTCCATTCTCTTGGGCAAGTGATTGCCCTGCTGGGTTAGCTTCCCTAAGGGTGTCTAACCCATGTACTAGCCGTTCGGACGTTATAACGTCCGGGCTATACACCAGAATTAACTGGTCACGGCACCAGTGTAAGGGTTTGTGGCCTTACGGACCTGGGGGGTTCGGGTCTTACGATTCGGAAAGAAAGAGTAAGACAGTATTCCAAGTGTATGCCAACGGTTAGGTTTATTACTTAATGCACACTCACGGCTGCCGAATGATATCAAAGAGGCAGCTAATATTAAAAGACAGTGGTTTACATAGTGTGGAGGCCAGAAGGGCCTCTGACGTAGCGGCTGAGCCCTGGGCTTTATATACGGACCCAGGTGTTCGTCGTCAGATGTCCCCACAGACCCGGATCGGTGCTGCCACCTATCCGGAACCTGAGGAACGTCCGACGACTCGACTCACCCGCCACGTCAGACGGTACCCAACTCCTATGGTTTAGTAAAGTGTACCTCTACACTACTACTATACAACTAAGTGTGAGAGGCAGTCAGACCCTTTCCCAATCCAGGTCATAGTGGGCCCACCTTGTGTACTGATTACCTTACCTCTTATACAGTGTACCCATTCCCAGCCAGCCTAATTTGGGTAACTCACACAAGCACCTAGCAGAAGGTGATTTTACTTGTATGCAGGGTTGTTGTAGATTGCAACACTCATGGTCAGATTCCCCTTCTGTCCCAGTATATTTACATGTCTGTATATGTGTCCACACTCACATCCATCTATGTACATACATTCCCTTTTATCCACATACACTCACATGCCTCATGTCCACATGCACCCCCTCACACATCCACATCCTCTCTATGGCCACATCCCCTCTAAGTGCACACACACCTCCCTCTATATACACACCCACCTCCCTCTGTGTCCACACCCACCTCCCTCTATGTCCACACCCCCCTCTCTCTGTGTCCACACTTAACTCCCTATATGTCCACACCCATCTACCTCTGTGTCCACACACACCTACTACAGTGGCCCACAAGGGTCAAATTGAAGTTGCTGGCCTCCCTAGCCCACTTAAAAGGGTCTATATCTCCTCTTTCCTATCCCCTCAGGATGTGTGTGGTGCACATATGTGCGGGCACCGACACATTCCTCTGTGAAATTGTGTAATGTCGTTCTCGCCATGAATATGACCTTAGATGTCGAAATGGCGTTAAACATCTATTACTCACTCACTCTCAAATTGAAGTTGAAGTAAAGAGTTGACTTTCACAAAAAAAGTTAGAGTCCAAAACCAATATTAATGTTCAAAGTCAATTTCATTTCATTGCTGTCAAACTGTCAAGGTGTCAACTCATGAAAACCAACTTGTGACAGGTATCTTTTAGCATTGCATGGTGCACTCTATGTCTTTCTATATGAACAAAGTTTATACCAGCAACTACTGGGTAGCTATTGGTTCCCTCACACAATAACTGATGGTTCCACACCAAGTAGTTGGTGGTTCCAGCATCCTGTAACTGGTGGTTCCCACGGTCCACTGTAACTGCGGTTCCACACCTATCCGCTACTGGCACTGGATCCCATACCAAGTAGCTACTGGTTCCCAAACCCAGCACTTGGTGGTTCCCATGCACATTAGTTGCTGTTTCCTGTACCCAGTACATGCTGGTTCCCACATCCAGTAGCTGCTGGTTCCCATATAAAATGGTTCCTAACCCAAGTAGCTGCTGGATCCCACACCCTTGCTGGTTCTTGCACCCAGTACCTGCTGGCTTCCACATAGAGTAGCTGGTAGTGGTTCCCACATCCATTAGGTGCTGGTTCCTGCACCCACTTCCTGCTGGTTCCCAAATAGAGTGCCTGCTGGTTCCTACATCAGGTAATTGCGAGTTCTTAAAAGAGTAGCTGTCAAAATTAGTCAATTGGGTCAGGATAGGTCAAATTAGGTCAAATATGTTGAAAATAGGTCATATTGGTCAAAAGTATGTCTATTCGGGTAGCATAGGTCAAATTATGTCAAATATGGTGAAAATAGGCCAAATTGGTCAAAAGCAGGTCAATTAGGGTAGGATAGGACAAATTAGAGTAAATATGGTGAAAATAGGTCAAATTGGTCAAAAGTATGTCTATTCGGGTAGCATAGGTCAAATTATGTCAAATATGGTGAAAATAGGCCAAATTGGTCAAGAGCAGGTCAATTAGGGTAGGATAGGACAAATTAGAGTAAATATGGTGAAAATAGGTCAAATTGGTCAAAAGTAGGTCAATAAGGTCAGGATAGGTAAAATTAAGTCAAATAGGGTGAAATTAGGTCTAATTGATAAAAAGTAGGTCGATAAGGGTAGGATAGGTCAAATTAGGTCAAATATGCTGGAAAAACATGTCAAATTGGTAAAAAAACAGGTCAAATAGGGTAGGATAGGACAAATTAGAGTAAATATGGCGAAATTAGGTCAAATTGGACAAAAGTAGATAAATAATGTCAGGATAGTTGAAATTAAGTCAAATAGGGTGAAATTAGGTCTAATTGATTAAAAGTAGGTCGATAAGGGTAGGATAGGTCAAATTAGGTCAAATATGGTGAAAACCAGTCAAATTGGTCAGAAATAGGTCGATAAGGTCAAAGTAAATCAAATTAGGTAAACATGGTGAAAATAGGTCGAATTGGTCAAAAGTAGGTCAATAAGGTCAGGATGGGTCAATTAAGGTCATATATAGTGAAAACAGGTCATATTGATCAAAAGTAGGTCAATTAGGTCCAATAAGGTCAGGATAGATCAAATATGGTTGAAATAGATCAAATTGGTCAAAAGTAGGTCAATTTTGTCAAAATGTAGGGTATGATTGGTGAAGTAAGGTCAAATATGCTGGAAATAGGTAAAAGTAGGTCATTTGGGTCAAATTATGTCGAAATTTGTCAAAATAATGTCGACTATGACTATTTTTGACCAATCTCACCTACTTTGACTATTTTTGACCTAATATGACCCATTCTAACCTACTTTGACCTAATCATGCTACTTTTGACTGATTTGAACTATTTTAAGATATTTGACCTAATTTGAACTATCCTTACCTAATTGACCTTCTTTTGAACAATTTTACCTATTTTCACCATTATTTGACCTAATTTGAACTATCTTAGCCTGATTTGACCTACTGACCTACCTTTGACTAATTTGACCTACTTTTACCATATTTGACCTGATTTAACCTTCTTGACCCACCTTTAACCAAATTGACTTATTTTCGCCATATTTGACCTACCTTAGCCTATTTTGATATACTGGACCTAATTTTGACCAATGTGACCTATTCTTACCACCGTTGACCTAATTTGATAGAATTTGACCTGATTGACCCATTTTCAACCAATTTGACATAATTTATCCTAGTCTGACCTAATTTCATTCAATTTTACCTACTTGGAACCAATTTGACCTATTTCGACAAATTTTAACTATCTTGACTGCTTATGACCTAGTTTCACGCAACTTTCCCAATTTGCCCATTTTTGACTTATATGACCTTTTTCATCCTGAATTTATCCAGATCACTCTTTTGCTACTAGGAATGGGAACCGGTAGCTACTCTATATCGGAACCAGCAGCTACTGGATATGGGAACAAGTAGCTACTGTATGGGAACCAACAGCTACTGTTTTTCAGAACTAGCAGCTACCTGATGTGGGAACCAGCAGGCACTCTATTTGGGAACCAGCAGGTAGTGAGTGCAGGAACCAGCACCTAATGGATGTGGGAACCACTACCAGTTACTCTATGTGAAAGCTAGCAGGTATTGGGTACAAGAACCAGCAAGGGTGTGGGATCCAGCAACTACTTGGGTTAGGAACCAGTTTATATGGGAACCAGCAGCTACCTGATGTGGGAAGCAGTAGCTACTGTATGTGGGAACCAGCATGTACTGGGTACAGGAAACAGCAACTAATGTGTATGGGACTACCAAGTGCTGGGTGTGGGAACCAGCAGCTACTTGGTATGGGATCCAGTATCAGTAGCTGATTGGTGTGGAAACACCAGTTACAGTGGGTGGGAACCACCAGTTATGGGATGCTGGAAACAGCAGCTACTTGGTATGGGACCATCAGTTATTGTGTGAGGGAACCAATAGCTACCCAGTAGTTGCTGGTATAGACATATAGAAAGACATAGAGTGTACCATGCAAAGTCAAAAGATACCTGTCACAAGTGGGTTTGCATTCATGAGTTGACACCTTGACAGCTTGACAGCAATGAAATGAAATTGACTTTGAACATTGATTTTGCTTTTGGACTTTAACTTTTTTTGTGAAAGTCAACTCTTTGCTCCAACTTCAATTTGACCCTTGTGGGCCACTGTACCCACCTGCTTCTGTGTCCACACCCACCTCCCTCTATGTCCACACCCATTTTCCTCTGTGTCTACACCCACCTCCCTCTGTATCCACACCCATCTCCCTCTGTGTCCACACCTGCCCTCCCTCTATCTTCCTACCCATCCCCACTATGTCCACACCCAAAGCTCTCTGTGTCCACACCCACCTCCCTCTGTGTCCACTCTCATGTCCCTCTATGTCCACACCCACCTCCTTCTATGTCCACACCCATTTACCTCTTTGTCCACACTCACTTACATCTTTGTCCACAACCACTGACCTCTTTGTTCACACACACCTCACTCTTTGTACACACCAAACTCCCTCTATGTCAACACCCACCTCCCTCTATGTCCACACCCACCTCCTTTTGTGTCCACACCCCCACCTCCCTCTATGTCCACACCCATCTCCCTCTGTGTCCACTCTCACCTGCCTCTATGTCCACACCCACCTCCCTCTGTGTCCACACCCACTTACCTCTTTATCCACACCCCACCTCCCTCTGTGTCAACACCCACTTCCCTCTGTGTCCACACCACCCCCTCTGTGTCCACACCACCTCCATCTGTGTCCACTCTCACCTCCCTCTATGCCCACACTCACATCCCTCTGTGTTCACACATCCCTTTGTGTCCACTCTCATCTCCCTCTATGTCCACATCCATTTCCCTCTCTATCCACACCCACTGCCCTCTTTGTCCACTCTCCCCTCCCTCTATGTCCACATCCATTTCCCTCTGTGTCCACACCCACCTCCCTCTATGTCCACACCCACCTCCCTCTATGTCCACACCCACTTACCTCTTTGTCCACACCCACTTACCTTTTTGTCCACACCCACTCACCTCTATGTCCACACCCACCTCCCTCCATTTCCACACCCACCTCCCTCTGTGTCCACACCACCCCCTCTGTGTCCACACCACCTCCATCTGTGTCCACTCTCATCTCCCTCTATGCCCACACTCACATCCCACTGTGTTCACACATCCCTTTGTGTCCACTCTCATCTCCCTCTATGTCCACATCCATTTCCCTCTCTATCCACACCCACTGCCCTCTTTGTCCACTCTCCCCTCCCTCTATATCCACATCCAATTCCCTCTATGTCAACACCCACCTCACGCTTTGTTCACAACCGCCTCCCTCTATGTCCACACTCACATCCTTTTGTGTCCACTCTCATCTCCCTCTATGTTCACATACACCTCCCTCTATGTCCACACCCACCTGCCTCCATTTCCACACCCACCTCCCTCTGTGTCCACACCACCTCCCTCTGTGTCCACACCCACTTACCTCTTTGTCCACACCCACTTACCTTTTTGTCCACACCCACTCACCTCTATGTCCACACCCAGCTCCCTCTATGTCCACACCTACCTCCTTCTGTTTGGTTTGGCATAACCTAGTGAGTAATGGATATACCATTTGTCTTTATAGGTGCATGAAGTTGGACCAATGAAGACCTGGAGGCAACATCCTACTAAGTGGTTCAAGAGGACAACACGTTCTACTCCATATGATTTTTTCAAAATTTTCAAAGGTTCTCTAAAATTGTTATTTGACATGTATGCACATATTTGCCAATGATTTTTTCTGATATCCCAAGCAGGAAATGAAAATTTTCCAACACCCACCAGTGAAAACCCAGCAAAGAATAATTGCTTTTCAGTGACCATGATCACTGAATGGTTGATAGTATGGAGAAACAATGAATTTCTACAACATGCTTGGCAAAGATTTTTTTTTGGTTTTTGTGGCCCATAGCCTTTAACCATTACAGCTATGTAATAATGCTATCCGTAGTATCAAGCACATCTAACAAACTGTGAACAGGTCATGACTCGTACACCTGGCCTTCATGTGACCATAGCACTGAGATACACACAGGGGACCTGCCCTCCCCCCACTTGGCCCTTCATAGGATGTGTTACAGTTACTGATTGTTAATATTTATGGGTCTTTTTGGGCAAACAAACCAATACATTAAGTTGACCTTTGGGTAAGATGACTAGCATGCACTTACCTGAAAACTATACACACATTGCAATTAGATCTTAATCTCTTGTTGTACATGTTAAATCATGTAATTTACATACCAATCATATGAGCATTCCATATAGTCATCTAACAATATCCTATCTAATATATTCTAATATATTGTAGTCACCTAACCATGTGTTGCCAATGTCTGCCTGCAGCTAACCACCCTGTGACATCACAGAGGCCTAACTGTAACACACCCTAATGGTCACGACTTTGACAGCTCTCACACCCCCTCCTCTACAGTAGGGCCGCACACACCTCTTAACCCTTCAAGGGCCTCTGATGCATTAATGCATCATGTCGATTGGACATCATGATGCACCAATGTATGAAGTGCATATTAGGAGTACAAGGTGACATGGCATTGGTTAATTGGAGTCTTAGAATGGAAAACAAGCAAGTCATTCCCATATTAGGAGCCCAGTCACATAGTATTGTTATATTTGTTCTGTTTACTGGTGTCTATTTTTACACATCCCAGGTCACTTCAGGTACATACAGAATGATTGGTGGTTTTGGGTTTTAGGTATTTAACACAAGGCGATCCTGGATAGTCATTGGTAGGTGTCACACACTGCTATTTTACAGGCTGGGTTTATATGTATACATGTTTATTTTAGTAATTGTTAATGTGGGTTAGAGTTTTAGCACAAGGTGATCCTGGACAGTCAGCAGTACTGGGGTAGGCATCGCACACTGCTATGTACAGGCTGGTTCTATATTTTAGTGGTTGGTAAGGTGGGATTAGAGTCTGCATGCTCTCCAACACTTAATTGGAGCATTATGCCGACCCTTTTGCAGTGTGTGTATCAACTCATATGGTCGTCATGATGCATGAATGTAGCATAATGATGACCGATGGGCATGATGCATTAATGCATTAGTGGTCCTTCAAGGGATGTAATGTTGGTGAGTTGGGATGTAGTGGTTCAGGTTGGTGAGTTGATGCATTTGATGCATGGCCATCAAAATTTATATGATGCCAAACTATAGTCCATCCCTGATTACTTGTCACTTGTACATATAATAACTGCAACCTAAAGTCCATACTTAACACATGTAAACAGATTCATTTCCCTTGGACTATGGGCAGAAGGAGGGGTCAGCTAGTGCTGGAGGAATGGATAGGCTTGTAGCTTACTGCCGGTGGGGGACCCATTCATATTTTTGAGATACAGAACCTTTAATATTATATAGGATTATGCAGTAATTTATCACATTATTCCCCATATTCATATCCAAAAGTTGACAGATTTTTTCATAACTTCCTGAGCACTTAGATTATAAGCATATCTTTGTAATGAATGAAGTATCAACATATAGTCCAAGTGCTAACACATTTGACTCTATATCAAGAGATCTTGGGTTCTATTTTATGCCAGGGAATGTAAGAACATCTGTGAGCCTGCAAGCAGAAATGAGGGTTCCTGCAGGATTTTGTACCTGTTTAGCCACCATGGGGCACTACTATGGGCTATAATAGGAAAAATATGCCTAAAACTGCTATAGGCTATTTTTTTATGGACAATCCAATGATTTTTTTATAAAACATTTTATTTTTGGGGGAAAGGGTCCATATTTGGCATTAAAAAGAATGTTTTTGGGCCAAAATAGGCATTTTTGTTGATTTCTGTTGCCATGGAAACATTATTTTCATTCTAAATAAGAAAATCGATGATCCCATTTGAAGGAACATTTCATAAGGTCCACTATGGTGTAAACAGAATGAAAATACCATTTCTACATCAAAAGTTATGGGCAAAAGAATGAAAATTTATGCTTATTTAGCTAATTAGCATAAATTATGCTAATTACAGATGTATCTCATGACCAATGGGACTTATGGCTTATTGACACTCACAAAATGGTCATACCTACCCATATTTAGCAAGCCATTCCTCCAAAACTAACAGGAGTATCTTCTCATGCAATATATCACTGTAAAGCTAGTGATCTGAATTTTAAAGTTGACTTCTAGCATGGAGCACCCTTTCTCCTTGCCTCTACACATCTATACAAATATTTTGGGAACGTTTCGATTTTCTTTTTTTTAATTTGGCTACCATAAAACGTTTTTTAATGTTTGTCAACATTTTTTCATCATCCAATTGATGTTTCTGGGACAAACCCCCTCTCTATCAAACGGTTTTTACTAACCCTGTTATTAAGCTATACTATCATAGGATGTGTTTGTCTGAAATATAGACAGATTGCAACCCCTCTTTTCCCTCTCCTGCAAAACTTGAAATATGCAGATACAACCTTGTTGCACTGAGGCAACGACATATGGATGAAAATCAATATGAAAAGCAAATGCTGTCATTCACTGTTAGTATCAAAGACACACAAAAACAATCTATTATCCAATAATTTGTAATACACTAATGAGGTTTATTATATAGAAGTCATTAGCGCGGCGACTAGTGAGTACTACTCGTGAGATGAGTAGACTAGTGTATGGTTCACAGTCGCCACGGTGTAAGGGATAGGGAGGCCTTGCAATCTATTTTTGTTTGTGGCTCCTCTGCTATGGACTATTCCTGCTCACTATTCTAATGTAATAACAACAGTGTGTGTACTTTACTTATCAGTGAAGGAATTTTCAGAATATATCTCATACTTTTGATTTTATTCGCAGATAAGACATTTCATCATTTGGAGCCCTATGGCAGATTAGCATTAGAGCATTTTAAGATTCAGAAATGCATCCCTGTAGCCTTTGTTTTAGAATTGTTCGTTTTGAAACTACTATATATATGTAGTACAGGTTTTATCTCAGTGGGTTATGGTACAATTGGATCATATTTTCTGTATTTGAACAAAGTATTCACTGTCAAAGATCTCTATGGAGAAATCAGTGCTAAAGTGTGTGTTGCCATATGTGCATTTTTGTAAATCAGACGAGGTTGAAGTGTAAGGCCACCTTGTGGAACTGCTACATTCTTTTCTGTGTAAAATTTGTAGTTTACATTGAAATAATGCTATCTCAGAATATGTATCTACTATTGGTGACGAAAGATTAATTTGATTACTCCTTTCATTATATAAACGCTTTTGTGGAACACTGAAAAACATGTATGTACACCGAGGTACTTACACTGTGCTCCCCCTCTACAGAGAGGTGGAGTGATCTGGCCGGTTTGCTAACCACTGGCCCGTGACGAGGTACAGACTATTACAAGTGATTGGCAGTTGGGTGTGTGTGTGTGTGTGGGGGGGGGGGTTGGGGAGGCAGAGCAGGCTCCTGGCAATCTGAGACAGTGTACACTCATAATGACACACCTGTTGACTATGGCATTGAACATTGAATAAGACAGGTCCCTGTGGCAGCTGAGTGAGGTGCATGCAGAATGGACAGTCTACACACTATTAGTACTTAGCTGCAGTGGGTAGTTCAGGTTGAATTTGTGCTATATACTACCAAAAGCCCAGATGATAGTATGCCCTATCTGTCTGACCAACTGAAACTAGACACAAGATTACAAGTCACCGCGCCATGTCTCACAGAACTATTCTCTACTATTGTATTAAAATCTACAACACTATGGTTATATTCTACCCAATTTACAAATTGATATTCATGTAGTAGATTAATTTGTTATCATTCCATAATAAAACTGACTTAAACTAAAACTTTCCCAAAAATATTATTTAGATGACTTGTTTTAAGATAAGTGCAATTTTTATCAGTGGTCTCATGCATTGGTCATTTGAATTTGTGTAGAAAAGTAATTTTTGTTTAATTTAAATTTATTTTGAATACTTTGCAAATTTTGAGGGGCCCAGATAAATTTCCTTTATAATTGAGGCTGGTGCCCCTTTTCCTATGCCCCTGATTCATGTTCCACTTGCAATAACTACTACCCAAACATTCACTTTAACTCACGGGCATGTACTTTTGTTTTCTTTATGCAGGTAGTCAATTGCAACACAGGAGCTTGATGAAATCTGCTAGATAGCACATATTAAGAGAGGTACTCCAGAGAAGAGGGCTGGCTGAAAAACAGCACAGTGGTGCCACCCATATGATATTTTTATTGCTGTCATAGATGTTCTGTCAGAAATAAGATACATTAAGTATGGCTATTTAGGGAAACCAAACTTTGAGAGGCTTGCATTGTTGATTCCTGGATTCATCATGCCTTTTTTGGTAGATTTGAATAAAAAGATTCAGACATGCAGTCTTGAATTCTAAACAAAAGAAAATGTAGTTACAATACCCTGTCTATAAGGTGCACCCCACATTTAAGGCACACCCAGACCTTTCTAATATGATAAAAGGATATGTAAATGTTGTATATTTTATTCTAATCAATGGATCTTCAAAATTCAAGAACCAATAGCCATCCCAGTGCTTCCTCCACCCACCTTTACCACTGAATGTGGATGGGGGAATATTGCAGAGACTTTGGGGGAAAATTTACTCCCAGAGAGAAAATGTACTCCCAGTTTTGCTGCATCTAGAAGATGCACCAAAGGGCAATTCTTGCATATAAGACATGCCATATACATGGTGTATTACAGTATAATATTCCAAAGGCATTTTATGCTATGTTCCTGCCCCCTGGTGGCCAAGACTAGAACTTCAAATCCTCTATGTAAGAATGTATGGTAGTAATAGCAGTGTAGATGTAAGGGTAAATGGTTTTCCATGTTAAAAATCAATTATCAAATTGAGATCACACCTTTCAGTGTTATATTGCATAAGAAAATACTCCTGATAGTTTGAGAGAAATAGCTTGCTAGATATGAACCCATGAGTATTTATAACCATATCCCCAATCTCAATATGTTCTAGCTCTATTTGGCCTTGAAATACATCCATTTATTTCATTATAACTTCTGGTGTAAGAATGGTATGTTCTTTCTGCCTTCACCATAGTAAACCATGGAACTTTCCCACAAATGGGTTCCTTGATTTTCTTTTGCTCCTTTGTGCTCCCTTGTGCTCCCTTGTGGCAAAATTAGGAAATAAATCTAGCACGGGCTAGGCACCAATCCTGTTTACCTGTTCGAGACTATATGTGTGATGAAAAACCTGAATATTTTCATTGTGGTGGAGCTTACTCTATTCAATATGCTGATGCTGGCTTTTTTAAGGTAGATGGCTCTAATGCCAATCATGTTCTCTGTGCAGGTTTCTGCACATGTGTACTTCTCTATGGCTAGTGAACGACTATACAAAATCATAGCAGGCCCATGAAGCTGAGGTGAACTCTCAATCTTCTGTGTCTACACCAGGCACACTAACTAGTTAGGCCACAAAGCCAGCTGGCTGTGTGGGGGTTTATGAGCAGTATTTAGCCTTCATGATGTAATTCTATTATTTTCAGGAGATTTTCAATGTGGAAAAACAATTCAAAAGTGCATGGGACCACATGATGGTAATATATTTTCTGGGTACAGAAAGTTGATGAAAATATTCTGGGAAAGTAAGCCAAAAAATTAGCTACTCTTTAATGAGATTCCATGCAAATTATGGCAAAACACTGTATAACCCTATGGTAGATTCATAGATAAATATCTCATAAACTAGCATGGGACCCTATGCTAGTTTATAAGACTGCTTTCTTTGTACTATTAGAAAGAGAAAGTAATTACAAACATCTGGCAAAAATTTAGCTACTTTTAGCCTATGGGCGCCATCCACCTTCCCCATTTATTGCCCCCATTCTAGATGTATTTATTACCCAAATAAAGGCTCAAATCAAAATATTAGTCAATGTGTCTAGTTTTGTGTGAATCTCTATATTGCTCAGAATCTATCAATCGAAATGATGGCGTTTCAAGGCTAGATCTACATCAAAGACAAATACAATGAGGAAAATCTCATCATAGGAATACAAACTATTGATTTCAAATCTTAAATTGAGGTTAGAAGTGGGGGTTATTTGCAAAAGTATTTTCAATATTCCCGTGATATCATGTGAATTTACTGTCATTTCACGTGATCCCGTGATATCACGTGAATTTTTGCTCACAGAATCCCGTGAATTCACGTGTAAAATTCACGGGAATTCACGGGAACGACACCAGTTCAACACGTGATTTTACTGGTGAATTCACGTGAATTTGTTTCAAGGGAATCAGTATCAGGGAACCTTGAACCACACCCCCTTTGGATATTGAACAAGTTAACTTATGGCATTGTGTCAATTTTTCAAGCTTAAACTAATATGTCATTATACAAATCACTGGTATTGTTAGTTCAGGTATATCAAACTTAGTTTATTGATCGATTTTTCCAACTTGGTATCAAATAATTTCATAAAGAATAATCTGCTGTGGCTTAGTTTATTCAAAAGAGAAGGCCATGCAAATTACCTTTGGACATAGATCGTTAATATCAGACAAGGAGAAGTGACAGGACTTCCTGGCATTGGATACTAGAAGAAATCAAGTTTTGGGCCGTCCATAAATATGTGACACAGGAGGGGGTGGGGAGTATTTTCCGATTGTGACAAAGTGTGACAGGGGGTGGGGGGTGTTAAGGATAGTGTGATGTGAAATATTCAAAAAATAATTTCAAGGGCTATATAAAAAAAAAGACATCATACGAAACAAACTAAATATTTTAGCTAGAAGAGAACTACAGAAGGTCAGCACTGTAATGGTAGAGGTGGGCGAGGCAGTCCATGCAGCTACCATGTACCTATGACAGATGAACATAATAGGGGTTCTGCATAGTTCTATTCACAGGTGATTGGGCATTGATAGGGGATCAAACAGGCCAGGGTGGGGTCATGCCTAATGTCTAAGGGGTAGATTCAGCTAAAACTCAATACTGTATATAGACCAGCAACCCTATGTTTTTAAAAGACCCCTTGAATCTACCTAAATTTAAGTAAGGTGTGAGGTAAAGCTATGCAGCTATGTGTGACAGATGAACAGGCAGACATCCATCACCTGCCAAGGTCCACATTACAGTGGGGGTGGAGTAGCCAAAAAAGTGTTGGGGATGGGGGTGTAAATGTGTCCCCAACCCCCCTACTCATAGTCAGGTAAGATTTTATTTTACCCCCAATTCCCCTTTACTCTGGTGATAGTATGGCTGAAGGGGGAGGGTCTACACTGGGCCCCTTGTGTTCATCGGCAGACACTGCTGCGCTTCGCTCCGCTGAGTGTTCTCCTAGGTTAAGACGCCCAGCGAGAACCGACGGGCACCAGTCTAGGGGGGGTCCAGCCAGGTGTGACGTAATTTTTGAGGGGGTGTTGGCTGAGTGTGACAAAGTGTGACCAGTCCTACGGATAACTGACTGGACCTCACCCCCAGGTCTTAGACCCCAGTCCCATCTCTTAATTGAGTGTTTAGATTGTGCTTAGATAGCCATCTGACACTGGGGTCATAGCCTTTGTGGGTCATGGGGCTCATAACTACATGTGCACGTTTTACTTCACCCATACATAGAGTAGAATTGCAGTCTATTTATCAAATTTCATTTTTTTTAACATATTAATTTTTTTACCTCCCTATCATACTTCTAATATTTTGAAAATCAATTTAGTCTCCAAGGTAGGAATCTGACGTCCCTGCCCCCCAATGTGACTGTATACTAGAGAAAATGAATATCTGGTCAATTGCACTGAGTTGGGGTCACACAGGGCTCACTAAGGGGTAAAAAATAAATTGCTTGGATTGTTCTGAAATTGTGTGTCCAAAATACTGGTGCACTGAGGCACCTACCCTGAAAATTGGGAACACTAATATCAAAAATGGCCAATTTTAGAGTCAATTCCATTATTTAGCATTAGTTCCTATGGGATTCTGGTCCAAATAGGCTCATTTTTGGGGAGTTAATTTTTTCACCATCAAGTGAACAGATTCTTACATGATGCTGGGCATTGTCCTTTTGTAATAGTAATCTGTCATAACAACAAACTTTTTAATTCATGATATTTCAGGTATAATACCTATTGTGGCACGTATGGTTCCATGTGTCACATACAGTTCCTGACATTGAAAAATTGCCATAGATTTCCATTGAGTTGTATAATTATGGGACTGTAATATTTACATGTAGATAGGTGCGTAAGTGGTTAATCCTTATGACAATGCATCTCTAGGAACTCCCATAACTGTGTAGAGGCAAGGAGAGAGGGGGCTCCATGCTAAAAGTTGACTTTAAAATTCAGATCACTAGCTTTTTAGTGATATATTGCAAGAGAAGATACCCCTGTTAGTCTTAGAGGAATGGCTTGCTAAATATGGGTAGTTATGACCATTTCCTGAATGGCAATAAGCTCTACATCTAATTGGTCATGAGATACATCTAAAATTAGCATAATTTATGCTAGTAAGCTAAATTAGCATAACTTTTTAATTCTTTTGCCCATAACTTTTGATCTATAAATGGTATTTTCGTTTTGTTTTCACCATAGTAAACCTGCTGAAACATACCTTCAAATGAGATCATTTATTTTTCTATTTAGGATGAAAATCATGTTTCCATGGCAACAGAAATCAACCAAAAGGACTATTTAGGCAAAAAAACGTTCCCCTTACATGCCTTGTTTAGAACCTTTTCACCCAAAATAGCACGTTTTATCAAAAATCATTGAGTTCTCCATGAAAAAGTACCCTAAAACAGTTTTAGAGATATTTTTCCTATTCCAGCCCATAATGATGCCCCCTGGTGGCTAAAACAGGTATTAATCCCACAGGAACCCCCATTTCTGCTTGCTGGCTCACAACTATGCACTGGAGGAATCACTTTATGTGGCACATATGGTTCCTCTAAAACTACACCAAATCACATTGCAATTTCACATATGGCAATACTGAGGTATAATGTTAATGAATCTAAAATTCTTTACCTAATGACTGACAGTTGACACCTAAGGCTTTCTAATTATATTTTTGCATTTGATAAATATGATTTATTTCTCCCCACTATCATGTATTAAAGAATGAGGCAGGTATGGTTCCACTTTACTTACACCACAAGGTTTTTAGCAATAACTCCAGGCAGATAAGGGGAATGGTTCTTGAATTGATTATATATAATGCTAAATATTGGGGGCTAGTGGAAATATAAAAAAAAATGATAAATTTCCAAAGCATTTTCTCTTTACTTTGCCCCATACCAGTGGGAGCACTATGAAAAAACGTTTGAAATACCCCATAAAAAGCTTATATTTTGTAGTCTGCTGCTTTAAATATTAATGAGACATGGGCAAAACCATAGTTTCCAAGCAAGATCCTGACCTTACTCACCTAATGGAAATGGAAAATATTCAAAACGTTCAATCCTTAGTCACATTTACCCCCTTCCCATGGTGAAAAATGGGTTTGTCCCCATCTCAGTGCAATTGACCATCTGTGTCTCAATTATGTCTTATTAAGACCGCCATTGTTACACAGAAAAAAATAATATCCAAAATCTTAGTCAGATATTAGTCAAAAAGGCTAACTTTCTAACAATACCTAGTCAAAAGCACGTGCCTAAGTGTCCTAGTTTTTCTTAGTCAAATATGACTAACCATTAGTCAAAGTGCCCAACTTGCCTTGGCTTGCCTGGTTTTGACTAAGATTCCTTGGTGGTTTTGACTAAGTATGCAATGTATTACTCTTTTGTATAATTCAAATGGTGAGTGTCAGCTCTATGTGGGATCCACATCCCACAAATCAGTCTCATCATTTAGGAAGCATGTGAAATGCCTCACATCATTTTCATAAGAACCCCTGAGTCAAGTAACTCTGGGTTTCCCTCAAAGAAGCAAATACATCTGTGGATATTTTACTCATCTAGACTCCCACAGAAAGGGTGTTATTGTCTGTTTACCTAGTTTATTTAACAAATCATCAACCTATTTGATATATTTTGCCAAGCTTGATGTTATATTGAATTGTGAAAGCCTCAAATGTATACAGTGCCTGAAAATCACCATAATTTTGACATACATCGAACAATTTATGGTACGAAGCCACCAAAAAATCCTGTTTCAAACTACGCTGCCACCTGGTGTGTAAAGGCAACACTATGCCAATGTACCTTAGTCAAAGTGACTAAGGGATCTTAATCAAAGTGACTAAGATCCCTTAGTGACAGTGGCTAAATTAAGTTAGCTTGCCTGAAACTCCCAGCAGATACCTTGTTCATGATTGTGCTTGGAGAGGGAAAATGATTTGGATAGTCAATGTGACTAACATAAGCTAGACATTGTTAGTCGCACATTAGTCATATGCACTAACTAAGATTATTTGGCCGTTTTGACTAAATTAAGTTAGACCGACTAACTTTGATTTTTTTCTGTGTAGAAAACAGTGAAAAAAAATGCCAAAAATAAACAAACTTACAGATATAAAGTTTCCAGAGGAATTATTTCAAACAAGAAAAATATGGCAAGGACCATGAGTAGGAGTTGCCACTCCTATTCCAAGCCACATTTTTCTTGAGCTCTAGGGTACATGTGCGGCATGTGTGTGTGTGTGTGTGTGTGTGGGAGGGGCTTGATAAGATAGATGTTTGTCACAGGTGTGAATTTATTAGGTTTAGCTAGGGAGTGATCATATTTTGGCTTTGACCACAGTCTCCTCCCCCTGGTCCTAGCGCTTAACACGGTCCTAGCACTTAACAGGCAGGTTGACACCATCCTCATCCTTTTTCTGCCCTCCCCCGGGGCCATCCTCCACTCCCCCCTACCCCCCCCCCTCCCAACTCGGGTTAGGCCTACACTGTCATAGCTGAGTCCAGTCTTGGGTGCCCTCAAAGTCTGATGCAGTCCATGGCACCCAAAGCCCAGATGTCGACGATTGAACTGAGTCAGCGCGGGAAAGAAGCCAGCGTCTGCCCATCATCACATGAGTGATATCACCAGGGTTGTAACATGTCAGGTTCAGGCCCGTCTCCTTCACTCTGCTCGGGTTCATCCCAGACTGGGTTCAGCTTGCCACAAAAAAGGTGACACTGCCAGCTTTTGCTGCGGCAAGCTGCTGCTGCAGCTAGTTTTGGTTATGTTACACAGGCATCATTCGTGCGTGGTGTTTCCTCAGCGGGTGTAGTGGCTATAGTGTGAATGGAGCTAGGTTAGGCCTGAGGGGTATTCAATAGGCGGCACGCCTAGCCATCGGCACGCGCCCGGACCTGAACGTGCTCGCACTCCAGCTAGAGAGGAGGTGTATAGAGGTGCGCCTGTGGCGCGCACCGCGTGGCTGGCGTGCGGCTAATGAATACCCCTCCGTCTCCTTCACTCCGCCACTGCCCTCATGTGACGTCACTGCGGCCCTGTGACGTCATGTATGGCATCACACGGTGATCGTGACATCACTCATGCACATGATGCAAACCGAAAACATAAAAGTTTATAAGGGGGTTGGGGGGTGTTGAAAATGGCCAAAAGATGTGTGACATAATTTATGGACTGCCCCTTTCGGGAAGTGGAGCCGGGGGATAACTTCTCCATGACACAGATTAAAAGGAAAATTAGCAAAATTTACATACAACTGACAACTCATTAGCACATTTTTAGAAGCTCCGCCACTACTACGACACCACTGCTTTAGTGGCCCAAAGTGGCTCATGGTATAATCCAGCATGAAATCTCAAAATTTTCCCATATCATATCACATATGGGCAGAAAGTGCTTTTCTTTTTACTGACCATGTCTGAAAAAATTAAAGTCCATTCAAGGGGGGCTAGCACGGCGAATTTCAACATGGGTACCTGCCAAGATTTCGTTCACAAATCCGTGGGACCCAGCGAAAAAATTTGCAATTCTCTGATTGTTTTTAGGGGTGGTCACGTGACTTGCTAACGCAGGTAGCCTAAGTCTTAGCTGTGCTAGCCCTCCTTTAAAACTAGCACGCCAGAGTGGAAAGGGCCCACTTGGCAGAAAAACGTTTTTTTTTAACACTAAAAATATGTATTCAATTTGGTTCCCAAGTTTGCCAAAAATTGTTTAAAATTATCAAAATGTGTACTCAAGAAAATGTTTTTATTTGGTTGAAAAAAAAGGTTTTTTGCCCAGTGGGGGGTGTGAGGGTTTCTCGACTCAGTTAGGGAGAGTCAGAGAGTATATACTATATCTGGAGTGCGTCCTCCTGTTTCTAGGTCAACATGTTCGTTATCTAGGTCAACCCAGCTCCAAACTGCTACTTTACTTCCGGTTTAGGTATTGACAGTAAGATTCCCCATAGGGCTCATTGTGATGGTACAGAAAATGTTGATTTTCTGTGGAAATCTTGAATAAAAAGATTTTAAACTTTAAATGAGTTATCTAAAGCCATGCAGAGACACTGTGTATAAATATGGAGGCATTTAGTTTGGTATATTACGAGAAATGGATTTTTCTTAAGTAACACTATGTTTTATCTGGTCCCAGGTGGCAAGCCCATCTCTCCCCCATGTCAAGGTGTAGACTATAGTCCATACTATGAAATAATGAATTTATATGCAGGACAGTGGCTGTGGCTAAAGACCTCAGTCAGTTGTTGTAGTTGGCTGGAGAATGGTTCATAGTATTATGAGGGATTTTTTTTTTTTTAAATACTTTACATGGTTTATCAAATAGGAGTTTTTGCCAGGACTCAGACTGTGCATATGGAGTAGAGGATACTATCTATTAGCTTCAATGGGAAAAGCATTCACATTGAATAGCTTACTATACTGCGTTTATATATTTCATTGTGAATGTTCACATGGATTTGTCTTTAATTCTTAGAAGTAAGGTAAGTCACATTAATGGCACTCCAACAGTAAAAGATATCTCAGAATCTACGGCACCAAATTCATTTTATTTTACACACATCCCTAAACCTGTCTTCAGAACACTCTTAAATTTTGGAATTGTTTGATAAGATATTTACCAGAGAAAATTTACATTTTCTGCACACTTATATCCAGCTCTGTGGGAACTCTATCAGCAATCTCATAACCGGAAGTCAGGTAGCAGTTTGGGGAGAGGTTGACCTAGATAACGAAGATAAGACAGGCCTGTAGTGCACGGGCCCCAGAGCTACCCTTCCAGTGTCTCTATATTCTATGGGAGAGTCGATATGGGGTAATCCTGTCATGCTGGGCCTGACCTCCCTCTCTCCCTCCAGCATTTTGTGGATGGCCCCCAGGGTCCTCATTTTGTATGATGCCAAAAAGGGAAATATAGTAATGGATTTCATTATAGTCGTGTGATTGTTGTACACAGAAAGGGTTAACATCATGGAGAGTAAAAATTAAAATAGTAGAAAAGGAACAAGAAACACAGTGTGATCGCACACAGTTTATTGGCAGAGCAGGTATGGCTAATAGATGAAGTAAATAGCGGCGCATGTCGAATCGTGATATTAAAGCTGATAATCTTGATCAATGGACATCCTTCTGGATGACTCTGAGTCCCACAGAGCTGGAAAGCAAACAGAATATATGGTTATGGAAGGAGTACAGACAGACAATAATCATGGTCATAAAATACTAGGGAATAATGAAATAAGGATAAGACCATGCGCTGTACTGCTGACGGTCACGAGAGGGAATTCATATATATGTACATTCAAAGTTAGCGAGGAAGGTTCGACAATGAGACAGGCAATGACGTAATCTAGAAAGCATGCGCAGGGATGTTAGTGGTCATGCGCAGAACAGGTGATTTTTTAGAGAACCGAGAAACCAGCATTGTTTGAGATAGATTAGAAGATCAGTAGCTCTCAGCAGAGTAGGAGTTCCCAAAGAAGGACACAGAGCCCAGACCTAGGGACAGCTTTTATAATGTAATGGCAGAATACATTTCCTACCCAACCCATTTTGTGGATAGGAATTCCAGGCTCTGAAACACAGCATGCAGGAGATATAGAGGGAGTTGATCCCCGCATGAGCAGCTCAGGGGGATAGCAAACATCCAGCATTCCATTAACCCCTTCTCTACTGTCCCTATTAATACCTAGGAATGGAGACCACTACTCACTCGGGGATTTAACAGTCTTACCACCTGGGGAGTTACCCGTATTTTTTTTTCTGGGGTTGGTGAAGGTCCCTACACTATCAATTTAGTCAACAATATCTAATAGTACTAGATACTACCTGAGGCTACCAGAATCCCTTAAACTAGCGAGTTTGTCATGTCTCTATAAACTGACTGGTTCCTGAATCAGCTGGTTCTCTGAGTGAATCATAATTACAATAGAATTCAATGGCTGTAATCAAATATGTTGGGTGGAATAGGTGGCTGATAAGGGAATCAACTAACTTATTGAAGACCGGTTTATCGAGACTTGACTATATTTCAATTTTTTCTTAGGGGACCAGCCCCCCAAAACCCCTCAGAGACAATGCATTACCACATAAGATTTAGATCCCCTTTCTGAAAGCCCTGCCCATCCTAGCCTACGTATCAGGCCCTCCTACGCTGTAGGCCTATGACATTTTGGGAGAGTCGCGGTGGTCTATGCTCACCCCAGCTTTACACCAAAATGCTTTCAACTACCTTATGTAGTTTGATGTTTATATTTCTAAATTTTCCTAGGGGGCATGCCCCAAAGCCTCCCTCAAACACCATTATGCCATCAAATATTTAAAGATTTTGAATTCTGGTAAATTAAGGGACTGGTCATTTTTTAACAAAAGGGGAGGGGTGGTGGTTCTGGGGGATGTGCAAAAAAAAATCAGACCCCCCTTTGGGGGAAGAGGAAACAAATTTCACCATTTCTTACTTAGTGAAATAGCCTGCCCATTGCTATAGCACAAAGGGGGAGGGGCGAAAGATTTCTGACCCCTCCGATGGGGAGGGCCAATTTTGACGTGCCTGCCTGAAAATCCACCACCCCTCCCCTGTTGTTAAAAAATGACCACTCCCTAATGTCTTTGGGGAAAAAATGTCCAAAATCCAGTTTTCTGTATTGGGGTCTAGAAATGCATCAGAATGCACCATTTGGTGTCTATATAAGGTATTTCAAAAAAAATTCTTGGTGAAGGGGGGGGGGCTTTCAAAATCCCTGTCTGGGCATAGGCCTATTCTATCGAGGAAAATAGGTTCCATTCCACTATCAAACCTGGTCATTAGGGAGCGTTCATTATTTATGGCAGGGGGGTGAGCAAATGAGGGGGGGTCAAAATTTTTAGGGGTATTCAGAGGGGGAGGTAATTTTTTTCAACCTATTGTGAGAGGGGGGGGTCATTTTTTTTAACCTATTCCTAAGGGGCGGTGCAATTCCTTTTTTTGGGGTATTCGCCAACACAATGTAAAATTTCACAACACAACGTGATTTTTTTTCGCGACATGTTGCAAAATTCATAATTCTCCACTAAGTAATAGTATTTGTTAATGATTGCAGCCACAATTTTGCCCAACATTTTCTTATTACCTATCATTCATATCCATTTAATCATGTTGATGCAAACTATAAAAATAGATTAATTGGTCGTAATAACAAAGGACGACAGTGCGTCTCTGTCCGGAGACCCAAGGCCCGAGGTCCGAGGGCTGGCCAGATCGGCAAAGGCGATCAGCCCAGCCTGAGGACCGAGACAACAGAGACAAACTGGAGCCTTTTGTTTACGTTCTGACACGAGAAAAAGCTTTGATTTTCCTCAAAATAATTCACAAATAAGACAGAAAAGCCACAAACAAGAAGTGAGACCGGGAGTGCTTTTACTGGGTCCCCTGACCCAACATGCACTCTCGACCAATCAGATTGCAGGAAAGGCGACCCAACTGCACTCGAGTGTTAGAACAAATTGCTTACATCACTAGACCTGGTGCTCCTTTAGACATTGCTTAAAGGTGCTCATGATTATATTTTTAAAATTCAATAGTACCTCCCATATATAACGTGTGATTTGTGGATAAGGCACACTGTAGGAGCAAATTCAAAAGATCAAATGAGAATATGAAGTTGGCTCCAGAAATTCCAATAACATTATTGGGAGATACTCTCGTACTCCATTATTATTGCCCCCCATGCTGTACTACTTAACTAATGTGGTACAGTAATAAAAATGTATTCTCTTGCATGAAGTTTGTATTTAGATACGTTTTAGTCCTGACTACCGTAATGTCTTGCGTATAAGGCGTGTCTTAAGCCTATGTGCGAATCAGAGCCCAGGTGCGCCTTGTAGGATCAGCCTGAGTTAAGGGGACATCTTATACGTGGGGTTTATGCAAATATCATTTGATATATAAAATGATTTACCCTGAAAAACATGTAAATAGCCCCCCACCTCCATCACACCTATGGGTAAAGCTAATGAATGCTATAAAGGTGTTGGGCAGTATCAGCTCCCCTCCAACCCTACCAGTACTCTATGATGGCCATAGCTTTTCACACCTTCCCATGTGACACTCACACCATCCAATGCCACCCTGACTCCATCCCATGCTGCCCTCACACCCTCCAATGTTGCAGTAACACCTTAGCAAGGCTTTCCCCACAACTTAGGCCTATTCAATGTACATGTAGGTTGGCTTTTACCAAGGGAGGCTATGTCTCACAGCATATGTCAAAAGGTTGGGGTGTCAGGAGCAGTGAACCATTATCAAATAACCTTATTATCTTATATCTGGCACAAGGGTCTTCTGTCAAGAAAGAGAGAATGGTAAATATTTTCCAATCTGTTGTGGACCATCAGAATAGATGACAGCAGTGGCTTTCTAGAAGTATACATAGAAAAGGGGTTGCCATGGGTATGACACAAACAGGACTGATGCACGTCTCTTGAGCTGAGAGGTGCCAGCAAAGTTCTCGGTGGTAAAAAAGTCACCTACTATAATCACAGCAACTACTGATCAGAACCTGCAGTTTCTAACCCTTAGTTTCACTTTTGAAATCAATGCTTTTGCAATTGATATCCATCACACCTACTAAATTAATGTTAAAAAATGAGATCAGAATAAAATTGAAACACTAGAAAAATCTCAAAAAGTTTGTCTTTGTATGTGCAAATTTTGAAAAAGACAACTGCAAGTGCCTCAATCACTACAGTTAGTCAAGAATAGGTCGCATGATATAGCTGGTTAAGACATCCCATATTTCCCTGTGTATAAGCCTGTACAGGCTTGTAAACACACTAAGTGGCCAATTTACCAGGGTTATAAACAGGGCAGGCTAACATTTCTCTACATGAAATAATGAGGGAATGGCAAACAGTTTGCTCAAGACTTATCTATGGTTTGTACATCATTCTTTAGACATTTTCTATAATCCTTTATCTTTCTTTGCATGAAATATAGGGGTAGCGAAAATTGATATAGCTGAAAAAATATATAAATACCATATGTTGAAGTATGGTAATTAATGGTCCAAAATACTTTATCATTGAGCACAGAGGCCATACACAGGGAAATATAGTACGGGCCCACTTAAACTGCATCAGTAGTGGCCCATGCTAGTGCCCCCTATGGAGGAGCCTTCAAAATAGGTACTTTTTATACAGATGTCAATCAATCAATGGCAGGGTATTCATATTTCAATTTTTCAAAAGATCAGAACCATTTTGAAATAGGCTTTGCATTTATGCAAAATGAAAGCTGGCCAATGGCTGATAGCTTTTATGACATTCTACAACGGCCACCCCATTTTTAACATATAATTGGAATGGTTTAAATTCAGGTAAAATACACTTTAGCTGGCGCACATCTTGCTGCACGTTAGGATTAGCATAGGGTTAGTATTAGGGTACCGGTAGCTAAAGGGTTCACTTCAGCACCAGCTAAAGTGCATTAGTCCCTCAATTTCTCCTAAAATGGCAGGAATGAAGAGACCTGATGTACACAGACTTTGTTGAACATGGTTAAATGTATAAGGTAATGTGAAGGGAATCATTTTCTTTCAATCAGTTCTAAGGGGGGTGTCATTTTTTTTTCAACCCATTCCTAAGGGGGGGGGGTCACTTTTTTTCAATCTATTCCCGAGGGGGGGGGTAATTTTTTTTTGATGTACGGTATTCGTTCTGCCAGATTGGCAACCCCCCCTGCCATAAATAATGAACGCTCCCTTAGTCATTTCATTTGGTCCAAAGGACCACAAAATATTGTTGGCTCAAGGATCACTTAGCCCAGCTGACGGCAGTGGAGGATTTTTAAAGACCGAGGTCCTTCGTGACTGGCGTTTACTAAACAGGTGCGCGCGCGGGAAATCACAACCGGAAACAATTGACCGGATACACCGGAAGTAAATTTAGCAAACAAGAAGAAATGTAAATAGTCGAAATTGTACTACTTCAAACCTAATTTACTACATAGAAGAGACACAGCAAAGAGTTCTTATATGACAAGGCAAGATCATTATAACTTTTACTTTATTTGAACGGCTGGAATATGTGTCAAAGTTGTTAGGCCGTGCGAAACACTGACTTACATTGAAGCAACATAGTCATAGGGCGATAGGGAAGCCACACTGCACACAATTCGCGATGTCTTCAGAAGCTTTTGAGAGTCGTGAAGACGATTATCGGGCCTTGTACAACACTCTGAACAAGAAATTAACTGATCAAGTACCCAAACTTGTTGGTGGTAAGTACATTAGTCTAGATTAATCTTTCATGACTGCTTGTTTACTCAAAGCATGAGCGATAATATGAGATTCATCCCATAATATTTTACGGGGCCAATGGTACGAATAAAGGAATCCCACGTGACGTCACACCGCGTCACGGCGGCCATATTGGAAATACAGGGACTCCCCCCCCACCCACATGAAAGCACTGTTTACTGTAGCAGGGCTGTCAAGTCTCACGCCCTGGGCGTGAGACTCACGCATTTTGACACTTTCTCACGTTCTCACGCATAGACAAAGCATTCTCACGCATTCCTGGCATTTTGAGCTTTCCAAAACTGAAAGAATTTTTCAAATATTCCAACTAGAAGCAAAGTTATGAGTAGTTGGATCGGCGCCATGGGGCTGTGTACAAATGATGTCATGCAGGAGGGGGGGACCCACTCCCCATGACCAAGCATGACAAGGAGGGGAGGGGGGGGTCATGGGCTGTATGACATCATGTCATCAAAAAATCACAAGTTTTAACAAAAAAAAAAGATTTGTAAAGGTAGGGAAGTTTAATGCATTCATCTGATATGAAATACCAATACAGGCATGCTTTCCTCAGACATCCACTCAAAGAGTATCTCTCCCATCAATGTCAGTGTTGGTTGACTAGGCCTACTCTATCCTACCTCTAACCCAGGCCCCGTAACACTTTGAAATACCCTTTTAGTTGGACACATTTTACCATACATAGGATCCCATGTATAGGTTGATCCCTGCAGGTAAGAAGCTCCCTGACCATGAGAATTTGGTAGAAAGCTTCAAAATGACCCGAATTCTATTCTATATGATATATTTCACAATTCAAAAACCCATTGGTAACTTAAGGATTTCTCATTACTTATCAACGGGCCATTCTGTCCTGCAGACATTAATGTTCTGCAGGCTCAGACTGATTTTGGCAGTACCGGATTCCTCAAGAACACAAGGTCTTGAGATTACAGTCAGTCAATCGGTCCCACAGTCTGGCCATTTCTGCAGGCCCGGCAGCAATTTTCACAGCAATGGCCTTGGTCCCACATGTTTTATTGACTGCGAGGGGTGCAGTAGATTTCCATGCAGAGGTGCTGAAAATTTTCTGACCCCTTCCCTTTTGACACATTGCAATTTCCCTGGTCACCCCCCTTGTTCTAAAATAATTCACAGGCTTTCTTACTGAAAAGGCATAACATCTTTTTGACCCCTTCCCCACCTTGAGGTGTCAAAATCATTTCTCCCTTGGAAACAAACAACTGAATGAGACTCTAGGGGCTATGCCTTATATGCAGGTTCTACAGTAAAAACTGACTGCTTTGTATGTCTGATTGCAATTGATGGTCTTCTGACAATTTGATCCTTTTCTTTTATCATGTATTAGACTATTGATCTAGACAGGATTTTTTTTCAGGGTATTTTGTGACAGGAAATACTTGTGTATGATCAATACCATAGGCATAGTACTCTGTGTATGAGGCTCGGAAATTCAATCCACATATAGGGACTCATAAGCTGATGCTGACAGTGTTCGGCATGTTTTTCTGTTCATTAATTTTGTTGATCAGTACTAGTTCATCTGTTTTATGTTGCATGTATCCTTGATTGCCAATATACACCCATTATGTCCCTTTGAACCATTTCAATTTGTTTATCTAGGCTGGTCACTATTCATGCACTTTGGGCGGGGGGGGGGGGGTATCTCTGCATGACGTCATGTTAAGGGGGGGGTCAAGTGTTGTATGACGAAACATGACAAGGGGGGGAGGGGGGGTCAAAAATGGTCAAAAAAAGCATGACGTCATTTGTACACAGCCCCCATGTTGGAAATACCAAACGTAAACAATGCCACTCCCCCTCACTGCACTGCAGTTAAGCAGCCTGAAATGGCTCAACATTTTTGCAAATAACTTCTGAACAAAATGTCTCCCATACTATCCAGGGGTATGCTTAGAAAGCCCAGACATTGGGGAATCTGCGGATATCCAAACATCTGATTTCTGATGAGTATGATGGATGTAGGAATAGTTTTTCTCAGGTTTTCCATTTTTCGGAAATGCCTGTCACTGTCACTAGTGTCAGTGCATGGGTAAATGAGAAAGTTAATTTCCCTTGGCCACATTCTTAGCCCCATTACTTAGGGGGTGATCATTTTTTAACAACAGGGGGGGGGGGGGCCTGGTGGGTTTGCGCGCGGACGCGCGAAAAAAATTTCGACCCCCCTCTTGAGGGGGTAAAATTTTTTCGACCCCCCCCCATAATGGACAAAAATCGCGCGCGGACGTCCCCTTTTAGCCTATAGAAACGCGCGGGGTTTTCCACTGAAAACAGGTGAAATTATTTTGACCCCCCCCATCAGAGGTATTGAAAAAATTCTGCCCCCCCCCTGTCAAGGGGTTGAAAAAATTCTGACCCCCTCAAACCCACCGGCCCCCCCTGTTGTTGAAAAATGATCACTCCCTAAGATATGGGGCTAAGAATGTGGCCAAGGGAAATTAACTTTCTCATTTACCCATGCACTGACACTAGTGACAGTGACAGGCATTTCCGAAAAATGGAAAACCTGAGAAAAACTATTCCTACATCCATCATACTCATCAGAAATCAGATGTTTGGATATCCGCAGATTCCCCAATGTCTGGGCTTTCTAAGCATACCCCTGGATAGTATGGGAGACATTTTGTTCAGAAGTTATTTGCAAAAATGTTGAGCCATTTCAGGCTGCTTAACTGCAGTGCAGTGAGGGGGAGTGGCATTGTTTACGTTTGGTATTTCCAACATGGCCGCCGGCGCTATATAGGTCACGCGGTGGGCACGGTCTATATCGTACGGACGAAAACGAACCTAAGAGTGGTAAAAGTTGTCTGAACCCTGTTGCAACTGGTAGCCCCTCCATTTAATGGAGGTGAATACTCACGCAGTGGCTCCCATAGGGAGAGATCTACGCTGACACCCAACACCAACAAAAAATATGATTTTTGATATTATGTGACGATGACTCGCTGAAAGTTTAATGAAAGAATTATGAGGAAAAGTGCCATTATGAACTCATTGAATTTTGGGGTTGGGCCTTACGAGATAGATGGGGGGAGAGGTTCACAATAGTAATGATTTCAAAATTCATCTTCTCAAAATCTACTTGACCAAATGAATTCATATTTTCACACAATATCCATTTAAGTCTTTTTGTGACTCGCTAGAAGTTTCGAGTGTCTCAGATAAAGAGTTTTAGAGAAAACTGCAATTTTCCGAACCCTCACAATCAGCCCCCATATCCTGCCAATGCTGTACAGTGCTTTGTTATTCACCTCCAAAGTATGGCTGCCGTGGGTAGGCACTTACCTAATTTTTAGGACTTGGTTCTATGTAATCTAGCTAATGATCTATGGATAGATCTCACAAAACTGATTGATTTTGCTTTTTGAATGAAGTCTTTATGTTAATTTGAAGCAAAGTTATGGCCATTCAAAGATCTGAAATTCTGTCTATCGTTCTGCCACAATTAACCATAGTTAAGAGTTTAATTGTGATCCAGATTTCGTGATCATTCTAGCTGGCATCAGGAGTCATTTAATCAGTTAAATGCCCATTTCTCATGAACTATTACAGCTAGAATTATGATATAAAAAGTAGATCGAAGGTCATCACGAGGCGGATGTGATTGTGCATGTGGTGACCTTGGACAAGGTCAAGGTCATTTTAAGGTCAAAGGTCAATGTTGTGAAATTAGGTAAATGACTACTTTCTATGAAAAACTAAAGCTAGAAACTTGATATAAAACATAGTTGAAGGCTTTTTCAGTGATTAGTGTGAACAGGCATGTGGTGACCTTGCCCAAGGTCAAGGTCATTCTAAGGTCAATGTTATGAGATTGGAGTAAAATTGACACATCTCATGATATATCAAGACTAGAAATTTGAGATAAAGAATGGGTTTAAGCTCACCAAAAGACCTTGCATATGGTGACCTTGTCTAAGGTCAAGGTCATTTTAAGGTCAAAGGTCAATATTGCGAAATTAGATAAATGACTACTTTTTCACAACATTCTAAAGAAAAAATAGAGTGAAATAAAGTTTGCAAACGTTTTATTTGGTTTGGGGGAAAAACGTTTTTAGAATGTTTTTTATTACATTAAAAAAACGTTTTTAAAAAGTTAAATAAAGTTTGCAAAACGTTTTTATTAGTTTGGGTAAAAAAAAAAAAAACGTTTTAAAAATGTTACTATTACTTAAAAAAACGTTTTAATAATGTTTGTTTTTTCAACTAATTTTTAACCAAATAAAAACTTTTTTTGTTACATTTCTTTTACATGAAATAAAAACACATTTTTTTAACCTGGAATAAAAGCCTCAGCTGCATCAAACAGCTGCCTGAAACAATATTAAGTCAGGGGGATATATAGCTTTACTCATAATGAGTCCTTGCTGGTCAAGCATGTAGACAGGGTACTGCAGGGGGTACTGAGAGATGTCTGGTTCTGGACTGGAACTGGTGACTTCTTCTGCCTGGCCTCCACAGCTCCTGTAGTCTCCACTTAAGTTTGCAGGGTGGGTTGTCTTCTAGGCATGCTGCTGGTGAATGATGCATTGCTGTTCTCCCATCCATATTTAAGGGGGTCTGGTGATGTCCTTTTAGTCAGAGATGCCCTCTTAGTCACTTGGCCTTGTGCCTCTGCATCACCCTCCCTCTCAGAAGAAGTCCCCTGTTTGTGTACTGACCTCCCCTCTACTTCATAGAGAAATCCTGCTAGTCAGTCCTCTCTTAAGATGTTCACTAAAAGGACCTACTGGTCAGTACTACAGAAGAAAAACCATGTAGCCCCTGGAGTGAAGGACCTAGGCTAGAGTAGTGGTGCAGTGGGGGTGTGGGGGGGGGGGGTGGGAGGTGTGGGAGGTGGTCCCAGCCTACCCCTCTCAGAGCTTGTAGGTGAGGATGTTGGGGTTGCTTATAAAACATAGTGGTCCATGTCTAAATGGAAATGTTAAGGCATATTCTATAACATTTTTAACCGTAGAACACGTGCAAACTAGTTATTTTTATGAGCAACTTGATCTTCATACAATAAAATGCCTCCAAAGTTGGGCTTTAATTTCACTTGACCAAACCCTTATTTTTTTCTCAACCAATCATTGATAACTTATATGCTTGTGATAGATCTCATCAAGCCCGTTAATATGACACCCTAATTGTCTTGATATTCCAATAAATAGCTTCAGAATCGACTTTTGAAGATAGGTGAGGTAAAAAGTGTCCCTCAAAGGGTTAATCACACTATGAGTGGCTGTGGCGGCCAGAACCGCGAACGGGAGTTACGTCAGTGCCTACCGGGGGTGCATGGTGGCGCCCCCTGTAAACAAATCTTGACTTTTCATCTGTAATTATCGGTACTAATGGAAGAGCAAACTTTAGTTTAGGGAGTGGTCAAATTAATATGGAAGGCAGGTGCGACATCCTATTTGCCATTTGTTATTTGTCAATTGCCAATTGCTACTTTAATGTCTTGCCATTTCTTTTTATTTGCCAATTGTTAATGTCTCTAACCGTTTGCCAATTGCCACTTACATCTAGCCATTTGCCAATTGTTAATTTCATTTGCCAATTGCCACTTACATCTTGCCATTTGCCAATTGTTAATATCATTTGCCAATTGCCACTTACATCTTGCCATTTGCTAATTGTTAATTTCATTTGCCATTTGCCAATTGCCACTCACATCTTGCCATTTGCCAATTGTTAATAACTGAATTCCATTTGCCATTTGCCACTTACGTCTTGCCATTTGCCAATTGTTATTCTCATTTGTCGTTTGCCAATTGCCACTTATATCTTGCCATTTGCCAATTGTTAACAACTGAATGCCACTTGCCAATTGCCACTTTCAGCTTGCCAATTGCCATTTGCCAATAACCATTCATCAATTGTGGGTTTGTCAATTGCCAGTTATGGCTGTACATTAGTTCCTTTTGTACCAATTCAAAGTTTTCGGCTATCATTTCAAGTCTATACCGGGTATCAAAATTAAGTGGCAAACGGCAACTGGGTCACCCATTGAGACAAGCAATCATCAAAATCTCAGGGGCAAACTGCAATTAGCATGACATAGTAATTGGCAAATGGCAATTGGCAAATGGCAACTAGGCACCAGGAGCATACAACTGGTAACTGGCAACAGGTAACTGGCAAATGTCAACTGGCAATTAGCATGTCGCACCGGCCTTCCATAAATTAAGCTTATAATTACAAAGATATCTTTTATTGACAACTTAAAGAAGTCATTTCTGCAACAGGGGGTGGCAGGTTTCGGGGGGGGGGGCGTAAAATTTCCAGACCCCTCCTGACAGGGGGTTTAAGAACTTTTCACCCTTTGAGAGGGGATGGGTGTAAAAAGAATTACCCTCTTTTTAGCAAAATGTCTGCACGCTACCAGGCTGTGCTGCCCGGGGTGTGCTGCACGTCCAATGTCGCTAGTCTGACACCCTGCAGCAAGTGTCATGCAGCCAGCACCAAAGGAGGGGTCAATTTTGTTTTATCCCTCCCCCGGTTTCACAATAAAACGACCACGTCCTTTTGTCTTTCCAATAGTTGAGACTTTAACTGGCTGTTAAATGTAAAATTTGGCCTTTTTCTTGTATGAAAAAAGCCCCACAATCCACCACTGGCAGTTTTGAGAAATATGTGCTTTAACCCAATAGAGGCATTGGTACATTTGTAAGCTAATATCCGTTAACTTCATGGACTATGGAAAATATTGTACTGTTCATCTTTACTTGAGTCCATGGATTCTCAACTGTTAACTTTGATTTGTCCCTTTTTATCTAGAAGAACGAAAGAAACTTATCAGGAATGTGGAACGTGGTATTGAAGATGCCACTCTACTTGTAAGTACCGTACATATACTGTAATCTCCCGCGTATAAGGCGCATCTTATACGCCAAACAAAATACTGCTGGGTCTTATATGTGGGAGGTAAATTGCCTTGAGTTTGGGGTGCGCCTTATAGGGGGGGGGTATTTTTACTATAGAACAGTACTAAATTGACAAAAATCTCCCCTCAGGGGGCGCCTTATATGCGAAACAGCCCCCCTGTGAGTTGGGGGGGCGCCTTATATGCGAGCTGCGCCCTATACGCGGGAGATTGCGGTAAGTAAATGCACTCTTGCTAGTGTGAGATGATTGGCCATTTCTAATGGTCAGTGTGGACAGCTCAAAACGAATACTGGTACTTTTAATATGCCCATTATAGGGTGTTTGTAAAGTGTGAGTTGTTAGGATGCAGACATTAAGTATACACAACTTACCTTATCCTTATTTCAATTGATAGTAATCGAAAAAATACGCATTTATATGTGTAGACCCTAGGCCATTGAGAGAAATTTTTCCAAGATCGAAATCGGAAATTATATAGATAAATTTTCTTGTGTACTACAGGGATGGAAGTCTTCAGGGAATTCCCTGATTTCAGGGATTTTGAAGCTCCAGGGCCCACTACATTCATATAGAAACCCAGGTTTTTGGGGCGAATATTGGACCATTTCAGGGATTTTCGTCCCCTGTGACTTTCATCCCTGGTACTATTAATCTTGGCGAAATCATCGATTGGACGTTTAATTCCGTCATGGTATTTTTCAAATTATTGCTGTGTATAATATGGAAATTTTATATAAACTATGATACATGTATTTTCATCACTGCTACAACTGACCATTTCTTATGAAATATGGACTACAACACTCAACAGTTGAATATCTATGCCATTTCATTTTACATACCACTACGTGAATCACTGCATGTATTTAATAGATACAAGAGATGGAGGAAGAAATGAAGGGTGCTCCACAGCCTTACCGTACACAAATGTCGAGTCGAGTCCGCACTTACAGAGCCGACTTAGAGAATCTCACACGACTTGTAGTAAGTGTTTTAGTTATAGCTTTACATGTGTAATATTTACTGCCCCTACATTAGATAGCATACACATAATATGCCCCTCACCTAAATCTAATGGATTAACTATGAATAGGCAATAACAAGATATGTGAAAAAAAAATGTGTGACTTCATTTCAGAAACAGACAAGTCAAACTCCAGCCGGCCGTGAAAACTTCAGTTTCTCTCGAGAAGATGACTTTGAAGTAAGTTGATTGTGTGCGTTTTATTCATTGCTTAATACAGAACCATGTCCATGTGTGTTTCTATTTGAATGCTCAGAGTCTGTACATAATAAAAGTATTCATACTTGTCACAGAGTATGGCCTCGTCACAGCGGTCTCGGTTACTGGCAGGCTCAGATGCGTTAACACGGACATCAGACAGTATCGCGAGGTCTCAGCGCATTGCAGCAGAGACCGACGATATAGGCCATGGAATTATCAGTGAACTTGGTGAACAACGTGAACAGCTGGTCAGGACAAGAGACAGGGTATGTACATGTCCTTCAGTTTAGAAGCAAATGGGGAAAAATTCTACTTTCTCTGATTATTTGAAAATGATGCTTATATGTGAAGATTTATAAGCCCTTGCGGTGCCTTAAAGAAAGTGGTTGAGGTCAATTTGCGCCTTCTAGGCAAGGATAACATACTATAGAACAGGAGCAAACTGCTCAATATGAGCCCCAGGTCGAAGACCGTCTTTCTTCTGTGCCTAGGTGCACCTCATAGCACATTCTTCAACTCAGGGTGCGTTTTATATGCGGGGTGCAAATATTGAGTATTTATCATGTCTGTGTATAAAAGAACGTTTATCATAATTTCCAATCATTCCCGTTTTTTCCTCCAGTTACATGAGACGGATGCAGAATTGTCACAAAGCAGAAAGATACTGAAGGGGATGGCAAGAAGGTAATCCCTTATTTTACGTTATACACTAAATGTAGGAGGGATCCAACACGTATAGTTCTATCTCAAATACATTTGTACCACCCAGGGAAAGGATTGGGTGCAATCTTGCATATTTCTATAATATATGCTATAAGCCATTAGTTGAACACAAATGTTATTGCTATGGTAATTAATCTATTAGGCGATAATCATTTTGGCTCCATGCACTTATTTAAAAACATAGATTTAGTTGAAAATAAACCAGAATGTGCAAATCAAGAACATAGATATAGTAGAAAATAAACCAGAATGTGCAAATAAAAAACAGATTTGGTAGAAAATAAACCAGAATGTGCAAATCAATTTTTTTTTTCCATTTTGTGTTTCAGGGTGATGACCAACAAAGTGGTATTAATCTTCATTATTGTCCTGGAATTCCTCATCCTAGGAGGCCTTGTTTATTGGAAGTTTTTCTCGTAACATTTATTGTGAATATAGAACTATGTACATTTCCTTATAATCCTTGTATATTTTATATCCCTGTACCCACAGAAGGCACTTTGTCCGTTTAGAAGTATATATTTATATGAAGGAATTAACGGCAATTTACTTGGGACCAATCAGTGGACTTATTATGACAGCTTATGAGCTACATGTATTGTAGCATGGCATACTAAATCCTTTCTTTCGTTGGGATCCATCTTAAAGCTAAAATGGAACCCAAATACCCAGTATTAGAGCAATACAGTTATATCATGTATAGAAGAGTTCAATTGAGAGAGAGAGAGAGAGAGAGAGAGAGAGAGAGAGATTGAGAGAGAGAAAGAGAGAGAGAGCCGTAATATATGTCTTGCAGTAAATCTATCAGAACCCGATTGCACATTATGGTATGTTTGAAATAATCTGATACTACTTGGTACCGGTAGTATCAGAACACTTTATATCGCCGTAGGTTCGCTAAAGAGATTTACTTTTGACAGGGACATTTTATACCAGCACGAGAACATTGGAATTATGTAAATATCTAGAAATAACAATAAAGACGTGTACAGAAATACATTATGGAGTTTTCCAAGTTGCATCCTCTTCTACTCTAATATCCAGCTAAGAAGTACCGGTACATTGGGATGACTAGAAGGCACTCATCTTACAGAGAAAACAGGCTACAGCATGTATGTTTCTTGAACAGTTTATTCACATATATAAGCGATATGTGATCATGTGACAGGTCATGAATAAACAAGATGCCTGACGTGATAATACTAGTGTAGAGGTCGGCGGAAAATGTCCTGGAGAAACTGGGAGTCAAACCCGGGACCCTCCAACCTGCAGGCAGAAGCTCTACCGCTGAGCTACTTCCCCGTCTGACATTCTCTACCTTCCATCTACATCTGGATCGGTATAATACACATGTAGGGGGGAGCTACCACCGGATGCCAGCCCCTGGGGGCTGGGATCTCCAGAAACAGGGCTGCTGGCCTTACGGCAGAGCTGGCCCCTACACTCCTCCCTACCTACGGGGGGTAGCATATACTGGCTGACCAGCCCCTGAGGGCTGGTGCAACCGGAACAGGGACAGATGGCATACCGCCATGGACTCACAGCCAGAGCTGGCCCCTACACTAGTTATCAGGAGTGAGTGAGTGATAGCTGTTTAACGCCATTTTGACAGCTTAAATCATTTATGGCGAGAAAACTTAATTACAGTTTTACAGATGAGGGCCGATCCATAAAGTATGTCACACCAGAGGGCATGGGTGTCCATGGCTCCTATAGTATTTCTATAGTGAGTGAGTAATAGACGTTTAACGCCATTTCGACAGCTGAGGTCATATTCATGGCGAGAACTACATTACACAATTTCACAGAGGAATGTGTCAGTGCCCGCACATAGGTGCACCACACACATCCCGAGGGATAGGAAAGAGGAGATATAGACCCTTTTAAGTGGGCTAGGGCCGATTTCTATAGTAAATTGTGACGAACAGGTGGGGGGGGGGGTGTCCAAAGAGAAAAAGCATGGCATACTTCATAGGATCAGTCCTGAGTGTGTTGATGCCCGCGCATATGTGCACCAGACAGGAATGTCATTGATATTCAATCGATTATGATTTCGATTATCATCATTTTCTCATTCTTTCTATTAAATCAATTATTCTGTCAAAGCTAAAATGCCCTTGATCTGGGACGTCTAACAGGGAAAGAGGTTTATAGATACTCCCAATAGATGTATAGCAAGTTAGAGCCACTTGTATCACTTGACATCTTTGAATAATTTTGCATTTTTTTATGATGGCTCTGGTTCTAATAAATCTTTTCAGCTTTCCAGGCCATTTCCCTGCACTTCCATTAGAATTAGAAAAAAGGCTGTATCGATACAGCAGTGTTATCAATATATTGTAAATGCCTATATATATTTTTTAGGTACACTCCTCGATTTGTCTACATAGAAAATTGTATCAAAGAAGGCACTGACATAATGCACTCTTTGTTAGTAAAAGAATATCATAGATGAAAATGGAAATTGTTGAAAATAGTGTCTCTAGTTTGGTCACCGACCGAAAAAAGAAGGAATGTCAATTTATGCATCTAAAATAGTAACATTTTCAGCCGGGAGACGGACTATCATATGTGAAAGATTACATTTGACTCCATTGCATAGATTTTTCATTACAATTCCAAGTATACACCATCCATCAATATATTCATATTCGCAAGTGTACATGATCCCTTTATACATTGTTTAATTCCACTATACATCACAAACTTTCAACTTCAACTGGTAAAATGGCAGGAGTACTGATGCATTTGTATACACAAATAGAAAAACGGCAGCAGTCATAACATACATCCCCTTTTCCATCAACAGATTATGTAACGAGTATATGCTTCATAAATAATTAATCTTTTGGTATAACCGCCCATGAGGTCAATGCACCATCACTATCACACAGAGATGATTTTGAGATCACCTGGTCCCTACTGAATAAAAATGACAAAGGTGGTAAACTGTACCCTAACTAGTACCCCGTGCAAAATACGCCCTCACGTACAAGAAGCACATAGAGTGGATTCATCTCTGCCCCCCCCCCAAATAGAAAAAAAGATATCAAAATTTATTAACTGTTGTGCTATACAATGAATTTTCAAAATATAATAACTGTGTACCCCCTCGAACCACTTGTGCTGCAGTCAGGGTAGACGCGTAAAAGCTGCGCCTTATACCGACTTAGCTGGTTTGATTATCAGCCAATGAAATAATCCCAACTATATCAGTGATAACCGCTGGTAATCAGCTTCAGCAATGGCCGCGCCCATAGGACAATCAGCTACCTTGGTATATGGAGGGTACTACCTCAGGTATGGTTCAGTATTATATGGACATAAATGAAGAAAAATAAACAAAATGTTCACATCTGCACGTTATACCTATAAAGACGGTAGGTGACAGAAGACTGTAGGTGACAGTCCCACTATACAATACCAAAATGTGTGACTTTAACATTACGTGGAGTTGGGCTCGGCTCTGGTTGTGCCTCCTCCTGCAGTTCATCTGTAAAAAGAGTCGGTTATAAAGGGTTAAAATTGACATTCCATTAGCGGTCCTTGCGAAAGGTTTTTCACCAAGTAGGACATTCGGTCCTGCAGATTCATTATAACCTGTCACTTCTGATCTCTTAAATAAGGGTTTGATTTGAAAGATATAATAACGTAGCCTGTACGCCAAGTTTCAGCAATTAGAAGTACAACCGGTCATTTGCCAATCGGGCTGGCAATCATGTACAGTTTGCCTGCCCTGTAGATGTTTTGTCGGCTATAGGACGCTGCCTAGAAAAGCAGGGACAGGTCGGTAGGAACAAAAAACTGGGGCGTATCTGAAGCGAGCAGTTTCAGTGCATATCAAACCATGATAATATCCCGTTCTTCTCATAGAATTTGATCAAAATAACAATAGCCCTGAGTGATGATGCTGTCCTTATTCGTAGAATCATTGACTGGCAAAAGTCTTTTTTAAAAGTAAAATAATTATTTTAGAAAAGTTATCTGCTCCAGAAATGTCTTGCCTCTGATCTCATTGCTTCCGCCCTGTCCCTGCTTCCTAAAGAACCAGTTACCTGTTTCTGACAGGGTTTCGAATTGACTCTATTTGTAAACAAGGTGCCGTGCCATATTGTACATAGTGCATGGTAATGTGTCTGGAATCCATAAAAAAATGAGTCAAGTAAATGTGGATCAACACGGTAAAATGTACGCCCGCACACCCCCTTGCGGGAATACCTTTTACCATGTTGATCCACAAATAAACTCCTATTGAGGGTCCAGCCCGTATATTGTAAAATTTGAATGTGTGTTTTGATACATGTGAGGCAGGGCGTTTTTAATCTTTTGATGTGTAAGCAGAAATGTCCTGGTGATGTCCTAAAGATTTCCCAGTTCCATAGTTTTGACTTATTGGTAACAAATAGTACTAACATATAAGGACTACTAATAATTGCTGAGAAATGGTGAGTTAGTACGGACATACATTGCACGATTGCTGACAAATGTTGAGTAAATTACTTACATATATTGACTAAATCATTGATAAATAGTCCCAAAGAAGTCCCAAAGTCGTCCTAACAGAACAGAAGTCCCATCCCTCCATATCAAGGTAATTCCCTGTCAAGGTAATTCCCTGGTGTATTTATAGCAGCTAAATAGAAAAATCCACTCCAAGGCGAACTGACCAATCACAGCCATGCACAAAGTAGGGTTGATAGTTCCCACATGGGTCTGTTTGAGACTATCGGTATCGGACCACCAAAACATTCTGCACTATAATTTAATGTAACTCATGCACCCGTAAAAGTGGAATTTCACCTTTCAAACACTCCAAATCACTCAAAATCATGAAGAGGCACATTTTCCCCCTCTCTGGGTGCCAGATCCAGACGTCGTTCACCAACCCAGTTTTTCTGTACATGCATATGTTTGAACCCATCCCCATTTTGGCCTATTCTGCACACAATTAGTGATTATTTCCAACCTTTTTTTAAAAGAATATTTTGGGATCCTAGACAAAGGAGCTGTCCCTTGTAGCCCATATATTCTGAATCACAACAGGTTAAACATTTTATCTATGCTTTATTTAAAAGTTTGCAATGATTTTGAACTCTAATATAGACCAATCACAGCCCTCCAAGTCCTAAATCCGTACATCTCAGTGTATTACCGGAAGTGACGTCATCATCAATAGTGGAACGATACCTTAAAGGAAGCAGTATTTTATAATTACCTGGGAAATATGTCTCTCACATGTCCTTATTCCCAACCCAGTACAAAAAGTCCCTCAGAAATACATTTCAGCTTCTCTACAGGGGGTGTCTTAATGCCTCGGCTTACCGAGAATAACCTTGATTTTTCCTCATTTTCACCCCTCCGTCAAATATCTGCTTACCACAAAGGAACCGATGAGCACAATGACCTGAGAATTGGTATCCTTATTGCCAAAGAGTTATTCTGCATGGTACAAATGCCAGGTTTGGGGTTTCAGTTTTTATTTCTCAGAAATCTACGCTAATATAGCAGAGGAAAATAATGAAAATCTATCAAAAATCACAATTTTTTGTCAAAAAACTGATTTTTCAGAGGCTTTACCTTGCTCAGAATACACTGTACTGTCCATATTACATCTCCCAATACTGTTAACGAAATCTGTTCAAAATTTCATGTATATTTGAGCATTTTTAATGGTTTAATGGACTCTAATGGGGTTCAATACCGAGGTGGCTCGGAATCTTCCGAAGCTGCGTAAGCCCACATTTAAGCCCTATAGCTCCAATATCCAAGCACCTATGGGTCAAAATAGGACATATACTGACCAGTTATTGTGATTTTTATACAAAATCTTGATTATTTGAATATCTACACTTCTAAACCCACACTGGGAGGCATATTGGTGATTGGAGCTGAAAATTAGTGAAATTCCAGTTCTCTCCGCAACCTTAAAACCCACATTTTCCTCCATTTTTGACAGTTTCCCTGCTTATAAGGACAAAATAAGGGTTGATTTTTCATGAATAACCAATTCCTGATAAAATTGATAGCTTTTGGTTCATGTTTAGCCTGTATTTAACTATGTCCATTCCATAGGCCTATGGTTCTCTTAAGGTATCGGACCACCAAAACATTCTGCACTATAATTTAATGTAACTCATGCACCCGTAAAAGTGGAATTTCACCTTTCAAACACTCCAAATCACTCAAAATCATGAAGAGGCACATTTTCCCCCTCTCTGGGTGCCAGATCCAGACGTCGTTCACCAACCCAGTTTTTCTGTACATGCATATGTTTGAACCCATCCCCATTTTGGCCTATTCTGCACACAATTAGTGATTATTTCCAACCTTTTTTTAAATGAATATTTTGGGATCCTAGACAAAGGAGCTGTCCCTTGTACCCCATATATTCTGAATCACAACAGGTTAAACATTTTATCTATGCTTTATTTAAAAGTTTGCAATGATTTTGAACTCTAATATAGACCAATCACAGCCCTCCAAGTCCTAAATCCGTACATCTCAGTGTATTACCGGAAGTGACGTCATCATCAATAGTGGAACGATACCTATCAGCACCAAACATGGTGCCACCTTGTGGGTATTGAGTGAACTAAGCTACCAATATGGCAAAAGCTGCTCCACAGAGCCCTTTTTATGCCACACAAAGAAACTATTTTTTTTAAAGTACCTTACCTTTTTGTCAAGAAAATGAAAGGTATTTGTTGTACTTTATCTAAAGAAGCTATTTTGACCCTTGGTGACATTGTCCCCTTCTCCTGGGGCCTGTTGTGAATTTTCTTTTAACATCACATAAGCAAATTGATCAGGAAAATTGAGCTAAATTGAAAAATATAACATAGATGTTAAACCTAAAAAATTCAGGAGGTCCAACTGAATAAGACCTAAATACAACTAACCAGGGGGGAGTTGTGGGGGTGGGATCTCGTCCAGAAGCGCGGCCGTATACTCTGTGAACATTTGACCTGAGAGTTCATCCTCTAGTTGCTGTAGTGCAGCTTCCGGCAGACCCCTGTAACAAATAATATTGATTTATTTGGTACATAAACTGATAACTCGAAGCTGGCCTGTTGATTTTTCTATTCGATGTGTTTCACAAATTGGATCAAGTACCCGGTAGCCAGTGTTAATCATGATAAAGTAATTTGAACCAGAATACACTAACCAATACGATAACTCATACACTGATGAATGCATCATAACATGTGCAAAATTTGAATGTTCTGCATGGACTGATGATGGAGGACTAAGGGTATTTTCCCGGGGGTATGGATAGAAAAATAAAAGGACTTTCTTCCCTTTTCCTCTTTAAAAGTTTTAAAAGTACATGTTGATAACAGTATTTTCTTACATGTATTGCTGGTGCCTGTTATACGTGCTAGGTGATGGCTTTTGTCGTTGATACTGTGGAATAAAGCGTGCATCTGCCGGTGACACAGCATACATGGGCTGTGGGGCGGGATGATTAGCATACTCCACCATTGGAACTGGTACATGGCGCTCAGGTAAAGCAAATGCTGGGGTGCCAGACTAAAATGGATAAAATTGAATTATATGTTTTAGATGTTAATAGCACAAAAAGGTCATCATGTCACATGTTGTGTACTATGGATATTCAAAAAACAAAACAAAATTCTGATATAGCCATCCTTTGAGCCGAGTTATATGCTGAAGGGTCTGAAAATCTCTAGAATCTCTAGTAGCTAACAATGTCTGAGCGCACTCAAAAAGCATTGAAAGACAGATTCTTGTATTATGCAAAAAATTAATTATAGATGTACTCACTGGTTGAAAGCTGTGATAACGGTTCTGACCATTGTTCTGAGTATTGTTAATGCGTACGTCATCATCACTAACTTCATCATATGAGTCATTCAGAGAGCGGTCATCATCCTCATCAGATACTGCATCCTCATAACCATCAGCTGAATCTGTCATAAATATAGGGTTGTTTTCTCATCAGACTATTAAATGCTACACTAGTAAGATTCTTGCTACAATATGTTTACCCAGTCAAAAGATTGTATACAAAAGGCGGTAACAATGAATAGAGGTCGAGCAATTTTCTATTCAGAATTTTAACTTTAGTTCTACAGTTTTCTCATTTATCTTCTGCGTTACCCGAGCTGCTCCTGAGATATATTAGTATTAAGAAGAACACCTTCATTGTGAAATAATACCCAGCCCCTCGGTATTTCATCTCCCCCATGTATAATCAATAGGTATGTGAGTGCATGTTTTTTACCTGCATCTATAGATTCAGTGTCCATCTGATCAGCCTTCTGTCGGGCCACTTCAGACAGGGCCGTCTCTCCTTTATCTGCTGCCAGGTAGTGGATGTCCTATACAGACGAATGTATGATGATGAATTCAGGTTTACACAATTAAAGCTAATCAGTTCGTTATTCGTACCAGGACCCATGGATTACAGTGTTTTATTTTATGTGAATAACTTCTTCCCGTAGAGATAGCATTGCAGGGCCGATCGCCACATCCCCAGTGGCATAACGTGTCTTGATCCACCACAGTGGCCAATCCAGTACTGGAGCCTTGTTCCGGCCGCATGTAAACATTCAAAATGGCGGACCACCGCTCGTATGGGGCACTACGGTAACGGATTTTGTTATTTTTTCCTTATTTAACCCCTCTAAAAACATAAAATAAATAGAGAACTAAACTCCCCTGGTGTCCTCGGTGGCCGATCCACTCCTCGGGGGGTGTCTCGGGGGAGACACCCCGAGGGGTGGATCAGCCACCGAGGACACCACGGTCGTTTAGTTCTCTCTATATATGTGCTACTAGAACCCATCGGGCATTATATATATAGCAGGACAGTCTGTGGGTATAGTACATGATGCTACCATCTCAAAGTTCTTCAAACTGTATATCAATACCATAATCTCCTGCGTATAGGGCGCGTCTTATACGGGGGTTTTTAGTTCTCACTGGATCCACAAGGGGGACACCAAGACCTTTCTTTTGATATCTTACATGTCCCCTTGGTCATAATAGGACATAAGGGGGCCCAGAAGGGTCTGGGGTGGCCCAAGCTGCACATAGGTTTTTGAATTTTGAAAATTCATTCAGTAGAACCAAAGTCATGAATTTTTCATTTTTTTGAGAATTTTCCAAAACTCTAGGTGCGCCTTATACTCGGGCTGTGCCTTATACGCGGGAGATTACGGTATATGGGATAACTGAGTAATGACAATACATATATATATATATAATATATATGAATAGCTTTACCATAAAGAGATCTCGGGCTCCGATGTCTACAGCCAGGAGGAAGGCTTTGTCAAAGCGAGAGAAGCGGAGGAGATGATGGAAGAATCTGCGAGCTAACCGGCTGATGGGTTCTCGGTATTCTAGAACTGTTACCTCAGAGATGGCCTTAGGTGGAGCATAAAACGTCCCTAGAGCTGCCTCCAGTTGAGCTGAACAAAACAAGAATCAAAAGGTCACAGTGGGAAAATACTTAAGTTCTCACTGATGTACTTATTTTTTGAATTAACGGAATTAGATGGTGCCTTTTTACAAATATATGAAATGAAGCTAGGGTATATCATGAATTACAACCACCGGGTACCTATAAATTGATATTGAAATCAACTCTTAATAAGTGACCGTGGTGGTAAAAAGTATGGAATAAAAATCATGAGTAAATGGTTATGATTAACATAATTTAAAATCGGTTACAATTTTACAGAAGAACACTACAGTTCTGTAAGTTCCTGGCTCACCTTCTCTATCTGGATTCAGTGGTTGCCTCAGTAGATGATTCACAATTGTGGAGAGACAGGCATAGCAAAGCTGTCCTTCACTGGTCCAGTCCTGGGCACAGAGTAAGTTCACCGCCTACGTATAAAGAATTAGGACAGTGAGATTATCATCCCAGAACACATTCTTGAAGGCTATAGATATAAAAACTATAACATACAAAAGTTTATCAACAGATAACATCGTCTAGACGTAATTATACTGCAAGGATATGACCTAAATGTGAGATATGTTGGGAGATTTCTGAGATATGATAGCATTGTTAATTCATGATCAAAAGCAAAAAAAAAAAATACTACCCCGTACTGGTAATTAAAGGGAGTAGACACGGACTACTCAAACGGCACCTGGTGGTAAAAAATGGAACTGTCAAATTTGACAATATTGGCTCATATTCCTAATTTGTATGACATAACCCTTCTTTATCAACCCTTTAGGTGTGATACATTGGCATTCTATACATTCTTATCACAGGACTTCATATTTCCTGTACCCATAGACTCCTATACTAAAGGAATTAGAAATATTTTTAGTTTATTCAGGAAAATTTCATTTTGCTTGTGATCCCCTACATTTTGGTTCCAAAATAATTCTAATGATCTCAGGTATAAATACATGAGGTTTGGTTAAGAAATTGTTAGATGATTTTTTTCTATGGCATTAAATGTGGGAAAACACAAATTCTCATAGGCGGCCATAGTTAAGACCACCAAACATTAATACCTTCCACTGGAAAAACGAACACCGTTACCTATGGTTTTTATGCCTTCTTTATGTTACCTAAGGATCAATCTAACATCCCTAAAAGTTACTAAGGGGCTGTGTACAAATGACGTCATGCAGGAGGGGGGAGGGGGGGGGTCCCACTCCCCATGACCAAGCATGACAAGGGGGGAGGGGGGGGTCATGGGCTGTATGACATCATGTCATCAAAAAATCACAAGTTGCTTAAGTTTTAACAAGAAAAAAAGATTTGTAAAAGTAGGGAAGTTTAATGAATTCATCTGATATGAAATACCAATACAGGCATGCTTTCCTCAGACATCCCACTCAAAGAGTATCACTCCCATCAATGTCAGTGTTGGTTGACTAGGCCTACTCTATCCTACCTCTAACCCAGGCCCCGTAACACTTTGAAATACCCTTTTAGTTGGACACTTTTTACCATACATAGGACCCTATGTATAGGTTGATCCCTGCAGGTAAGAAGCTCCCTGACCATAAGAATTTGGTAGAAAGCTTCAAAATGACCCAAATTCTATTCTATATGATATATTTCACAATTCAAAAACCCATTGGTAACTTAAGGATTTCTCATTACTTATCAACGGGCCCAAGGGCAGTCTATACAAAAAGTTTCCCCCAACAGTCCATTCTGTCCTGCAGACATTAATGTTCTGCAGGCTCGGACTGATTTTGGCAGTACCGGATTCCTCAAGAACACAAGGTCTTGGGATTACAGTCAGTCATTCAGTCCCACAGTCTGGTCATTTCTGCAGGCCCGGCAGCAATTTTCACAGCAATGGCCTTGGTACCACATGTTTTATGGACTGCGAGGGGTGCAGTAGATTTCCATGCAGAGGTGCAGAAAATTTTCTGACCCCTTCACATTGGACAGGTTGCAATTCCCCTGGTCACCCGCCTTGTTCTACAATAATTCACAGGCTCTCCTACTGAAAAGGCATGATATCTTTTTGACCCCTCCCCCACCTTGAGGTGTCAAAATCATTTCTCCCTTGGAAACAAACAACCTTACTTTCCTTTGTCTGAATGAGACTCTAGGGGCTATGCCTTATATGCAGGTTCTACAGTAAAAACTGACTGCTTTGTATGTCTGATTGCAATTGATGGTCTTCTGACAATTTGATCCTTTTCTTTTATCATGTATTAGACTATTGATCTAGACAGGATTTTTTTTCAGGATATTTTGTGACAGGAAATACTTGTGTATGATCAATACCATAGGCATAGTACTCTGTGTATAAGGCACAGAAATTCAATCCACATATAGGGACCCATAAGCTGATGCTGACAGTGTTCGGCATTTTTTTCTGTTCATTAATTTTGTTGATCAGTGCTAGTTCGTCTTTTTTATGTTGCATGTATCCTTGATTGCCAATTCACACCCATTATGTCCCTTTGAACCATTTCAATTTGTTTATCTAGGCTGTACACTATTCATGCACTTTGGGCGGGGGGGGGGGGGTATCTCTGCATGATGTCATGTTAAGGGGGGGGGGGTCAAGTGTTGTATGATGAAACATGACGAGGGGGGGGGGTCAAAAATGGTCCAAAAAAGCATGACGTCATTTGTACACAGCCCCTAAGAGAAATTGTTGGTTAATTTTGAACCAGCTGGATCGTGTCTACTCCCTTTAAATCGATGTCTACAGGTATGTAAGTTCATAATTCTGATATAAGAGGCAGTATGGAGTGACATGGGCACTGACCTCGTCCATCTGTTGGTGCTTGATGTACTGGTTTAACAGGAGAAGAGGACTGAGACGTCCCTGGCTAACTGCTCCCAGATGGTACTGCAACACACCCACCGGACCCCTGTAAAAAATAAAACAAGCAGAGTATTGTAAAGTTATTAGACAAGTGACTGGTTTTATTTCAATTTAAAGGGGAGGAAGGCTCCAATTCATTTCAACAAAAAGAAAACTGGGTAAGTAGAAGGATTTGCAGCTTTTTACCTGTCAAACACTAGACACAGGTAATCTGTGCATTCAGCTACAACTTGGTGTGCAGCCAGTGGACCCCATAATACCTCCTCTAACATGGGTGGAGATCTGTAACCAAAGAGGGATAAGCCTTAGACTGTGTACCAACCATATACATGTATATTGATTATACTAATTTAGCTATTATGACTATTGTGTGACCATAGCACAATTTCAATAGTATTGTAAGTATCAGTAAATGCTAACAGAATAAAAATTCCCACAAATAATCAATTGATTCAACATTGGATAGATATAGTAATGATGATTATGATGCATTATTTCACAAAGTCTTTTCTTACCTGAAGTAGGAGCTGAGCTCTAGAGCTGGTTTCGGTCGTGGGTTTTCTGCAACTAGTTGGACCAGTAACGGTGAGAGGGCCATATCAAACAGCTGTATCTCCCCCTTCCGACTTGCTGCTACGACTATCGTCCCACTTGGGTGCCATGCCACCATGCTGGGTGCCTGTAAACCAATGGTTGTCAATATGTGAGTAGCAAAAAAAAAGGATAGCCTAGCTATAAGTGGGCTCCTGGACAATCATTTCTGCTTGCATGCTGACATATCTTTAGCATACATTTATAGTTATGTTCATAAACATTATGTCTGTAGTAAGTTATCTTTTGTACTGTAATCATAGGGCCGATCCACAAAGTATGTCACACGGCAGTGGGGGGGGGGGGGGGGGGTCATGACTCCTATACATTTCTACAGGAAAAGTGTGACGAAGAAGAAGGGGAGGGGTGTCCAAAAAGACCTAAGGGAGTGGTTATTATTTATCAACAGTGGGGGGTGGTGGGTTTTCGCGCCGACGCGCGGAAATTTTTTACGCCCCCCCCTCGATGGCAGTCAAAATTTTTTGCGCCCCCCCGCGCCTCCGGCGCGGAGAGTTTTCGCGCCCCTCTTTGATCTATAGTAGCGCGCGGGCTTTTTTGCTATAAAGAGGGTGAATTTTTTTAGCCCCCCCCCTCAAGAGGGGTCAAAATTTTTTTAGCCCCCCACTCAGGAGGGGTCTGAAAATTTTACGCCCCCCCCTCAAACCCACCCTCCCCCCCTGTTGATAAATAATGACCACTCCCTAAAAATCATATTTTATTTTATGATTCAGTCCATAATCAACATGAATGTTCATAAAATTACCACAGTGGCTGTGGTTGTCTGTGTGAGTTTCTTGTCCTCGTCGTACAGAACTATTGAGCTGTCCTCACACCCAAGTATCACCTTATTCTCTGTTAGATTACGGCACAAGCACACAACACGACCTGTAATAAGAACATTTTATTATAGGATTACGGCCCTACATGACGATATGTGTCACATACATGTCCTGTTACGTCATGGACATGTGCACTACACGGCATGTAGTGTAGTGCAAATATTCCATGTGAAGAACGAGATCATTCATCAATAGTTATACCATATAGGTATTAGGGAGACTGCAGTACCCGGTAATTTTTAAAAGGGTCGGGTATTTATCTCGATCGCCCTGCTTTTCATCATCGACCACTTGAAGAACTTTGGAGAAGATTATCATAACTCGACGAATAGAGCATGGTGATATTTTCTGCGCTCAGAAAGCTATTTCTATGCATACACTCTACTTACTTTTTAATGGAATTGTCGTAACTGTCTGCCGCTGGAGCTGGGAAATGATTAATATATAAAGCGTACATTTAATATCTTATATATCTAAATGCTAACACGCATAATCATTGGTGTTTAAAAAAAAAAACAAAAAAAAAACAGCAGCATGTATTATGCACTTGGGTGTTGTAAATGGTCTAACTACATAGACGAGAATTATATCTTTATCACAACTTTCCTGAGGTACTACACAGAAGCACAATTGATGGATTGCCACGCCGTGAGGTATATCAGATGGATATGGCATCACATTAGACAGTACACACAGGGTTAATATATTGGATGAACACCTGGAAATAACTTCTCTTTCTTCTGGTACTAGCGGTCATGGGAATGTATACTGGTATAAGTATATATACAATTTACATGTTATCTTAGGTGTAACTTTGGTTTATAAGTTATAGAGGCTGTTTATGTGGTTTACATTATTGCAATATCCATAAGAAGGGCAAAGAATATCATATTAACAGAATTGTGGCCAAGTAATTGTTTTAGGGCGACAGTATGGCTGGTGAAGCGTACACACATCTGTAGAAAATTTACAAAGAGAAAATCCTTGTTTCAACAAACTGGTAACCAGATAATTTTCGAGAGAAAAAAATTGCTGACTGAACATCAAGATTGGTCAGATGCTTCGGCATTTGAGTTTGTTGTAACAAGGTTACTAATGTACGGTACATGCATATTAGTTCAGATGATGAGTGAGACTACATGACTAGCATATGTGCACATTGTGTCTAGATATACCTTAATCATGTCTTCCATATTCTGGCGGGGGTCCTGTAAAGTGTAGCAATCAAGGAAGATAGGACAGAGGTATTGATTAGCAGCGCAGTGCAGTGGGTAGTCTTAACATGCCATCAAGTCATACACAACTACGCTCATCATATTGGGTGCTTTTCAGCTATTACTTAATCTTAGCGGTATCCTAAAATCTCTACAATGGCATTAAGGTTATACATAGCGGGTCTGACCTTGGTCCGCGTACTGTCAAATGAGCAGATGTCGATGACTGCGTCGTCTCCCCCTGTAGAGGCCTGCTCCACACTGAGAATTAGATCGGGTTGACACATGCTGCAAGATGTAGACAGAACATATTAATTCAGGAGGATGTATATGATCTGTCTTTATTAATATTCTTCGCATTGTGCCGGTCAGGACGCAAAGATTCCAACATCACTTCATCTAAATTTCTTATATTAAGACTACAACGATCATTCGTATATTGTATACAGACTGTTTCTATATGACATACTCTTTGGGTCAGCTGATCACACTGGTGTTGTTAAGAATCTTGATAATGTGACAATAGTTTTGGTACGTGAATACATAGTAGCTTCCTCATGTTTACCTGAAGGTTACTGATAAGGGATCTCCCTCTGTCCGTGTGTATGTCATCACGTCTAATCTGGCTCTGTCAATCAAAAATTGAATATATAATTACTTAGGATAAAATTAAATTAAAGACCCTCAGCAAGCAAGTCATAATTTAAACCTACTTGATCTCTATAGATATAATACGGATTATTCTTTTTAAGTCGCAGCACCAAGATCAAGTATTGTTAAACATGTATATCAGCCAATTTTTAACCCCCAGGTGGGTTAGGGTGGACCATCCAAAGACGCCCTAGGCTACCCCTGGCCATTACAGCATCACATGGGGTCGATGGGATCCCTGGCAACCCACATCTTATTGAATGATGAAGATCTATTAATTATGTAATTAACACTGTATTTAGACAGGAGGTGAGACTTACTGGTTCACAAGGAGGAGAACCAGGTTGGCACGTTCCTGGTCCCCTGTCATTGGTGACCACGGCCATGCCTCCTCACTGGCTGTAGGCCACCAGACCAGCACCTGCACATACAAGGCATATAAATGGATATGCATGGAATTCCAGTGTGAAATTTGCGTTATATTTACGTGGGAACTCATCGGATGTATTCATATAAAAAAGGCATGTGGTTGAGTTGTGTACACTGGTAAGCTATGGTAACACACAGACACTAAACCGGTTGAACATTCCCACTCAGGTGAGTGACCTTTCAGTATGATGCTGAGATCTTGATTCTCCACCGGAGACTGACCCCCCCCCCCCCATATTAATGGTAAATTATTTTCTCAGTTGATCTGTGCAAATCACAAGAATGACCCATTCAACCTTCAAATTTCCGAAAATCCCGATATTTTCCAGCATTTAAATTACCCGCATATAAAAGGAATAGACAAAGGTTACCTGGTCATTGTGGATGTTGTTTGTCAGATACCGTTTTAGTTTCCTTCCAACAGGACCTGGCAAGTCTGTCTGTGAAATCTGGCCAAGTAAATTCAGTTTGATATTTGCTCATTACTCCATTGAAAAACAAATAAAACATGTAGATGTAACAGTAGGAATACAGAGTTGGTATCATAACAAGGACAGACGCAGGGGGTATATAGATTAGGCCGTTATAATATGTGCTGTGTCAATATTCTGTCAATTTGTAATCGATATCAAATGTATACAGTTAACATGAACGCTTTGCTAAGTTCTATTAAAACCATTTAAGGATGTTACCTACCTTTGGTTCATAAGATGAGATTTTCTCGAGTTTTCTAGTGGTGTCAACTGGTGGTCTCTTTGTGAAGTAGACAAAGTCTAGTTTGGCTTTATCTGAGTAGGAATACACTAAGTACTGGTCGGTGATCAAGACTGTAAAGCAAAATATGATATTATTAGTCATAAAAAGAAGGAATTTGTTTGTTATAACATTTTTAAATACAGACACACCTAATTTGTATGAGTACTAAAATAGGAACATGGAAATATTTTGTGTACATGTATAATAATAAGTGCTTTCCTTAGAGGGATTAATTATCAGCCATTGAAATAAGTGCAATACTGAAAAGTTTTCTTGGTTTTCTACTCCTCTCCAAGTTCCCTTTTTTCTGTCAATAAATCAGTAATCGTCTTGTACTTTACCATCAAAGGGGTGCTCTGCACTGAGTTTGCCGACCAGCGACTTGTCCAACAGAAGACGATCTATGTCCCCGGTGTGAAGGCTGATGATGATGGAGACCACCGCCCCGTTACCGAGGTATATCTAGACAATGATATTATACCTCTCAATACATCTGATCCATCAAACATTTAGAGCAAAACAGATAGTGTATACAATTATTTTATATGTGAGGAGAAGCTTGCTTCAGTGGAGTGCTACCCAGGAACTATTATTTTGTTAAGAGTGCTTGTACTTCAAACGTTTGTAAAGAACATATGAGTATAATTGTATTTCATCTTCAAAGATAGCCTAAATAAAATGCGGTGTCCAAATGGATGAATCACACTTATATATTACCATAATACTATATGAACATACGATGCCTACAGACTAAGAGAAAATGTGTAGTTTATGTAAAGATGTAACAGACTATCGGTAATGATATTGTCAAGTGCTTGTTTTCACTGAGTTGATTGCATGAGATGTTAGGAGGAGCAAGTGTTTTACCTGCAAAAACTTTCTTGATAGCCATTTTGTTCGAATAACTCTGTGTGCAGCCATGGTATCCTGGGGAACATATAGGATTGCCAGATTAACAAGTTGTCATACTTCTTCTACACCTAATTACCATAAATAGGAGCAAGTGCATGAATACAACAAACATGTGAACCCACGCGTGTGGGAAGTATAACTAAGGATTCTTACCTCGAATTCTTTTAAATTGTCTCTAAGTCTATCAGGACGTTTGTTTTTAGGTGTCCATGTGGCATCACGACCTAAACGAAAGGAATGCAAACAAATTTCTATAGATATAATAAAAAAAAGAGGAGAGAACAGAAACATTTCTGCTTACGTCACCAAAGGTATCCATAGAAAATCTAAGCCTCTACATAATGTCACTCATTATTCTAAATAGCTTGATATACCTATGTACTTGTGCTAAATTGGCATAATTGATCGAAGAAAGAATAGCTTAATAATGCATATTTCACTTAAACTTTCAGAATACTGGTACTCACTTTCTGTGTATTGCATTTTCTCTTCGGAGTAAGGCTGCTCTCCACCTGCGAGAAAAATTTCAAACAAGATTTCAAGCAACACATTGATGATCAATCACATGATAACTGATATGTGGAGATCTGATATAATCTATAAACTCTGCATCAGCAGCGATTGGTGCTAGCATATGGAAACCGTTACAATACACAGTGAAGTGGTGTGCCTACTATGCCTTAATTTGGTGCAGCAAAATATACTTTACCTCCGTCATTTTTCTCGTGGTAGGTGAAAATCCCTGTATCGTTCTCTGCAATTGCAATTAGAGCAGCTTGTTGACAGAAAAGGTACAAGTGAATACGCCATTTACAACACATATATCTCCAGCCAGAGTTCTCATTTGGTTTGTTTTTTTCTTTTTAAATCTATTCAGGGAATTAACATTATGAGGCTTATTGACACAATTTTCAGGCGAAACCATATTTTACTCAACAACATAGCAAAGACTTAACACATGAGCTGAAAGAATCAGATGCAAGAATAATGAAATTGTCTATTCATTGACTTTGAATATATACATTTCGCGTTACTCATTTGATTTTGCAGTGTATATTTTCTGATATATTGATCAAAAACCAACAGGATTATTCCTTACCTGGTATTATCGTGTGCTTCTTCAACGTCCATAGATGGAGCTCACCCATACAAGACACCATGATGAGCTCTGTAATAATATCGGATGAAAATCAACTTTCAGGCAGGCCGATACTGACAGGTTTACGTCAGTCGGAGCGGAGCAGCTGAGGATGTATTTGGGATGAGCTGTGTAAATTTTACTTTAATCTATACTTTCGACCTGAAATAGTGTCGGGGTGCACCTCCCATGACTCCGCCGCCCCTGAATTTCTCAGTACACTTGCAGGTATTTGCAGGTAATATCAGCACCCCGCAAAAATAGCATATATATATATATATATATATATATATATATATATATATATATATATATATATATATATATATATATATATATTTTTAAGAGTGTAAAGTTATGACGTAGTGGGCAGCTGTGTCACCCAACTAATCTATCATATGGATCATGTTTATCTGACCCCAGCGGGGATAGGTAAAGGTTATGAGCCTGAAATTTGAAACTACTATGTTCTCATTCTAGAAATAAGAATATAATGATGTTGGTATTCATAAAAAATCGGACGAGTTGATTTTCAATAAAACTTCAATTTGTAGACCTTGTTTTGACATATAGATGGTGATATAGTTGTTGTGTAACGTTTTGAAAACTAAACTCTCAACTCCGTACCTCCGTCTCACGGAGGTAGGGAGAGTTTAGTTGTCCCGGGTTAGTTGTCTAACCTACCTGTAGTAGGCATAACACCCAGCGACCACTCCCGCAGGCCCCTCTCTGCCATTATAGTAAAGTACTTAATATGATCTTCTATTTTTGGGGTCTTTGCCTTTGTCAAAATTAACTCAATTCACACACCATAGGTAAAAATAGCCAAGGAACCAGAATCTGTGGGATATTTTACTGTTAACTCAGTCTTATCTTATCACTTGCGAAGGGGCTTGACTGTGCAAGGAGTGATTTTTTTTTTGTCAAACACTAGATATAAAACATTGATATTTTGTATATACTTGGTCGATTTTTTTATGCTTGACCCCTCTATTTAAAGCTTATGACATCACAGTTTATCCTAGAGGAAGAAAACATGGCATACTCATCTCAGTTTCTCACACTTTTACAGAAGATCCCTTGACATCTTTACTTTTATATTCTGGTTTTGTTTTTTTCGATATATAATAGCACAAATTATAGGAACATGTCTCAAACAGATTTGAAAACTTGTCAAATGAATATATATGGCTAATCCTATAGTTTCTTAATCATTTTCAAAAGTTTATGCAAGTGCCTAGCTAGTGAAAGTACACTGAGTGAGTGAGTAGTAGAGAATCTAGGGACAACTCTAAAATTGAGGAATCTAGGGTTGGTAGCCCCCAATCCATTTGAATATATTTGGATAATCCTATAGTTTCTTAATCATTTTCAGTGGTGACCGCATCTATGGTGACCGCATCTATGGATGACCGAATCTATGAGATGAATGACTGCATCTATGTCTACAAGGATGGATGAGGAGAAAAACCGCCAACGCCAACGGGACTTCAAGCCTTCATTACCCTACTCTTCTCAAAGGATAGTAAGTGTTCTTTCATTTGCTTGGTCCCATAGGCAAGGCCAGACAAACCACGGCCTTTGTCTTTGAATGTTTGATCACTCAGACGTGGTTCACTGAGGGGGAAACCCATGAAAAAAGACAAGCATGTAGCAGGCCTGGGACCGAGGGCCTACTTAGCTATAGCTCAGTTCCTGAACTTTCATCTCTGTTCCTCTGTGAGAGTTCAGGAAAGCTCCAGTTTAAAAGTCATTGATAGGCTGACTTTTATCAGCAGTGACATAAAGTCAGCCTATCAAAGGCTGACTATGGTCACTGGGCCAGGCTGGAATAAGCACATGGGGAATCCAGAAGGGTTTGGAAAAAGTGATCTAAAATATTCAATTTTAGCCATCAGCCATTTCAAAATTGGGTGGATCAGGAAGCAGACAAATTGAGCTATCTGGAATAGTTGAAAAAAAAGTCACAAAATTCCAAATATTAATGGTTCAAAAAGTGCTCACAAGGCCATGTTAGCCGCCCTTTCCCCCAGTTTTATACTAAAGCTTTCTCTGCCTCTCTACAGGAGTAAGAGAGGCAGAGTTATTCTCTACGGGAGTAAGAGAGGCAGAGTTACTCAGCCTGACTTAGGTCAGAATTTTTTCAACCCCTCTGATGGGGAGGGGGTCAAAATAATTTCACCTGTTTTCAGTGGAAAACACTGCGCATTACTATAGGTTAAAATGGCACGTTCGCACACGATTTTCGCCCCTTACAGGGGGATCAAAAGAATTTTACCTCCTCGAGAAGGGGGGGGTCAAATTTTTTTTCATGTGTCCGCGCACACCCCCACCCCCCCGTTCTTAAGAAATGATCACTCCCTTAGGCTTAGCTACTAGATCTACATCTTAGTTCTTAGGCAGTGTTCATTTTTTAACAACAGGGGCGGTTGGTGAGTTTGAGGGGGGGGCGTAAAATATTTTGACTACTCTTGAGGGGGGAGGTATAAAGTTTTTAGGCCCTTCTCGATTGGTGCGAATTGACGCGACTTGCCGCAAATACCCACATTTGATAAGTAGTGGGTACAATTTCTCAACATCTTACATGTGGAAAGACATGTAAGACATATAAATCTAAAATGCATCAGAATTCAACTTTTTTTTTCTAAAATTTCAGGGAATCACACTTCCAACAAGATTGAATATGTGACCCCTGTCACAGATGTCTCATGCACATATGCAAATTCCTCAGTTTTTTGCAGTTTTCCCTATCTGTCAGGGCTTTGTCCAGATTTAATGAGAAACCATTTTACCATTTACATGGGGGTTTTTAGAAAAACAACTTGGATACAAGGCTATCAGCCATCCTGAAAAACCACCAAAATGCACTATTTGACTCTTTGTTATTCAAAATTTTCCTGGAGGAGACATCCCCAGACCCTGCAGTTTTCAACTAGCATTGGCACATCCAAGAAAAATGTCTTCACTTTTAGGGCCTTGATCTTTTTTGGCATCTGGAATTCGAATATATGTGATGGCCTGTTCTTGCCCTAGCCTTTCCCCATTCTCCCCCTCCCTGACCTGACCCAGATGGCCTGACCCAGGTGCCCTGACCTGGATACACCCACATGGACTACCCCCAGACAGATCTAGATCTACCTGGACTACCCCTGGGCAGACTGACCCTTGACAGACCTTGAGCAAACTGACCTGAACTAGACAGACCCAGACCAAATGGACTTGGACCAAATAGACCCAGACTGAACCTACTGCTACAGACCCAGTCAAGACTGCAATGGGACCCGGACCAGTCCAGACCACATATAATTCTTAATTGCCTTCTCTAGGGACTAATCCTTAGAAAATGCACAAAATAACCCCCATTTTACCCTATATAGGAGGGTCTTAGAAATATTTGGATACAAGGGTATCAACCATCCTCAAAAAGCATCAAAATGCTTCATTTTACTTCTTGATATCCAAAGTTTTCCTGGGGGAGATACCAAGAATAGTATAGGTTCCCTAGGATATGTTACTCCATAGAGTCCTATAGTGCAAGCCACTCCCCTCTACCCCCCCTTCAAAGTAGGCTCCCTTTTGTGTTTAGTATTGAGTCCTATGTAGGATAAGGGGGTTTATAGAGATGTCAGGAATCTTTATCAGAGTGATATCAAATGGAAACAAGGGGCCACCTATACCAGAAAATCCTGCTGAATCCAAAATTTGTGGTTTTGATTCTCAAAATTTGGCCAAAGGTACCTAAAAATGAGGTTTGATGATGAGAATATTTTAAAAATGTACAAAAGTTATATTGAAAATGATTGGAACTTTTTATAGATGCAACATGCTAATCAAAGTCAGTACCTCAATCTACATATCCCAATGTTTGCCTATCCGAACCTGACAAGTACTCTGCTTGCGTATGGCTCTACCTCTCCCACATACTGCCTATCCCTTAGTCTGCCTATCACTCATACTACCTATCCCTTGAAACAGCTAGAGTTTAATTAGGTTTTCCCTCACATGGCTTAAAGGATTAAAGTTTACCCCTCACCTTTGTACCTAATTTTCTCTGTACATTCTTACCATTAGTCTACCTATCCTCAATCTGCCTATCATTCACTTTACCTATCCCTCATGGTGACTATCCCCCCAAATCTGCACATCCCTCATATTTGACTGGCACATCTGTGATATTACCTAGCACCAATGTATCTTTTGAATATGCTCACCTTACAAGGTACCCTCTGTACCTATCTCTTAAACTGTTTATTACCTATCCTCCTTGCTACCCATCCTCTTCAATACCTATCCCTCAAGCTCACTTTATAGCTTTCCTGCCTATCACAGCTTGATCAGCTGGGATAGCTCACATCCAACCTTTGTTATGATCTCTTAGTCAACCTATCCCCTAAAGAACAAATCCAACAGTCTACCTCAAGCATACATCTACTGATCACTCATGCTATATATCCTTGAGGTTACCTATCCTTCAGGCTGCCTATCCTTCATGGTATATAGCCCTCTGCCTACCTAACCAGCTATCTATGTATCTCTCACCTTGTATGCTATTCTTTCTACCTGTATAGTAGCTCTTATAGTCTATGCCTTGTGAAATATACCTATCGCTCATTGTACCTATCCTCAAGTCTGCATATCACTCATGTTTACCTTACATATCCCTCAGGCCATTGAATTATCATGCTTTTCTAAAATGCCTCACCATGGCTATCATTAGACTAGCTAACTTCCTATCCTACATGTATGTTGTTTATTCCCCTCTTCCTATCCTTCATGCTGCATATCGTTCATGCTATCCCACTTGACAAGTTAAAAAACTGAGGGCTATATACCATGAAGGATAGGCAGCCTGAAGGATAGGTAACCTCAATGATATATAGCATGAGCGATAGGTAGATGTATGTGTGAGGTAGACTGTTAAATTTGTTCCTTAGGGGATAGGTTGACTAAGAGATCAAAATGAAGGTTGGTTGTGAGCTATCCCAGCTGATCAAGCTATGATAGGTAGGAAAGCTATAAAGTGAGCTTGAGGGATAGGTATTGAAGAGGATGGGTAGCAAGGAGGATAGGTAATAAACAGTTTAAGAGATAGGTACAGAGGGTACCTTGTAAGGTGAGCATATTCAAAAGATACATTGGTGCTAGGTAATATCACAGATGTGCCAGTCAAACATGAGGGATGTGAAGAGTTGGGGGATAGTCACCATGAGGGATAGGTAAAGTGAATGATAGGCAGATTGAGGATAGGTAGACTAATGGTAAGAATGTACAGAGAAAATTAGGTACAAAGGTGAAGGGTAAACCTTAATCCTTTAAGCCATTTGAGAGAAAACCTAATTAAACTCTAGATGTTTCAAGGGATAGGTAGTATGAGTGATAGGTAGACTAAGGGATAGGCAGTATGTGGGAGAGGCAGAGCCATACACAGGTAGAGTACTTGTCAGGTTGAGATAGGCACACATTAGGATATGTAGATTCAGGTATTGACTTTGATTAGCATGTTGCATCTAAAAATAGTTCCAATCATTTTTAATATAACTTTTGTACATTTTTAAAATATTCTCATCATCAAACCTCCTTTTTAGGTACTTTTGGTCAAATTTTGAGAATCAAGATCACAAATTCTGGATTCAGCAGGATTATCTGGTATAGGTGGCCCCTTGTTTCCATTTGATATCACTCTGATAAAGATTCCTGACATCTCTATAAACCCCCTTATCCTACATAGGACTCAATACTGAACACAAAAGGGAGCCTACTTTGAAGGGGGGGTAGAGGGGGGGGGGCTGTTACACTGTGTCCATAGGTAAAGCTCTGAGTTTCACCTCCTATCTATTGAAGCTTCTTGGAGATACCCCCAGACCCCCCAATTCTCACCTAACAATGCCATGCCCAAGAGTTCACGGAGCTATTTCAAATCTCCAACATCAATTTTTCATATGCAAAATAGAACACTAAATACTCAATATTAAGCCTTCAATGACACATGTGTAGACAGTGCACTATCCACTCTTTGCTATGAACGCTGAAATGCCCCAAAAAATAATGATTTCATGCATTAAAGATAAATTGAAAATGACACACCAAAAACTACTGATTTTCATACTTTCTGGTCTCCCATAGAACCCTATGTCTAAGATAATTCCTGCAATTCCCAATTCCCCATTGAAACAATGGTTAAGAAATATCTAACCTAAAAAGTGACTGGAAATGTTGGACATGCCCGGAGTGTATTCTATAGTAAATGTATAGTGTCAGATTGGCACCAAACATTTTCAAAAAGGGTGGAAAAACTTGGATGAATATAAAACACTTGTATATTTACATTGTATCTTGTTCCACCAGAGCAAATGTACCCTCGTGTGTCAAAGCTAATTCCCTGTCTCTCAATAACTATATAAAGCTATTAGGTGGACCTCAAACTGTGTGAGATTATAATGCTTTTAGTTGAAAACTCTATTCCTTTTCAATTCCTATACAAATTGAAAATGGCATAACTTCTGTTCTAACCAATATTTTTTCAAAATCTAAAAACCTGTGGGTAGCTCAGTTTCCCTCCTCCTATAAGGCGCACCAGAGGCCCATTATGGTGCCCTGAGCCATGTGTGCTACACAGCACATCGTCCATATATATTGTGCAACAGAATCAAGTTACTGAAAGGCTAGGGGCACATCAATTCAATTCTCAGCAATCTTCTGGTGTTCCGGGTTCAAATTTGCCATACACACTACATGAGAGTGTTAGATGTTTTCAGAAACCCAAAGTTAAGTTTTTGATTTGCAGGTTTGGAGTGCTTTGGTTACCCCTCCCCCCATCCCAAAAGGCAGTGCTGGAACAGCCCATCTCCCATTCTGTATAGTCACGAGTTAGTTAAGGCCCATGTGTGTCTGCAGCAAGTTCCTTTAACTACAGCATGCTTCAGACTAGGTCCACCAAGGTCAATCTTGTGATTCATCCAGATCCAATGAGATCTCATTCTAACATTTTTATATGGGGTGGGGGACCTTATTGTAGTTTTAAACAGAAGGTAGCAGAATACTTAAAAACCACCAGAATGCATAAATCTAAGCTCTTGATTTGCAAAATTGTTCGACTGGGGTAGGGGATGCCTCCCAGACCACCCTATACATGTTGTACTCAGCTTGCCCTGTTTTTTTTTCAAACAAAAGAGGTGAGGTGAAGTAGTGTGTGACCCACACTGCAGCTATTGAAAGAACACACTGGCCCCATCTCGTAGTCTCACGATTACGTCACTGGTAAACAGGCATGCTGGGAGGTACTATTTTCTTAGCTTGTTGCTGGTGAGTCAAGCTGGCAGATGGATACCAGCAAATGCTGGTTCCCACAAGCACCCAGTATTGGGGTCAAAGTAGCTCCAACACCAGCGGTGTATGAATACGACGATTTTTGGTCAAAATGGTAACCTAGGGGAGAAGGCTTAGTTTGCTCACCAAACTAGGTCGCCAGAGAAGTTGACTGAAAGAATTGGTTTTTAGTAGTGGAACCCCTTTTTTCAATTTCTTGCATTCTAATAGATGATAATAATCCTGTGAAGAGGAATCTATTATGTAAAACCCACCGGAAGTAGCCAAACTTTGTGATTTCCTTTGGTGACACTGATTGGTGTTAAACCCATGAACTCCTGATGTATTCAGTCTATGATCTCTTTACATCATAGTAAAACAATACAATTGAGTGTGATATGATGCTGTACCGGGTACAATGTGTTGCAATACAACTTGATGTAAGGGGGGGGTGCAAAATATTTTGACCCCTCCTGAGGGGGGGTGAAAAATATTTTGGTACCTCTCAAGGGGGGGCGGAAAATTTTTTCAGGACTATTTCTATGGATTTACCGACATATATTTCACCATATCTCTGGTTCTATGATAGATAGAAACAAAATTCCAAAAGATTTAGATTTCCCTGCCCATGCTCTATGGGGCTGTGTACAAATGACGTCATGCATTTTTGGACCATTTTTGACCTCCCCTCCCCCCTTGTCATGTTTCGTCATACAACACTTGACCCCCCCTCAGCATGACATCATGCAGAGAGCTACCCCCCCCCCCCAAGTTTAATGAATAGTGTAGGCCTATTCTGACCTAGCCGGATACATTATTGACCAATCAGAAAATTCCCTTCATTCGGTGCAGACTTTTTAGGGTGCATTACAAAACTCCTTGTACCGATACCCATCACCCTGGCTGTTATCAGTCCTTATCAGCTTGGTACCAGCTTGAGCAGGGGTCACCCCAATAAGGATCTGCTACCAATCAGAAAATTCCCTTCATTCGGTGCAGACTTTTTAGGGTGCATTACAAAACTCCTTGTACCGATACCCATCACCCTGGCTGTTATCAGTCCTTATCAGCTTGGTACCAGCTTGAGCAGGGGTCACCCCAATAAGGATCTGCTACCATGTAATAGCCAAAAAACAAAATTAATTGAAATGGTTCAAAGGGACATATAGTGGGGGTGAATTGGCAATTAAAGATAAGATGAACTAGCACTGATCAACAAATGAACAGAGAAACATGAAATACACTGTCAGCTTATTATCAGCTTATGGGCCAGGGGAGGGGGGGGCACTTCAATTGTTTTTGATACGGATGTGTGGCTGAACCCGCAAACTACATTTACCCTTGCTATTGCACTCGTTCACAGGGTTTTTCGTCAAAACTCTGCTCTTGCTAGGGAATTTTTGACATGACAATCTTAGATTTTGCTCAAAATATCTTAAATTGACCTTATTTTGAGAAAATTTGAATTTTGTTCATGCTATTTTCATGAGAACTGAGAAAATATACATGAACATTTCTGAATTTTCAACGTTAATCAGGGTATTTTGCTGAATGTTAACCCTTGCTAGTGACATTTTGCTCAAAAGTAGACCCTTACTAGGGACATTTGTGGCTGAAACAGGACGCTTGCTAGGGACTTTACCCAGAAAAAGTTCCCTTGCCTGCCGCACATAATGTGTATACATTACATAGAGGGTGCCCCCCCTGGGCTTATGGGTCCTTATATGCAGGATGCACTATATCCATGCCTAATACACAGAGTATTATGGTAGTGATCATATACAAGTATTTCCTGTCACAAAAGGTCCTAAAAACTGTCTAGGTCAATAGTCCAATACAAGATCTCAGAAAGTATCACAAATTCTCAGAAGACCATCAATTGCTATCATACTTCCAATTTATGAAATAACAAAGCAATTGAGTCACCTCAGGATTTTACTGTAGTACCTGCAGTCCCATAGAGTTCCATTCAGACAAAGATGTGGAGAGTAAACTAAGGGGGAAGTCCCTTTTACATCTCCCCAAGCATCTCCTCAATGAAAATAGCAAAAGGGTGGTGGAAAGCTCCAAGGGATAACTCCTCAACAACAGGAGGGGGTGGATTGGGAGAGGAGCAAGATACCTCAAGGAGTGGGAGGGGGAGGGTCATTGAATGAGATGTCTGAGGAAGGCATGCATGTAGGGCCTATAGGTATTATATCTCCCTACCTTTAAAATTTTTCTTTTCTTGCCAAAACCAAAACAAATTTTGATTTCTTGATGACATGATGTCATGCAGCCCATGCTTGGTCATGGGAAGTGGGACCCCCCCCTCCCCCCCTCCTGCATGACGTCATTTGTACACAGCCCCTATCATCCTAACATAGGGTAGGCACAGTCATAGGGCCTATGGCATGCATATGACAATAACGATATGATGGTAGGTCGTGAATCTACGACTACGGAACTTAACCTCAATATAAGCGTATTAGGCATGTATTAGTTAAACAATGGACAATAGGAAGTATGCTTTGATTTACCTGTAAACCGTAACCATAAAAAATGTGAAAATTTGTGTCTAGTACAGGAAGTTTAGGCGGAAGTTTACATCCGGAATGGCCTTGACCTTAGACTGAGAGATGAAAGACCTCTCTTACTTTAGATTCGTAGAAAACATTATCTTGATTTAAGCACTTAGTTTGTGTAAAAATTATCACAGCGTCCCCACAGCGTATAAAATATATGATTATCCTATCATTATTCTTAGGTATAGATTTATTTAGCATACAGAAGTTTAAGTTGGTAATTTGCATAACCATCCGCGGTCATAAAGATAAAAGCCCGGAATAATAGTTAGGATTTCTCCCGTAACCACCAAAAATGGACAGAAAAATGAGTCTTTGGCATTTTCTTCAAACCAAAGCCATTGCCATGATATGAACAAAAAGCTAAATCAACAACTACGAGGGATTAAATTTTGGGGAAATACGACCTTGACCCCAATATATCACTACGCACTTTGCGTGCCAAGGTCAGATCCTCCGCGACCTCCTCCTGCAGCTGCACACGTCAGGGATACTTCAAGGACGACAGCTGAATAGCACTCTACACACTGAAAATGGTGAGTGTGGCTGGTTCCGTTTAATGTTAAAGGGTGAAATAGATACCTCTGAATGTAAAGAATACTTTAGTGGCACTGTCACACCAGATCATAACCCGGTTTTCTAAGAATGCCATCATCAACTTGACCGGCTCTGTGTAAGCGCCGCTGTGAGGCTCAGTCAGGCTGTGGACGGACGTGCTTGTCCGTGAGCATCGTTGCCGTGGAATCGCAGTATCAATTTTGGGTAAATGCCGGGCCGAAAGAATGGTACGCGCAGTTATTGTCCTCTTTGCCTTTGGTCAGGTTAGGCATGCTAGGCCGTCATGCTTAACGATATAGTAACGTTAGGGTTATGGCCTTTGTGTCCTTTTATTTTGACACGGCTTGGTTGGCTGAGCCTGAGCTTAGAAGTTAGACTTAGAGCGAGTAGGTACTAAGGTAGTAGTAGGTGAACAGTCTCTATCATATATATGCCTGAGCAAGGCTGAAGCTGAGTCAGGTACGAAGTCTGGCGCGAACCGGCAACAGCCCTAACCCACTTGACATTGACTGAGTCAAGTGGCTGTGGAAATCGCGCTAATTTTATCTCGCAAGTCAATGCCAATTCATGCGTCTTGTGGAAAGTTATACCATGCAACTATATAAATTAATAAATTATAAAGCTTAATCATACCGATATCGGCAGACATAGAGTAAGACTCTAAAGACTAAAAGAGTATTTTGGCAGGCTTTTGCCTTTGGGCATTTGGCCCCGCCCCCTGGGCCTGGTCTCCTGTAGGCACTTCAACAAAAAATTTAAAGTGAACACAGAAAGATCATTTTGATCACATCCGATCAAGCTAATTGAGACATTTCTAAAACTTTTGGAATCATGTTTTTATATTGTCTAGAACCAGAGATATACAGAGATGTCAGACCTTCAGAGGTCCGTCTATTTTCAGATGTTTCAAACTTTCCTAGAAATCAGACATCTTAGAGGCTTCTCCCAATAGGTCATAATTAGGATAGAGACAATTACATTAATCATAGATACACTTACAACCTCCCCTTTCTACTTCTAGGGAGCCTTAAAGGCTGAGCATAGTCCAGGCTTCAGCAGGTGGAATTAAGCATGCCTTGTCACCGTTGTGCTGCCATCTAGCCTTTTCTCTACAAACCACCTTTCAGAGAATCAGAGGATCTCTGAAATCTCGTTTGAGAGGACATGAATCTAAGCTGGCTGCTGATTGGCTGAAATTCTGATGCAGTGTTCTTAATTCTCTTTCTGTGACCATCTATTCTAGAGATGATTTTAATGGTTTTGAGTGAGGGGAACAGGTTGAAATGACATCTCTGGATATAAGAAAAATTGTGCTTGAAATTCTGAGGCAAGAAGCAATATAGAAATGGTAGAGATAGATGTGAGTTTTTGTGATGTGAGTGCAGCCATGCAGTGGCCACTGCCAGTGGCCACCTGGTTGGCTGTCACTATTGTGTGATTTCTCTTCAATTTTCTAAGTGCCTGGAAAAATAGGTTCTCATGTTCCAATCTTTACAAAATTTGAATTTCTAAAATTTATGGAATCTCAGCTGTAAGCATGTGTTCTTTGATATTTCCTAAGTTCATTCCAAGGGGCCTTTAAATGTCTAAGAAAAATTGTCACATTGTTGTAACAATGGCGGCTGTCACTATGCAAAATGTTACAAATTTTGGACAGCTTTATACTATCACTGGACGATCTCCAAAATGCATCAGATTTCACATGAGGATCATTCATTATCTAAAAAAGATGTTTATGGTGAAAGTTTTTGTGTTTCTCCAATGTTTGATGTGTTTATCCCAGCTTCAAAATTACCTTGACATTAAAGTTTAAGTAAATTGGTTAATAATTGGTCTTTTTCAACCCAGATTTCGCTGGTGGGTAGATTAATATCATGACCTTAAGAATAAATATCAACATATATGAGAAACAGAATATTAGTATAAAAATCGGCGCTTAATGCGAGGCCGCGAATGAAGGCCATCTTCACAGTTATCTAAAAGTGTTACTCCAGCCTGCCAGCTTTTCTCACCCTCCACTGCAGTGTTGTCAAAGTGCCTATCTCCTGGAGGCTGGACCTACCAGGCTACCAGTATATTGAAATGTGTGTCCCTAATTTAAAGGGGGTAACGAAACGACAGTAAAACTCACTTTTTTATCGAATTAATGGTTTAGACAATGTCTTAAGTTGCTAGTGTGGGGATTTCCACACCGTCTGCCGCTCAGGGAGCTCTGTACGGTGTGGGATTCTTATATTGGCAAATGTGTCAGTCCTGCGGGAGCATTCTCCGTGCACCTCTCATGCATTCCATCCTTAATCAATCCTTCTAAAAATTTAGATAGACATACATCCAACCCTTCTTTAGCTTCGCTGAAAGTTTGGGCAAGACTTTGGTACAGCGAGGAGCCGGTCCCTAATATCATATGCCTAGGGACCGGTTGGCAGGTCTAGTCCTATAATTGTAATATATAGTGTAGATTAACCTAACGATGACCGCATACCTAGAGTTGACCACCTGTCAGCTTGTTTTTCTCACTTTCACATGTAGTGTATTGGTCTTAAGCAGCGTTTAATCCATGTTATGAGACAGCATGCGTGGGTTTATGGGTCAATAATCCACGACCGCGCTGACAAGCTGACAAGTTCTGTCTCATAGCATGGATTAATGCGTTTATCTAACATATTCATCCATTATGTATGAATTTCTTACCTGATATCCCCAGAAGTAATCAAGGAGAAGACATTTTGTAAGTGCATGCGATCCGCACGGTTTGCTAAGCCGTCGTGGCCAATTTTTTCGTTCTTGCAGATTATACCTCCACCTTTACACACATTTTTCTAGCACCGCCAAATATAAGATCTCTAGTTGGTGTTCGCCTACATTTTATATCCATTTTCTTCGAAATAAATAAGAATCCAATGATTTTACACAACGATCCAACATAACGGCCATTTCGTCTTGTTGACGAAGCGGGTAGGTGCCCGGATGTACCTGACATACTTTCGGCTGAAGAACTAGGTCAGATACGCATCAAACAAGGAATGGCCGGACGGGGCGGGTCCCGACCCGTATCGCTATGGAAAATCAATGGATTCTTATTTATTTCGAACAAAATGGAGAAATTAGACATGGCATGTTCATATAGGATATCTAAGGATGTTTCTCTGTTAATAACTCCACCTGGCACCATTGGATTCTATGCTAACGAGGTGTGTAAACATCAGGTATGTCGAACAACTTTTTCAAATCCTTGATGTACATTGCTTTGTATGACCGGTCGGCTTGGTATAGTGGACAGCGAGCTCGTCTCCTGCCCCAGCGGCCGGGGATCAATTCCCCGTTGAACCCTAAACGGTTTTAATAGGAAATCAATGGCGTAGTTGACTTTGTATGCTTGTCCAGGTTGAAACCAGCACCTTCTTGAAGACGAACAAAAGGTCTCAGAGTGCGTTATGGCTGGATAATGAACCGGGGTCATGACAAAAAAGCACTGTAGAGGCCAGAATCGTGAGATAAACCCTAATATTATTGAAATAGAGGTGTTATAATACCCCATAGAATGATGTCCTGGAATATATGAAGTAATTGTCATTGTATGGTAATACACTGAAGTTCCCATGTTTGAATGGTTTTTATCATGACCAGCTGGTCATTTCATCAGAATTCTCCAACTTTTGGTTCAATAATTTGAAGATGACAAGTGCTCACATATACAACATTTTGACTCTAGGCAAAGATAAATATCTTTGCTAAATGATAGCATAAGGAAAAGTGCAGAAATGTTAAATACTTTCTGTATAGGACTTATTTCCTAGAACATACCAATTTCACCTTGAGATGACCACAATTTCACCTTGAGGAGACCACCCCTTACTGAGTTATTTATGCATTTCATTGAATAGATACCATTTATAATATAGCATTACATCCAAAGATTCATATTTAGAACAGTTTCGGATACAAAATTTCCCTGGATAATGTTCTAATACACACATTTCAACCTTTACTGGAATCCTACTACTACCGTAAATCCCCGGTCACAAGCCGGCCCCGGTCATAAGCCGGGGGGTGAGTTCAGCAGAAATATAGAAGCCGGTTTTGGTCCATTTTAGACTTTTGCAAAAAACCCGGTCATAAGCCGGGGGGTGAGTTGAGCCCCCTGACCCCCTTACACCAAAAAATCTCACCAATTTTTAAGGAAAGTTAGCCATATTTTGATCAATATTTTGTTGATTTCTTATAGAAAACACATTGAAATGAACTTGTATGATAAAAAATCATACATATTAAAGTAATAGAGGGTCTCAGACTGGTTTTTAAGCTGTTATTTTCTATTGTATACTATTGAAATATGGTTACAAATAATTTAAACTTTTAAAAACCCCGGTCATAAGCCGGGGGTAGACTTTGGGAGAAATTTATAAGCAGGTTTTGGTCAAAAATAGAAAAAAAATCTGGCTTATGACCGGGATTTACGGTAGTATTATGTAGAGTAAGTGTGATACTGAGAGCATGATGATAAAATCAAGAGCTGGGTTATTATAATGCATATTTCAAATTGATTAAAGGACAGTTAAAACAAAGCTTTTTGAATGCAGGGTTAGCATTATCACCTCTGTTTTGATGAGATTTAAGATATCAATGGGCATGCCATTGTTCCAATTTTCATTTTATTTTAGCCACTCTAAATCATATATTTTCCTTTTTGTGCAGTATCTTTAACGATGCTGTTTTATTATATATATTTAAGGAACTTGTTTAATAATTAATTTGATGTTTTAATCAAAAGGGCTTTATCAAAAGGGTGGATATTAAGTGGTCAACTCTAGGCGCAAAGTGGTCATCTCAAGGTGAAGTTGAACTAAATGGAATGTTTGTAGTAAGGGTGATAAACTAGAAATAACATATATAAATGGATTTTTAAAATATAACAGGTACAAAAACCCAAACAATTATCTTTTTTCAGTGTATTTTGGAAGTCTGAAGACCCAAAACTTCCAGAGATATTAGCAACTACACACACCTGATTGAAAACCTGCACAGGAACGGTCATCTTTAGGTTAACCTACCCTATTAGATAATATCTTTTATTGAAAATGTGACTAAGCGTCATTTCTGACATATGTGTCTTACCAAAAATGGTTCATATAAAATGTCTAGATCTAATGACTACACTGCAAGATAAATGCTAAGGGAGTGAACTTTTTTTTCCCTTCTTGTTGTGAAAAAAAAGATGACTCCCAAAATCATTGTGATGTGTCTACTAAAAAAAGAAGAGCTGGCTGGGTAAAACCCATTTAGATTGCTAATGTCTATAGCAGCGAAGATAACTAGTGTCATAGCGATGGCAGCCAAAAGTAAGGACACCAACAAAATTACTTAACTCATATACCACATTAACCATATGAATTTTTGCAGTTTATATCTCTTTGAATCGAGTTGATACTCCTTCTAGAACCATTTTTTGTAGAATTTCGAATTGAGTTACAAATCACATTAAAGTAGGTCTGAATCCTTAATAGTTTTTATAGTCATAATAGTGTGCAAACATCGGTAGAGCTATATCCTGGATTCAATAACCCTTCAAGGCCAGTTTCAAATGTCAAAAGTGCTCCACAGCCTGGTAGTACTTAGATCTTGACCGGAAGCATGAATCACTCAGGCCATACCCAAAAAATTAGTTGGTCTACGGATCGCCCTCTCCATATTTTCGGAAATACAAATTTTCTTTTTTTCTTTGAAAAAAATCTTGTCTACGGATTCCGCTCGCTTCACTTCCTACAATTTCTCTCTTTGTGATGTTTGGCAAATTTTTTTCAAAGGGAGTAATCATTTTTTTAACAACGGTGGGGGGGGGGGCTTGTGGGTTTGAGGGGGGGGGGGGTTATAATTTTTTCAACCCCTTGACCAGGGGAAACAAAATAATTTCACCTGTTTCACTGGATAAACCCTGTGTGTTACTATAGGTTAAAAGGGCACATTCGCGCATGTTCCTTACAGGGGAGTCAACAAAATTTATCCTCTCGAGAGGGGGGGGGGTCAAATGTTTTTCCGCACATCCGCATGCAAACCTGCCAACACACCCCCTCTTGTTGTTAATAAAATGATCACTCCTGATATAAAATTTTGGCTCGCCTAATTTTTTCCGGCAAGGAATCAATTAGACACCAACAAATTCTTAAAATAAAACAAGAATTCGCTCGCTAGCACCATTTTTTTTTCAAAACCAAAATCCGTAGACCAGCTTATTTTATTGGTGTGGCCTAAATAGGATCACAAAATTCTGTGTTTTCTAAAAAAAGGTCTGAACACCCTAGTACTTGAGCATTGTTACGAGTAGCTTAACTGTAACTATGTCTGTGTCAGTGCTATTAAAAACTGGTAAAAAGCGAGCCATAGCTGAAACCTCTGTAAGGTTGAAGAGCAGTGACGAGGTTAGAAGATGGGTGAGGTGGGGTTCACGTGAGGCAAAGCATAAGGAAGGCCTCTTTGGCTACTATATATCAGGTATAAATAGTCTTGTGGACAGCCCACATCAGTACATGTAATGGTCTATTGCATATGTGGGTTCTTTTGTAGGCTTAGTACTAGTAGTATCATCAAGGTCAAGCCGACATGATGTACTAAAGGTACCAGGTTATTTCTTATGAAAGTATGATGTCGTGGTAGTCTGGCTCTAGCTGCCACTCTAATGAATATGTAGACAGCTTTCCAACTGTTGCAGTTGTTTTGTTTTTTTACTACCGTAATCTCCCGCGTATAAGACGCGTCCTCTACGCCAAACAAATGCCTTGTGCGTCTTATAGGATTTCTTCAAGTTGGGGGTGCGTCTTATACGCGGGGTTTTCCAACATTTCATTTGGGAAAATGCGCCGATGGCAGCTTGAACTCATAGCGCCAGCACCGCGGCAGACCGGTCGCTGTAGATTTGCTCGGCGGGGAAGACGCCGACCGTGTGCCGATGACAGCTTGAACTCATATAGCCAGCACCGCGGCAGACCGGTCGGTGTAGATTTGCTCAGCGGGTTTGACGCCGACCGTGTACCGATGACAGCTTGAACTCATAGTGCCAGCACCGTGGCAGACCGGGAGGTGTCGACGCGCTTGGCGGGTTCAAGCCGCCCGTGTGCCGATGACAGCTTGAACTCATATAGCCAGCAGCGCGGCAGCCCGGTCGCTGTAGATTTGCTCGGCGGGGAAGACGCCGACCGTGTGCCGATGACAGCTTGAACTCATATAGCCAGCTGCGCGGCAGCCCGTTCGGTGTAGATTTGCTCGGCGGGTTTGACGCCGACCGTGTGCCGATGACAGCTTGAACTCATAGAGCCTGCACCGCGGCAGACCGGTCGCTGTAGATTTGCTTGGCGGGGAAGACGCCGACCGTGTGCCGATGACAGCATAGACTCAACAGGTTGACAATGCGGTGTGGCTTGCCGGAGTGTAGGGACGCATGGACCGACGACAGCATAGACTTAACATTTCTTTTAGTTTTTTTGGGGGTGGAGGGTGGGGGGGTGCGTCTTATACGCGAACCCCCCCCCCCCTGCTGAGTTGGGGGGGCGTCTTGTACGGTTTTTTTTTTTACAAATCGATTCAGAGGGGTTGGATGCGTCTTCTACGCGAACCAGCATACCCTGAGTTTGGGGATGGGGAGCGTCTTCTACGCGGGAGATTACGGTAGTGGCTTTGCCACCAGTTAGTTCGTTGGCCCCTCCTCACGGCAAATCATGTGCCTACCTCATGACAAACTGTGGACATTTTTCATGGCAAAATGTGGGCCCTTTTCACGGCATTATGTGCCCCCTTCTCACTGCAAACTTTGGTCTCTTCCGGGGGTTTCTTATGGCGGTGCAAACAACACTTAGTGACGTTTCCTAGTGATATGACGTTGCCTAGTGACGTTCCCGATGGCCATGACCTTTGACCTGACTTAGATACGGCCATACCCGTAAGAAGATCGCCGACTGAGAATTTTCCATTCATTTATCTTCACCATTTGAAGGTGTTTCAATGTTATTCTTAAGATGAGTCATTATATGATTATCTACTCTATATTTCATTCATATTTATTCACGATCCTTCTGTGCATACTTTATTTTGAGGCCAAATTCTTTGTAACCATAATGGCAGAAATTTGTGCAGTTGTTGGTTAGGCCTATCTGTTGCCAAGAGCTCTGTCTGAGAGTATGTGTATCAAGTCACATTTTCCTTTATTGTGCTATCAAATTTGAAGACTTTGCTCACTAGGATACTCAAAATTGTGGAATAGGTCCTCAAAACTATAAAAGATGTTAAAAATGGGGAGAAAAATCGAGTTAACTTTGAAAAAAGTACATACTTTTATCTAGCCTCTTTTGGTTTATCTGGTCCTGGCAAGCAGTCCTGCTTATTTCAATGGGGTGGGGACCAGCGACGAACTAATGCATTTTTATATATAGGGTAAATATTAGGAATGAGTAAGTGGACCATACATATATAGTAATACCACGACACCTCGGATGTGTGCCTTCTTGACGTTATATATATTTACCTTATATCATAATCTTATATTTAGCAAGCAATAGTTACCTCCCAGAGAAATAATGACAAATTCCATAACATATTCTCCATTTTCAGGCTAAAGACCCCATCCGTGTACTGGTCACTGGCGCTGCTGGTCAGATTGCCTACTCCCTGCTTTATCCCATCGCCAACGGAGATGTGTTCGGAAAGGACCAGGTAAATGATTGAAATAATATATCAGATATATGATTACTATGATAAAGTCGTTGGTGTCTGTTAACCCATGGAACAATAAAATTATGCAAGCCCACAAGTGTGATACACTCGCCATAGTATCAGTTCTGTGGTGTAAAGGCTCTTTCATTCATAGACTTTTTTTTTTTCTTTTTGAGTTTGAAACAAATTTGATTGTACATCTCACTAATGTTCATACTGCTCAATTCAGAATCATTATAAGCTACATTTTGAAATACACTTACAAAATTTGTAAGTGTGTTTCACAAATGCATACAATAGGTATCATGAATTAGGTCACATAGGTCAGAAATGATAGAACCAGGTGCTTTAACTGAATATATCGTGATAGTAATACGCTTTCCTTTGTGAATGTAGCTTGCACCAGTGTGTACATATTTTGCTGATGCCTAAGGAAAGCCAGGTCACCTTTAATCCGATTCTTGCTATGTTACCTTATGTAATCTGTTTTGTCTGTTAAAACTAATGTTTGGGTGAGAGCCAGACACACAGGATTGGTCCCCATACATATAAGCATTCACCCGTGATTGATCCCTTACTTCAGAACTAATCGTAACCTGCCAATCATTTACTCTGATATAGAAGTACTTCATTATATGCTGGCTGCCTTACCCTTTGTCTGGAAATGACAGGGGTGGGTATATCACGAAGTGCTGGAGCAAATCTACAAATTGTTGTAGCAAGATGTTTTTGGTGGGGGGGGGGTGAGTTATTTCATGTCCCAGAGCACCACAAGCGTATTTGCAGCGGTCGGAATAGGGGGGTTAGACTTAAAAATCATGAAAATGGTGCATTCTGATGCATTCTAATTGAACGTATATTTAGTCTCAGAAAAAAGTCCATTCTGTCGCATTATTGGACACCATATAAAATGAAATGCTTGTATTAAGCATTTGGCGTTCAATTTTTGATGGGTCGGGGCCTTGGAAATTTAAGACTCAAAATCGTGCATTCTGAGGCATTCTGGCACACCCTTTCCACCCTACCCTCAAATTCAATACTTGAAACAGTACATTCTTATTGAATTTTCACAATCATAATACTAAACTTTGCCATTCAGAGTAAATCATTATGTCTTCAGATGTGTCTGTGTTGCAGTTCTTATTTAAGTTGGAGGTCTGGGGGTATCCCCCAGGAAAATTTTGAAATGCTTGAGGCCGGATAGTGCATTCTGGTGCTGTCTAAGGATAAATACCCTCAGTTCAAACTATACATACTCCCCCCCTGCCCCCTCCACACACTTTAGGTAAGCACCACCAGATATTAGGACTACAATTAGAAGAGATATCCATGAGGTTATCCTGTTTGCCCCCCCCCCCTCTACACTTTTCTTTTCCCTCTCCTCTCCCTCTCCTTTTCCCGCTTATTCCCTTTTCCTCTCCCTCTCTTTTTTTGTGAGGGCTTGAGGACAGGTTGCTGCATGGAAATTCAGAATCTAACTGTAAGTTGAACAAATTCCCCCATGGAAAAAAAGTAGGACTTCAACCTTTAATTGTACCTAAAGAATGTTTGGAATGTATTTCTTCAAAACAGTTCCGGAAATAAAACTACAAAACAAATCTATTGAGAAGGGCATAACTTTGGATCTACTTTAGACAGCTGAGATTAAGCCCCAATGCACTGTCGCATTTTCTAAGGACTTTGTCGAACATTTTCTGCGACATTGCGACAGCTGCCCACCCCTGAATGACAATATCAAAACATGGTACGAGGCGAATGTATGAGGCATGGCTTAACAGGAGATAGAATGAAATTATTGATCTACTTTGCACGTCCATCAATGGTACACATATTGTGGTTGAGCATTTGGCGTGGAAGCCTGCCTCTTGCAAAAAGAGGGGAGACTGAACATTTTAAAGAAGAGCTGATTTTTTTTTTTAAATATTTTTTTCTACAGGAGAATCAGTATGATTACCGGGCATAAAAAAATATTTTAGTACAATAAACTCCCACCCCCACATTGCCCATTAAGACTTAGCCTATGTGATTCATGATAGAGGCTCAATAGAGGCTGTGTGACAAGAGTGAGAAAATCGTGTAAAATACGAAGAAAAAAGCATGTTCGTCCTTGGGAATAAATGACAACAGCCAGATTGAGATTTATTCATATTAAAAAGGAAAGAAAGTGTTCAGATTTGATGATGATAAATGACTTTACTTTGCCTTTTTAGCCCATCATCTTGGTCATGTTGGACATCCCAATGATGATGGAAGCACTTGGCGGTGTCGCTATGGAGCTACAAGACTGTGCTCTGCCTCTCTTAAAAGGTACGTTTGATATCATAGAAATCATAATCTGTGTTTATTATTCAATCTTCTTTAAGTTATTGAAGAAGGATAGTTGTATCACTAGGGGCTTGGGTCCTGCATTGAGGATATTTAAGAGAACACCATTGTAATGTCCAGGTACGGTAGGTTCCTGACATGGGGTTGAGTGTTCTTGATTTTTTTCTCTTTTTTTTTGAGGGGGGGGATGAGTGACATGGGTCATCCTTATTCTGGTTCCCTTGTAGCCTCGTTTCATAATCCTCCATGACAATATATATATACTATTTTTTAAAATTTTTTTTTTACTTTCAGAGGTTATTGCCACCTCAGAACCCTCTGAAGGTTTCAAGGACATTGACGTGGCTGCTCTAGTGGGTGCCATGCCCCGCAAAGAGGGCATGGAGCGTTCAGACCTCCTCAGGGCCAACGGCAAGATTTTCGATGCACAAGGCAAGGCGCTCGACCAATATGCCAAGAAGTCTGTCAAGGTATTTCCCAATACACCCTGTAATATGTACAAAAAAAAAAAAAAAAAAATATGCAAATATTTATGCAATTTTAATGTAGTTAACAAAAGGGTGATATTTTAAGAATAGAATGAAAATCTCTTGTTTTGCTACAGTATATGTGAGTTGATTTACCTCAGATTTTACAACCGTGTTTTGCCACAGGTTCTGGTCGTTGGAAACCCTGCAAACACCAATGCATTCATTCTCAAGAATAGTGCTCCATCCATCCCAGCCCAGAACTTCTCTTGCTTGACTCGTCTGGATCAAAACCGTGCACAGGCCCAGGTAAACCAAAACTTCTTTTGTATACATACAGATAAATGTATTATTTTCTGTAGATCGAGTTAGCTTTACTAAGGTTGGTGTTGTTTTTGTTATAGATTGCTGCCCGTCTCGGACTGGCTTGTGATGCAGTCCGTAACACTATCATCTGGGGCAACCACTCGTCAACACAGTTCCCCGATGTAGCCCATGCATATGCATGCAAAGATGGCTCACAAACAGCAGTCTACGAGGCAGTAAATGATGACGCCTGGCTCAAGAATGAATTCGTCAAGGTATGATTTTGCATGTAAAACAATTCGCAAATCTGATTTTTGTTCAAATAATTTATATATACATGTAATTTAGCATGATAAATTAATATATTTAAAGGATCATTATGTTAATTGCTTGGGTTTGGTGTACTATGTAGACTACCACAGAAACCTGTGTATACATATGTTGTTTGGATTTTAATTACATTGGATTATTAAGAAACTGCTTAAAACCAGTCCCCCAATCGCACTGTGTACAATCTCTCAATCTCAGGGAATGCATAATCAGGGGCGTGAAATTTCCAATTAAAGTTGGAAATCCAACTTTTATGTCTTCAAATTGATAGTTCCTGAGATCTCTGTAAATCCATTGAGAAAATCTTTTACCATTTATATGGGGGCGGGGGTTCTGACATTACGTATCTGATTTCTTTGCAGATTATGGATAATTCACTATCCTAATGTCAAATTTAAACACTGGACACCAAAAGATTGTTATGATAATTTGAAAATGGACCCCTTTTAATAACTCTATTCTTTTGTTAAACATTATCTCGACGTTGCAGTGAAGTGATATAGTGCGCTTCAGATTATTTCATTTTCGGTAATTCACCTCCCTGATAATAGAAGTTATATCATATGAGAGTTACTAAGTATGGTACTAAACCCCCATCCATCATAGTACTTTCACTTTCCAAAAACAGAGGGCTTATAGTACCTTCTTCAATGTCCTGTGAAATAAGCATTTTGAACTTCTTATCAATGGTTTATATATCCCATCATTCGCAGGTCACCCAATGTAAACATACCATATATATCCTCCAGAAAGATGGTAAGTTAGAAAAAAAAAATGATGGGTAATAACTGGTTGCTTTCGTTTCGATATCAGTTTTGGCCATCATATAATCAAACTATTCAGAATGATTAAATCATTGAATTTTCTATTTACCTAAATTGCTGTTTGTACATTACAGACCGTTCAGACACGCGGAGGCGCAGTTATCAAGGCCCGCAAATTGTCCAGTGCCTTGTCCGCTGCCAAGGCCATCTGTGACCACCTGAGGGACTGGTGGTGTGGCACAAAACCCGTGAGTATTTTGGTTTATTCTAGTGAAGCCATGTTGAGCACTAGTATCCAGATATGGATCAGGCGGAATGTAGTGTTGTGAGCACATAACCGTGTCGACCCACAGTAGTATCCAGATATGTTAAGTGGAATTTTAACAAATGTGAGGAATAAATTGACATATACTACTTTCAGGGATGAAAGTCTTCAGGGATTTCCCTGATTTCAGGGATTTTGAAGTTCCAAGGCCCTATATATTCATATAAAAACCCAGGTTTTTAGGCCCATATTGGACCATTTCAGGGATTTTCATGTTCTCTGACTTTCATCCCTGTACTTTAGAACTCTTTTACACACAGACATATCAGACCCTCAGTCGTTAATCTATTTTCAGAGGTTCAAATTAAGACTTCAGAGTAGTTTCGTACATTGAGAAATGGCCCTTTCCATCATCCCTGCATTTCCCAAATACAGTGTTATAGTACTCCATATATGCAGTACAGGGAGTTAAAGGCTTTTAAATGTTCAGAGGTTGGACCAACACCCAACTGCTACGTTATTCTGTGTGAGCTCTAAAAGCCATTTCCAAATACATGTACATGTATCTTTACGATGATTAAAGACAACATTTGTTTTTCATATTTTAGGGTGAGTTCACCTCCATGGGTGTGTGTTCTGATGGCAGCTATGGCATCGAGAAGGACCTCATGTACAGCTTCCCAGTCACCATCAAAGATGGACAATGGTCTATCCAGCAGGGGCTCGCCATCAGTGACTATGCACGTGAGAAGATGGATGCAACGCATAAGGAACTTTGTGATGAGCGTGACGCAGCCATGTCATTCATCAAGGGTTGACTTCCTGCAGCAAATCTGTGAGAGCGCGATAAGACTTCAGGCAATAGGGGACGGGGTGGGCACCTTATGCTTCTTGGGTTGTGCTCTTTGGCTTGCCGGTTGTCCTATCCTCATCTCATGTCAACTAACAGTATATGTACTTTTATAGATCACTGTGTTTTTAACAGTGTTGATAGATATATACATATATTATATATATTAGTGTGTAGAGAATTGGCAGGGTTGGGATATGGTCATACTGCAGACCCAGAAGTCACCAGAGTATATTTAACGTTAGCCGTAACCAAAGAGCGGACCTTGATTGGTTTGGCTTGCACTTCTACCGGTATTCATATGTGTGCTATTAGAAATAGACACTTGGGCAGTCATTGACTCCGAACTTCAGGTAGCCATAAGATAAAGGTAGTGTTTCAGGGTAATTCTTGTGTATGTGCGTCTTGGTACAAGGAAACTGTAACCCGTCATGTTTGGGACATGTAGTATGCAATGCGTCATGAGTAGTATATTTACCTAATGTTACCATTCTGTACATTGTTAATACAGGCTCAATTAACATCTGGGATAAGAGAAAGGGTTTAGGTGTTTCGGTCGGTTAGTTCTATTTTCAACAATAGATGAGCTCTTAGTTCTTTTTGCGCCTGTTTTAGTTTTCTTTCGATGTTTTGTCGCTTGCTTACAGATTTGCTGGATGGCTGGTACTTAGAGGCACAAAGCGCCTCAATTTAGCAGTATTCATTTACTCTAATGTTATTACAGGTATTATGGACACAAACAAGTGATTTATAACGATTTTTGTTTTGATTCATCAAGTTGGTTGAGCGTTTCAATGATTGATTTATGTTATGTGATTGTCGAATGGTGCCATTAGCAAAGAGATGCTAATGTTGAATAACGGAGCAAGCCCGAATCCGCCTTAGACCTGGTTGTGTGATCGTGAGGAATAGAAATAAACGATGAAATAAATCAAAAACATCTTTTTTATTTTTAATGGAAGGTATCTCAATGATATTGGTATTCAGGGGTGGGCAGCTGTCGCAATGTTGCAGAAAATGTGCGACAGAGACCTTAGAAAATGTGACAGTGAAATGGGGCTTAATCTCAGCTGTCTAAATCTGAAATAATTTTGTAAATATTCCAAGTAGATCCAAAGTTAAGCCCTTCTCAATAGATTTGTTTTGTAGTTTTATTTCTGGATCTGTTTTGAAAAAATACATTCCAAACATTCTTTAGGTACAATTAAAGGTTGAACTACCGTAAACTCCCGCGTATAAGGCGCAGCCCGTGTATAAGGCGCACCTAGAGTTTTGGAAAATTTTCAAAAAAAATGAAAAATTCATAACTTTGGTTCTACTGAATGAATTTTCAAAATTCAAAAACCTATGTGTAGCTTGGGCCACCACTAACCCTCCTGGGCCCCATTGTGTCCTATTTTGACCAAGGGGGCATGTAAGATATCAAAAGAAAGGTCTTGGTGTCCCCCTTGTGGATCCAATGTGAACTAAAAACCCCCATATAAGACGCGCCTTATACGCAGAAGATTGCAGTACTTTTTTTCCACGGAGCAATTTGTTCAACTTACAGTTACTGTAAACTCCCGCGTAGAAGACGCGCTACGCGTCTAAGACGCACCCCAAACTCAGCACATGCATTTTTGCGTATAAGACGCACATTTTAAGGCAGAAATTTGTAAATTCAATACATTTCTATAGTAAAAGTACCCCTCGTATAAGACGCCCCCCCCAACTTGAAGAAATTCTATAAGACCCCCCAGGCATTTGTTTGGCGTGGAGGACGCGTCTTATACGCGGGAGTTTACGGTAGATTCTGAATTTCCATGCAGCAACCTGTCCTCAAGCCCTCACAAAATAAGAGAGGGAGAGGAAAAAGGAATAAGCGGGAAAAGAAAAGTGTAGAGCGGGGGGGGGCCCAAACAGGATTACCTCATGGATATCTCTTCTAATTGGCTCAGGGACCACCCTGAGTCTATACCGCCGGGTAGGTGGTGGCATTGCCAAAAAGTCAGTTATACAATTTTCAATCTCAATTTTCTACAAGAAACAAAGCATGTACACAAATAAAATCACCATACATGAGTAGTTCATATACCAGTCTTAAGTGACAGTAAAGAAAAAAATTAAAAAATCCATACATGAGTTCATACAAAATTAAACAAAGAAAAAAGTCATTTCATAAAAATATTTTCTCCAATCCAGTCCTCCATAGGTTTACCTCCAGGCTGGACTTCTCTCTCTTTGTTCCTATTTGTTTCAAGAACAGCGTGAGACGAAAAGTGAGACGGTTTGGATGCCTTTAAAAAAACTCGGGAAAAGACACCCTGAGCCCTCTGTGCCAATGCACGTCGTTGAATTTTTGTAGTCCTAATTTTGTAGTGAAAATTCAATAAGAATGTACTGTTTCAAGTATTGGATTTGAGGGTAGGGGCGGAAAAGGTGTGGCAGAATGCCTCAGAATGCACGATTTTGAGTCTTAAATTTCCAAGGCCCCAACCCCTCAAACATTGAATGCCAAATGCTTAATACAAGCATTTCATTTTATATGGTGTCCAATAATGCGACAGAATGGACTTTTTTCTGAGACTAAATATATGTTCAATTAGAATGCATCAGAATACACCATTTTCATGATTTTAAGTCTAACCCCCCTATTCCGACCACTGCAATTCGCTTGTGGTGCTCTGGGACATGAAATAACCCACCCCCCCCCCCACCGAAAAACACCTTGCTACAACAATTTGTAGATTTGCTCCAGCACTTTGTGATATGCCCACCCCTGGTATATGATGAATGAAGTTGCAAATCTGAAGATTTCATTGATAGGGAGTGACACTCGTGAGTTTGGATTTCCTTTTCTCACTTAAAAGAAAAGACCCCCCCTTTTCATGATGCCATCATTTGGGAGTGCCGTAAGTTCTCTTGTATAAGCCTCATCCCTGGTATAAGTCGCACCCTGAGTTTGAAAGGTGGCTATGAGCCACAACTGGGGCTTGAAAATTGACAGTTCATTACTGTTGTATGGTGTAAAAACCCCTCATATAAGCCGCACCCCTTCTTTTGGCTGATACTATAAGAGGGCCCTAGACAGGGGGGTCCCATGTCCATTGTCGATTCTAAGAAATGGTTCTTGTCCCTTGTCTCTCAACCCTATGTCCATTGTCAATTTTAAGAAGTGGCCTTGTCCCTTGTCTCTAAGCCCATGTCCCTTGTCGATTTTAAGAAAGGTGCCTTGTCCCTTGTCTCTCAACCCTGTGTCCCTTGTCGATTTTAAGAAGTGGCCTTGTCCCCTTGTCGATTTTACCCATCTGGGGCCCTTATAAGCGTACTTTTGATTTGGATTCTGGTATAAGCCGCGGCTTATACGAGAGAATTTACGGTAATTATATTTAATAAAAAGATTATGACATACTGAGTACCACATGTGGTAGAATAAGAGCAGGGAGCAGGCTTGTCTGGTGCATTTGATGACGTCACAATTGGCACTGAGTGGTGCATTGTTTAAGCTTGGAAGCTGCTGCAACCATGTCTTTAATTGTAATTTTAAAGTTTTTATCATCATTATATCACATAATATAGATCGGCTGGGTCACATGATGCTACTTATCAAAGAATATGCAAGTAGTGTAAAGAGGCATGCCATCTCTGGGTAGCATTTGTAAAGAGGCATCTCTGGGTAGCATTTATTTGGAGACTAGCAGTGCTGGGCAGTCAATAATGTGAAGCATTGGACCAATTGTGACGTCATACAATGCATCAGATAGGCATGCTCCCTGCTCTTATAATACAAGATGTGACACTAAGTATGCCACAATATCTTTATTTAACACAGAACCTACCAATTTAAATTGTGACGAAGAGAGGGTGGTCTTTTCTTTTAAACTATGTATATGTTATTTGATAACATTTATGAAGAAGGATTCTCTACATTTTAAGATCATGGAAAACACATTTGGTCTGGAGTAGAACCAATTTTATAATGGATGGAGATGCTGGTATTTGAGCAACGAAAGCATCGTGAATAAAATGTGTTTCACGAAAATCTTGATGCATCCCTAAGCTTGTTGCCATATCCACTGGTCGGTTTCTGAGAGTGAACACCATATCCGTTGATACACAGTCCACTTTCCAACAATGGATATTGCAGATCCCCGCATGCGGATTCGTTATAGAACAGTACTAGGTCAGTGAAGCTTTCAAGCTCCAGATGTGGCTTAAATCTTTTTCCCAAAGTCAGGATGTGGCTTTTATGTGGGGTTTTACGCAAATGCAAAAGGCTTGCACTATGCCAGTGGCGGATCCAGGATTCTGTAGGGGGGGGGGGCAAGACCTAGTGAAAGTGGTGAGATACTACATGGTCCTGAGCACCGCAAGAGAAGCGCAGCGGTCAAACTAGAAAATTTTAAGGCTTAATACTTGAAATGGTGAATTCTGATGCATTCTAATTGAACATATTAAGTGTCAAGTCTGTACAATTTTAGATAAGAAATCTGTTTTAATGTTAAATATCCTGAAGGAAATGTATGTCCTCCCATACAGTATATAAACAAATCACCTTGACGATCTCTACAAAATTTTCATTCTGGTGCATTTTTGAACACCACATAGAATGGAAAATTTGTAATAAGCCTCACTCCCAAATATTTAAAAGTTTGGGGGTTGAGGGGCTTGGCCCCCCCCCCCCCAGAAGATTTTGAAATATAAGACTTGAAATGGTGCATTCTGTGGCATTCTGGCACACCATATTTACATACATGTATGCTCTCCCACCTCTTCTCTCCCAAAGAAAATTGTGAAACTCAATAATTGAACCAGTGCTTTCTGATTGCATTTTCACAATCATACCACAATATACATATTCAACTTGGCCCTTAAAAGTAAACATACTTTGAGTTGCAATCCTCATTGTAGGTGGTGGGTCTGAGGATATCCCCAGGAAAATTTTGGAATCCTGGAGGTCAAATGGTGTATTCTGTTGCATAAATATCCTCAGCTCAAAACTATACCAAGATCACCCCCTCCCCCCCCTTCCATAAAAGAAAGACACAGAATGGAATCTCATTAGACCAGACAAGTTGAAAGATGCATTCATGTGCATCGACTTCCCTTTTTATTTGGTGGAGATGAGCATGGTTATCAGATATGGCAGGCTAAAATGCACCAGAATGCATCATTTCTGTTCTAGATTGTTAAAAAGTTCTCCTTGGGGCTCGCCCCCAGACCCCCCCCCCCCATTGTCACACTTCATACACGTTGATGTGCTGTAACAGCAAAGTGCAAGTCACACGTACATGTAATGGACCAGACATACACTGCAAAAATGGTGTTTAGATTTTAAACATGTTTAGGTCTAAACACGTTTAAAAGCTAAACATATAGGTCAGTTAGGTGTCTCATCGACTACACATTTAGGAAATGAACACTTTTATTCTAACTACATAAACATTTATGCTAAACATGTTTAGATGTTTAGAGTTGAGACAGTTGAATAATAGGTGCTTAGATTTAAACATCAATATGTTTAGATACTTGGATGCTGAATCCGCACCAGGTAGCAGCACTACCTTTGACTGGACTATCTGCATACAGTTATAATCAATTGTTGTGACAAATGTCCCCAAATCCCATGTTTATCATGGTTTCATTTCATAGAATGTCATGTGAATAGAACGGGCAATAGAAAATTGACTAGATTCACCTCATGCCACCATCATTACCATAAAATAATCAATAAAATCCATGACTGACACCTATTTGATGTTATTCTGGAATAGATAAGGCAATTTCCTTCCTGCCAAGCTGTTGTACTTTCTTAAGTCTCTCATTCTGATGCAGTGTGTACTATATGTACATGTATATAACTGTGGCTGACATTTTTTGAGACTTTGACAAGTAAATACCTGCTGATGTCCCCCCCCCAGTAAATGAGAAAAAAAATATATCTCTGTTTTTTAATGCATACATGTCTGCAAACCTTAAATCTCCATCAAATCATTTAAACATCTAAACACAAAAATTCATAAACACCTAAACACAAAAAGTCATATATCTAAACACAAAAATTTTAACCTAAACACCTACATTTCTAAACACTTGAGCTAAGCACATTGTTTGGCTAAACATGTTTAGGAAATTAATGTGATTACAAAAACGTTGCAAGAATATGTTTAGAATTGTGTTTAGGATCTAAACACCATTTTTGCAGTGTACTGGGAGGGACAGGGTGTGAATGTGTGTATGTGTGTGTGTGGAGGGCAGGGGGGGGGGTCACTGGAAGGTTTATTTGAACCCTCGAGAAGAGAAATAATTCTTTTAAAATTCTGGAAAAAAATCAGCTTTCATTACATCTATATAAGAAGCCAACAGTTAGCATCCTTATGATCTAAGCTTTCTAATGGTATATGGAACACCATGTTCTGTCTCCCTCTCCTTCTCCTCTTTCTCCTCTCTTCCTCTTCTTCTTCCTCTTTTTTTTTTTTTTTTTTTTTTTTTTTTTTGTTGGGGGGGGGGGGCAAGGCCCGTTCGGCCCCCCCCCCCCCTGTATCCGCCACTGTTATGCCCTTTGAATAAGTCACACCAGACCTAAAGCACACAGGCTTTGCGACATGTCAGTTTAGTGCTGCCATTCCCCTGTTTGAATTCATACTCATAGAACATCTACATCTTGCGTTCAGGATGACCCTGCAAGCCGCACTGGGATTTTAACATACCCATTTAACTTTACTTAAATGAAAATCAGTTTATGAATCGATATCACAAACAGATATGATACACTCTTATGTCTTTCAAGATTTATAATTATGCACTAAATGCTAGCGGTTTATCACAGCCAGCTGCAAACATTCTCATCAACAGTCTCAAAGATATGTAAAGCTCCTAGTACCGGGGTAGTAAATGAACGTGCCTTAGTTAGCCCTTAGGGAAACGGTCCTCTGCTTGTTCGTGACCTGGGCTAACAGGAGATGAAACAGATACATGTAGACCGACACCAGTCTGCTGATACTAGTTAATCACACGACTAGTGCTGTTGTAGCCTTTGTCCTCTGCTTGAAATTACTTTGTGTGGGCACCGATAACTGACCCCTCACTTAAAGAGCACACACCACCATTCGTTGCCAATATCCATCAATTTTGGCTGACAGCAATACACTTAAAAGACGATTGGATAATAATCCATGGTCATCCGCCACCTTAATCAGCATAAAACTGCATAAATGTAATATCTGTTCATTAAAGCAATATTTGAATGCTTATCAGTAAGTACTGGATAGGATATAGGATGTTGTGTCAGTGTTTGATGGGCTTCTTTATGACCACGTTCTTATAGTTATTGTCCCAGGGGTTTCTATTATCTGCTGGTACAGTTTCCGATTTTTTCTTGACCCGCGGTATCTGGCTATCTCCCGTATCATGCACAAGTCCTGTGGCAGTGTACGGGGCTACCTGATTACAGGAAAATACAACAACGGTTAACTTGTTATATAAAAACGACATATGGGGACGTAATGCACTTAATATAATAAATAGTCCACATCTCTTTAAGTCGATATCAACTGATAGGTGATGCATCGTGACAAAACTATTTTATATTTGTCTAATATTATAGATTGAGCATAGATGTACTGCCGGTAACTGGTAACAGTCAATTGTTTCATTTCGAACATCCAGGTGGCGTTAGTGGGCAACGCTGAGAAACGCATTCATAAACAGTGACGCCACCTTTTAGATGAAGTTGGGGTAAAATACCCACACTCATGTACACTCATGGCAGCTTACCTTACTTCTGAGCTTGTTTAATGTCGTTGAATCCAAATGATCCCGTAGAAACTGTTTAGAAACCAATATACATTCTGATCCTTGGCTTACCTAGAAGGATAAGATTTGATATATTTGTGTAACTTTGATGCCAATATAGTGTGATCAGTTTAGACAATCTTCTGAAATGTTTTGATAGGGCTGGGAATTGGGTCCACATCAGAATCTAGACTGAAGGTGATTGACTTATATAGTCTGGTGGGGAAGTACGTTATGTAAACATTACTAGTAAAACAAAATTGAGTAAAATTCAGTATCCCAATCAGCATGAACATTTAACTTCCGGGATTCTTAGCTAAATAGACTGCATAGACTGGGTGCTCAATTAATTTTTCATAAATCTAACATAAGGCGATACATAAAGACCAAATTCACACCTGTGAAAGGACTGGATAGGCACATATGATGCAACCACTAATGGGTAGAGCCTTATATGGCTTTAAGGTTTGAGCACACTGTTGCCCCCTTGTGTAGTGTGAGGGAAGCTTGATGATTACTTTTTTCTTTTTACTAATGGGTAGATCGAACATATTATGACCACTCAAAAGTCTTTGGGCATCTATCTGTATTTCATATTATTGTGTGATAACTAAGGTGTAGAACGCGATGTACCTACCAGGAATAAAATCGGTGAGTCTTTGTAAATCAAAGTTTGAAGTCCCTGGAAGAAGAATAAGATAAGGAAATCAGCCAAATATTGGTTAACAATTGATAAACAACAGGGTAATTTATAATTTTAATTTTCTGTAATACTTTTCAGGAAATTGGTTGAATATGAATTATCCAGTAGAAGACATTTGAAACGAAAACTCCGTAAGTGCAAAATATGATATAATTTAGGCAATTCAGCATAGTCATCTGATGATATAACGGCAATTCGCCATAGCTATGTTATGACAAAACGGCAATTCACCATAGCCCTGGTAAATCATAGAGGATAATTTTGTCAGTGGACTTTTAGTCATTGGCATATTTTAACTTACAAAGGTTGACCCCGTGGTCAGTGTCTCTAGACATGTGTAGTTGGCGGGACTACCAGTGTCATCTTGAACCAGTCCGGGCGGAGGGAAACTGCCACTTTTAGCGTGTCTCCTTCTCCGGCCAACAACACCTGCCTATATGATATAAGTAGTAAAAGTGTGTTAATACATGGAGTTTCTAATAACAACAAATAATTAGGGAAATATAATTAGATAATCGCAAAGGGTCCACTACTTCAAAGAAATTCTATTTCTAATATCAGGAGAATGATACATTCATACCTCAGTAGTGAGGGCAGAGGCAAGTTGTCAGTTTGTGGAGCCATTGCTCTCATAGAAACATATACTAGTAGCCCATGTCCCTGCCTCACTTATGCATTGGATCATTTTGCAATTGACAATCTTATAGGTGATGCATGTAATTATAAATTCGAAAGGCTGTGTTAGAATTCCAGTGAAAAGTTCTATTCTTAAAATGTAATACGTGTTGTTAGGGAGTGGTCATTATTTATCAACAGAGGGGGGGTGGGGGGTGGTGGGTTTTTGCGCGGACGCACGGAAATTTTTTATGCCTCCCCCTCGACGGCAGTCAATTTTTTTTGCGCCCCCCAAGCGCTGGAGGTGCGGAGAGTTTTCGCGCCCCTCTTTGATCTATAGTAGCGCGCGGGCTTTTTTGCTAAAAAGAGGGTGAATTTTTTTAGCCCCCCCTCAAGAGGGGTCAAAATTTTTTTAGCCCCCCCTCGGGAGGGGTCTGAAAATTTTACGCCCCCCCTCAAATCCACCACCCCCCCCTGTTGATAAATAATGACCACTCCCTTAGACCAATATGGTTTGTTGTTTACCTCATCGTCACTGAGTGGCGTCGTCGGTAAGTCGTTATCGTACTGGGGACGTTTCGTGACAAGGTTTGGTCCTGATACATGAGAAATAATTTATTGTAAAAGAGACAATTGTTGGAATGCAGGTAATAAATGGGAAGATAGTTATTTATAACGTGTGCGATTACATAGAAGAGACCTTTAGGTAATCAGCTCTGGGGGATACCCTCAGAGATAGCCGTGGGGTTACGGCATCGTTTTTGGAAACCTCGAATAATTTTTTTTTCATTTAAAGTTTTAAGTTCACAAATTTGAATTATGTTGCAAATCTACATCGCTATAGACGAGAATGAGAATGTATTTTGTGTCAAAAAACAACACTGATTCCCCAGTGTCTATGATAAACGATGCTTGGAAATGAAATTCTCATTGAGATCTTTGTAAAGAATATTCATGGGACAGCCACGTGACGTTAGCAGACGTTACACATATGGGATATCCATGGAACAATGTTAATCATTAGACATCTAAGGGACACCCAAGTCACAACCAAGGGGCACCTATCCATAGGGCACCCAAGACTCTGAGGTTACATGCATGGGACATCCAAATTACATCCAATGGGACACCCATAGGCCACTCAATGGACACACATGGGACACCCGAGAGATCACCAAGTTAAATCCAGGGACATTGCCCCACCTTTAAGGGATAGTGTCGCAACGGCTTACACTATCCCTCAAATGGTGCCTGTTTTAAGGGATAGGTGACAATATCCCTCAAACCGGCTCCATTAGAGGGATAGTATATCGTTTGTGAGATAGTGTCCCGATAATATGCATCACATCATTCAGTCTTTTTTCTGTTACATGTACATGGAATTACAGGCTATACCACACCACCTACCCGGATCAAGGCGAGGTAAATGACTGTCTGAGATACTACGGCGAGGAGGCCCGCTTGAATATCTATCCCCTCTCTGAAAACGATAAGAAAAGTGGTTTATTAGAAAAGAAAAGTGCAATCTGATTTCAAGGCGTGTGTCCCTGAATGATATTGCAAAACTTAAAAAAAAAAACGCTATTACAGACTATAATATTATGTTGAATCATGACTTTTGTTCACACTTACCCTACGGCCATATTGAGGTTTGGGGACCATTGATTCTGAACTACCTGAAATACAAAGCGAGTTGATAATGAATGGACCCTTAACATTTCGACACAAAATAAGGGGCCCAAGGCAAGACTATAATCAGGCTCCCATTACCCTCATTAAAATTCGCCCAAACAAAGCAATTAAAATCGAACTATGATTTAACACAGTCTTTTCGACATCTCGGTGATATGTCGTGGATAAGAAATAAAGAAAATAGACTTATTCATTACTTTTGGCTGTGGAAATGGTGGGAAACATTCCTGTCGGCACAGCAAGAGTTTCCATTGCACTGCGCATCGAGTTGTCGCGCGGCCGACCACGGAGAGACTGGAACACCTGACACGTACCCTGCAATGAGATGCGAACAGGCTGTAGGGCTCAGGTAATTATGGTAGGGCAAAAAAAAACGTTTGTTTCCAGTAACATGACTTGAAAAGGTAAGATCGGTAGTTCGGATTTTTTGTTTCAATTTTTTTTTTTTGCATAATTATGTATAAGAATGTTGGGGCACATATCAATGGATGTATCAAATTCTCTGAATTCATTGCAAAATAATGATGGAAAAAGCTGACAACTGTGAAGGGGGAGAACATGAAAAGGAAAATGGATGAAAAAATATAAAAATCTTAAAAAAGTATGAAACTTTCCAAAAATTAAGAAAAATTCCTAAAAAAAATGACAAAATTCATCAAAGTCCAAACAATTTTTTTGGGCTCTGTTTTGCTAGGGGAGTGGTCATTATTTATCAACAGGGGGGTGGTGGATTTGAGAGGGGCATTAAAATGTTACCCTCTTTATAGCAAAAAAGCCTGCGTGCTACTATAAATCAAAGAGGGGCGGGGAAATTCTCCACTTCTCTGGCTTGCGGGGGGAGCGCGAAATACTTTGACTGCCGTCGAGGGGAGGCATAAAACTTTTTCACCACCCCACCCCTCTGTTGATAAATAATGACCACACCCTAGGGTCGGTCGGGTTACTAGTAGCATGATTTCTTTTTGGCCTAGTACAATCTATCTAGGCACTTATATCTATAACGTTAACGTAACACTCTCAAACTGAAATGTAGTCATAATTTTAACGTGTCTGCATAGGACTTTTTAGAGGCAAAATTTGATGGTTAAGGGCTGGTGCCACAGTGTCGGTCGGGTCCATTTCTTTGCTAATCCGACCCATTTTATATAGCAAATGTATGGGGGGGGGGAAATCGTTGGATTAGCAGAATATGGCCCCGCCCGACTCAGTAAAACTAGCCCTTTAGAGACCTATTTTTTTTTATTCATTTCATTGAAGAAAAGTGGAGACGTTGACTCAGGAAAATAGAGGTCCAAAAAGGCTAAAATAACCTCCTCCCGCAGTGATGCTGAAATGACATCGGCTTTTGCCGGCGTAGAATCATAATGGCCGGCAGGTTTCTAAAAGCAGAGATAGGGCAATTTTTGAGAATTTGTTTTATATTAAAAAAAAAAAAAATCTAATTGCTTTTTAGTTACAATGAGGTTTACATGTACACCTTAAGATATCTATGTCCATATGGCCTGTGTGAGAAGAAAATGGCCTGTTTAAGATGGCAAGACGCAGGCCACTTTGGCGTCGATAAAAAGTTTTCGCCAAAACTCCTATTCCACACATCCCTACCAATCCCTTATTTGTTAGGAGTGTATGGGTTAGGTGACAGGAGTAAGTAAAGGGGTGGGGGTGGGGTAGCCCTAGAGTCGCGTAAATAGTTGCTGCGGGGTGGGGGGGGGGTCAACTCTTGGCAAAATATATGTTAAATCGTCTTGAATAGCTTTTCTATTGAGCTAAATTTATATCTATTCAAAGCAATTGAAGAGTTTGGTTTCCAAAACGCAACAAATCCATCCCAGATTTTGAGCATATACCCATCTTTGTAGCAGTGTCCTGATACTAATTTCAAGATTATTAACATAACACCTTTGATAGTGATACTGGGCAGCTGAAAATCACACTTCTCAATGAAAATCACTGATGATTTGTGTTTAACCATCTCTCACTTCTCAGCCTTTGAATTTTTGGTCTCTTTTCAAAATGGCGTTTACTGCGTTTTGGAACCAAACTCTTCAGTTGGCTTCCAGGGGTTGAGATTCAATACTTTTACAGTTTAAATCTATTCCTTAGACATTATAGGTCTGCGTTTAGATAAGACTCTAAAAGGCAGCTAAATGTACCAAAAACTTGGCATAAACTTCTGTTCTACACGGCAAAGGGCCATTAAACTTTGATATTCTAGTTTTTATCCAGTCAGGCAATTAGTTGCTGATGTGTCTAGGCTGTGGCAGCAGGGGCATTGATTAAAGTAATCAGGCAGAAAACCGACTGTAGGGGATAAGGCAATATAAACCTAAGGGGTGCACAGATAAGGACACAATTTTCATCCGGCCGACTAGAGCAGCTGTGGTGGGGGGGGGGGGGGGTTGGGGGTGTAATGGATTTTGATAACACAGGGTGTAGTGATGGCGGATGAATTCTATGCTGCTGCATAAAGAATTTTTCGTTTTCGTGCAGGATCAAAACTGGTGACATTTCATTGCTTCTGGACATTCCTTCCATGTTCTTGAAAAGTTTCACTCCCTTACACAATTGATGTTACAATGAACCACATAGAAAATCTATAGTTTTGTGACTAAAGATGAAATAGAATATAAATAATGAGATAACGGACTGCACTGTAGCCCATAATTGAAATGTTCAAAATTTGTTGTTGAAAATATACATGCAAGTGTACACACATGTATGTGAGGGGAGTGATCTGACTTATTTAGGTGTAATGACTTAAAATACATGCAAGATGTACATGCATGTGCCACGAGCATCAACACCAGCGTTAAGGTGACTTCAAGAAGAAATGATGAACTACCTTTTTTACTACATAGACCCAATCCGCCTCATTGCTATTTCTCGTGATGACAGCACCTTTCCTAGATATTGTAAATAAACAAGAATATCGTAATGCATGATAAATTTGGCATATGCAATGTCGAATCTATATTCGCGATTTTATATAAATGTAATTATAATCTTTTGAAAACGACAACGTTTATGGTAAGCAGATACCATGTTTAAATGAGTGGTTAACTTAAAACCGTAACCTACAGAATACATGTACCAATTAAATGAAGGAATATTTTACCTGTAGTTTTGTACAGCACTGGCACAGTAATGCGCTTGTAGCAACTCCAGAGGGAAGAACAGAAGCTCGCCAACAGTTCTGCAACAGGAAATCGATTGTCTTCGAACAGAGCCACTTTTTAAGTTCTTCTAGAGAACACACTCTGCAGGGGTGCAAAGAATGCTGCCAAGTTCTGTCACCCTATGCACCACCTGAAGCAAATCCTGAATCATTCAGCCAAATACTCAGTTACTGCCAGCCGGGAGGAGGGATCCAAAGGTTATATCAATTAGGTACACAAGATGTACTCAGTACTCACTTGAGGAATGGGAGGAAGTCCAGCTTGTCACCCATCACCATCTTGAATGTTTCTAAGAAATCCTGCAAATGTTATTGGAATTCAATGATGGTTGATAGATTAAATGCTTCAAAACTATTACACCTTAGTGTATTTGGACATCCATGTATATTCAAACTAATACAAAGAGAATAGAACCGCCTATACATATACAGGTGTATGTACATACATCTATATGCCTATAGAATATGGTGGGCTAGAAGGGTCCCTCTCATAGTACATGTTTGCACATGAGCCCATATGTTTAAACATACTTAATGTGCACAAGTTTACATTTTCCATAATTCCTAATGGAATCCCAGAAAGAAAGAAAACCGGGAATGAATTTTCATACTAGGCCCAAAATGTTGTTTGTTTCTGGCAACATTCTGAAAAAAAAATGTGCAGAGTAGGTTAGGCGTGTTTCTTTCGATTTCTATTATTTTGTCTATTTTTAAACTACTTCAACGATTCATTGGCCACTGCATAAAAAATGTACCATGAGTCGATCACCATTAGAAAATATCAGTGTATTAATTATACAAAGGAGATATAGATAGCCTAATATAATGGTACAACATCATCACATCCGTGTAGGGAATGAGAGAAAAGGCTCTGGAGATTCACCTCTTTGTCCATACCAAGTACCTCCACAGCTTCCTTGGTGACGACAGTTACTTCTCTGTTTATATTCTGCAGCAACTCCTTTTCCTGAAATAGAACGTAAAGCAAGACATTTACTTTGAATACTTTTTTTATATGCACGGAACAGGGGCGTAGGAAAAGGGGGGGGCAGGGGGCCTGGGCCTCCCCAATAATGAGGAGGTTCCCTATATAAGCCTATATAAAAATATAGCAGACCCCCCCCCTACCGAGACCCCTGCCCCCCAATAAAAATTTGCTTCCTACGCCCCTGCGGAATTGTAACCCTCGCTCACAAAAAAAGATAATGATAATGATTAAAAAACCACAGTAACACAAAAACAAAATAAAAAAAAACCAACAAATATCAACAACAAAATATATCATATGCTCCTCCCACTTCAAACAATATACTTTCCTCCCTCAAATCACCAGACCTTCCCAGCACCAAAATCATCTGTATCACTATACTCTACTGCTCACCAAGACTGCCCATCCCTATCATTTCCAGCAGCATCTTAAGCAGGCTTTAACACCGCTCTCTATATATCACATCGTTTCCATCACTAACACTATCTTAAACACTGCCATCTATACTTATTCGTCACACCAGCCAGTCTCTCATCTCCAGCAACACCTTGAACACTGGGGCTTGAGCTACCCCACACCACCCACCCTCTCATCACCAACCACACATTAAAACTCTGTATGTAAACTAGGTAGGCCAACGGGCGTTGCCAGCAGGATGAATCATTGAGAGGACAGGGGCCTTTTACTGTTTCTACCAGTGGAGTTGTTTTGGGAAATCGATACGACCGCCTACAGGTACCTTACTCTGTCCCGACCCAGGAGTCTTTTCTCACTTCTCAAACGCCGCGTGGTAGGTGTTAGGTTTCAACTCTTATAAAATAAAGTGATCGTGAAGGATAGGACTCGCAAGAAGGGCTTTCTAAAAAAGCCCCATTCTGCTTACATCCTACGCAAGACCTTTCCGAACTTGCCCATTGTCTAATTCATTTCTCTCCTTTGTCATTGTCAGTGTTAATTTATGTGAAAAGGAGAGGGGGTCAGAGAAGTCTAAGTCTATCGGGAGAAAGTCATCCTGCTGGGGAGGTGAGATTAAAAGACTGTATGTGAAAGAGCTATAGAGTTGTTTCATTGTTTTTTCTTAGACATCCATCATCAAACATAACAGCAGGGATTTACACTGCATACACAATCACACAGTATAGGAGTTAAACAATAAAACGTAATGCTGAGAGAGATGGAGAGAGGATGAGGGGTGGAACCAAAAGAGGGAAAGAAGAGAGAGAGAGAGACAGACAGAGAGAGAGAGAGAGAGAGAGAGAGAGAGACAGAGAGAGAGTGACAGAGAGGGACAGAGAAAGAGAGAGAGACAGAGAGAGAGAAAGAGAGACAGAGACAGAGACAGAGACAGAGAGAGAGAGAGAGGGAGAGAGAGAGAGAGAGAGAGAGAGAGAGAGAGAGAGACAGACAGACAGACAGACAGACAGAGGGGGACGATAAATTACAACTTCATCACGTGTATAGTTATCAATATTGTTAGCTGAGGTAATTGCCAAGTCAAGTTTACTCTTGCTCACCCCAATAGTGTCCCCTTTGCGCAGGAATATGGCTCGTTGCCTGCGCCTGGATTCTCTTGCGTTCACTTGGTCATCGGCAGCCCTGGAGATGGCTGCAGAGGAAGATGACATCAGACAAATTAGCCAATTCGGCCCATTTACTAACGTGTTGTTTAGTTGGCGCTGGAGTATAAGGAGCCTAAGTCTCGCGATAAACTATGTCGTAAAAAAATTCTGATTTGGAACTAAAATGACCAATATTTGAATTGACCTGGAGGCCCACCATATATAAAATTTTAAGGCTCAACTCTCATTCTTAAAAAAGTTATGCAAGGCCTAAAATATTCACCCATCCTTCAAGCCTGAGGGCGATAATATGCTGAGCTCAGAATCCGCCCGCACGTGACGTGACTTCCCCTCCCTATAGCTACAGACAAATGTGATATTGAAAACCTCCGCAGTTCTATACCCATATTCCCAAAATCACAATAGAGATGCAGGTTTCGTAGTCTAGATTCCACCAAGAATCCTCGGAGTATGTTGGCCTTGACAACACTAAATGTATGTGGAAATGTGAACTATCAAACAAATAAGAAGGATTCCCTACAGCAACTGTATTATATATATATAAGGCTGGGAACTCCCAACCATCCCATAATGGCATAAATAACATATATTATCTCAAGTTGAATACGAGAGCCCCATAGGCTTAACCAAGAAACTCTGTATCACACCCCACAGTGTGATAACCCTTCCCCGTATCACACTCCCTGGGAAAACATCCAAAACGGTCAAATAACTGATGATAAAATCATTTCTAATGCCAAATAAATCGAATTTTGAACATATCTGACTAAATTAACTTGAGATAAATACAAAGGAGCACTTGAATTGGTCAGCACTGAGGGTTATCACACGAGGCGGTGTGGTAAGCATATGATCAATATTTTAACCTCATGTTTTATGACCAGCCAAGGTCAATATAAAATCTGCGTAAAGTTTCTAAGATGTTTTCCTCTCAATCACGCCACCCATTAATACTGGTCACATGCAACGCTGTCCGAGATAAGAATACGTATTAAGATGTGGAACAACAAGGGAAAAGGGACCCAACAAGACCTAGTAATACCGTACCCGAAATGAGGACTTAGGCCATCTTACCGATTCCAGAAAGTAGGAAGTAATAAATTTCTGCCTTCTGCTGATGTCGAACCATGATCCGCGAGGGTTCAAATCTGCGTAAATACAGAACAGCACGATGTAATGTGTCGAAATGGGGAATTAAGGGGAGGGCATGAAAAAATTGAAGATGTACACGGCTGTGCTCTACAAATACCAATACACTAAAGATCACGAATTGATGACCATTCAATTTCATATTGATTGACTGGTTAATTGCTGGCGCCCTTTGTCTGCTGCCTTGATTGGCCAGTTATCATAGAACGTCTGCGGCCAATCACCCAGTGAAATCTACAGCTCTCACAGAATAAATGTCGTCTGGCAAAATCGAAACAATATAATTATTCTTCTGCACACTCGTACCCAGCGCCCCTGGCGTTAGGAATATTCCCCGCTCATATAAGGCTTTGTTGGAGTGTTATTCTTGTGGAGACTTACCGTGCGTACCATCCTAGCTTACAGAGCCGTCTTTGAACATGGACAGGGTAGCCAGAGAACTTACTGAACGTCTGCAGCGTCTGCATCAACTGTAAAGGGACGCATAGCACAATATATTAGGTAAGGGTATTCTATAGCTAATGTACAATGTGTAACATGATGCAGACAATGTTTGTCCGCAGCTAACCAGCCCATGACGTAATAAGGATAGGTGCCACTTGAGGTCGAATCCCACATGGTGAAAAATGGCTCATATATCTCTGCGATTTTGAACCTGTTGCGATTTTGGTACCTGTCCCAAATTTGCAAGGGTTATAACTGCAGCAGGGTGCTTAGAACACAAGGGCACTGTAGCGTTTTTTTTCATGTACTCTTATTTAGGATTATTAATAAGGTGCACATAGTTGTCCCATGTATATGTCAAGCCCTGGCAATTGTTGACATGATGTTTCCCCTTGTAGCTCAGTACCTATACATGACACAAGTGTGAAATAAGGGGTGTTCATAGGGGGTAGCAAGGTGCATAAAATGGACATACAATAGATGGTTAGATAACAGAATTGTACCTGTACTACAAAATAATAATAATAATAATAATAATAATAATAATAATAATAATAATAATAATAATAATAATAATAATAATAATAATAACAACAATAACAACAATAACAACAATAACAACAATAACAATAACAATAACAATAACAATAACAATAACAATAATAATAATAATAATAATAATTTCAACAATTGCCCGGGCAATTGTTGACATGATGTTTCCCCCTGTAGCTCTGTTCCTATACATGGCACAACTGTGAAATTAGGGGTGTATATAGGGGGTATGTGGGTGCACAAAATGGATATACAGTAGATAGTTAAATACCAGAATTGCACCTGTACTACAAAATTAATGATAATGTCAACAATTTCCCGGGCAATTGTTGACATGATGTTTCCCCTTGTATCTCTGTACCTATACATGGCACAACTATGAAATTAGGGGTGTACATAGGGGGTAGCAAGGTGCACATAATGGACATACAGTAGATAGTTAGCAACTTAGTGCTGCAACTAGGTAAGTCAACCAAGCAATCGTTGCATTGGTAACCATGGCAACAGTTTATGTATTTAAGAAAACTTACCTGTGCAATAGTAACCACCCACACCCATAGTATACCCATAAAAAGAGAAATCACCCTACTCCAAAATTTCTGCGAGACCACCCTGCCCCTCAAATGCATCAAATTCGTGAAACCAGGTCAATACCTGGGAAAGATACTCAGTTGGGCTGTTGTAACACCAGTCCCCATTACCTGATTTCTCAATAAAAAGAAGTAATCAGAGAGCGCCACTCTCTGCTACATGCCCATGTGGTGCTCTGATTAAACAGGAATAGGTCGAATCCCACATGGCGATTTAGGGCTCAAATATCTCTGCGATTTTGTCCCTCAAATTTGAGCCCTAAATCGCCATGTGGGATTCGACCTATTAGGAAGAGCATCCGCACCAATGGAACCACTAATTCATGTATATATAGGGATCTATCGATAGTCCCATGCATAATAAGTCTCACTATGGATTGCGGCTCTCCAGTTGCAGTGTTCTTCTGACATGTTCCCTAGAATTTATAGATCATTCAAGCAACGAATGAAGGTAGTTTAACAATGGGTAGCATGGCTTACTGGATGTTTCTGATAAAGGTTTTCGTTGTAGCTGGTGGAAGAACTCCAATCTCTAAAGAACAGATCCACTGGCGTTTTGGAGGTGGGATGGGGGCAGGTGGGATGGCAAACATGTGTTGGCTCTTTGATGAAAAAGGTGATGACATAGTCAGATGTGCACACCTGGGAGGGTAGAGTGTTACCACACCTGACAGTAGGTGTGAAGGTGTGAAAACATCCCACCCGCACATAGACAAACAGATAAATAACTGTCAATGAAAGACTAAGATCCAACACGTCTTTGGAGGTTCTCCAGGACATAGAACGTTACAGTCTATATATCAGGAGGAACACCTCAGATATAGGCCCCATTTAACTGAAATCCAAAGGTATTCACTAATTCTATCAGTAGGAAAACGCTTGTTATAGGGACAGTAGTAAAACGTCATTGGTAGCTACCATTAGTTCCCTAAATAACTACATTTTATGTCATGGCTGATACGAACGTCACTATAGATTAGTACTAGAACTGCCATATTCAATGGGGGGGGATGGAATACAATGTGGCCGTATTCAATGGCTGACGATCACGTGACCTACAGCAATGAACAGAGCTAAATTTTGTTGAATTTATCTTCTTAAAAGCTTTCGAACCAGTGTAGCCATGACATAAATGCAAATGTCCACTCACATGGGATATTTTTGCATCATATAATGGCTTCGTTAAATATGGGCAGAACCACCTCTGGGAATACGATGCAAGTATATCCCATGCTCGTTGACATTTGCTTATAGGCCAAATCCCACAACGCGAAAATAGTCAGAAAACCATTGTGATTTAAGGTCGAATCCCACATGGCGATTTAGGGCTTAAATATCTCTGCGATTTTGTCCCTTGCGATTTTGGGGTCTTCCTGGGCTCCTAGGTCGCAAAGAGTGTTCAACTTATACCAAATCCAACAATGAATCAAGACCAATTAAGCAGTTATCCTTGCAATATAGGGGCTCAGGAAGGCCCCAAGAGGGCAAGGTACAAAATCGCAGAGACATTTCAGCCCTAAATCGCCATGTAGGATTTGACCTTTAGGAATCAGAGCCTCTTAGCCGATAGTAAAGAGGTTAATACCTTGCAATACCGTCTAATGGTGGCCTATAATGGCTAAAGGTCGAATCCCACATGGCGATTTAGGGCTCAAATATCTCTGCGATTTTGTCCCTTGCACTCTTGGGGCTTTCCTGAGCCCCTTTATCGCAAGGATAACTGTTTAATTGGTCTTGATTCAGTGCTGGATTCAGTATAAGTTGAACAATCCTTGAGATATAGGGCCTCAGGAAAGCCCCAAGAGTGCAAGGGACAAAATCGCAGAGATATTTGAGCCCTAAATCGCCATGTGGGATTCGACCTTATGGATCCTTGCCAATGTGCTGTATCAAGGGTAATTGATCATACCAAAAGTTTTTGATATTTTCCTAAGAAATGCCCAGAAATCTCCGTGATGGACTGAAAATCCTTGTGATTTGCAGGAAAGCAAGAGTTTCTAATAAATAACAAGGGGTCTGTCATTTAGTAATCACAATCCAAGTTCCAGACACTGTACTTATATGAAGGTTCCACTTGCGATTTATGCATGTAATGCCACTATATTTGTACCACACAGTCTATCTATAAATGAAAACACTATAAGAATTTAGTTAGAAACAACTGTGATTTGAACATCAAATACTCTACATCTGTACATTGCAATGGACAACAGTCTATAGAGTATTGGAATTCACAGAGAATTCCTTCTCAATATAGGCAAACAGTTGGATTTAGGTAACATCGAGCTGCAAGGGAAACCCCTGTGATTTACAATAACAGCCAATGTTCAGGTATGTTGACATCTTAAATTACAATCATTTTAGATCCATTTTTCGCGTTGTGGGATTTGACCTCATGTATTTATTTGTACCTCCCTGTCAGGCCAATTGTTGCTAATCCGACGATTTTTATATAGAAAATAAAACGTCGAATTCGCAAAGATTCGCAGTAGACCCACTCCTTTATTTCTTGGTGGATACAACGACTCCATAGATCGAGTTAACCAAGAAGGTTTGTATATGGCCATAGGGCCATGGAATACAACATCTCCGTATTCCATGGCCTGGTCACGTGACTATCTGATGATGTAAACAAGCTGATCTTAGCTGCAAATCAGTGGTTTTTCCTTAGTTTAAGATAGGAAAACCATGAAATAAATGCAAATGTCATACAATGGCTTCATGGGATACTCCAGTCCCACGTACTCGGGGAATATGATGTACAAATATTCCATGGTCGTGGACACGCGCTAGTTTTGCGCCCGTGGTCGTGGAAATTTACTTATTTATTCAATGACATACACGACATCGTATGTATCATTATCAATCTCTTATGAATGCATGATTCATTTGTAGAAAGCTTGGCCGTCAGATTCATATTTGAATCGAGTCTCGGATGGTCTGTCTGGGGTCTGTCTATTCAAGTATAGGTTTTAGAAATCAATAAACTAGTGATTATAGATTCTTACCTGCTGGACTTGGTCATCAGTGCGGTAGGCGGGTGGAGTCATGAGGATCTTCTTTGCTACATCCTCTACAGTGTGCTGCACGATAAGAATCACTCAGTTTACTAATTGATAAGCAAAAACAATACGATTCAACAGAGTGCTCGTAGAACATACCTCGCTGGCATCAAAAGGTCGAATCCCACATGGCGAAAAATGGCTGAAATATCTCTGCGATTTTGTCCCTTGCGTTGTATGGCCCTTGTTGAGGCCATAAAACGCAAGGACTACTGCAAACTTGTCCCTAAACCACTGTGGGATTCGGAATAAATTGGTCAATCCTTGCGTTTTATGGCCCTTGTGGGGGCCATAAAACGCAAGGGACAAAATCGCAGAGATATTTCAGCCATTTTTCGCCATGTGGGATTCGACCTTTTCGGTATTGATTGAATATATTTAAAACAATGGGCTAATAAAGAATGCAATAAGCGATGGGCTTCCCCGGCAAGTGCTACTAATAAATGAATAACCGGGCATAATCTCGCACGGTTAATTGCTACTTTACTTTCATTGGGTATAGATTTCAGCGTGGCTCTATTATTTAAGGTGGGTCGCGTCCATTGAATCAAAGGCCCTAGAATTCCTTTATCTATTTGTCAGATGTACTTTAAATCATATGGAATATGATTTTGAAAACGAAAAGTAGGGGGTCCCGAACTACTTTTTTTATATTGAATTTTGAAGAAAATTATATAGAAATTGAAGAAAATTTGTCTCAGATTTGAGAATGTTTTTCTGTCCTAACCATTAGATACAGAGATATGAAACCTCATATATGATAAACGTCCTGATATCCTTCTTTATCAGGAATTTTTGTTTGTAACACCATTATGTGTCATTCTGGGTAAATTTCTCATTTTCAAGAAAAGAGTGAGGTAAATCTTCTACTATTTTATAGCACAAATGAATAAAATTCACATTTGCAACCACTAGATTTTTCTTAAACTTTTTTTAAGATATTGTTCAGATCATTTGCCATTTTAAAAATCCATATTCAAAGCACTGCACGATGGGTAAAATGTATAAATTCTTGGCATAAAATTGTTTCATTATATACCCTTGGTCATCTTGAGCAGCCTATCACTTCTACAGCATTTTCTATGTGAGGTGAGGGATATGATTATAAGGCGCAGATGAATACCAGAGAATGAAAATAAATCTAGGTGTGAATATGCCAAATGTCAAAGTGTCATAAAATGTACAATTTTGAACGAAATTGTTCAAACTTTCTTGTGCATATCTGAGACTTAAATCATAGGTCCCTATGTAACTTCCAAAAATTATCCAAATCTGCTGAAGATATAGCGAATATGCGCAGGGGCCAGCTCAGTGGGTCCAATTTCAATGGAAGCGACCCACCAGTTTGGTTCTCAAAAGGGCAATTACTACTTTTGTGTCGTAGAGTTGCATGATAACGGACAGGGCAGTGTGGCTAACTGATTGCGCATTGACTAGCGACAAGCGAGGGTCGGGTCAACATTAGCCCAAGACGCCGAATGGCTTGATAGCACGTGAACCGTGTTAGATACTACCAAATATTAATAAATAGACTCTAAAAAGAAAAGCCCCAGTATTTGACTGTCACAATGTGTATGTTCTTGGTATGATCCAGTTGGTATAGTAATCGTGAAACTGGTGGGCCTTTGTGCATTTAATCTTTCTATAATTATATGAAAGGTTGGTTATACAGAAACCCGATTCGTGTGGTTAAAACGAAAACTTTCCACGCTATTCTTATCAGGTTTCAGTAACCATAAATACTTTATGTGTACTTTCTGGTGCAAAGAGCAAATGCTCCTGGACAAGAGCCATCAATGGATCAATGAGTTTCTCAGAAAATGTGTTTTCATCTTAGAGCTGTTGTACATTAAGTCAATATTCGCCACCAGACTGCATACAATCATGGGCACTATTTGTAACCAGATTTAATCTGGATACCTTTAGTAGTCATATAGTTATGTTCTTCGTATCAAAGTCTTAAGGTCGAATCCGACATGGCGAAAAATGGCTAAGATATCTCTGCGATTTTGTCCCTTGCATTGTATGGCCCTTGTGGGGGCCATAAAAAGCAAGGATTGATCAACTTATTCCGAATCCCACAGTTGTTTAGGGTCAAGTTTGCAATACTCCTTGCACTCTATGCCTCAACAAGGGCCATACAACACAAGGGACAAAATCACAGAGATATTTTAGCCATTTTTCGCCATGTGGGATTCAACCTTTAGAGCAAGGTGCACGAGTTGGGTTAACTGAGCATGAACGACAGGCATAAATACATAAGGTGTTGGGCATAACGATTTTATCAACAATCATTTTATGCATAGATAGTGTAGATCTCTTTAAAGCTATATAAGGTCGAATCCCACATGGCGATTTAGGGCTCAAATATCTCTGCAATTTTGTCCCTTGCGATTTTAGGGTCTTCCTGGGCTCCTAGATTGCAAGGATTATTCAACTTATATATACCGAATCCAACAATGAATCAAGACCAATTAAGCAGTTATCCTTGCGATATAGGGGCTCAGGAAAGCGCCAAGAGTGCAAGTGACAAAATCGCAGAGATATTTAAGCCCTAAATCGCCATGTGGGATTCGACTTATACTCACCAGGTCGAATCCCACATGGCGAAAAATGCCTCAAATATCTCTGCGATTTTGTCAGCTGGGGTTTATGGCCTTCCCTGTGTCCTAAATCGCAAGGGGTGCTAGATGAATTGTGCAATATCAAAGTCCAACTGCAGACTGTGCTATGGTTTTATATCCTTGCGATTTTAGGATAGGAAACATCTCAGACACAGATATACCCATTAACCTGGACAATGTATCTCAAATGCTGTACAATAAAGCACAACAGTATCCTTGTCTTCTATGTACCCTATTGCAGTGATATCCCTTGCAAATTTTGGGTAGACCCCAAAATCACAACATATTCAAAATCGCAGAGATATTTTAGGCATTTTTCGCCATGTGGGATTCTACCTATAGGCTCATCCTAGTAATAAACAAGGGTCAGGTTAGGGTTTATTGAGAATTCAATAAAGCAGCAAATCATTGGAATGGTTAAACTTGTGAACACAAACACAGTTTTGGATATCTATGAAGACAACATGATTCACTATGAGCATTTTATGCGGCCTAATTGAACACTACAAGAGTTACGAACAAAAATTGTTCTTTATTAGTTCACCTAAAGTTTAAACAAATGTTTGTATAAGGATACATAGCCTGTAAATCTAGGCTATAGGGAAGTTGTTCTTATCTAATCTATTGACTTAGGTTTCCCTTAATCGATATATTGTATTTTGTACATGGTTCATCTGTAATTGACAGCCTCAATACATGACCTATCATGCTGAATTCATTGGGCCTTGTAATTGATAACACCATGCTAAAACGCTAAAAGAAATAACACCCCAGACCACCCTTAAAAACATGCTCGCTTCCTGTTCAGAGGCCTGGTGAAATTTTTTTCAAGAATGGGTGAATCTTTTTCCTGAGTTCTGAAAAGAATTTTTTTTCGTCCATCAGCACAAGAATCTAGGTTTCCAATCACTGAATCCTAGAACACGCTGACAAATTCACACCAACAAATAAAAATTCTTTCCTTAAAAAAAAAAAAAAAAAATGTCCCTCCCGCTCTCATGGGTCTGAAAAATCCCACCCTCTGGACAGGTAACTTTAGAGAACTACATATATAAATGTAGTTGACCCTCACACCCCAACCACTATACCCTGACACACTACCCCTGGAAAAGGCAGGAGGAGACTGCAGCAGGAGTAAGGATGGTATAGAATGTTTTATGAATCCATAAATGTTGGGTCCAGAGGTTAATAGAAATATGAACAAACCTATGTGTGTGTGATACCCCATGAGAGTAGTCCCCCTGGGGGTCCCAGCCTGTGGTGAGGTGAGTTATTTGCTGATTACTCATGTATATAAGTCTACACTATGTAACTCAAACACTATCCATACAGGGGTATCCTCTCTCCTGATGACTGGGATTTTCATCCGTTTACGGGCAGGAGTAATTGCCCATAGCCCCTGGCCTTCCCTCCCATCCCATAGCCTAGTCGCTACACCTTAACTAAACAGCAGTTTCCCCCTCTTGGAAATATGAAAATGTTACTCCTTTGTGGTCCTACTTTTTGTGCCGACACCAGAAATTGTTGTCACATTTATGTGACGTCATTGTCACAGGAGGCAGAAGAAAAATATTCACGAGTGAAACTAATTTATTAGATTGGAGCGGTGAAGGGAAACTAACATTCATTTCAAGGCTAGCCGCCAACGTGTGTGGCCTGTGTGAGGGTAAGGTAACAAACGTGGTCTGACATGAAAATCACCCTCTTGGTGGGGTAGTGTCATACTACAGTCTATAACCATGGCAGAGGATGGGCCAGGCACGGCAGGGCTATAATGAACCCACAAGGTATGTATAATCATACATTCATAGATCATCTTTTCAACTAAACCATTACCTTTCAATTCCAAGCTTTCCCAATTACCCAACACACGGAACTTCATTGCATGGATTCTAGTTTCTGTGGATTGTATAGAACTGAATATAACCCTTCCTGTAGTGTTTTTATTTCTGTGATTTTATTTTAGTGCTATACATCAACACAGATAAGCTTCTGTATATATTTGATGTGACACAGACCTCCTCGCGGTAAGACACAGTGTATTTTCCTTACTTTAATACAGTGACAAATCACGAGTCAGTGACATCTTTAGATAAGCTCTTCAAGGTGTCATTGATCGACCTTAGATGAATGCATGAGATGTTTAAGCCTGATGATATACTACCCCTAGATTGTGAAATTTTGATATGGTCCTTACCATATCAATGGTTATGTTTCTTAAGTTTTCCTAAAGCCTTTTTAAGGTATACAAAAAGAAATCAAACTGTTCGTGATGTGTCAGGTTAAATAACGTTTTTACAATCCTTAGAGTGAATAAAGAGATTCATTTGACACATTTCTGTCTGCAATAGAGATAATCTCTTTGATTTATACCATATAAGTTAACGCATTAGTTACCCTACCTCAGGGACATTACTGAAAACCCCTTTGGTTTTGAAGCTTGGTCGCCGTACTATGCCGCCCCGACCGTCATCTTGTTTTACCGTGGGGATGTCCAGGAAAAATAAAATATTCTCTGGCTGACTGAGCGTTGGTGTACGACCACTACAAAGAAAGATATTATTGATTAGCACATTTAGAGAAGTCCACCACCCCAATCAATAGTCAATTCTACATTACCGCTAATTATAAAAGACATGTCCGGTAGGCACATTGTACAAATGTCCTATATGTGTTTTTCCCCTTTTCAATTTCAATACCGCTGTGTCCCTTTGTTTATCTAGGACTGGCATTTGTTGAAGAACCCTGCTGTTTTCACTGTAGGCCTATATGTTTTTGGACATTATTTGAGGATGGATGTTGACAGATTCTGATCTCTCGATTAAAATGGAGTTGATCAAAGGCAGATAACATAGATATGTAGAATATCGCAAATTTCTGAATGAAGTAAGATATTATTCACTTTGGACACTTACCATCTGAACCAGTACCTAGCAACCATGACGAGTCGGACAACCTTTCGGAACCTTCTGAGTGCCTGTAGATGGGAAGGAAGGATAACAGTCAATACTCACAATTGTAAAGAAAAAATACACACAAGGATTAAATAAAAAAGATCAATTCAAATGCTATCTAAGGGTTACGTATTGAGCCTATCTCTGATCAGTCACTTTCTACTTACCGAGTCCAGACATATTTGGATTTATTACATAGACATGAAAGCGTGCAGACAATTATCACGTCCAAACCAGATTAGACCATTTACTGAGGTCGACCTTTTGGGAACTTTTTCCCTTCCCACAAAAAGCTATTTCTATGATGCCTTTGTATATCTGGAATGTTCAATTATGTGCTCGGGTTTCAGGTATATAAGCACTGTAGCTGTAGGTGCCGAAAGATACCTTGATCATATAAACATAGGATGAACATTTTCCGCCTTTGCTCCAGGGTGCAGAGAATTTAAGCTTTTTAAAACATCCTTCCCAGTGCATAAAGGCGAACAGTACGGAGCCCCTAATAGGACAAACCAAAAATTATTTTTTCACCAGAAAAAAATATTCTTGCGGGTACTGAACAATTCTTGCGGGTACAGAAACAATTCTTGCGGGTACTGAACAATTCTTGCGGGTACAGAAACAAATCTTGCGGGTACTGAACAATTCTTGCAGGTACAGAAACAATTCTTGCGGGTACTGGACAATTCTTGCGGCTACAGAAATAATTCTTGCGGATACTGAACAATTCTTGTGGAAACTGAGCATTTCTTGCCGAAACTGAACAATTCTTGTGGATACTGAACAATTCTTGCCGAATTTGAGCAATTCTTGCAGAAACTGAACAATTCTTGTGGATTCTGAACAATTCCTGCAGATACTGAACAATTCTTGCGGATACTAAACTGTTCTTGTGGAAACTGAATGATGATAAACTCCTCAAGTCCCAACATGAATGTTTCTGTACCCGCAAGACTCGTTTCTGTACCTGCAGGAATAGTTTTTGTACCTGCAAAAATATTTCTCTACCCACAATAATAGTTGTTACTGAGAAAAAAATATTCTTTACATGTTTTAAACTTTCAAAATTTAAGAATGCTACTGTGTCCAAAGATTCTCCTGTACATGCAGGAATATATTTTGCATGAAAAAAAAAATCTTTTTAGTATGTTCCTCTACCCCAAAAGAAAATTATTCCTGTGCCCGCAAGAATTGTTCAGTACCTGCAAGAATTGTTCAGTACCCGCAAGAATTGTTCAGTACCTGCAAGAATTCTTCAGTATCCACAAGAATTCTTCAGTATCTGCAAGAATTTGTCAGTATCCGCAAGAATTCTTCAGTACCCGCAAGAATTCTTCAGTATTCGCAAGAATTTTCAGTAGAGTCTTGAGTGTAGAGAGTTCGTGCACATCACTGTGGCATATCATTGCAGGGCCGAGGCTTGTACATATAATATACGGGACTAGCACATTGCTAATGATAAGGAAATCAGCCAGGTGGCTCATGTAATCGGAGGCTAAACCTACAAATAGCCTCTTTTTATAGTTTACTTTGAATGTCTCTTCCTCATTTACTATGTCTATCTATTCTGTGAAATTCATATCTATGGATAGTAAATACTTTCAACGTCAAGTAGATAAGTTAGGTATAAATCTAATATGTCTACTTTAAATATAGGAGAAATAAAAAAAATAAGATTTCCATTAGAGATCATATGTCACGCACATTAAGTGTTTTATTACCAAGCTGATCCACTCTCCTCATACCTAAAACAATGGGGATGTAATTGGGGTGATTAAGATAAGGGGCATAGTGCAGCTTATCTCCCCTATCAGTCTTATCAGCAGCCATTGGTTTGTGGTGGATGAGAGGGATTCCATGATGGGGAGGTCCACCATGATTTTAAGCATTTATATCATAGTGAGCACGGAGAACACCATGGATTTCACACCTTTTGCACACAGCCTCTGGTATGAGCTGGTTAATCATTATACTTGGAAAAGGATTGTATAGCTCAGGATGCAGAATAAAGGTGATAAGTCCCACGAAACCCTTGCAAATATCGTGCGAAATAGAAAAGAAAGGATATAGCTGACAAAGAAAACTAATCTTTCCAATGGAAGAAGCAGCGTATTACGGAGCCCCTAATAGGACATACCAAAACGATTTTTTTCATGCAAAAAATATTCCTGCGGGTACTGGAAGATTCGTGCGGATACTGGAAGATTCCTGTGGATACTGGAAGATTCCTGCGGATACAGGAACATTCCTGTGGGTACAGGAGGATTCCTGCGGGTACAGGAGGATTCCTGCGGGTACAGGAGTCTTCCTGTGGATACAGGAACATTCATGTGGGTACAGGGGGATTCCTGCGGGTACAGGAGGATTCCTGTGGGTACAGGAGGATTCCTGCGGGTACAGGAACATTTCTGTGGATACAGGAGTATTCCTGTGGGTCCCGGGCTGAGGGTACAGGAGTATTTCTGCAGGCACAGGAGTACAGTCAGCTCTCACCTAATGACCACCCCTCTAATGAGAAAACCCACCATTCTGACTGGACCACTTTTCCCTATATTTCAATTCAAATGACTCCCTCTAATACGACCACCCCTCCAATGTGACCACCCCACCCTGCGACCAATAAATTCTTAGTCCAAAATGATGCACTACTCCCTCTAATACAACCATTTTCAAGTGAAGCATCCACAGTAGGATGATGATTATTTTTAGATTAATGATCGGTATACCAATGCAGCTGTAACAGTCTTTACCCACCTGGCCAGTGGTTGGAGATGAGATTGAGAGGCAGAGACTCACCCCCCACCCGACCCCCATACAGACTTCCCTGGCCAGTGGTCACAGATGAGAAGCACAGAAGCCCTCTCACAACACACCCTCCCCCCCTCCCACACTGTACACACACCTGTCTACAGACAGAAAGAGGATTTCTTTCATATTTTCTTTTCCATCTATGTACATAAATATTTACCCTCCTGAAGCACCAATCAGTAGCGGATCCAGGGGGTAACCTGGGGGCACCTGCCCCCTAGACCCCCTGCAATTTGGCCTTGGTTAAATTCTAACTATAGGAAGTTTTTATAAATGTGGTGCTGGATCCTGACTGTGCCTCCCCCATGACCAAATTTTCTTGGCTGTAGCCCCCCATGACCACCCTTTCTGGATCCTCACCTACCAATGAAGTACTGTTAATGGTTTATATGGTTTCATCCCTTACTCCCTCCAATACGACCACCTCTCCTATAATGTGAGCACTTTCTGAACATCCCTAGGGTGGTCGGACCAGAGGGACTTGACTGTATTCCTGCAGGTACAGGAGGATTTTTGCTGTTACTCCTCTTGAATTGGGGGGGGGGCAATGGGCACATCCCCCAATATACAGACATACATTTCACTATTATTTGTGCACATGCAAGAATGATTTGTGCATCCTCAAGAATCATTTTCTGTATCTGCAAGAAATATGTGTACATCTGCTAGATTGTTTGTGTATCCTCAAGAATTGTTTGTGTATCAGCAAAAATCGTTTCTGTATCCCCAGGAATATTATCTGTATGCACAAGAAAGTTTCTGTCCCACAAGAATTGTTCATGTGCCTGCAAGTATTGTTCAGTATCCGCAAGAAATGTTCAGTACCCGCAAGAATTGTTCAGTGTCCGCAAGAATTGTTCAGTATCTGCAAGAATTGTTCAGTATCCGCAAGAATTGTTCAGTATCCGCAAGAATTGTTCAGTACCCGCAAGAATTTTTCTGGTGAAATAATTATATTTGGCATGTCCTCTTAGGGGCGCCTTAGTACGGCGAGGTATTCTCCGAATCTCCCAGCTCAGTGAAAAAACACACTCTAACACCAGCTGTAAAACGTTCCCACTATATCACCCGCCAATCGATACAGACTTGCCAATCGATAAGGGGATCATAGCTTTTTGGGGCAGAAAGTCTGCGGCGGGTTTTCATTGAGTGACCATCGATCCACCTCTGGGCGACCCCATTAGTCTTTAGACCAGAGACAAAGGCCGCGGTGGGTGAAACTTTAATGTTGTGATTACTGACTGTGTGGGCTTTACTGCCAACGCCTACATTGTCATGTTATGAAGGCTCCCTGATAGATCTTCACTATCACCTTGAAGTTGTATCATGAGATGGATGCATAGCACAGATTTCATGGGATACTTCTAGCTCAGTGGCTGATGGACAATCTAATTTATCTGCTTTGCATGTTATCCCCATTCGGTAACTTTGACACCTGAGGTTGGGAGACTTGCAACATTCTAAACTTAATATATTCAGGCATGTAACAATGGTAGGGTAACATAGCAGAGGGCTGATCTAAGAATAGTAAAAAAAAAAAAAAAAAAAAAAAAAAAAGCAGGGGAAGGTGAAAAAAAACAACCAAGAAAACAGGGGAAACCTTGTACATGTACATGTACAACATGTACTGACCGGATAAGTGATACAGTAAAAGAACACTCAATAAAATCCATTTATATATTATACATACTGGTAATTATATCCTATAGGGGTCCTGGTGGAGGGAAGGCAATATGCCGATGCCAGGGGTGCACACACATATATTTAAGTAAGCCTTTTACCCAATAAAACACGAAAAAATAACGAAAAAAAGAGGCTGCAACAGTATGATATGCATTTTGTGTATCTCTTGGTATAAATGTGGTGTGACAATCATAATGACAATCCGAAAATACTGAATTTTTAACTTCGATTGGTGCCTACCTTAACTCTGCGAGCTGCTCGGGCCCCTGACTTTGCAACACCCCTGTGAGAAGCCCGTGGCGCCTTGAGCATACTGGTATCCTGTCCCAGTACTCTCATGTCCTTCTCCTCCAGCTCCCCGCACTCCTCCAGGATCCTGTCATCTCCAGCCTCAGTACCACCGGGCACCTCATCACTGTCCAATTCAGATGTAAAGAACTTCCCACGGCAATCTACGGTATCCTTATCATCCCCTCTAACAATCTCCTTTCGACCGGAAGTTGGATTAAACTCCGGTACATCGCCACCAGGGGGAGCCCTTGGTATCTCGGGCTGTTTCCGTATGACGTTACTATTGTCTCCAGTAGACGGACTGGGAGCATGTGAGCGCTCTTTTTGTCCATTGGTTGCTCGCAGACCTCCTTCCAACTGCTTCTCTGGCCTGTACTTCCCGTTCCTCCAAAGAGGGCGCTCTTGGCTCGTGAGACGCGGCGCCCGTTGCCGGGGTACCGCGAGGCGGGTCGGCCTGAGCAAAGGGGCGGCGCTCCTCCTGGGCACGTCGGCACTGGCGGAAGGGGTGCTGGGTGCCGTCGTTGCCGAGTTAATTGGCATGCCTAGTTGGACGGCAGCCAGATCCGCCATCGAATTGTGGTTGACCTAGACCTGATTAGTAGTCAGGTATCCACGGCATTGTTTAGCAGCAGAGGAGGACGAGGAACCGCGTACGGAAGGTGTGCGTGTATGTGGGGAGGGGGGGGGGGGTCGTTAAGGGGTGAATTGTAAAGGGCGAATCAATCACTGCTTAATGATAGTCGTGTTGAGGTCAGAGTAGACTTAGGTTACCTGATTGTGGGATTAGTGGAATAGGATATAAGGGTTATTGTATAAGGGCATGGATTAGGAGGGATCAGGGCAGTAATATATGTATGTACACATGTATGTACATGCATACGATCAGATGTGTAATCAGATAGGGACTGGTGCACGGGATTCCACAATCAGCTTTGACTCTATACTGAAGCTAATTAACAGGAGTGCTTCCTGACATCCCTGTTTAATCTTCTCTAATCTCGTGTGGGTAGGGCAGCCACAGGCACTTCTCTGATGCCTTGGCTTTTCTATGGTTGTACGGCAGCGGAATTCCTGCAATGAATTGTGAACGTATATTTCAATCCTGCTCTAAATATGTAATACAAGTTTCACCTTATTCCCAACGTAAAACGGGGACTATACATTGTATATATAATCAAGAGATTTTAGGTGAAAGCAGCAGTGAGAGAATAAAAGAATATCTGTGCTTCTGATAGAAGGTTGGAATGATTAATAATGAAGATATTGAAGAGAAAATGCAATACATGTACCCTGATATGATGCTTTTATTAGCTAAGGGTATATGGCTCTATAGCCTGACAATGATCCGTTACTTTCACGGAATCGATGTAACTGATGATTAGGGTTCTTGCGACGATAGAGATTCCAGAGAAAAAACACCGGTCCTGTATACTACTAACCCTATTTGCATGCATGTTGTCGCGACCGCCGTGACAGCTTTTAGGGGAATGTGCCAGCTTTCCTCGTCAAAAAAAGATATCTGTATGTGTCAAATCGAGTGACTCATTAAAAAAAAAAAGATATGAGAATGCTCCCCTCTCCTGATAATGAGGAAGTCCCCTATATAAAGTGAAGAATCTCTATATACGGTTTTGAGAGTAATCTACTATTATTCTGTTATGTGTAGCCTAGGCTGTGAACACTTGTTTACATTAGTTTGAAAAGCACCCTTCGATCTTTTCTGTGAAATTGTGTCAATTGAATAAATAAATAGATAAATCCCTAGCAGCCGTAACCCCTGGGTCAAACCCAACAAAGATTCGGTTCCTAGGCCTGTGTAATTGAACACGGAAAGGATAATGGAGAGAATACAGTGGATCCTTAAAGCAGACAGTTGAGAAGTTGCAGTCAGGACCATTCGGGACCACTCACATAAGTTTATGCATATAGGCCTACATTGCAAAAGCTTCTCTAGTTTACATTATTTGACAACCTTTAAAGGAGCGAATGCCGAGAGAATGGCAAGCAGATCCGGAAAGCAGATTCAGTGCGATGGAGGGGTCATTTGCCTCCCTTTCCCCCGAATTGAATCGACATATAGTCCTCCCCAGGCCCATCTCTCTCTTCACTCCCAAACATGTGTATGTATATATTGTTTGAATGTTAGTGGAAACTGAGCTCTTTCCAGCCTATTAATAGACTATGCAAGGTGCTGAACAAACTAATCCCATGCCATGAAACTGTATACGGCACATGGCTATTGTATTATTGACCAATGGGAGGCATCCCTGGCATATACTGCGGAGTCGGGGGCTGAAGGTGTTAGTCATAGTTGCGTTGGGGTCTAATGGCGGCCCCCAGCTGATAATGGCTATGTGAGCTATACATGTACATGTAGTCTACTTGTGTGGTGCACTAGTACTTGCATGTGCATGCTTACGTATCTTCTTGAAGTCTTAGACATGTTCGACGGAGTCTATTTAAACGCGTTTGTTACGATACTAATTTAAATTATCTAAAAGACTCATGAGGGGCTTACGATGCTTCTAGATGAATCCCCCCTCCTCGTTCAAATGAATAAATGTATAAACAAACAAGGAACGAATTTGAAATATCTATCCAAACATGTCCTGTCGAGGAAAAAGTTTGAACTGGCCAGAAATCCGTTCCCTTCCCTAAAATATGTGCTTGCCGATGGTCATAACGGTTGGTCTCTATAACCTCTTTAACAGGAATGACATGTGAATTTACCTTGAGAGGTAGGGTGTGATGCTAGAACGATGGAGTGCCTCTAATCTACCAAATATCCATTGAAAAATCACGTAAGAAGTCCATGGCTGTACGTAATAGTTTAACGGTAGATACATGTAGTGCTACACATTCGTTGCTATTTATTACACAACACAACATCTATACTATAGTATAGGGCCCGTGCATGGGACGTAAGTGTGAAAAAGTCGCAGTTTGCCATCACGTATATTACGTCATAACAGTCAAGTTGCTTCCAGGTGTGAAAAGCGCCTGCCACGTGACACTGCATGCCAGATATCAAGCAAAACATCGACAGTTCGCAATGACATATATACTTACATTTTACCAACTGTAGTCATTGCGCTCATACTCTGAATTTACATTGGAACCGATATGGGTTTACTGTTTTAAAAACAAAAGTTTCATGCATACAATCGTGAATAGGCACCCAGTTGTCAGAGTAAGCTTATTTATTTGACTCTAATTAACCCAGTGTTAGTCAAGCCGAATGGAAAGGAAAGTTTCATATTTGTAAGTCATATTTTGTTTTTGTGAACCAGTATGCATGGGAGTTAGGTTGCAAATGTGCTAAATTCCAGATGGCATATGGACAACACCTAATATTTACACCGGTACCTCCAATGTTGCACTTGAAAAACAATACAGAAAATTAAAAAAAAACAAAACAAAAAAACTATGATATCTGACAACATATTCATTGGGAGAGGCTTCGAAGATACTCCAATTCACAACCCTGAGGCCCTGTTCTTAACGGGCACCAATGGAACACACAGAACTAAACACTGGGTAAATATACAGGGTCTATAAATGATGTACATTGGTACAAATTAATATCTCCGCAATTGGGGGTTCGCCACTGGAATTCCTCCGATGCGGTAAGTTAACAGGATCAATGCTATACAGCTGACACAGGTTGCATCCATTAAGATTTGCCATCTCCAATACCGTCGTCATAGTGATACCTACGGTTTTCAATAGTCTGTTAGGTTGACAATATGCTGCGCCCGACTCTCCATTATTGTCATACAAATAGGAGGCAATAGTGTGTGGGAAGAGGGACATCCAAAAGAAGTGTTTGTAGGTAAGATATTGATTTGCTGTGGGGGGGTGCAATGAATATCGTATGTTGACAGATGACAAAGGTGTCAAAAGCAGGAAAGGGACCAACCAACCAACTTTTTTTTTTTTTTTTTTTTTTTTTTTGGGGGGGGGGGGGTCATTGAGCCCTATGGGTCCAGCTTCAAGAGCCAATCTAAAGGTTTTTGATATCATATTCTGTGTCCCCTCTGTGTACATATAATATATGCACGCACACACATCCACCAGTTGTTGTCTCATGAAGTTTCCGTGCTTAAGTTGTCGAAACGGTAATAAATAACCATACTCCCTCCCTGACTCCTCACTCACTCTCTCACGCACGCACTCACTCACTATCTCATGAACTCACTCAATCACTGCCTGAGTTACTAACTCACCTAGTCTTTTGGGTAGTAGTAGTACCCCATTTTAATTCTATATTTCTCTATTCATTTTTATAGACAGGTCATCCTGTCCCCCCTTGATATAGCAGTCTTGACATCACCGTATACATACATGTCCTATGCTGGGGTCCTATACTATTCCTGTACGTGTTAACCAATGTGACTGATACAATCTATATTAAGAGAGTAATGAATGGGCTAACGGGCACCGAATTCAGTGTATTGTAGGAATGAGGTGCCCGTTAGCCCATTCCTTACTGTCTTTATTACACAATTAATCAATAAATAATTAATAGTACAGTAAAACTTGGTTACAACGAACACCTTGTTACAAGCTTAAAAAATTTGTTATAACCAAATTTCGTTGTAACCAAGGTGAGCATCATCATGATCATGACCGTTTATATGAGGGTAGGGGGAGTGAATGTCAAGGGGGTGTTAGGCTGTGTGTCAGGGCTTCTTTGCTCACCTATCTGGCCGTTTGTATGGTGGTGGTGTGGGGGGAATATCGGGGAATATCCAAGGGGTGTTAGGCTGTGTGTATGGGTTTCTTTGGCTGCCTAACCTGGCCCAATGGGGGGCAGGAGGGGTGGGGAAATCTTTGGCCGCCTGGCCTGGCCCTATGGACAGAAGGAGGGGCGGGGAAAACAAAGAGGTGTTAGGCCATGTGTCAGGGCTTCTTTCACCACCTAGCCTGGCCCTATGGGTGGCAGGAGGGGTGGGGAAAACAAAGAGGTATTAGGCCGTGTGTCAGGGCTTCTTTGCCTAGCCTGGCTCTATGGGCAGCAGTAGGGGTGGGAACATCAAAGAGGGTAGATATACAAGATAAAAGTATCTACACCAAGCATTTACCTTACATTTTTCAAATTTTAGGGGTAACAATCATTTCGTTATAAACAAGTTCATGTCAAAAGCACTTTGTTCTAACCAAGTTTTGTTACCATAGAAATGTATAGGAAACGTTTGTGATTATGCTTTTTTGTTTGTTATAACCAAATTTCGTTATAAGGAAGTTTCTGTGACCAAGTTTCACTGTATATCAATAAATAAAGTTGAAAACAAAAATCGTTCCCCTTCCCCGGGACGCGAAGCCTGCCATAGTGTGTGTACACACAGCGAAAAAAGCATTCGCCGAGACCAGGAATCGTCCCGCCTACCTGTAGAAGCTGAGCGCAATGAGCTACCCACTAGACCACCGGTACACACACCTCGGTGCCTGGCTTGGCTTGGTTTGAATGTGTCCAGCAGTCGTCTATAATTATAATGCTATTATGATAACTTTCAAGTGGTACCTTAATATCAGAGACTCACCTTGGGCTGTAGATATGAGGAGAACCAAGGAAGCACATGTTCACTGTACTAGGTCCTAGGTTCCACTGCCTGCCCTTGGTCCACATGGCTGCAGGGGTCATACTTTGGGGGTGCAGGGAGGACCCTGGAGGCACCCTGAAGGGGTTGGCTCCAGTGTCCAGTCTCCAGGAGGGGCCTGTCACCCCACAGGTGCCTCCTGAACCCCCTACACATATCACACTCTTCCCCATTCCATTTTTAAAGGAGAGCCTTCCGTGCTGCAGGGGATAGCTCCTGGCTCTGAACATGTAAACCAGATTTGTGACTGTTCAGATTGCCGGACATTAAGCCCAGCTTTGATAGAAATGAATTCAGTCCCAGTGCCGGACATTGTGCCCAGTATTAGTGGGTGGATGTTTCCCTCCTAGCTGAGTATATCAATTTTCATGACAGTTTCCTAGCGCCGGACAATGAGCCTGTCATCCTGCCAATTGCTAACACATTCATTTGTTCACAACAACTTCATGCTGGACAGAGCCCAGCCTCTAGTATTAATAGTCTACATAATCTAGTATGACATGCTATATAACTAAATTAACACTTGGTTTGACTGTCAGGTCATCCATGCTTGATTGCTAAGTGTATCATATGTTCACATTTTAGTGCTGGACAGAGCCCAGCATATTGACTTCTTGACTCCCCGGTGGACATAGCTGACTCTCCACCAGGCCTTCTTTACTCCTAGCCAGACTTGATCGACTCTCATTCTGTACTGATTGGCTCCCAGCCAGCCATTCTGACTCAACCTGAATTCTGCAGCTGACTCCTGGCTAATCTTGATGACTCACAGTCTGACTTTGTTGATTGGATAATGTCACTGACTACTCTGGCTGTTCCTGTTGTTGACTCACTTAACTATGCTGACTCCTAGCCAGACCTTGCTGACTTCTAGCCAGATGATATTGACTCTTGCCTAGCCTACCTAAGACCAAGCCTGATGACTCTCAGTCCAATATGGTTAGCCCTCAGCCTCAACTTGATGACTCTCAGCCTGGTCTTGTTGACTCTCAGGCTGACTCTGTTGATTCTCAGACTGATGTACATGACTCAGGTTGTTTTTGACTCAACCTGACCTTGATGACTTTCTGTTGACTCTAATTCTATTGTGGATGACTCTCAGGTTGACTCCCTGACTCTCAGGTGCATGTTGACCCTTTGACCTAACCTTAATGACTCACAGTCTGAATGTTGATGACTTAACCTAATTGTTGCTTTGACTCTCACCCTGCAATCTTGTTGACTTTCAGTCTGACTCTGTTGACTCTCAGACCAATGTCCATGACTGAGGTTGTTGTTGACTCAACCTGACCTTGATGACTGTCTGTTGACTCTAATTCTATTCTATTGTGAATGACTCTCAGGTTGACTCCTTGACTCGCAGGTAGATGTTGACCCTTTGGCCTAACCTTGATGACTCATAGCCTGAATGTTGATGACTGTTAACCTAATTGATGTTGTTGACTCTCACCCTACATACTTGTTGACTTGTTGACTGATGTTCATGACTCAGGCTAATGTTCATGACTCTCAGGTTGATGTTGATTCAACTTGATCTTGATGACTCACATACCGCTTTATTGACTCCCATTCTACTGGGGCTTGTTGACTCTCTACCTGATCTCATTGACTCAAAGCCTGACTCTGCTGACTTTGTTTCATGGTGATGTTGATCTCACAGTCAGACCTTCAGGTCAATGCGGTTGACTCTCGTTCGACTCTCTAAAGTTGATGTTCTTGACTCCTCACTTAACACTGATGACTCCCAGCCTGATGTTTAATCACTCTTAGGTTGACTCCCAGCCTGCCATTGACTCTCAACCTGACTTTGATGACTCTCAGGTTGACCTTGATGACTCTTACCCTGGCCCTATTGACTTTCAACCTGACTCTGTAAAACAGTTTCTATAGTTAAGAGGACACTCCTGACTCTAAATATGAGGATTTCATATTTAAAACCATAATATCAGATTGCCCTCATTCCAGTTTTTATAGTTAACCCAATGAGGGCTAGCATCGACTATAGTCGACACCATGGTAGGCCTAGCATCGACTATAGTCAACACCATGGTAGGCCTAGCATCGACTATAGTCGATGCCTATTATATAGGATTTGTATAGGAATTGAAAATAGGCTCGTCCTCTAGGAACTATAGTTTTTTCAGAGGCCGTCCTCATGGCCAGGGCAACTATTTTTGCTCTGCCCTCAAAGGGTTAAGAAGACACTCCTGACTCTAGATATGAGGATATCATATTTAAAACCATAATATCAGATTGCCCTCATTCCAGTTTTTATAGTTAGGAAGACACCCCTGATTCTAAATATGAGGATATCATATTCAAAATCATAATATCATATTGCCTTCCATAGTGAGATGTAAGATAACAGCTTATCTTCCAATTGTGGTCTACAGGCTATCTAATCCAGTTTTAATTGTTAGGGATAGACACTTCACTTCACATCATCATATGCCAGATAATAATTATTATTGGCTGGGATGAATACAGTGAGACCTTGATAGTCCGACCACCCCTGTTGCAGACAAAATTTGGTTGTATCTTAAAGCTGACAGATTATTGGGACATATTACAATAGATTAGTATAGGAATGTCCCTGCCACAGTCTGGTCGGATCCCATGTATGACGGACCATCAAGGGATGGATTATCGAGGTCTCACTGTATGTAAGGTGTCTGGAGTTTCTGAATGTCTATTGCAGATCAGCTGTCCCAGTCTTGAACAACAGTCAGTAACCAGGGTATAGTTCAGGATTAGACAAGTGTTTGGTCAGGGTGGACTGTGTCAACAATGATGAGTTGGGGGCTCTAACCTAGACCCTCCAACTGAGTCAGTTAGCTGGTGCTGATGGGTGGGGTGGGGCTGTGAGGTAACTTCCTCCAGGTCCTCCCACCACAAATGTACACAGTTGGCCTATACTTATTCTTCTCTAGTCAACAAGTGACAGTCTTGAATTATAGGTTTAGTCTTCTATGGGATGTATGCACACAATTCCTAGAGAATGGGATGTTGGAGTGTGTATCTGAATATATTCCACAAAATCAGAAATATAGATTATCCAAATGTCAGTGTTCATTAACAATTGTCCATGCTTCCTGTTATGCCAGATATTGATTGATATTGGCCTGGTTATTGTCCCATTTTTGGGTTGAGATGGTTGAATTTAGGGTAGAATGTTTCTCCTATTGCAGAACTCTTTGTCTATTGAAATTCCAAAATGGTTTCCATTGGCAGATTAAGTAATTAATGTCTATTTCCAATTTAGGGTAGGCTTATAAACATACACATAGAATCATGAATTCTGAAGTATATCTAACACAAAGTTTGAAGGTGTCCTAAAGTTCTGTGAGTGCTATTTGATGCTAGTGGGTGTGGTGGTCACACATGGAGTGACCCCAGCACCACTCAGGCAGGGATGCAGGAGTAAGTGTATGGGATGGGAGGCCATGCACCCTGGAGGCTTTACTCAGTCCCACATGGCCATGCTCCAGTAGGCTACATGTGGTAGGTGATTCACAGGCCTTACTCACCCTATAGTTGGAGGCACCTTTATATGATGTGAATGGTTGTAATCCAGGTTTCCAATGGATAATGTACATTCTCCTTGTGGGGCTATCCTGAGATAAGGACAGGCCCTGCTGTGACTCCTCCTGGGTTGAGTGATAGAGAGATGGGCATGGTGATGGCTGGTAGAGGCTGTCTACCAGTACCATGAAGATGGGAGGTCTTTCCTCCTTCATGATTTAGCACATAAACTATATGTACTCTTTACAGCCACATGGGTAAGCACTCCTAGCACCAATATGATAACTTTCAAGTGGTACCTTAATATCAGAGACTCAACTTGGGCTGTAGATATGAGGAGAACCAAGGAGGCACATGTTCACTGTACTAGGTCCTAGGTTCCACTGCCTGCCCTTGGTCCACATGGCTGCAGGGGTCACACTTTGGGGGTGCGGGGAGGACCCTGGAGGCACCCTGTAGGGGTTGGCTCCAGTGTCTAGTCTCCAGGAGGGGCCGGTCACCGACAGGCGCCTCCTGCACCCACCTACACGTATCACACTATTCTAACCTTGTGCATGTGAGAGTTGCTGGGGTCACTACTGGCTTGGTTTGGTTTGAACGCGTCCCGCAGTCGTTGTGGTTATGGGAGCAGTAGCGAGAAACCTGGGGTGGGGGTCACAACTTAGACTGCCGGGGATTTTCACACTTTTAATGTATAGTAGTTATATGTGAGTGCCCTCCCTGGGCTTTGTATCATATCAATGACTTATAGAGACCTGGTTCTAACCAAGCATTTCTCGTCAGTCCCTGTGGCGCAATGCATAGGGAGTTTGATTTGGGATCAGGAGACTGCAGGTTCGACCCCTACCCTGGCAATGAAACTTTCGTATGTTTTAACATGTAACATATGACATGTAAGGACATGTAAGGAGTGCATGTAAGAAGTGCTGATATCCAGGATATCAGCACTCCTAGGACTGCCGATATCCAGGATATCAGTAGACGGTTACCCGATCAGCATCGATCTTTACACCTCACAATCTGTCACCGTCCGCCATGACATAAAGGTCTGGCCCTGCTACCCCACAATGACTAGGCCTACACCTAAATATCTCTCCTGCATATCCAGTGCCGTTCATATTGCTGATATCCTGGATATCAGCACTCCTAGGACTGCCGATATCCAGGATATCAGTAGACGGTTACCCGATCAGCATCGATCTTTACACCTCACAATCTGTCACCGTCCGCCATGACATAAAGGTCTGGCCCTGCTACCTCACAATGACTAGGCCTACACCTAAATATCTCTCCTGCATATCCAGTGCCGTTTATATTTAGATGTAGGGGACTGCTTTGGTTTTTACTGGAGGAACAGGGAATATCATTTTTCAAGCAGTCACTGTCTAATCACAACCTTAGGTTACTGTTTAGATATAGTTCTTTGGTTTTGGATATCAACTTCATAGAGTAGGGATAATGAGAGGCTGTAATCTGAACGTTTATACGATCAGAAGATTGGTGGCATTGTACTCCCTGACGTAATGTCACGAAGGAAGGGTCATACTGTGAATCAATGTCTTCCAAATAATCTATTCTCCATTACTTTAATCATCCCCGTAGAGAACAATCCTCTTGATGAAGCCTTGTGTCTTCAAGTATCTCTCAGAACGTGATGTTTTTTTTTCATGTCTAATCATACATTACCACAAGGTTATGAACAGTACGTAATGCATCCAAACCTCCCTCTTCATTGCATCTCCCGTCTACATCATTCCCCACTCGTTGAAGCTGAGATTTATATCAAATGGCAAGTCCACAATGATAACACAAAGAGGCGAAGTTGTTATAGATATTGAGACTCAAAACAGTGACATAAGTGATTCATTTTTTTTTGGAATTAGCCAGAATATGATTCTAAAGAGTGCCATTAGTTTTTTTATCCATCATAGTTCTTAACTGTGCTCCTGCAAGTTATTTTTTCGAACGCTTCATTCATTCATGCATACTCAGGTCAAAAATCTCAGGAAAAGTGGGTTTTCTTGAATTTCAGTAATATAATCAATGACTCAGTGATGATTACGACTTTAGTATTCTTAGTTATGGAAACTTGATGTTCGAGCAAAAAGAATCAGTTAATACATTATTGATCATGAATGAGGTGAACTGTTATCTACCTACTCGAAAATAACACGCTTTCTTTGTAACGTCTGGGAATGTTTGGAAAGGGTTTGGGTAGAGAAACGTTCACTGAGAAAATGTTCAGCCTCACTTGAGTCTGGATCCAGACTCAGGCAATGTCGCCAAAAAGAGTATCATTTGAGACTCAGCCTGATCATAGGATGATACTCTGGCTAATCCTGAGGCTGATCCTGGGATAATACTCTGGCTCTGCCTGAGTATCATCCCAGGATCAGGCTGAGTCTCAAATGATACTCATTTTGGCGACATTGCCTGAGTCCGGCTCCAGACTCAAGTGAGGCTGAATATTTTCTCATTGTTCTTACATTTACTCAGACCCCCCCCCCCCCAAAAAAAAAAAAATTGTGTTTCCAGTAACCTGACCGACCCTAGCAAAACAGTCTTTTTTCCCGATTTTTTTTTCATATGTTTTCATAAATATTTCTATGGGCCTTGAGTCCACAGCTTTACATGAATATCTACCTTCACCTCTCTCATGTTTTTCATAGTTTAACCATAAAATCGACGAATATAGCATCCATACATTTCTATACAAAATCAAAAAAGAAAGAAAACAAAATCCGTCCTACCGACCCTAGATATTTGTGGCATGTAACTGGAAACACACAATTACTATTTTTGACCTCAGCCTAGAATAAAACGCTTTTTTAGAACGTCAAAAAAACCGTTATATTGGGTGCATACAATGACTTTTTTTTTCAAAGATTAGCAAACTTACAAACTTGAAAATAAGGTTTTAAAAACGTAAAACCCCGTTTTCCTGCCAAATGGGGGTTTCTCTTTTAATTACTCATACCCACGTCACATTTGGGCAAGGGAACTAGAAGCACACATATATTTTGAAAAAGTGTTTCCACACAACTTTACTCTTAAAAAAGACATAGCATATTGAACACGCCGTGATGTCATCATTCAATGTCCTATTTTGATATCAGAGGGAGCACTTCGCTGGTGGCCGTTTGTCGACGTGATGACAAAGAATAACGACTGGATATCATCAATAATCACATCGAGGGGCTACATTATATGTGGCAGTTATGAACCACCGACACATATGAATGAATTTACAATGAAAAAAAAAGAGGAAATTGAAGAAGAGGGCAACCACAAAACAACCAAACAGTGGTCGCCAGTTTGACTCCTTGTCCGATGTCTGCCCTGCGGCTTACTAGGGTGGGATAGGGTAAGGTTTCAGCCTTGGGGGTATTGCCTCCATGTCAATGTCATTGCTGACATCCAAACGCCTCCCTTATGCATCGACCTCCCTTCCACTGCCTCAATCTGGGACCCACTGCAGGTTCGACCAGCCAGTGCTTAACTTCTTTCTTTCTATATAAAGAACAAAGTTTGTTAGTTTCTAGGAGTTTAAAGTGAACAAACATGATTTTAAAGGGTGTTTCTAAGGGATTAACTGCACCTATGCCGTGGGTGTAATCCTCTTGTTGTTGGCGAACACAGCTTTGTTTGTTGCCGTCCTCTTCGCGCCATGTTGAGCTCGTATACTTTCCAGCTTATCGACGGGTCATCGAAAAACAAGAAAGTCAGGAAGGCTAAGGACTCACTTAAAGGGCGGTGGGTTCGTGTCCAGGCCGTTAACATCCTTCTTAACTGATGCAGACCCACTATTTCACCTACCCACACCAACAAACACATCTATACCATTACGTTAACTCCCCTAGCTATATATCTCGTTCTTCATTTTGGCGCGCTTTCGTCTACAATGACTGCATGGTGACGCAGACGACATTAATCAACTTAAATGTCAGAGTCATTTCTAAAGGGAGGCAGGCATTAGTTTATGCAGTTATTCTATCAGTGCATACCCTGTCTGCTATGCTTTATGGTCAAGATGCCAGCGATAGCTGCTATTGTCAATTCTAATCCAATTATGGGAGGTCGAGGAAGGACACATCGCTATTCGGCAGATAAGTAATCACTGGGGGCAAAACATGCCTCCCTATCAGATGCCAGGGACTCTACCACGGGGGCACATGACTATTCGTATTATATTCCTAATTGCGGTAATGTAAGTTTGAAGCATGATTCTCAGCACAAAAAAGACATCAAAGGAACCTGTAACCTGCTGAAATGGGCCTCAGATAGGTCTAAATATGTAATTTAAAGGAACCCCGCCGACTAATATGATCCCAGTCCCTCTGATGGAGCACTTAAATGCAAAGATGGGATATATTTGATTTATGTACTGCGGCCATACTTAGCTGTCTTAGTCATCTCACTGCCAGTACAGCCATCTACATAGCTTTATCACAATGCATCCCAGCAATTCATGCTACAGTGTAGCCATGTAGGACACGGTATGAGACGAGTATTCTGGCCACCCCGTGATTCCCCTTTTATTTACCAACCTGGATAGTATTACACATCTCCCTTGTTTACTTTGATAATAGATGATCCCATCGGTGACTATTGTAATTTGTGATAGCTTTAAGACTGTTGCCATTCTCTAGTTTCGTGGTTGATCTCTCATTCTACTTTATAATTCAACAATTTACAATGTAATAAAATGAAAGAAAGAGAACTAATAGGGATTGCCATTACATTTCGTTATTCCTATCCCCCCACCCATCCTTTTTAGGGAGGGGCAGCGGCACAGAATCTATGTATAAGAGGGAGAGATTGAGGCTGTGGGTATTGCAGGGGCTAACAGGACATAAGAGGGGAGTGCGAGTTCCAAGGAGATCGAAGCAAAGTCCGAATTAGAGGGACATACATGTATAAGATATATCAGGGGTATAGTGTCTGTGTATCGCAGTGCAGGAGAAGGGTAAAGTCTTAGGCATTAATCGACACTGAAGGGGAGCAGACTCTGTGATAGGTGTATTGGTGGGAGTAATTTATCTGTATTGCAGTGAACGGTAAGAGTGAGTGTCCACTAGAAAGACTGGTGTGTATTGCAAAATCAGGGGTATCAATGTTTACTAGAGGAAGGGTGTGTGGGGCTCTTATTCCTCAAACGGCTCTTAACCCGCAAACGAAAACCTGTTTGAGGGTTAGGAGCAGCATGGGATCTTATCCCTCAAACATGTCTCTTAAGCCTCAACCGCTCTTAAGCCTCAACTGTTCTTATCCCCCAAACGATATTATCCCTCAAACCATGTTAAGGTTACTCTATAGGAATTGCATCCCTAATTGTGGCATGAAATACTATAGGCCTCCTATAATGGAAGGATGATGAAAATAGATGGAATCATATAGCTTACATTGCATACAATAAAGGTATATGGATTAAGCGAATAAGGGGGGATGCCGGGGGATGTTTGGGAATGGAAGCAGTAGGCAGGGAAACAGAGACTGAGAGATTAACAAGTGCGCCTTTTTCTCACAACCCATAACGCTATTGGTCTTACATACACAGACCCAACCATTGATCACTATGTAGACATACCTATCTGTGTTAGTGGCATTGGTAATGTGTCATATAGAGTTGTATACAGATTTTTAAGTGTGTTTGGCTGTTACATGTAATAATATCATTGGTAGAAATACTCACATGATTCACATCACTTTTATGGAGTACATTCATCAGTTTTTAATAAAAAGATATAATTTGAATGAGTTGTGTTAGCAGGGATGCTGTCTGTTTGTCAATTTCTGTGCTTTAGCTTTTTTTGTTAATGGAAGATATCTGCATACTCCCTCAGTCCTGCATGTTCATACTCCCTCTGTCTTCTATTTCCCTTAGTCTTCATCTGTGAGCACAACACCACTTACACCCCCTCATCCCAAACACTCCCACCCCCTTGTCCTTTCTCACTCCCTCTGCCCCTTTCTGTCCTTTATCAGACTACCTCATTCCTCCTCCCTACCAACCTATTGAGTTTGCTCCCTCTGTCCCCCACCCTCTACTCCCTTCCCAATTGATTCCCACACCACACACTCCCCACATTCCCTTATCCCCTTTGCCACTACTCCAATACCCCCTTATTCTATACTATCTACCTTACTTCTATCCCACCTCTATATCCGTCCATCATAGATGGATTATAGTATGCATGTCCCATGCCTCAATTAAGAAGCAATTCCTAAGGGAGTGTTCTTTTTTTAACAACAGGGGGGGGGGGCGTTGATGAGTTTTCGTTTTGACCCCTGAAAATATCCCCCCCCCTTGAGAGGTGCCAGAATATATTTTCGCCCCCCCCCTTAGGAGGGGTCAAAATATTACTTTATGTATGTCCACTGCTGTCCAACAAAATGTTTGGGCATGTTTTTTATTGTTAGTGTGATTATTGTGTGATAGAGAATAAGAATCAGATGGGGGTCAGGGGGTATGTCCCCCAGGAAAATCTTGAATATCCAGAAGCCAAATGGTGCCTCATGGTGCATTCTCAGGATAGCTGATACCCAAAGATGAATGTCTTAAGACACCCTCCCCCATATAATGATGTAATGAAATAAATCTCATTGGATTTGGACAAATCACAAAATTGATAATGGCAGGTCTTGGAAAAAAAAAACTAAGGTATGACTGGATGATGCAGGGGGCACAAACCCCACTTGACCCCAAGGTTTTACTACCCCTGCACTATCAATACACTCTTTTGTCTCAGGGAACCTAAGGGTATATATATGGAGACAAGTTGGAGTGAAAATTTAGATATTTTTTATTGAAATATTGGTTTTTATTTTGAGGGCCTTTAATTTCAGCTCATCTGAAATGAGAATTATGTACATCAGATCTTCATCTAGAATGCTTTCCAAAATTTGGTTCATACACAAAGTCGTTCCCCACAAAATATCACTTGAAAAAAAACACCCCAAAAGTAGATTAAAAAAAGATATCAGAATTCAATTCCAAACTCCATAGACTATTATAGGAATCTTAAATGGCCACACATTTTGTCCACAAAATAACACACTATGGTCTATGGAGAGGTAAGTTTCAGATGCTTCTTTCAGACATTTTCGCAATGTCTAGCAATGGTCACTTTTTCACACTGATATCTACAATTGCTTACTCTTTCCCCTGCCTCTAGAGGTATCTCCCCCGGGAAAATTTTGAATATCCAGAAGTCAAATTGTGCATTATAAATGGTAAAATGATATCTCATGGGATCTGGACAAAGATTGACCCTGACAGATGTTAGAAAAACGGAGAAAACTGAAAAAAAAACTGAGAAGTTTGCATGTATGCATGAGCCATCTGTGATAGGGGTCACACATACAACAGAGCTCTTGGGTTCTAGTGGAGCCAAAGAGTGAGACTTTTCCCTGAAGATTGGAATTTTCTAAACTTTCCGAGGTGCATTGAAATAAATGCAGTTCCAGGGGGTTTGGGGGTATGCCCCCAAATAAATTTTGAGATTTGGAGGTTTATTTGTATATTTTTAGAGCATTTTGGTACATGAAGCCGAGAATCGATGCTCAAGTTTGCTATATACTGAAATTACAAAGTCTAAAATGTGTGAGAAACAGGCTCCTCAGCATGAGAGAGTGAGACAACCCCCAAATTATGTGTGAGACTCACGCCAGATGGGTGAGTGTTGAGAGCTCTGCATACAATCTTGTTGGAAGTATGATTCCCCTGAAAATTTTTGAAATTTTAGAAAGAAAACGGTGCATTCTGATGCATTGTAGAGTATTATCAGTATAAACTTTGTCCTTTTATGCCCCCCCCTCCAACTCACCAACCCCCCTGTTGTTAAAAAATGAACACTCCCTAAGATTATTTGAGGGATAAGAAGAGTTGAGGGATAACAGCAGTTGGTGGATAAGAGCATTTGAGGGATAAAAGCATTTGAGTCTTAAGAGACATATTTGAGGGATAAGATCCAATGGTTGCACTTAACCCTCAAATAGAAACCTGTGTGAGGATTAAGAGCTTTTTGAGGGAGAAGAGCCCCACAGTGTGCAGAGTCTGTGGCTATTGAACGGTTGATGAAGAATATGTACAGGGTCTGTCAAAGCGTGTACTGGAGGAGAGGAGAATCCGTGTGTATTGGGGCCTACATTGCCAAAGAGGACTATGTTTGATTACTTTAGTTATACTAAACTTAAATCTATTGAAATGAGCATGATTATGTCAAATTCCTAATAACCATGCAATTTGCTAGTGAAATTGCCATGGGAAACAATATAAACAAAGAGAGCCATTTTGCCCCCACCCGCCAAAAAGAACGTTCCTTTTAGATTCAAATATGGAGTGGGGCCTCACTGGTGGCTCTGAAGATACCACACATTAACGTTTTACCTTGCTAAGTCACCGATATTAGATATGGTTACCACTTTAATGATTCGACGCATCATTATTACTATCAGCAACTTCTATGGTTATAACCATGCAGAGGTGATTACTGAGGCATTTTTATGTATTACATGTTTATAGTGGCGTTATGACTCATTATTTAACTAAAACTTCAAAAGGTCAATAATGACTCTAGTATTTTTTATACAAATACATGTGTTGTATACATTTTAGCAATGTAGGACAATAGAATATTCCTTAAACGGTAGCACAGAGTGAGTCTAGAATATCCATCCCCTCAAACAGATGTGTACCATGCAGGCATAGGGTAAATTAACCTAAAGATGACCGTTGCTGTGCAGGCCTTCAATGAGGGTTTTATAGTGGGTAATATCTCTGAGAGTTTAAGGTCCTCAGACTTCCAAAAGGCACTGAACAAAAGATAATTGTCTAGGTTTTTTTACCTGCTCTATATTGAAAATCCATGTGTATAATATATATCTAATTTATCGCCCTTACTAAGAACATTCAATTTAGTTCAATTTCACCTAAAGATGACCACTTTGCACCTTGAGATGACCACTTGATACACAGCCTTTGAATGGGGCCAATTTCATTAAGCCATAATTTCAAAAAAAGAATAAAACTTAGTGTCTTACATAAATATACAATATAATATGTTACTTTTGATAGTGCTGTATTGTAATGAAAATGTATGTTTTGCAGCAGTTAAATTGGAAGGGATATTTCGGTAAAGATTATGTTCATCTTAGTTGCCATTCCCATCTAACTAGAGGTAATAATCCTAGCCCTGCATTAAGAGGGCTTTGTTTTATGATTATCTATCAATATCCACCACAGTAACATTTTGCTTGACTTAGCATTTATGTTCTTGATGTCATATGATTCCTTTGCATACTACTCATAATGGGAAAACAGCAAGGTTTGGAAGCCATGCATAGAGATATCAGCTAGGGAATGCAATATCCCAAGATATTATGGATATTAATCTTTTGATGTAATCCTACATAATCAGTGGTTTCTACTCAATTAAAGGCATACCTCTCTCTGTGAGTGGTGGTCGACTCAAGGTGAAATGGTGGTCATCTCAAGGTGAAATTGGCATGCCTGGAAAAAATGACTCCTAAACTGAAAGTATTTAACATATCTGAACATTTGTTTATGTCGTGATTTACTTATGATATATGTTTATGTCTAGAATCAATTTTTGACACATGTGAACAATCTCAATGTTCAGAATCTGCAACCAAAGTTAAAGATTTCTGGAGAAATGGCCAGTTGGCCATGATAGAAACCAGTCAAACATGGGTATTTGGTGTATTGTTACACAGTGATAACTACTCATATCATAGGTGGCCAGTCCATGGGATACTATAACACCTCTATTTCAGGGACATTAGAGGTACAGCCCCATACAGTAGATGTAAAAGTGAGAAAAACAAGGTGGCAGGTGGTCAACTCAAGGTATGTGGTCGTCTTTAGGTTAACCTACCCTACCTCGATGTCGATTAGCCCTTTCGATCCATGTACAACGGACACGGAGAACCTTGAGGGGAATGGTTTTGTATACCTGGCGCTGTGTTCCCTTCATGCTTCCCCATACCATACTTCCTAATGAATCCACCTTGCCTTTGCACAAACAACTCATACTTTTTGTTAGTAGCTTTAAGTTAGGCCCCTCGATGGGTTTCATTTTACGATGAACATGAAAGGGGGATTAAAGATGATATAAGTAAAGACGTCCTGTCAACAGAAGTATTCGGCTAGTTCTGTTCTGCTTCTAGGTGTGGGGATAAACAAGGTGAGAGGCATTTCCTGGTGACCTTAACCATGTGTACATGGCCTTGCAGTGGTACTAATTTAAAGGAGATACAGACTATTCAGTTTTACATGATGACGATGATCATAGACATTCAATTCTACATGAGACATTGACACTTTTCACCAAAGATTTGCGGTAGAGGTTTATTTATAACTACATGTATATATATAGACATGTATAAATACATTTCATGTCGTCCATGTGACAATACATTTTCAAGATAATCATCAACGTTATGCCGACATTCTCGAAGACTCGAATTTCAGTGTGAAAGTCCCACTTGTCAAATCACGTTCAGTTTGGCCTAAAAAAAGAAGGTTGTTTCCAGTTACCCGACCGACCCTAGCAAAGCAGGGACGATTTTTTTTAAGCAGAACAATACAAAACTGGCTGTTTTAGGGCGTAAATTCTTTAATAATTATCCAATTTGTAAACTGTAAAGACCAAAACGTAGCCCAGGTAAGTGTCCCAAGGTTGCAGTCTGACGTTTTGTGGGGGGGGGGAGGCTTGTTAGATATAGGGGTGTATGGGGGGCATTTTTAAAAAAAAGGTGGGGGGGGGCAAACCCCAAAACAATTTGACAGTGAGGGGGATGTCAAAACTAAATATGAAATATGGGCGATTCAACTACTCATCACAATCCCATTATTCGACATGTGGATAATTTTTTTTTTAACAACGGGGAGGGGGGCTGGTGGGTTTGAGAGGGGGTCAGAATTTTCGAACCCTTGACCACAGGGGGTCAAAATAATTTCACATGTTTTCAGCAGAAAATCCCACACATTACTATAAGTTAAAAGAGCGCATTCGATTTTTGGCCCTGCTGCCCCCCCCCTCATGACGTGGGGACAGAATTTTTTTCATGTATCTGCTTGCAAAAGCCGCCCCCCCTGTTGTTTAAAAAAGTGATCATTCCCTGAATACGATTTATTTTTATTGGGGGGGGGGCATTTTGCTCAATCAGTTCTCAGTGGGGGGGGGGGGTCGTGATAACTTTCATCCATCTACCCCCCCCCCCCAGCTGGTAAGGTGACCCTGCGCATCAGATACACCCATAATTCACGGGTTTTCTTGAAAAATCCAAAGTGATACACCCTCTTTTCTAATAAATGGCTTTTTGAAATGTATTATGGTACATGTATTACAAGCCCGTATCTTGGCCACATAATATCTCAATTCACCTTGAAAATACGTTTCTTTTAATATATGACATGCCTATTGTAGAGGTATTACATTATAACAATATGTACGGGTACCGTCTGGCGTGGCGGGTGAGTCCAGTCGCTGGGTGTTCCTCAGGTTCCGGATAGGTGGCAGCACCAATCCAGGCCTGTGGGGACATCTGGCGACAAACACCAAGGTCCGTATATAAAGACCAAGGCTCAGCCGCTACATCAGAGGGCCTCCAGGCCTCCGAGCATATAGAACTAGATATCCATTAATTTTAGCTGCCCCATCACCACCTTCCGGGTAGCCGCTAAGTGTCCTATCAAGAAAATCCGTTGGCATACACTTGAATTACCGCCTTACTCTTTCTTCCCTAATCCGTAAGGCCCGAACCACTGAACTGGTAATACAAACCATTACACTATATTGGAGAGAAGGAACATTTCTCCCAGGTGAGGGAAAGGGAAGCTTAAAAAGAAAAAAATCCGACCTACCGACTCTAGCATTTCAGATCATGTAACTGGAAACAAACCTTTTTTTTTTTGGCCTTATGACAACTTTGGACCAGCATGTTGACGATACTAAACTCTTTGTCATTGTGATGTACAGCCACGTCGCTCTTGCATTTTGGTTTTTCTCCACCTAAGTTTGTAATTTTGATATCGTCAAATCGATTATCATTACTTCAGATGGGTTTGCCAATGCAGCATTGAAAAACAAACATTCTATAAAAAGTGTCAGTCTGTCTAGTCATGCTTTGATTGCTTCATTGTTGGTGGCAGCCCTTGTCTACTCCCTTGTAGGTAACCTTGGTGGTGAGGCAATGCCCACTGTCTACACTGCCTATTGGTCTTAGTCTGTGTAAGGCTTATTTGACAAGCTGGGGTGTCACATATGATAAACATAAAGCCCTCCCCCCTCCCAGTACCAAACCACCAGATATGATTTAGATCTGCTGACACAAAAGGGGCATATACAAAGGTAAACTTGATTCAAATTTCACATGAATCCATGTGGTGGATTTGCCTCACGTTAGCCATACTTGAGGCTGGTTGTAGCACCGGGAGCGTGTCGGCTTACAATGGTGAGGGGCTCACTGGAAAACACACGGGGACCAGCAGCAGCCTTTGTTGGCTTGTATTCAGCGTGGCCACCCCATTGTCAGATCCTACATGGCTTTGTTGGGCCCTTTGTGGTGCACGTCGCCTTTTCCCGCTGTGAGTGCTTGTCCAAGGCTCTCCAGACCTGTCAGGCCTGTCTGCAGACCCCAGGATCTAGAGGAAACCAGCCTGCTTGGAGTCAACCCTGGAGGAGGGATTGTGTCATATGACCTTCCAGCGTTGTGGTCTACTGGAGACTTAGGCCTTAAGGATAAAGCCAGGAGAGGGCCGCTATATAGCCACCGAGCTCTTTCTTGACATGCCAGGACCCTTTACTGTAAACAAAAGGAATCTTGCCATAAGTAGTCATCTTTCTGAGGAGGGGGTACTTCTAGCTGTGTCCTCTGTAGTGCTAACTGGGAAAACATCCATTATGAGCACTTCAGGGACTGTGGTGGGCGCTGTTAATACTTAGATGTATATTTGGCATTAACAAAACAGAGTGGTGTATACCACTTCTACTGAGCAGGAATAATGTACAAATGTATAACGCAATCGAAGAGGATTTGTGACATAGCCCAATGGAATGCTCTAGGCACCAATATAAAAGAAAAGGAGATTTGCTGTTTTAAAATAACAGACTGCAGAAAGTCAAAATGAGGTATGGATATATAGGTTGAGGGTAGACATAAAAAGGTAGTGGACAAGGATATGAAAATAAGTTCGAGTATTAGACAGGCTGGGGGAAAGGTAGACTAGTCTAGGTGAAATGCCTATTTGTGACGAAACAGGGAAATCCCCACAAATGCTCTAATATGATATTTAAGGAGATATGGCCAAAAGAGTAAAAAATTAAGTGAAAACAAGTCTAGGGTACCTTTTTCTGAAGAATCTGACTATGCTATAGCGAAGACTCTATTTTCGTTCTAAAATGACCTGATTTCGAATCTAAAAAGAATGCTTTCCCTAAATTTGGCACATTTGTTGACATTCGGTTGCCATGGAGATCCCTTCTAGATCCAAAGTTATGGATGATTATGTTAAAAATTGTTATTTTTTCCAAAAATGGCAATTTTTATGCATTATGCCACAATATTTCAATAAGCAATTGAGTTAAAATCTATCCTGAATTTTTCCCTGTTGCTGACATCCCGTGTTTAAGATCTTATATTTCTGTAGCTATTTGGGGTATTTTATCATGCAAAATACCAAAATGTAGCCGAAGACATGAATTTGTAAAAAAAAAGGATTTTCTCCTAATGTTATGCTTTCCCATGTTTTGTCACATTTATTAAGGGATATACAGGCTGAGGGGGTTATTCATACTGTAATTTACATCGTCTCCTGTCTTCTGAATTGATACACATATTCATAAAAAGGGATAGGCAGAATGGCTGATAAGTAGACGGTATGATGAAGGGAGAGATAGAGACTGGTGAGCAAGACGAGAGATAACTTTTGCCCCTAGAGGCGGATTTATGAGAAGTTCAGAGACAGCTAGCATTGATGTTAGGCAGGATATCCCGATCGTTATTGGGGCCATGACCCATGCTGTTAATGAAGTCTGAGATAAAAAGATCAAATTCAAATTGGGATGAATATTGACGCTCTAACAAGATCTGTATCATGTTCCAAATAGAATTCAATGAAAATGTTAAAACGCGTAGGAAATGGCTGAAAAATTGATTTGAATGATGTTATCTGACATTTCTTTCTACCCATTTCTGGCTTTAAGCTTCTCTATGGCGTGGGGAAGTGTCTAGGGCAGCCTCGATCTTCCAGTCCCTATAGTGGGCCTGGAAGATTTCTTATTAAATCACTGCAATGCTTCCTCTAAGGATCCTAGATCATTTTCTCATAAGGTAGTGGCCTCAATGGTTGGTGCACTCCCTCATGTGCTAATGAATACTTATGAATGGAGCTTGTTCCCCTGTGACTGTACCTGTTGCAACTTCATTACTAGAACCAGCAGGCTCAATGCAGCTACAAAACTTAGGCTTGGGCTGGGATAGAACTCACTACCCCTGCATTTGGCAACCTCTGCTCTCCCAACTGAGCTAACCAGGCAATCAATTTTCAAGCAGCCAAGGGAATGACATATTCTCTTAGCTGTAGGTGCAGGTGCCCTGTAATGAAGATGACATGATGACCTTTTAACAGACCAATCTACACCAGAGTCTGTAGTACAGTGGTAGCAAGTTGGCATGGCATGTGAAGGGTCATTTCTATCAAAGTTTTTCATGTATATATCCTACAAGTACATTTTTGCTAGTAATTAGTAAATGCTTAAATGTACACATTCCAAACAAAACTGTGTAGTGACACTTAATTCTATGTAGATATACCTGTCTTCATTAATCATACAGGAATCATATCATGTGTTTACTGGGGTTAGCATATAGCATAGGTAATATTTAACACCTGCTTCAACCTGTTGCAACATCAGTGGATCCATAACAAGTCTCCCAGACTGTATATATAGTACAGTCTGGGCAAGTCCAAGACTGTAGTTAGGGATGCAGTAATGGCCCGTTTAAGCGCTAGGGTCTCAAATAAGTGCCAGTCTCGAATAAGCACTGGGGGTACAGAGGTATTGAAATTAACCTTAACCACTAAAAACAGTATTCAAATAAGCGCCTGTCCCATATAAGTGCTGGGGGTACAGTAGGTTTGAAATCAATGAGCGCCTGGGCGCTTATACGGGCCACTACGATGAGTCTTTGCAGGCATGAAACTATAGGAACCTAGCGGAATATAATATTGACCAATGAGAAAATTCCTTTCATTCAGTGCCGACTTTTCAGGGTGCATTACATAATACCTGGTACCCATCAGCTCGCTGTTATCAGTCCTTATCTCGCAAGGTATCAGCTTAAACAGTGGTCAGCCCACTAAGGAATCCGCTGAGCGGGAATACATACACCTGTGTTCCTACTTTCTCACTGATTTTTGGTTGAAGAATAACCCCTTTTTCTAGGAAACACTGCCGTTCAATGGCTCAAAAATACCCCTTTCCCTGAAATGCTGACATTTTCTTGTAGCTGTCTCGTTTCAATGATGACATGCAAAATGATTGGTGGGTCACTATAGCTTTTTTTTAGAATACCCATTTGATGTATATGTCCGAAAGATAAATCTCACCCTTTGAAAAGGTCCTCTCTTTAAATATTATCTGGAGTTGACTGGAGACAAAGCACCCCTATTTCCAGATTTCACCACATATTGTGGAAAAAGACCCTTACTTCACGAATTTGCTAACGCAGGTCTGTGAAGTATGTACCCATAGAGTATAGGGGCCAAAGGATTATAGTCTTGCAATGACTAAAGTCTCATGCTGTGATATCCCATTTCACGTTTCTATGACATTTTGGGACAAGGTCTATGTTCACTATTTGCTAGGTGCTATTTGGACCTAATTATTATCACTGTTGGTTAAGATGTCAGAAATATCGAACGTTTATGGTGTTCCCTTTCCAGGTTCAGAGTGCACGTGCTACCCACCCTATGTTAGGCCTCAATTCTATGTACCTCGTGGGTAAGCTCTGTTGTAGAAGACCCGGGAACCCCCCCCCCCCCCCCCAAAGACAACAGAATAGCATAATCATCGTTTATCACGTCTTTCATCACATAATATTCCGCTATAGAACTGTAGTCCGATATAAGAAAGTAACTTAATCTGAGTACATAGACATTCACACAAATAATATCAGTGGAATCATTCCATGCATTATCTGTACAGTTAGCCTCAATATAGGAATGTGCACAATGTCAATGTATTGAATCTACTCAGATAAACAGTACACTATACAGAGATCAAAGTTTAGCTGCACTTGGAATAATATTATTCTTGTGGTAAAATATAACCAAACATTGACTGAGTAGAGGTTTTCCATTATCATCTTGAGAATAACGGTCCGTTTGATGTCCATAAACCATCATTCTCTGCTTGAATTGATAAATGGGAGATTAACTTATTTTTCCCTGTCTCATTCTCCAACACTTCCTGTCCTTTCTCTCAGCACGACAGCACAAGTCCTTGGCTAACCCAATGATAGTCAAAGATAAACATACATAAAATGACAGACTGATTCATATTTGCAGGAGTCTGCTGTGTGGCTCACGACCGGCAACAATATAGAGCAATGGTGATGTTTTATTTGGTATTCTGTACAAGCTGAACTTTTTTGACAAGGGTAAAGTGGTGCCCTGTACACACACCGCTATAATGTTATGATATTCTGCTAATGTTTATGGTGTTAATAAATTGATAATTTATAATAGACACCTCAGGTTGAGAACATTTTAATTAGAATTTAAACAAATGTCTTTTATAATCAATGAACTGAAAGGAATGCCGAGTATAAAGTATTCAATGCAATATCGTCTCAATCTATACATGTGGGGACTGTCACGATGCAGATATCCTGAAGTTGGGTCGTGCCTTTCCCTATGGACTCCCTCCCCCCCCCACACCCTCATCCCCTCCCCCCCCCACACCCTCACCCCCCCGACCCGACCACATGTTGCTCTGTGCCTACCTGGTCTAATTAATCTTCCATAGAAGTCATCTAATCTCAACAATCTTGCTGCACGGATCCATACTCGACCTCGTCATGCCCAGTGATGATCGAATGGGATTTCACTAAAAAGTACATGATACGACTGCCCATACAACTACAGTAGTCATAGAAAGGAATTCATACAAAAAATATCACCCTGAAAAGAAAACGCCACAGGAAATGGAGTTAGAGGTGGCAACTGTGGAATGTATACCAGTCTATGGATCGGCCATCATATTATAATGCCCCAAACGCCGGGGCTTTTTCGCTTTTCAAGAGCTTGGCGTCCCACTCGATTCTATACACTGTGGGATCTCTGACATGCTGAAAAAACATAGGTTTATTTTACAGTTTATAACAGTATCAAAGGTGTCCATATTGACACGCCTGAACTTGAGAAGATCTGGATGCAGTTCCACTACTGTATGGGCATTATTCCTGTTACAACTTAACTTTTCCCCAATATGATCCTATGATACCAGAGGCAAAATGAAATCTAATATAACACAATGATGATGCATTATGCCTCTGGTGTCTTTTTGCTCTTAACTGGCTCTTCCTGACACTTTATCCTATTGGCAGGGTCGTAAAAGGAGTGGGCGGACATGCCTGACACAACCATAAGCCTTTAATCTTTTGTGCCACATCTCCGAATACCTAAGTATGTTTTATGTGAAGACGTCAAAGCCAAAAGCAATGGCTGGTGTTCTTTTTGATATTCCATATATAGTGAAGTCAAGATTATGTTGTATACCCAGGCTTATCGTGGGAATTGTCTCAAATGTACTCTGGATGAATACTCTTGGCGCCATTGTGAACCCTTTGGCGAGTATATAATGGTTCAATGCAGCATTGGATGGATACCTATCTGCACTGCTGCGTTTGTGCGGCATGCTGTCACTGAGTGTAACACTGCCCAGGTCTGAATGTGGAGTGACTTTTCCTGTTGGAATCAGCATTCTCTCCCTCGCCGATGCATTGCACCACAAATGCCATTAGGTAGGGAACATTAATATATCTAAAAGGCTGATTTGGCAATCGCATCACATCAATTTTGATCATAGGGTTTCAGGATACATTACTTCAAAAAGAAAAGATATTTGATATATGGAATAGGTGAGAAAGGTAACGCCTCTGTGTAGATTTACCTATTATTTTTTCTTTCATATCTCCACGCCCCACACGGGCATCGAATTCAATATCGGGTAACCTTCAAACTGAGACACGTGATCGGCCTGGGGGCATGTTATCCCGGTCATTGTAACTTGCAACAGCATAGGTCTACCATGTAATCCACTCTAGACAACAAAATGTCGCCCAGACAAAAAAGAAAAGGACAACTATCCCAGGGACCATTTCTTTCAAAAGGGAGGTGCTTGTATCAAACAATGCCTACTTGCAGCATTGTCTCATTGTGCAAATATACCACACCTGAAGGAATTAGGAACACCATTTTGAGAGATAGATAAGCTTACACTAAGAGACAATTGCTTTTCACATGTCCATATAATGTCATTTATACATTTTTATCATGTATATATCATAATATACGAATGCATACTAAGACAGTTATATATTGTTTTTAAATAGTGTAACGCAAAGCCCTTTGCAACGATATGATCCAGATTTTCTCCAAAGTTAACAGATTTACAGTAACATATGTATTGATGTGATGGAGGGACAAGGCGAGTAGTTGGACTGCCGGCCTATTTATTTAAACAAAAAGTTAATCAAAAAACAAAGAAAAAAAACACAAAAACAGTCTGTTCTGCCTGCCTGCCTGCCTGCTCAGGTATGTACATCTGTGTGACCTAGTTCGGGTGTGTCAGTCAGGTGTGTCAGTCAGGTGGTGGAGAGTGATGCCCTCTGACAATCAATACAGGAGTCAATCCGTATAACTCATTGACTCCACCCATTGATGTGATGGAGGGACAAGGTGAGTAGTTGGACTTGGGCCTTGTCAGCCTGAGAAACCGCGAACACACCACAAATTAAACTTCCTATCCACACCTGAGACCCTTTGATACAATTACGTCAGTGTTCACTCGCGACTGGAAGGGTTTTGTAAGGTATACAAGGGTGGCCATACTGGCCCAGTCCCCGGCTTGATGAATGTCTTCAATCGTCAGCCCTTAGTTATATATGTAGATAGCTCCCGATCTGCGTAGTGAGTGTATCCCGGCTCGATCCGGATCAAGACCAGCCGCTTTCATAAGGCAATTGAGAAACACCAGCATGACAGAGTATGACAGCGGTACCACTTTGATCCCCTTCCTGATCATGAAGGCTGGAGACATGGGATCAGATGATGGAAAATCGTTAAGATGGTTCCATATCAGTGAAGCTGCGCATAGCAGTGAGCCTGGTGCTAGGGTGACTGGAACCTTGAACACTTTCTGACCATACTGGATTGTTTTGGAAGATGAGATACTGAGTTCCAATCCCCATGAACTGAATTGTAAGGCACCCCTTCACAAGTAATGGCCTGTAGGGTTGGTGGGAGAGTCTGGTACCAAATTACTTTTGCATAGAAGAGAGTGAAAGCTGAGGGCAATGCATGCCCAAATTGCTCGCTCAGAAGGGGAGTCCATGTTCACAAAGGAATACATTTTCAAGATGTCAGAAAGCGTAAAAGAAGGCCTCACTGGGGTAGGGTCCCCGAGCACCCGTCTAATACCAGCTATGGTGGTGATGAAACCAAAATCTTGTCTAATATTGCAGACATCATGTCCAAAGTAATTGTTAAGTGACAACACTCCGCTGACATAATTCTGAATAGTCTTGTACTTGACCGAGCAACAAAAGATCGGTGATGTATCTGCACATTAGATTGGTACTAGTAGGAAGCGCAGCCACATGTATAGAGCTGGAGAAAGTAATGTATCGCTTCCACTGCGAGGTTTTTGTCTTCCAAGTGTTAACTGACCATGCCTGAGACCTCAACTCTACCATTTTGAGGTCTAACTGCCTGTGCTTCTCCAGTGCCCCTGCAACATAAGAACACCGGGAGGTCAGACTCAGAGCTGAGTCTGGATATTGCATCTGCCACTACATTTTCCTTCCCAGGAAGGTATATTCCTATGAGATGACAGTTGCATCAGAGGTTACTACCAAAGTATGCAGAGGTGGTTGAACTACCTTGGCCAAACCATTGAACCACTGGGCAAAGCACTGCCACCATTCTATGTCCTTGTGAAAGCTGCGTGTCAGGGTTATATATCTGCGGGATTTAGTAAAGCATTTCAACATACCAATGACTCTGTGCGAGAATGTGCGGCCACCGCGGACCAAGGTGGCACAGTGAGCCTAAATTCCACATAATTTCTGAAGCTGCTTCTTGGTGGCCAGGTGGCGACCTGCAAAAAAGACTAGCTCCACGTGTAATTTTACCAACTTGCCTTCAGGTAACCTTAGCTGCATTAGCTTAGAGTCTAGTTCAATCCCCCGATATGTTTGGACCTGACTAGGAGAATGCACCTTTTCATATGATATGTAGAAACCTAATTTCCGTAGGGTCCTATGTTGGAGAAATTGTGCCAATCTACGTTCCTCATAAGTAGGCGCCATGAGGAGAAAGTCATCTAAATAGCTGACACAGAAGTAACCACTCGCATTCACAAAGTGAGCGATACAGTCAGTGATAGAGTTGAATACATATGGGGTATCTCTTGTGCCGAAACTTATAAAGTTATCCTGGATGAATTCATCTGCGCCATCCCAGTACCATACCAAGCCCTGAAGTGTCCTGTCACATGGGCGAATTAATACGGTACGATAGGCTGACGTCACCCCAAAATAACACAACTCCGACATCTTGTCAAAAACTACACCAATGGAGTTATAAACAAAACTCTTAAATGTCTGATGCATGAAATTATTGATTGAGTTTCCATCCGGCAAACTTACGTCAGATATAGGTCTATATTTGCCAGATGCCTTTGGAACC